>CM014273.1:7990915-8017026 GCA_004135705.1 Alloteropsis semialata | reverse complement strand
ATCTCCTTTGCTTTTGCTTGACTGGTCGGACGCCAGTTCGTATGCCAAGCTTGTGCTCGATTACCTCCCTGGGGATCCCGGGCATGTCAGATGGTTCCCAAGCGAACACATCTGCGTTTGCCCGAAGGAAGGCAATGAGCTCGAGTTCCTATTTGTCACCCAGGCCAAGGCCCACCTGGGTGGTCTTGGTCGGGTCTGCCTCATCAAGGATTACTGCCTTCGTGCCCGGCTCGGTGCGCCTGGCAGGTGGCTCGACTGGTGAGGCGTTGGCCGGCGACTCGCCAGCTGCTTGTGGCGGCGTCCCCCTGAGTGGGGTCTGGTCCACCACAGTCTGCCCTTCAGCGGCACGGTTGTCAGCTCCCTGTCTCCCGATGAGCTCCTGTTCGGGAACTTCTTTCCCCTTGGCCCTTGGTCGGTCTTCAGCTGCTCGGGAGGTTTCAGCCAATGCGCCCTTGGCGGCAGCCTTGGGCTGGCTTCTTGTCTTTTTCTTGGCAGGTTCGGCAGCCTTGGCTGGTTCCTGCTCGTCACCCTTGATCATGTCCAGGGTCTTCATGTCGCACTGGACCGCGCCCCTGCGATCGCCGCTGACGGTGATCGGACCCAATGGCCCCGGGACCTTGATCATGGAATATGCAAAGTGAGCGACCGCCATGAATTTCTTCAGGAACGGTCGGCCCAAGATGCAGTTGTAAGCCGACGTGATGTCAGCCACCTCGAAGGTGAGGAACTCTGATCGGATGTTTTTGCCCTCTACGAGGGTCACCTGCAGATCGATCCTCCCCAAGGGAAAGGCTTGAATGCCGGGTATGACCCCATAGAAAGGCTTCTCCACGGGGGACAAGGACCTTCTTGGGATCCCAAGTTCGTCAAACGCGTTGACAAACAGGAGGTTGAGGGCGCTTCCACTGTCGATCAGGGTTCGCCCGATCTTGCGGGGCCCGATCCATGGTTTGATGCACAGTGGGAGTAGCGGCCCGTCGTAAAGCGTCTCGGGGTGATCCCTTTGATCGAACGTGATCGGGATTTCTGACCACCTCAAGAGTTGCTTGCAGGGCTCGGCGCTGTTTATCTGCCTCTCGACCATCTTGAGCTGGGATTTGGAGGTTCGGGTTGAACAGCCACCGAAAATTGTAGCGACCTCTAGATCTTCGGGGAGATCTAGCTCATCATCACAATCCATGTAGTTTGCCGCGCGCGCGTTGTGAGCTGCTTGGTCACGTGGAGCCCCCTGCTTCTGGCTCTCCTCCTCCTGCCTCTGCTTCTTGTACACCGTGCAGTCCACGAAGTGATGCTTCATGGATCGGTGAATCGGGCAGTACATCGGGAGGTTCTCCGGTTTGCCTTGACGCCTGTACGGGGGCTTGTTGTCCACGGCCATGACTTCGTCACCCTCGGTCTTGTGCTTCTTGTTTTTGTGTTTATTTTTCTTCTTGTCCTCCCCGGCTGGATGGCTTTGTTCGGGCTTTCCGTGAACCCATGCTCGGGCGTCCGCCATCTTGGCGGTTTCTTCCAGGATCCCGTATAGCTCTGCCACCGTCTTCGGGTTCTTCTTGGCAAGTTCCTCCGCCGTTCGCTCGTCTTTGCAACCTTGATTGAAGGCCACAATCACCCGATCATCCACCATGTCGGGGATGGTGTTACGGGTGTCGCTGAACCTACGGATGTAGTCCCGGAGGGATTCTCCAGGCTTCTGCACACAGTTGAGCAGATCTCCCTCGTGTCCGGGGCGTTTATAGGTGCCTTGGAAATTGGCTTCAAACGTCTCCCGGAGATGAGTCCATGACTTGATGCTGGCCTCGGGCAGGTTCATGAGCCACGTACGGGCTGATCCCTGCAGAGCAGTCGGCAAGTAGTTGGCTTTGACGTAGTCGTCACCCCCGGTGGCATCGATGATCGTGGAATAGATCTGAATCCACTCGCGGGGGTTGGTTGTTCCGTCATACTTCTCGATGCTAGTGGGACGAAACTTTTCGGGCCACCTGACCTTGCGCAGGGCTGGGGAGTACGCAAGGCATCCCCCCGTGCCTGGTCGGGAGTCACGTGGCGGTGAATCTTGATGGGACCGATAGTAACCCTCACGTGCTCGGTAATCTCGGTTGTGATTGAGAGTTTCCCGAGCGTCGCGAGTGCGACGATTGCGCTCGAGTTGTGGCCTCATGTCGCGCCCCTCGTGTGGGCGATAGTATGGTCGTCCGTTAACAGATTGAGACCGAACCGGCTGTGGTTCACGTGGTCTGTTTGACGGAGCTGGTGGTGCGGCAGCGGCGGCTTCGATGCGCTCTTTGGCCTTGTCCGCTGCTTCCCGAGCCTTCTTGGCTATGGTGGCCATCGGGGTCCCTTTGGCCATTGCTTCCATAGTCTCCAAGAGGGTTCGGATCTGCAGATTGTCCTGTTCGACGGCCCGGAAATCGTTGTTGAGATCTCGGGGAGCCAACGAGGATGCAACCTGCTGTGTACGGGTTTTAGCCGTTTGAAGTGTCGGTGCGTTGCTCAAACGTGGAGGAGGCACGGGTCGACGCGAGCTAGACGACTCGGCAACGGCCTCTGTCCCGTTTGCGTTTAGCACATGGATGCGGCGGTCTTCAGATTGTTCTGACCCATTGCTAGATCCACTGTAGTCGAGATCCAACTGCGCAGTGCGATCTGCAATGTCTTCAGGAGTTGGCTCCGTGAAGGTGGCGAAAACTTCCCGACCGGCGCATGTGAGATCGGGATCGTGGATCCCTGTCAACTTGAGCTCGTAGTCGCCTTGGTGCTCGAACACGAGATCTCCGAAGCGGATCTCCCGCGCAGGCACTTGATGGCGGTGAGCGTAGAGATCGGAAGCGGAAGCAGAACTCCCGATTGCTCCCGACTTGACCGAACTGGGCATGTAGGGCATCGAGGAACTCGACGCGTCGGCGATCCAGACTCCGTTGATGATCGGCATGATCTTTCTTCACGCAAGGGCCCCTACCTGGCGCGCCTCTGTCGAGGTTGTACTCGTCAGATATTTGTCCGGCAGACACCCCGCTTCGTGCGAAGATTAATCACGGTGATGAACAGAGAAACACGGGATTTTTATACTGGTTCGGGCCCTCGAGATCGAGTAATAACCCTACGTCCAGTTGCTGCTTGTATTATTTCGTCGAGTACAGATTACAATGCGTAACAAGTACCCTCGGGTGGATTGTCTAAGATTGCGGAACAATGGAACATAATACCCTCTACGCACAGGACCCCCGCTATTTATATCCAGGGAAACGTGCCTTACAAGACAAACAGACCTAAACCTAGTAGGACTCGAACTGTCTTCGGGCTTCCCTTCTGCGATCAGGCCATCGTGTCTTGTTCGGAGTCTTGGTCGTCTTGGAGTCGGTAGTCGGCAATCCTTGTGGTCGGGTACCCTGGTATTATGGCCTCAACAGGTACCTTCTATGTTTTTTCACCATTTTTATTATATGCATGTTTCTATTATGATTTTTTTTTATACATTCATTATTACAGTTGGCATGGTATAGCCTTTTTTCTTTGAACTCATCCTTTCTCTCCTGCTTTTGCTCCCAAGGGGTTTTACCCGCTATGCCGCGAAGATGTATTCCTGACGCTTAGCATTTTACCATGCATGTTCTTTCCTCTTTTTGAACGCAACCTTCAGCTTGCTATCGATGGATGTGCATATCAAGTCTCGATTTTCAAGTTGCTTTGTTATGGATCTTGTCAGAACTCTGCACGTAATTGCATCATCTATCATTCATTTTGTCCTAAATTTTTCAGATCTCATTGGCCCACTAATCACAATATAACATAGCAAGACATCACCATATTTCTACTTCTCATTGTTGCTAGAGGTTTATCACCATGCCTTGTTGCCACGGTAGGATGATACTCGGCCTTGATTGCCTCATTCTAATGCGATCATATAGTGGCTATGACATGACTCTATAGCAATGATATAATTGTTGTGCTTCTAATAATTTGTATATATAAAATTCTTCAAAAAATAAAGTAAAATATCATTTTTTATTTTTTTGTATTATATTTATTGTGTTTTGCATGTAATTTTTATTTTTCTATCTTCTTTCAAATTCATATATAATACTACTAATTATATCTTGTTAATCAAATTTAACAAACTTGTTGGACTAATTTTAATGATTAATATTATATTATAAAATCAATATTGCATATTACTTTTTATTAGCATGGTAATTTCAGGTCCTATGTCAAAATTAAGCTTTATTTGTATCCATTTAATTCTTTAGTAATTACATTTAATTCATGCTAATATATATGTATACAATATTATTTTAATTACCATCCTAATTAAAAGATATATAATAATATAATAAGTGTTTAATTAGTTTGTATCCATTTAGCTCTTTGTTAATTGTATTTGATATATACTTTTTATTTAGCTATATATTGCTTCAAATTCATTCACAAAACAACTATTAATTTCCTTATTTTTTGATGATATAAACAATGTATTTATTGTATTTGATATAGACTCTTGAGTTAATTGCTAATTTATATTTTTTAATTTGTAATTTATCTATTTACTAATTGTGTTTGATATGTACTCTTTGGTCAAGTGCTAATTTTTTTATTTCAAATTTAATTATTTAGTAATTGTATTTGATGTGGATACTTTGGTGCTAATTTACTGATTTTTTATTTGAAATTAGCTACTATAAATCCTTTTCAATAAGGACATTTTATTAGGATAATATAGACCGATAAATCATCGTAACGGTGTATATTTTTTCTTTTTATTCATAAATCTAAGGCTATCTACGATTGGTACAAACCGTGGCCGGCAGAATTTCTTTGTTAATAAATTTAGTGGGATACTATTTGCACTAAAAAAATTTTATACCATGAATTAAGTGTAGCTTAGTTGCTTAGGTTTCTTGTGATGGAATTTGTCCACCGGGTTCGAGTTCCTAACTCGGCATAGGTGTCGCACAATAAAACGTCTGTAGTGACTTCGTTAATCTCAAGATCGGAACAGCAAGCCAAATCTTTTGGAGGTGCTGATAAGGGTAGGGTTTATGCGCGTGCATTCATAGGGGTGAGTGTGCATACGTGCGCGAGCATCTATGTCTGTACTGGTGTTTCAAAAAAATCTTCATGGCCCGACTCTAATGAATTGGTCATCTTGTATTTTTTTATTGTATGCATCTGCCTGGAGATTATCTCATCTATTTAGGGTCTAGAGATTGGATACATCAGCATGCATGGGCGCGTGTGTAAAACAAGTCAATTTCATCTATTTCTTCCTTTTGCAGCACCATGTGGCTAAGGGTAGAATATTCTGATGCCATCTATTTGTCAATATGGTGGAGCACCTAACCTACTGAATCATACTGTTCCAAAACAATGCAACTCATATGTGCACGCAGCTTATATGGCCTCCTTGATCTGGTTCACAATCGATCTGCATGCTGTCATCATCATCGATTGTTTCTGTATTTCAGCCAATCATATGCGCACGGCGCGGCCAGTATATATGCAGCACTTCAGCTGGTCATCAGCCACACGCATGCAATTTATTATACCCTTGAATGGACGCAGCATGCGAACACGACTTCATCCTTCAGCCATATTATTGCTCAATTTTCACAATTGATGTGTTGCCTGCCCATTGCCAGCCAGAGTCTCACACACGTCACGGCTCAAATAGTTGCAAATTCAAACACGAAAACCGGTGTATCCTGTGTTTCTCTAAGATGCTCCTGCGAAAAAATTGTACATGAGTTATGAAAAGTCACCAACTTCTAGCAATGTTTTGGCTCAGTCGACAACTATATGCTGCTCCTTCGCACAGGCAGCATGACCTTTACATGGCACTTAGGAACCCTTCGGTGGTCACATCATCCGCACCACCTTGATACTTTTGCATTGATCTTGCAGGACTGCTAATTGGATCCACCAGAAGTGAAAAATAAGTAAAAATCAGATCGATGTTTTATTTGCATCTTCATTCAGAGTTATAACAGTATTTGACGTGGACACTTGTTGTTAGTTTACATTTTTTATTCTAAATTAGCTAACAGTGTATATTATTTCCTTTTTGATTAACGTGGGAATCTTCATTTAGAGTTTTAACCGTATTCGACGTGGACACTTGTTGCTAATCTACTTTTTTTTATTCCAAAATTAGCAATTACTAATCATTTTTTATGAAAACTTTTATGGGTAAGATAGACCGTTACATATACATAAAATTCAATGGTGTATAATTTCTTTTTTATTAACAGGGGAATTTCTAGGACCGTTAGATATACATAAAATCCAACGGTGCATATTTTTTTCTTTTTTGATTAACGTGGGAGTTTCTAGGACCGTTAGATATACATAAAATCCAATGGTGTATATTCTTTCTTTTTTTGGTTAAGGTGGGAAGTTTTAGGACTGTTAGATATACATAAAATCCAATGGTGTATATTCTTTTCTTTTTTAGATTAATGTGAAAATTTCTAGACCCTCTCGGCGAACGTGGTGGCTTCTTTTAACACTATTGTATTAAGATAAATAAGTAAAACTTAGATCGATGTTTTATTTGCATCTTCATTTAGAGTTATAACAGTATTTGACGTGGACACTTGTTGTTAGTTTACATTTTTTTATTCCAAATTAGCTAACAGTGTATATTATTTCCTTTTTTGATTAACGTGGGAATCTTCATTTAGAGTTATAACCGTATTCGACGTGGACATTTGTTGCTAATTTACTTTTTTATTCTAAAATTAGCTATTACTAATCATTTTTATGAAAACTTTTATGGGTAAGATAGACCGTTACATATACATAAAATTCAATGGTGTATAATTTTCTTTTTATTAACGCAGGAATTTCTAGGACCATTAGATATACATAAAATCCAACTGTGTATATTTTTTCTTTTTTGATTAACGTGGGAGTTTCTAGGACCGTTAGATATACATAAAATCCAATGGTGTATATGTTTTCTTTTTTTGATTAAGGTGGGAATTTTTAGGACCGTTAGATATACATAAAATCTAACTGTGTATATTCTTTTCTTTTTTAGATTAACGTGAGAATTTCTTTGTATTAAGATAATAGATAGATAACCAGGCATAAATCTCAAGAATGAGAACAACATAGACATAGCCAGCAGATATGTAACAAACATAATCAAACGAACTGCTGCACTATCATCCATCTATGAACTTACAGAACAACGCTCTGTCCTCGTGTAGATTCGGTGTAGAGACAGCGCAGAACGAAGTCGATCAGCTTCGAGCGGTCGCGTAGTTGCTCAGCCCAGAAACCTTATTGCCGCCCCTCGTGCAGGCTTCACGACGGCAAGGGTTCGGAGATACCGCTCCTCTCTTTCTCAGTGCACGCCAAGAAGAAAAGCCGATGAGATCCGACAGCTCAGTACCACAATGCACTTCTCCCGGAATCAGGGATGAAGTTCAGAAAGAAATCGTGAGGATTTTTCTCATGTGTCTTGCCTGGACGTCTCCAGGTCCTCTTATAGAGAAATCGGCAGCCCTCTCCTGACCGTTTCATCTATAATGACGCCCCATTAATTGGCAGTAGTAACCGCTCACTTAATTTGGGATTAAGGTATTGACTGCATACTTATCCTCTCTAATGACTGTTGTCAAAACATTAATACGCAGATGGCAAAAGGATTACACAGACTTGGCTTAGCTGCTCGCTGCGTCGCAAGTCACAAGTCACGCGTTCGTTTACGCGAAAAGAACGCAAATACGCGCGTGCGCGTGCGTGTGTAACCTTAGCCCCATTCTCTTCTTGTGTTCAGACTAGTGAGAAAGCTCTCGTATTTAACAGCCTGTTCGCTTGGCTTATCAGCCACCAGCCAGCAGTACTTCAGTCTCACAACAAATCAGCACCAGCCACCAGCCAGCCAGCAGTACTTCAGTCTCACAACAAATCAGCACCAGCCACCAGCCACCAGCCAACCGAACAGGCTGTGGTATGCATCAACTCAATCCAGCAGTATGGGACAACTTTATGTCATGCACTCTTGCTTTGGGATTCCATAAATGGACCTCTTCATGGGCCTATTTTCCAACACTTGCTAGCTAGTGCCTATGTTAAACTTTAATTTGGCGTCGGATATGTTTCATGATCAGTGCTGTGACGATTAATTGCGAGTTTGAGGTTTTAACACCGAGTATGGTTGTTTCGTGTGCGCTCAGGCTCAGTCTCTTAAACTTGGCGCGAATCTTGGCGGTCTGTTCCAGCAGACCCAACCATAGGGAGTGATCATATGTTCTTACTCCTTCACCGACAACACATTTACACATGTTCCATATGATCACTAGATGATTGTTTTATTACAGCCATTGTTTGCTGGCGCTCAGTGTGAAATTGTGACCCTGAAAGAGACAGGGGAGGCAGGCTATTGGATGCGATTCTGGTCCCTGCAGCAAAGCGAAGAATGAGGTATGCAAGTGTGAGTCGTAGGCTGAATTCAGGGGTAACTTAGAGACCCCCTTGTGCATGGCGCGTGTCCTCAAGGAAGACCTGCTCCTCACATCCTCTCCGCTGGTACATAAGATTTCTCCACTGGTACATAAGATTTTTTGATGTCACGATGGCGATTTTGGATGTGAGATGTTACAAGATTTTTTTTCTTTTTGTTGCACCAATATTTTCTATTTGCTTCAGTGGTATATGATGTACATGCTCTTCATGAGTACTGAGTTCAAAGTTGTGTTGTGCGAGAAGATTTTCTGCTATTGCAGGAGAGTAGCTAGCATGTTGGAGTATGGCTTCTCAAATGTTGCAAGATCTTACATTGTTGGATTTATGGTTTTAATTTGTTGCCCAAGGACACAATTCATTTTGAAATAAATATTTTGGTTTGTTTGGTTCTAACCGGTGACTCCATGGGCACAAGCTCGATCTTTGCTTTTCCCCCAAATTCTGCTGGTGGTTGCGCTTGCGCGTGACTCTCCGCATTGTGCAGCTGGCCACAGGTCTGCTTGCCGCTTCCGCTTCACTTCTTCGGACCTCCCCCTGGCTCGCAAGACCATGATATTGATGGAACCGTGGATGCTGTGTCCGACACTAGCCCTAGAGATTGGAAGTATTTGACTAGCACAAACACATTCAAATAACTCCAAATAGAGCATCAGCAAATAGGTTGCATTTTTTAAAAATATTTTGGTGCATGTTTCATATTTTTTCCAATCTAAAATGAATTGTTACAAATTTTTAAAGATCAAGATTTTTATTATTTCTAGAAAATAGAAACCTTTCTTTGAGATTATCTAGGAACAAATTTGCCCGGTTTTAATAATTGGATGGTGTTTGGTGTCAAATTTTGTAGTTCAGGTTTAAAAATCAGACAACAATGATAGTCCAAGGGTATAAATTTTACTTTTCTTATTCAAAACCCGTCTAATTTGCACGTGGGTGTTTCATTTTCCCTTAAAACATTCAACATGGCCCAAGTATTGGACTAGCACAAACACATTAGCCGCAAGATTCAATATTTACACATGACACTCGAGGCCAAAAAAAAACTAAAATAAAGAATAATAACGTATTGTTAGTGAAAAGATTATCTGGCATTTTAGCTGGCCTTCTCAGGGGAATCCCGTTGATTCCACATCTTATCAGTAGCGTGATACATGCCACTATGCTGTGTTATGAATTCTGATGCGGCAATGAGGTGAAGAGAAGAGAGATACTCAGGCCGTGAGGGTCCGAGGGAGATGTAGTAGGTGATCAATGGAGAAAAGGTGGTGGAAACTGGCCAACGGCAGAGCTTGAGCAACTAATTAGGAAGCTAGCCATGTTAATTTGGTCCAAAGTCCAATGTATTGTTTATATATAGTGAAGATTATTATCAGTGAGCAGGGGGCATGGCCCCACTTTAAACTACAACTAAACTCCACCCCTGTATGGTGGCATAGTGGCTGCTAGCCTGCTATGCCGCGAGGGAGTAGAGAAGAGTCATGCACCGCAGAGCAGAGAAGAAGTTGAAGGGTGGTTTGGATAGGTACACCGTCCATCCGCATCATACTTGTTCAACCACGAAGAAGGAAACTTAAGTGGAAGAAAGGATGACACGTGGGACCAGTCTATGTCATGTCAAATCACTGCCACGTCAGGGTATAAATTGAATCGATTTTTTTTTTTGCGTGGAAATTGAATCGATTTTGATAGTTAGGGAAACGATATCAGAAGTGAGGATAGAAGTTGGACCTGTTTTGACAATTTGGGGTATGATAGTCAAGGAGTCAAAATGGACTTATCCCTTTAATTTGCATTTCATCAATTTAAAAATTCCTTACATTCATGAAGAAGATAATCGAGAGATAAGTTGCGAAGCTTAGGCCCTCTTTGATCTTTTAGTGCATTAGGTGCTCCAAACAGGAAGACTAAAAGGTGGACTAAACTTTAGTTGCACCCTAACTAAAAATTAGTCCATTGGTCCTCAAGTCCCACCTAAACTGGACTAAAAAGGAGTCAACTACATAGGAAAAGACTAAAGCACCCCTTCTTTCCTCCCACTCATGCAAATAATAGGGGTAAAATTGATATTGTCTGTCTCCCATCTAACGTTTAGTCCATAGATCCAAACAGGTGGTGGACCTATTTTTTCTCAAGAATTAACCGGTGTTATTTTTTCAATGGGGCGCATTGACGGTGAGACATCTGTGACTTCATCAATCTCAATATCGGAACAGCTGGCCAAAGGTGGCCAAGCCCCCTTGCTGCTAGAAAGTCCCATTAGGGAACAATGAATCCTACTAATTATTAAGTGAATTTTGAGCTTTTTCTTAACCTTGCCCCCCTACAGATATCTCTTCAAACACCACTACATGTATTTATAGGGGTGAGTGTGCACACGTGTATAATTATATGCATGGTGTTTCGAAAAAAGGGTTTAGGTATAGGTTCATAACCATCTCAAATTTAGATAAAGTTAAATACAAATAATGCTAATTCAACTATGCCAGACTTCTTTTAAGTTTTTTTTTTGAGGGGGAGACTTCTTTTAAGTAGCCTCCTATTAGTGTATGCTGTTAATCTGTAGCGATCAAGCTTCTATACAATCGTCTGATCTCTGATGATGTGGGCACTGCGGGCCACACTCAAGGCAGTTTGCCCTGCATTCCTCCTCAGTACATCACTGAAAACTTAGCTTTTGTACTGTAACCTTTGTTGGTGATCAATGTGATATTCGAAAAGCTCTAGCCAAGAACGGGTGCTCTGTCCAATTTAGAGTAACAAATTCGGCTCCAAATTTCAATTGGCGATACATTCACGCACAATTTAACTGAGAGCTCGCTGGCATTTGCTTTTATTTGCAACAGAAACCAGCTCGATTTTGAGCCTGCCAACTATTTTCTCACAGACGCCACAGCCAAGTACGTCTTCAGTATCGCCCTAAAAGAAGGTACATATTCAATGTCTAAACAAATCATCCAAACCATGCGACACAATATTTTATCTGGAAAAATTTACAAGCATGTACTATTATGGAAACAAACTGCAGGTACAAAACAACAGCGCCCAGAAATAATATTTTACAAGCTCTTTTGTACAACAAACATGCTCTGTTGTCTAAATTACATAATATATATCCCTTATTATTTTGGGACTCTACCTTCTTTTTAAAAAAAATAGAACAAATGAGGCTTCACAAGGGGGGAAAAGGTTTGCAAGATCACAAACAAACCTGTGACCTTGGGCAGGAAAGAATTGGAGTGACCAATCGCCAATGCTGCGATCCGGCACAAGTCATCGCACATGAAAATTGTCAGTGACGAACACAACTCAGGAGCATGAGCAGCTAAAAACTCACTGGACTCACCCCTCCAAAACCTACCGAGGGTCCCTTGACCCAGGTAGGCTACATTTACAATGACTCTTACCACTGCTCCATGGACTGCAAGGGGCAGCATAGTGCCTGTGGCTGAAAAAAAAATGGTTTTACCTTTGAAAACCAGTAACGTCATTGTGCTTTGACTAAGCAATGAAAACACAGACTGTCTGCCAGTAGCAGGTTTCAGAACAGCTGAAGAGCAATCTTGAGTCTATTCTGCTTCCACTTTGGTAGCTTCGCAAAAGCCTCCTTTGTCATTCCGAACCTTTCTCTGAACTCTGCCGAAGACAGGTATGCCTGCAATTTGCCAGTATAGTAGTGTTAGGATTTGAGACGGTTAGGCAATGGTATCACAAGGACAGCAGGATTTACCTCCCGCTTGGTTACATCGATGTCTGTAGGAGGATTTGGGGATGATGTCCTCAAGCGGTCATATGGGTATACAGAAAGCCCTTCTTCTCCCTCTGCCTGACTCTCCTTAACATCTTCCTGTGCTGCTGGAGTTGCAATTTGACTATCCTTTGCAAGGTTACTTTCTTTGGCATCCGTCTCTGGTTTAGGTTTGCTTGCTTCAGTTTGGGGCTTGGTTGCATCAGGGCTAGCCGCTTTACACCAAAAGAACATAGAATGTAAGAGAAACCATGCTTCAAATGTAAAGTACAACTATCCTTCCTAAGGATGGTAGCATACCTTTAATTGACTTTGGTATTAGAGTTGCCTTAGGCCGCTCAAAAGAAGCAGAAATCGCAGCGATTGAAGCAGTTCTTGGAGGTGGCTTTGAAGAATCAGGGGATACAGGCTTCAGAGGTTGTTTTCTAACAACTGGTGGAGGAGTTGACAGGTTCCGGGTATTTGGGTTCTCAAAGTTAGCAGCCAATGCGTTGAAAGCAGGCGACCTTCCTCTGACTCTTACACGATCAGGACTGAATGACATACTTCTGGAACGTTGAGATTTATCAGGTACACTAGACCTTCCAGTATGTGCTGATGTTGTTGGCCTTCTTTTTGGTTTCTACAAATTTTATAACCAAGGATTAGTCTCATTCTAGGAAAAACAGCATTAGGAAACTGAGCTAAACACAGTGAATGCATGTGGTACCAGTTTACGCCCAACTTACTACCTTGCATGTTCATAGAAATGCTAAAATTTTATATAGTAAGCATTTTGTTACTTTTCAACAAAAATGTAAATAACTAGCCAAAAGTAACCCATGATAACGCATCAGTTGCTTCATAAGGTAATAGACGATGCTATCATAACTCAAAACAGATAAACAATAGCTACTGCATTTCATAATGTTTCTTTTTTTTGTTTTATCCTTTTTAATTTTGTTCTGACCTACTTTATTCTGGACATGTTAATCCAGTCAGGCATACCTATGGTGCCAACTGTCTAACAAGATAACTATCAATACTGGATACAGAAATCTTACGTCTGCTCTTGGTTTCACTCCATCCTTGACTATGGATAGCTTCTTTTCGAATGAGTTACCATGCATCTGAAACAATTCATAAGGTAAAAAGATGAGTCTAGCACATGATGTTTGCACAACACCAAAGGCACTATAATCCAGAAGATGAAGGCTTACTGTTGATTTTGCAAAATCCCAAGCGAAGAACCTGGTGAAATATTGGGGCTCGCTTCCTCCAGTGATGACATAAAGTGGTGTTTCGTGTGATACATTCTCCATTAGAATGTCAAGTTCTAAAAATTTCTGCCACAAAGTATAGTTTTACAAACCTCTTTAAATTTTTAAAACTTAAATCGCCTTCTCATTATAGTATTCTACAAAGAAAATATAAACATATCATATACCTCTCCAATGTTCAAAGCTTGTGCTCTTATTTTTGTGTCCACACGTTGTCCAACCCATACAAAGACACACGAATGACAGTCCAAAATAAATATGTCCTCCGTCATCAAATCATCTTGAGTGAAGTTGAATATTTCTCTAACCTACAAAATCAGTTCACTAGCATTAATTATTCATCACACTACTGTCATATAACAATACATAAATTTCAGCATTGCTCACCTTAAGCACCCCTTCTCACCCCCAAGCATGAACGCAGAAAAAATAATAAAAAAGGAGGAAATGCAGATAAGTAAGGTGCAAAATGAAATATAATAACGAATAAGCTTTGGAATTTATTTTACCCTTAGAAAAAGTACAGGCAAATAAATGTGGGTCACTTTCGTGATCTCTCACAATCTTCTGGCTGGAGTACTCTGACTTGACTCCTAGTAACTTCCAAAACTGATCATATTCAGATCCTTCTTTGAGCAATCTGGACTGCAGATTTGGCTGCATATAATACAGATGAGCAGGATGGAAAGGGTCAATGGTGTAGTAGTTTATTTGATAGAGCAGAACAACCAGAAAGAAGCATGTTTAGGTGAAGTTCAAATATACAATATTACAGTTACACAAAAGCGATTCAGCAAGCCAATATGCAAGTTGAGAAGATATGATCAGGAAGCATATATATCAGACAGCTAGAGAAGTGATGAACTGATGAGTTATTACTGCAATGCAATAATTATGTTCATTTTGTAACAACATGATGTAGAGCTGTGACATCTGTCCCACTGGTGTACATGTGATTGCTAGCCAGATACATTTGACAGGAAACAGTTGTACGATGAGTAATTTGTTAACCAGGATGTGTGAATTATATTATATTTTACGATGATGTGCAAGTAAATCAGAAAATAGCATCAGTTAATATATACAACATAGTAATACAAAATTATCATAGATGGTTGTAGTGACTAGTCACTAGTCATAAATGCAGTAACCAGCAATCCATATAACTGTTTTGAGAAAAACTTTAGCTTAAATGATTGTAGTAACTATTCAGCCATGTACCCATTATACACTGGTTGCCATCAAGCTAGAAATAATAGAAAAGAAACGCAACTGAGACCTAAATTATCATGTAGATAATGAGATGAGCAGAGTGCCGCAGCAATATAGCAGAACGTGCGTTTGAATTGTCAACCACGTCCACATGAAATAATCAACGAAAAGCATTTCACATACCTTGATCACATCTAGCTGCCTCTCAGCAAGCTCTTGGTCCATTGATGAGCTTAGATTACCAATCCATGTAAATACTGTATCTCCGTCATGTAGTATGTAACAATAAGAAGAGTTCAGCGACGATGCTGCCTGGTAATAAGAATCATAGCATTATCATAACTTTTGCCATGTAGTACAAACAAAATCCACTAAGATAACACGGCTGCTACACAAACAGTGCCCTGGAAAGATAATAAAAAGAAAGTACCGTGTCAACTTGAATAGCTTGCATATTCTCTGGCCCTGAGCCCTGAACTCGGAAAAGTGCAACCCCGCTTTCTGAATAGGTATCATCCTCAAAGCCATTTTCTGAGACAAATTTCTTATAACCAGTACTCGTACCGCCCTGTATCAGTGGGAAAATGTAAAATATACATATGTAACAATCATATTGCCACAGTAAGGATAAATAATTCACAGCTTATTCACATGAATTTGGTTAAACACCAACCTTGTATATAACCAAGTTCTGAAATATTGGGAAAAATTCGATGGGTTCCTTTCCTTCATAAACACGGACCTGTGATAACCAAAGAAAATGAGGTTGGGACAGTTAACCAAAATTTACAAAAATCTTCTAAGACAAAACTGGAAGAATATTAACCAGAACAGCCTGGAATTTTAAAGATTCGATCATCTTGTCAGCAAGTGAAATGGCTGCACTCCTTTCCTCCTGTTTATAAATGGGAAAGGAACTACATGGTTAATATACTATTATACAACTTGATAGCATTTAACAAGTAAACAAAAGTGTTAAGAAGGTACTAACTGAATGGTCCTCAGAGCAGAGCGATATACAAAAATCAATTGCAGCAAGACAAAATCAGCTCAAATAAGTGAATGATTTCATACTCATAACACCATCCTTTACGGCTAAAAAGTGGTATGGTGTGACTAATTTCCATTTCTCATCAATATAAGGCTTAATATATTTCAAAAGGTTTCTGATTTGCTCAAATGCATTTCCATTTCACAAATAACGCAAAACGCATAACTGATACATTACAGATATGCTCTGAATAATGAGAAGTTACCATGGCAATGTATCAATTATATGTGCAAATACCACAAATGGAAAACGCATGTAACAGCTACCTCGACACTCTTCTTTCCAAACCAGGTGCCAATAAGACATTCATCACCATTGTCTCCAGGGTAGGTGTATTGAAAGATATAGCAGTCTCCACTGTAGAACTTGCATTGCTCAGAGAACGAAAGGAAAGTCTTTTCACTACCGTTGACACGCCATACCTGTAGAATATAGGGTACTTTAGATTTAGTGTTGTGGAGGAGACCTGAAGTGAGTAACTGGATAAATGGCGAGAGCAAACTTTGGGAATAAGGATTAATATGGAGCTACAAATCAAAATGCCCCCCTCCCCCCAACACACACACACAAAACCCCTTGTTTTTTAAAATCCATACTGATGCCAGGAACTGTACAGATGTATCAGGCCATTATATAACACATAATTTCTTACTTGGCCAATCAAAACACAACTGATTCTTAAGAACAGTGAATAAATTGTAAAACTTATTTCCCCATATTCTGCAAAATGTGATATTTTGGCAGTGTTGAAAACAATGCTACATTTCTTCTTGTTTGTTACTGCAACTAAACCCTTCCAGGTAGATTTGTGCTCCAACTAAAAGTCTTACTCCAGGTCCAGGGTATGTGTTTTATTATCACAAGAGCTCAGTAAATCATAAATCAACAGCTACTGACTGAGATCTGGTTGCAAAAATCTTTTGTAAGAAAGGACATTTACTGACCTGTAAATTGCCAGTGCAATCAATCAGAGGTTGAGGCTCTTGCTTTACAGGAGCAGCTTTTGCTGGACCCTTAAAATTAAATCCTTGTCGCTTAAGAAGAGCTAGAAAGAAATTTAGATATTAAAAAAAATAGTAAAGGAAAATAAAATTAAAACAAAAGGATTTGCAATCGAGATGCTAACCTGCAACTTTTCCTCTGCTTTCATCCGACACAATTGCCTCAGCTTTCTTGGGCCATTTATCAAACTTTGATCGGAATATAACAGTCTCAAATCCTTCCATGAGGCGAATAATATGAGATTTTGGCCGATTTCCTTCACGCAGTAGTTCCTGCAGAAGTAAGAATGTGATTTCACGTTTACAGTATCACGAATAGTAATGGCATATCTCCAAACCGTGACAATTGTTATAGCGTATGAGGCAAATGAAAAGGAAGAAAAATGGTATCCCAGTGCTTCTATCTCAGATGATGATTTTTAACTAATATGGGCTTAGTAATCTGCAGCACCAGGGATATGGTAAACGTGACAAAAACCGATGTTGTCAGTCGACGAACTAGCCGACAAGCAAACTTGAACTGGTTAAAAGGTATTCTCTTGCACATAAAATTTAACATACCTCACAGATGGCAATACTATAACAGTTTGATGCCTAGCTTTCCATGCTTAACCACATTGGCTACAACACTTCTTAGTCAAATATCTGGTTAGGAGCCAGAGCCACATTGGTGGTGACTCTTAACTTTACTACATCTGTGGTACTGCTCACATAGAGCCACTTTCTCATACATTTGCCTAAACTGTGAACTATATGATGGATGCTTCACAAAAGGCCGAGCCAAATTATCATGAAAGCTAAATCAAGATAGCAGAAGCAATGTTACCTCAGCAGCAGAGCCTGCTCGTTTCCTCTCTTCAAGAGTTGTTTCTCTACCCATCCATGCATAAATTTCAGAACCACAGTCTAACAGGTAACATTTTGTTGAATCTAGTAGCTCTCTTGTCAGAATTTCACAGTCAATAGGTGCTGCTTGACCTTTGTTGATACTGACAACAAAAATAGGAAAAAAAAATCAGCAAAAGAAAATGTAGAGATGCTATAGCACAACCATGAAAGATAGAATTCCTTCAAAAATAACTCAAATTTGCTATGCTTTGTCACCTATGATATATTACCAAAGCAATTTCGAAGTGGAAGCAGAATCTTTCCCGTTAAGTTCAGAAAACGTCTTCCTTGGCAAAGGAGCAAATCCACCAAACAGAGCCCAGAATTCACCAGCATCAGCGTCTGCCATCAACTTTCCATCCTCTGTTTGAAAGACTCGATTATAAATCAGGAGTATTGGACCTTCACCATTTTATTAGAGAAGAGCTTGACCATTTAAGCACATTAAAACCCTTTTTGCAAAAAGTCAACTTACCAACTGCTGCTACTTCACATTTACCATCATGGTTTGTATCTTTAAGATATTGCACAACTTCAAGGGCTTTAGCCCTCTCCTGAATACTTGAATTTGATCCATTGAATTGGAATATCTTAGATTTCGTATCTAAAATAAATATGTCATCATGGTTTAGTGATGATCGTGCAAAAGGAACCTGTTGGAGGAGGGGAAAATGGAATGTGGTATCTGTATTAGGAAGCTATGACTGTATAAGCACAAGTTGACAAAACTATACACAAAAAATTTCACCTCTTTAACATGAACTGTATGCTTTCCTCTGCAGACAAATAATCGTGTTTTATGCTCCCTCTCATTGACTTCAGTATGCCTGAAACCAGATGCAACCCCACCTTCCTCTGGTATAATACAAGGTTTAAAATATGAAAGAAATTTCTCAGTCTCATTTCCCTGTACTTCACGGTATTGAACAGCACGTCCACCAAGAGCAGCATCCAGTTCAACAGTCTTGATTGCAGCTGTGCCAGCCTCATCCTATTCATTTACAATGCAATTTGTAAATATTCTTGTCATTAGCTATACTGCCAGTAAATGAAATAAACTTGTAATGTGAAAGCAAACCTGACTGGTATCTTTACCAAGCCAATAATGGATATCATGCCGAAAAGAACCATTTTTAAGGGCAGTTGTCTGTTCAAGGAACCAAATAATTGTTAATAACAATCAGGATTTCACCCCTGATAAACATTAATAAGCATATAACTGTAATCTGAATATCCGTCCAATATAAACAGAATATCATCCCATTTTATGTAGCAATAAACAATATTACTGCATTAGAAAATAGTGAATCCATCATAGTATTAAGGATGCATGATTTAATAAACATGTGAACAGGGGAAGGACAAACAGAATATCATTGTTTTTATGTAGCATAAGAAACTGAAATAATCAGCTGCATTAGAAAATAAATAATCCATTCTAGTATCAAGGATGCATGATTTGGTTAACATGTGAACAGGGGATGTCAAGATTTAGTGATCTTTGGAGTTAAAATATAAGCAACAGAAACAATTGTACTGCGAAACTAGGCAGCTGACAACATATTTTTCCCCGTAGAACCAAATACAGGAACTGGCACATTCACAACACGAGCAAAGCTACTAGTACCTTCAATATTATGTATGAATCGCCTGTAAAAAACTTTCCATATGATTCCTTGGGGACAGGAATGGCCTGTAACTTTTCAATCCGCCATATTTCCAATCCACTGAACATTGTTAAGGATAATAATGCAGAAATAAACAAATATGATTGAATGTACTGCAACACCATCTAGCCTAATCTCTCCACTTATTCTCATCATGGTTTCCCATGGACTCGCAGTTCATGAAATATAATTGGTGGTTGACCTACAAGTGTTGTCAGAATCTTCTACTGGATATAATGGGCACCACAGACTATTAGTTTGAACCGATTTAAGAACTGTAATTAGAGAAATGATGGGGCTTGAAATTCTTGGAATGAAACAACACAAAGGTATAAGCGTAGATAATGTGACCAATAGCAAACTAGAAACTGAAGGATACTCTTTTTGACCCACGCCTTGAAAAACAGGATCAACCTCCCTCATTGAAACAGCCATAGTAACCCAGATTTAGTTGGGCTACTCTTTGGTGGCTTTTGCTTCAAAAGAGAAGAAAAGGTGTGCTGAAACAGAAAAAAAAATATTAGATGAACAATTATTCCATTTGCAACAATGTAGGCTTTCGAATTCAAAGCAAGCCCACGTAAAAGCATTCTTAAACAAGAACATCAATAAAGAGATGTGCTTTTAAACAACACTGTGCGCAAAAAATTCCTATTCAAAAATCCCATTGATAGAAACGCAATACCAAATCATTTGAATATCTAGCAATTCCAAGACCACTGGCCTGCTCCTATGTAATGATTTCAGCTCAAACAACACAAACTCAACATCCACAAACTAAGGAGTTGTCATGACATAGAGCAAGGTAAACATCCTGATCAAATCAAGGTTCAATCAAATACAGTATCATCCAGCTTCAACCATGTAGCAGGAATTGTTTGTATCCAACTATGATGCAGAAAGTACCGAGCATAAGCATTGTAATGACCGACTAATTCGCTAAATTCCAGACAGCATCACACCATTTGCAGATTCAAACTCCTGTACCCACAGAACGGACAAGAGCTTGACACATTTCCAAGAAATGTTATGAAGCTGCTCGAATGAGTTCCACATTCCATTCTGCTGCAGTACCAGCTGCTGACTTTGATCAGCGCAATAATAAAATGTTGAAAGGTAGAACCCAAGAAGTGTGCTGTTTTCTGTGCTGCTCCGGTCCAAAATCCAATTGAGTAAACCTGAGATCCTAGGATCCAACAAAACATCCACATCCAGGGCTCACCAAATCCAAAACAAAAGGGACTTCCATGACTCCCACACAAGACTAATATCGCTTCCAAAACAATCCAACTGTGCCGCCAAATCCGACGATTTCCACAGCACAAATCAGCATCGAGATCAGCACTCCAATGGCAGACAGGGGCGGATCCAGAGTAGAACATGGGCGTACACATGTACACCCGATAATTCGCAAAAAAAAAATCGAAGTTTAGCAGGTAGATCCGAATACAGATAGCATACATCAGGATTTTGGGTGTTCCATTTCGCACAGCAGGAAGGGAACGGGAGGGAATAGACGGGCATACCTGTCAGGTGCTCGTCGCCAGCGAAGCGCCCGACGACGAAGACCTGGCAAAGGGTGGCTGCTCACCCTGTCGTCGCCTGCTCGCGGCTAGGAAAGAAGGGTGGAGCACCGGAGGAAAGAAAAGGGAAGAACTGGGGCCTTCCGGGATCTGGACCCTGTGAATGCCTTGTTCCCATGCTCGGTCAAGAAAACCAAGCCCAAAACATGTTCTTGCAACACGCTGCCGACTACTATACTTTGTTTGCAATGGAGCGAACAAACAATCGTTAGGAACTCATCCGTGGGACGCACTAGTGCACTAGATTTATTGCTGTGTATTAAATATTAATTTATTTGTATATAGGTCTACCTTGCATTCTGGCCATCAACGATTCAACTCCACTGGGCTATTGCTGAATATTCCCTGTGGGTTTTTTTCATGTCATTTTAGTTTTGTCCTAAGTAAAAGTTATTTAACTTTGACTAAATTTATACAAAATCTAACAACATCTACGATATCAAATTTGTTTAGTTGAATCCGTCATAGAATATATTTTAAAAGTGCATATGATTTATATTGTAAATGTTGTTATATTTTTTATAACTTTGGACAAAATTATATATTTTTTACTTAAGACAAATCTAATACGACATGTATTAAAAAAACGGAGGGAGTATACTCTAAGTAACTATTGGAGAAACCTGTCGATATAAGTCTTTCACCTTATAGAACCCACAACAAGTGGGCCCTGTGAACATTAGTTTATGGTAACTATCGATATTTCTCACAAGTCGCTCCCACCAGACAACCTATATTGTTTTTGTTACTTTTTAATCATGTAGAAAACAACAATAGCTTAGAACCAAAATTAGTTTAACACATTTTTTGTATATTGATCAAAGACTCACAAAACCCACTCTCAGGAATCTGCCACCAATTTTTCATCTCGCGCTGATTCGGAATTGAGGTCATGTCCTTACGGCGATGCCTCCTTCGCCACCATTGGGCACTGTGCAACTGCACGATGAGTCCAAAGACAAGATTGCCAGTTGTTACCGTAATGGCCAACATGCCAAAGAGTATGAGGAAGGTTAGGTGCCAACAACATTATAGAGCTAACTATATCATAGTTATCGTTCATCAACACTGCAACGCTTACACGTTTACGTATATGAAGAGATGAGGCTATACCAGGCTCGGATACGATGATAGGTCATGATGGCTAGCCCGGAGAATACCATGCCACATTAGAAAAGGATCCAATTGTGTATGTAATATATCATGGGGCACTCACACCATCACGGGCATAAAGAGGGAGAAGATATGCGGCTTAGTGACAAAGTCTCAAGGACACTATAAGCGTGCACCTTAGCTGCCCATGTACACTAACCTACGAGTAATAACATTCATCGTGCATTAGCTAGTAGACAATCTTAGCACCTTGGTCTACACTAGATGTTGACTACACATGTACCAAGTCAAAGAGAACCAAGGATAAAAATAAAAATTCAACTAAAAGATCACATGTTTTTCATATTGGTTAAGTTAGAGTAATATTTGAGCATATAAAACAATTTTTCCAATAAAAAACATAGACAAACACTCTTGCCATAACCTTTCCACATTTGATAGAAATATATAGATTCTTTTTTTCAAAAGTACTACCTTAGCATATGTGCTGATTGGATCATTGTTCTGATGAGCTGGGGAGGCGGGACATGTAAAAGTTGATATACTCGCATGGTGCTAATGGTGTAGCATGGTAGTACAGCTAGATCTGCATAATTTGGGAGGAAAAGAAGCTCGATAAAGCGATAGACTGAAAGGTCGTTGAAAATGAGGGCCAGGGCAAAATGTTTGTTATAGTTTGATGGTTCCTGCGGCCTCCTTGATGTGACAAATAAATGCGGAAATGGGAGGGGCGGTCGCTTTCGATGAAACGTAGTCTAGTAAACAGTTTGAATTTCGTGGCACATTTTAATTTTGGGCAAAGAATGCTTCAAAACATGTATTGTCGTGCCACTACATACTTTTATGGGTACATATGAAATATGCAGCCAAATGGTTTTAAATTAATTTGACCGTTAGTGCAACAATTATGGAAACAAATAAAAAATCGTGAGGAAGCTTCATTTTGACTCCACTATTGCAAAAAATACGGAGGAAGATAAGACTTACAAAGGATTTGAGTTCCATTGCATATCTGAATTGTGGTAAGAATGGTTCAAATGTTATATTAGTATTGCCACCATATGTTGTGGCGGGTAGATACAAAATATGGCGCGTAATTCATGGCTTGAATTAGTTTAACCGTTAGCGAAAACGTCATGGAAAATATACAAATTTACGAGTTAACTTCGATTACATCTCTATTTTAGGAAAAACTACAAACAAAACAAATATGCGTGTGCGCACCACGTGGCGGCCATGTCTACGCTATAGTAATGATACTCGATCGCATCCTTACACTCCACCATTTTATCAACTTTCGTGACATGAACAATAGCATTAGTCATTTTCATTTATGGAAGAAATGCACACATGGAAGGGTTTCCCTCGCCGTGCCAAGCTGGCCGTGCCTACGCGCACACAGATGTTCCTACCAAAAGTACCGAGGGAACCACTCTCATTCTATCAAGAGGCCTTCATAGCACTTTTGAGACCCCCCGTTCCGCTGAGCTGGTTGGCGGCTCGGAGCCGTCCGTTGATCCACCTGCCACCCATGTTGAGAGAGAGAGAGAGAGAAAAATGGGATCGCGCCGAAAGGTGACGAGGGTTAGGATAGTCCACGTACAGGTCGGCCACCGCCTCGGCGCCCACCGGCAACTCGAAAACAAGTCGTGGAGGCGAAAGGCGCAGGCAGAGAGCGACAGGGCGACGACGTGCCCGGATGCGAGAGAGAGCGCGGACAAAGTCCAACTCCCTGTGCCGCCCGGTCGTACGCGCGCCGCCCGCACGGCGCCACCCTGGCGGCACGGCGCGGCGCGATGGACGACGAGCTGGGGCGCACAGGTACCAGGGCGCGTGATGACAGGGTGGACGCGCCCCGGTTCCGTGCCAGGACAGGACGGGTTGCGCTGCGGTGCGGGAGCCGGGAGGCTCCAGCCGGTCCAGCTGCGACTCTGCGAGAGACTGGGCGCGGCGCGGAGCTATGCCTCTGTGCCTTGCCGGTGCGGGTGGCTACTGCCTGAGCCGCCCGGGATCGACGTCTGAACCGACGGGGTTTGTGATTGGCTTGGTGGTGTTTGCGTCGCGGGGACAGCACGGGTTCGCGAGTGCGCCGGGTTGGTCCGGCGCCGCGGCGGCCGGGTTGGGTCGGTGGCTGGGCGGTGCGTGCGGGGAGTTTCAGGAGATGACGACAGGCGGCGGCGAAGTCAGAGGCGTGGTAGCTACGTGAGGCCGTGCGGTCGTCATCACCGAGAGTGACGGGCGAGGAAGAGCAATGGCGTTTGATGCTTGCTTGGGTACATCCATACAGGCTACAGCCTACAGACTCGTACGCACGCACGGGCCACGAGCAAACTGATAGCGTCCGGAAGTCCCGGACTGGAGCACAGAGGCGCCGGCTTCCCGGTTTGATTTATGTCCTTGTTCGCCTCGAGATCGTAAAACAAATCGCCATGTGCCGATGTATCGTATACCAGTAGAATACTAAATTGAATCACGAGGAGCCACGAGAAGAACAAGTTGAGAAACGTTCTAAATTTGGACCATTCTTACCAAAATTCAAGTTGAGGAATTTTCTCTGCTCCGAGTCAAACACGAACGGCCCAATAAAATGTCGCCGTCGGCCATGCCACGGCCCAGTTCCCTGGACACACACATGCAGCCATGCAGATGCATGCAGCGCTCAAGAACCGCCCACGAGATCTCGCAATTCGCTGACAGCATGGTGGCATTGGAAGCCCATAGTCGAAGTGTCAAACTGCCACGCGCGCATCTCGCGCCGCCCCGATCTCGGCTCATCTCGCTCGCCGGATCTCCAAACCCGTTCGCCTCGATGCCTCATCGTTCGTCGCCGGCCGGGGGGACCTCGCACCGTCGCCACCGTACGCCGCTCCGGTCGCTAGCACGCGCCAATGCCGTCCATGCCGCGGCTGCAGTGGCGCCTGGCCGCCCCGCTCCTCGCCGCCTTCTCCGTGCCGTTCGTCCTCCCGCTCGCGCTGCCCCTCCTCCTCCGCTCCTCCTCCACCTCCCCACGGGCGCTCTCCCTCCACCGCCTCAGCTGGCTGCCGTCTCCAGTGCCACAGACAGCTCCGGCGGTTTCGTCGCCTCACGCTCCATCACCACCGCCGCCACCATCCGTGCCCCCATCGCCACTGGTACAGAAGCCGCCGTATCCGTCTCCACCGCAGCGTCCGTCTCCCTCTCCAAGGCCGTCGCCCTCTCCACCGCCGCCGCCTGAGACCACGGCGGCGGACGACAGGACGGGCGGAACGGGAACCGGAAGGTGCGACGTGTACGACGGGGAGTGGGTGCGGGACGAGGCGGCGCGGCCGCTGTACGCGCCGGGGACGTGCCCCTACGTGGACGAGGCGTACTCCTGCGCGGCGAACGGCCGGCCGGACCTCGGGTACACGCGGTGGCGCTGGGCGCCGCGCCACTGCATCCTCCCCAGGTACCCGCGCCACCCATCGACGCTGCCTTCTTCATCATCGATCGATCGCCTCACCCGCGCGTGCCCAGACGTTTGCTGATCCGCGCCACTAGGTCCGTAGGTTCAACGCGACGGACTTCCTGGAGAGGCTGCGCGGGAAGCGGCTGATGCTCGTCGGCGACTCCATGAACCGGAACCAGTTCGAGTCCATGCTCTGCATCCTGCGAGAGGCGCTGCCGGACAAGGCCCGGATGTTCGAGACGCACGGGTACAAGATCAGCAAGGGCCGAGGCTACTTCGTCTTCAAGTTCGCGGTAATAATCCATTCCATCTCTCTCATCCGAGTGGCAGCTCTTATAGCTTCCAATCAATGGCCTGCAAAATTAACGCCAAATGGAAGATGTTGATGAACTCGTCCAGTGCGTGCGATGAATGAAACAACCGTAGGATTACGACTGCACCGTGGAGTTCCTGCGGTCGCATTTCCTGGTCCGGGAAGGGGTGCGCTTCAACCGGCAGAGGAACTCCAACCCCATCCTCCAGATCGACCACATCGACAAGACGGCGAGCCGGTGGAAGAAGGCCGACGTGCTCGTCTTCAACACCGGCCACTGGTGGACGCACGGCAAGACGGCGAGGGGGTACGGCCTCACTGATTCGCTCATTCGCTGCGCCATTTCTCTGCAGCTCGAAGAGGAACCAGAGCCCCTGCCTACTGAA
>CM014273.1:7905032-7989915 GCA_004135705.1 Alloteropsis semialata | reverse complement strand
AAGCATCACACCACGTCACCACCACAAAGTCCACTGCCAAGCTCCACCTGTAGGCCATGGGATCGGCACGACATCGATGCGGACATCCGCCCATGGAGAAGAGCTCGAATCGGGCAGCGTGACGTCGATCCCGGCCTTCTGTGCGTCGATCCCTGGCTGCGCGGCGTCGATCAGACGGCGGCGGGCGGGGTAGGAGGCCCACTGACCTGGGCAGCGATGGAGATGCAGCACACAGAGTCGGAGGCGATGGAGATGCAGCACAGAGTCGGAGCCTCGGAGGAGAAGCAACACGCGGATCTTTGTTTCTATTTCTTGATGAAGTTTTTGATGTATCTTGCATAGGGGATGCAGATGGATCATGATCCATAATCTGTTTGGCTATGTGAGCTTTTTTTTGGAGATCCTGTATTTCCAATCATCCAGACAATATTTTTGAAACTAATTCTTAGAAAAAGATTCAGTTTATAGCCAAACAATAAAATTGAATTGAATCATATTCTAGGTAATCCATTTCTTGTTGAATCTTATTCCGAGAATCTGATTATTGGAATCAAATTCATTTCCTAGGATCCAAACGGGCCCTAAGGGAAATAGGCTGGCGCTCTTAGTCGCGGGGCATCCGCCCTGGCCTTCAATGCCAGCAGCCGTCGGGTCACGTCAGGATCCATCTCTCCTGATAGCCCTGTGCCCCGGGTCATCATAGCTCATTGACCTGAGGGAGGTCGGGCGAGGCGGACGGGAGAATTGGTGGGCCCACATCTGATCGAGGGTCAGGCGAGGCGGACGTTTCTGCCTACAGTGGCTCTCCTCGCCCGACCCCCGCCGTCCCACCTCCGAGGGTCAGGTGACGAGGGGCGTGACGCGTCAAGTCTTGACCGAGCCATACCTAGGCCCTGGTTGCTTCGTGAGCCACTTAGGGATCGGCCTTTCTCGAATGGGGAACCTTATCCTCGTGGTTTAGACACCCCGGATATTTATATCCGACAGCAGCCCCCGAGTCCCTGTGCAGGTTGCCATGACTTGTAGAGGGACTCCGTGTTGGATCCTTCCTGCCTGGTCGTGGGTGTGCGTGAGCGCACCCACCGGGTGTAGCCCCCGAGCCTCTAGACGGGTCGTGGACTCGTTCAGAGGGTGGATCTTGGAGCTTTCGTCGTTTTTCTCACCGGGAGCACGCGAGCGCACCCAGTGGGTGTAGCCCTCGGGCAGCTGGGCGAACCCTGGCGTTTGGTCAGGTGCCGAGACTGTCCTGAGAGGTCGCATCGCCGCCCGAAGTCGTCGTTCCTTTTTAGGAAACGGATGCTGGCCTCTGCCGTCTGCGAACTGGCTTGCTTCCTGCGCCAGCGGTCACAGCGTGACGTGCATGCCAAGCGCAATACTGATTTGCTCAGTCTTGTCGGTCCTTCTTCGGGGCTTGCCGCCACTGTTTTCCCCGTGGGGATTTTTGTTTTCTTTTGAACAGACGGCGCAGTCGCGCCGTGTGGCCGAGCCCTATAACTCCCGTGCGGGGTCG
The DNA here is from genome assembly GCA_004135705.1 of Alloteropsis semialata. Lineage (NCBI taxonomy): Eukaryota > Viridiplantae > Streptophyta > Magnoliopsida > Poales > Poaceae > Alloteropsis > Alloteropsis semialata. Next base: position 7,988,405 of record CM014273.1, on the reverse strand, counting down.
GAATAAGGGTGTTTCCTACTATAAATAGGGGTTCCGCCTGGGTCTTTTTGGGCAATTGACTCAGCTTCTTCCTCCCCTTCTCTCTTGATGGAGCAGGGTCGTGTCGGATTTGTCCCAGGGCATCCTCCTGAGAGAAGGACCGGTAGCCCTAAGTCTTGAAGCTAAAAGAATCCCAGCGAGATGCAGGAGTCAAGGTGCCTGGGGCGACATCCTCCTGGTGTCGCGCCAGTCCAGACACGGCGGTCTCGCCTCCCACACCTGCCACTTCGGAAGTGACGGTGTAGCGGGCCGTTGCGTGCCGCTCGGGTAGTCGGCGCTGTCGATCCCCTCTCTCTTCCCCTCTGGTACCCGTATTTCGCGGGCATTTCCAGAGGGGTTCGAGGTCGTGGTGGATCGTTGGCGCCCCTCTCCGCCTTCTCGGTCGCGGGTTGTCATCATCGGTGTTGGTATTTCTTAGCATCACCACTTAGAGTAGTGATGGCACTAGAGATACTTCATCGTAAATCTAGACGTTACAGATATTCTGCAAGCACACAGAAGTACGTTGTAGCATTTCACCCGGCAGTATTCCAGAGTATCGTTATTTGTTTATCCGCAGGGAAAGCGTTTAGTTAAGAGAGAGAGATGTCGTCCAATGCAACTACTTACAACAACATTAATATACCATAATCCAAGCAGGGGTAAGTGATATAGAAATGAATGGGTAATGTGACACACAGAAGTTCATTGCTCATCATTACGGTAGTCTTAATTAATAATAGATCATTAGTGAAGATAAATGAGGGTTCATTAGCATCATACATATGGGACTTGGATATACTACAATACCCTATACAAGCTCATTCAATGATCATATGCAAGAGGACATATCGAGGTATCCAGTGGTTCCCTCATCAAGGGACGACAGTAGGACGTCTTATCATAAAGGCCTAATACCCACTCCCGAACGTGGAGGATTACAAAGGACGGACAGGGCTGTCACCACCTGCCGCCTACCTCTTCTAATCCGTGGGGCAGCGGTACCCTCAACAGTATTCCATACCCCAAACACCATGCTTGCAATATGTAATACAACTCTATCTATCACGTTAATAAATAGAGCAACCCAGAGGCACATTGAGCCAATGTCATAGCATACATTCATTTGAATAAGGTGCAAGACATAAGTAGTATATACTAAGTAGATAAGGTATAACTGAGGCATACAACATAAGTATGAAGGTATTTCCATTAAGCTCAGAGTACTATAAGTAAGTAAGAGATTACAAGAGCTGAACTCTAGAACTTACCAAGACTCCTTCGGAAGCCCTTCAGAAGATCTAACACTATGACTATCACTAATAAGACTAAGACTAAGCTTGTAGCAAAGGAGAGCTCTTCTTCTGGTGTGTGTTTGAGTACGGCGCCCTTTGCAGGTATTTATAGCATCACTTAGGCGGTTGGAGCCGGCCAGAGGCGGTTGTGGCAGTTTGGAGGTGGGCCCAGGTCGGCCGAAGTCCCCAGGTCGGCCGACCCTTGGATCCACCGTCTTCAGCATTGCATGGCTCTGATGTAATCTCCAAGTCGGTTTACAGTTGTAGGTCAAAGGAGGTCCGAGTCGGGCGCACGGGGAGATCGGCCGACCTGGCTAGGTCGGCCGACCCTCCATAACCGCCTTCAGGGCCCATCTTCCTCTGGGAGACTTACATGTGGGTCCTGAGGTCGGTTCCAGGTGGATTCTGTCGGTTTGAGTACACTTGGCTCTGGTTGTGGGCCCTTCAATCCATGGGATGGACATATGGCTCATCTTTCACCATTAACTTCCACCGACCATGAATCAACGTTCAAGATCCCTCCATTGTGTGCTTCTTGACCTATGTGGGAAATGGGCTCGATCGGGGTTCAGGCCAGGTCGCCCGACCTAGCCAGGTCGGCCGACCTGGGCTTGTGCCCAGTTTCGTCCATATTTTGCACCGTAGTCCCTGTACTCAAATATATTCTAGATATGCATGGTATAACATTATTTGAATACAAATGTCTAAGTTATGCTTTGATCTTTATTGGTTTCTGAGCCTATTGACGGTCGGATTTCCTGTTATAAGGACCGTCAACAATCGGCGCCACCTCCAGTGGCTTTCTGCCCGCTTTTTTGTGGGATGTCGTTGTCGGCGCCGCCCGTCACCGAGAGCGGAGACAGTTCGGAGCTCGCCATGATGACCGGCTCGCTGCCGGGAATTGTGCTCAACGCGTCTTCTCCCTTCTGGGCGTCCTTGAGGGGGAAGAAGCTAAAAGAAGGCCAGGGACCTTGGTTTGCATGGCCTTCTGCTTGGCTTAAAAGGATTCCCTCCTGAGGATGCCCCTGATCGCCACATAGGGGTGGCGATTCCCGTTTGTATCTCTCCACGGCCACACGCCATGTGTACTTCGCTTGGTTTTCTCAAACTTCGGTTAGTAAAAAGTAGGGACCGATCGGTTAGTTGAAATTACTAAGACCGAGTAAATTCGGGATCGGTTAGTTCGGTTCGGTCTCGGTCATGATCGGACTAACCGAGCTACTCCAGCCAAAGAAAAAAATCCAGTCAAGAAACAAAATAATAGTGACATTAAAATCAATCAAAATCACCGATGCATGCCAAAATCAACTAGCGTGTTGCATAAAGAACGAATAAACGAGTATACAGAAAACATCATCACAAATTAGAGGAGGAGGCTGGGCGGTAAGCACAGGACTCCTTCGGGAGGGTTCACTGGTGATGACAAGTCGTAGACGGCAGCTTGGACAAATATTGTAAACAGAGATGCATTCCTCTTTCTGGCTCACCAAGATAGTAGGTCTGGCGGCGTGTCGTGGCCTGTCAATCTTGCGGGAGGCACGGCGACGGCTTCAAAATGAGCTTTGTTGGCCGCCTGTTCCAGTGACTGGAGGGAGGGGGGTCGTGGCCATGCGGCACCGGAGGAGGTGAGGTCGAGCATTGGAGTGGCACTGTGAGGGCGGGATTGAGGACGAGAGGGCACCGGTCACTCTGGAGGCGGAGTGTGACGGCGCGACCAAGCGCGTGTCGAGGGAGAGGGGGGAGCGGCCGAAAGGGAAAGGGGCAGGGGCAGGGGCAGGGGCGGCAGTTAGGAGATAGGGTTGAGTTGAGGGGAGGGAGCCGGTACATATACCTAGGGTTTGAAAGTATATTGGGCTAGGCTAATTTTGGGCTTCTATTGGGCCTATTGTATATTTTGGTCACTTCGGTTAACCGAGACGAAAGACCGAACTAAACATAAAAACTTCGGTTATCTAGAGGCCAGGACCGAACTTATGACCGAACTTTTCGGTCTCGGTTTTTTGGGTCTCGGTCCTGGTCTCTTCGGTTCGGTCCTCGGTCTCTGTCCGTCGACCTTCAACACACGCCTGGACGCCGGATCGATGATCATGGCGCCGCCCTGGATTTTGTCGACGCAGACGAGGTCGAGGCGCGAGGGGACCAGAAACGCGCCCACGTCCTCGAACACCCCGAGGACGCTGCCCTCCAGGTCCATCACCCGCAGCTCCGGCTTCTGGGCCATGCACCGCGATCTGAACACGCCGGCGACGAGCGGAGCGGCGCGGGATTTCTGCGCGGCGACGAAGGCATCGTCGGAGATGAGGGCGCGCCACCCCTTGCACACGCGCCGGAAGCGGCACAGCTCCTTCGCCGGCAGCCTGGCTAGCACGTCAAAGATGATGTCCTCCGGCAGCGAGAGGCCTCCGCAGCCGCTGTTGAGTAGATTGTTCACCTCCATTGTTGTTGTTTTGTGTAACTTTGGTCACAAAGAATTACTCACCCACGCACGAAGCTGCCGCGGTCTGCCCCTGGAGTTTATTAGCGTCTGTTTGAAGAGATCGGCCTCCGCAGCAGAGCTCCAATTGCAGCCGACTCTGCGACGGCGTGATCGACACTGTTTCCTATATGGCTCATGCATTGCGAGCATCATACTACTACTTTTTTTTAATACGGCATACATGCATATCAAAATTTAAATTTTATAATTTTAACTAATAATTAAGCTAGTATTTTTTATTTTTATAATGTAAAATTTATATGGTTGTATTCGTAATCAAAATACTCTACAATGATCATAAGTTTATAATTATAAAAGTATAATACATGATAAATGAAAGTCAGAGTGTAATTTAGAAGACCCTGCTAGATCATGTCATGTCTTATAAACAAAAATGGAGGGAGTAGCATCTATATCTATGGCAATTCACGACAAGATAGTAAATTTAGATTTAAACTAAAAAAATTTAAAAACTATTTTTATTTTGTCAAGTGAGCATTTTACACTTAAGATGGTTTTTAAAAGTCTTAAACCTTTATAAACAAATACTATGAATCAAAAGTGACTCAATTTTCTATGATCTCGTATGATAGTAATTTTATATTTTAAATTAAAATGATTTTGAAAAACTATATTTAAATTACCATTTGAGGCATTTATATTCAATATGGGTTTCAAAATTCATAAAACTCTATAAAAAATACTATAAATCAACCCTATTTTGCTTTGATGTGGCATGATACTAAATTTAGATTTTAAGTTAAAAAGTATTTTAAAACTATATTTAATTTGTTAAGTGTGTTGTTTACACTTAAGATGGTTTTTAAAATCATTAAATTGTGTAAACAAATGCTATAGATCAAAAGTGACCCATTTTATTTACATCTAGCATGATCGAAACTTTAGAGTTTATATTAAAAATTATTTTGAAAAACTATATTTAAATTGTAATGCGAACTGTTTACATTCAAGATAGTATTCAAAAATCTTAAAAATCTATTAAAAATATTATAAATCAAAAGTGATATAATTTAATCTGATTATGTCATTATAGTAAATTTAGAATTTAAATTAAAAAAGTATGTAAAAACTATATTTAATTTTGGAAAAAGTTCAAATTACTCCACTCAAGTATGAACAAAGTCTGAATAACCCCCCTAAGCTATGTTTTGGTTAGTTTTACTCCCTAAGCTATGCTATTTTGTCCAATTTACCCCTTGATAAAATTTCTTTTTTTTGTTTCTCCACACACAAGAGGAGTCTAATGTTAATTTTTTTAGAATGATAGAGTACATCATAATGTATGTTAGAAAAATATATCATGAATTTTTCATCATTCTTTTCATAGTGTAGAGCATTTAATAATAAATTAATCCTTAGAATACAAATTACACAAAAGATAACGAGGAAACAAATCGTTGTATATTTTTGAACATATGTTTATAATGTCTTCTACCATCTTGTAAAACTTTAAACTAATATTCAACTTATGTTCAAAAATAACAAATTGTATTGAGGGTGTGCAAACTAATCGATATTGCACTTCTTTAATATTAAATGTTTTGAATTTTATGATTTTTTAGAGACCACACCTTCGATCGATTGCGATGAATTTTTTTGTTGTTGTCCCTTGTGTGCTTCTAGACCAATAAAATATTAGAAAAATAAAATAAAAATAAAAAATTTATGTGCACTATAGCTTAAAACCGGCTGTGAAAATGGATTTTCATAAGCGGTTCGTGTTACGAGCCGGGGTTCATGGCTAAAACTGGCTATGAAAATGGATTTAAAAATACAAGCGGTTTGTAAGTAGTCTGGCTGCGAAAATGTATCACTGCCACTTTTTAAAATCCGGCTGTGAAAATATTGACTAGAAAAATCAATTATGTAGTTTTCCGTCACTGCAATCAAAGCAATAGATGGCACGTCAAAGCCTAAGAGCATCTCCAGCAGTCTCCCATTCTCCAATACAACTACCATATTGGGAGAGTTATTAGAAAAATAGTGCTCCAGCAGATCCCCTTAATCTTTCTCTTTTCCCAAAAATTATTGAGACAAACCAATAATCCACCCCAATTCTCCCCAAATAGAGAGGGAGTTGTGACTCTCTCAATACGGTAGTTGGATTGGGACAAAATTATTGGGAGACTACAAAAGTAACTCTCCCAATAATTATGAAAGAGTTATTGAGACATCCCCATTAACTGGTTATTGGGAAATGTGTATTGGGAGACTGCTCTTAGAGCACCTCCAGCAGTCCCCCAATAAACATTTCCAATAATCATCTAATGGGGATGTCCCCATATCTCTTTTATGGTTATTGAGAAAGTTGCTTTTGCAGTTTCCCAATAACATTGTCCTAATCCAACTACCGTATTGGGAGAGTCACAACTCCCCCCTCTATTTGGGGAGAGTTGGAGTGGATTATTGGTTTGTCTCAATAATTATTGGGAAAGGGGAAATACAAAGGGATCTGCTGGAGCACTATTTTCCCAATAACTTTCCCAATATGGTAATTAGATTGGGGAATGAGAGACTGCTGGAGGTGCTCTTAGGTTTGAAACCAAATTCAAAATAAGGTTTCCTTTGACATGTTATCTCTTTTTTTTTCTCCACACACAAGTGGAGTCTAAAAGAAATACTATTTGACAATAATCTATCTTCACTTACACAGTATTATATAGCTTACAGCCATGGCAAAATGCTCCCAGTATAGAGGGCCATCTCGCCTCTGAATTCCTTGGACATCTCCTTTAGGTCCGTGAAAGTCCCTGTGCTAGGGTCGTAGAGCTGCAGCAGGATGCGCGTATACACTTCTCCCCGTACATCCTCGATGGTTTTCAATAGCAAAAATCTCCCATCACGCAAGACCTCGAGTGGTTTTACCCTGAACAAGCTATTCGGCGATTGAACTGTGTACTGCTTTTCCCAGATGCTCCTCTGGGAATCAACCAATACCCATATGTCTACGTTCGTGTACATGGAATCAAGCAGTTCCGACCGCACCGTCTCAACCATGCACAATGTGCCCTTGAGCTCTCCTAGTGCAATGCGCCATCTCTCTATCTGCTTCGAGTAGCTCAGCTTTCGGCCATGGATCGTCGTCTTCGCCCACTCCTCACTCTCGAGATCGAAAGAGGCTATGCGGTTCAAATCCTGACGCGTACATGCGCCAAGAGGCAGGAAGTAGATGACGCCATTGATAGTGACCGCGCAGCTAGCGCACCAGCAGGTACGGAACGGGGGTCCTGGCCTTTCCCTCCATGTCGGCTCCATCCCCTCGTCGCCATCCCCGAGCGTGGCGATCTCGCAGACCTGGCAGCAAAAGAACTTGTCGTACAGGCGGACGACTTTGTACGCGCCGGACGGCGCGGCGCGGCCGAACCGGTGCATGGGGCCGAGGCGCTGGCCGCCGGCGTGGACTTGCCGATGACCGACGGTGACCACGCGCCGGGTCGTCGGGTCGATGATGGTGGCGCCGTCGCTCCACTTGTCGACGCAGACGAGGTCGAGGCGCGTCTGCTGGAGCCTGTCGTAGCGGTGCTGCGGCGCGCCCCTCAACACCCTGAGGACGTTGCCGTCGGCGTCCATCACCCGCAGCTCGTCAGGCTCCTTCTCAGCCTCGTCGGGTGAAGCCGCGAACACGCCGACGAGGAGCGGAGCGGCGCGGGATTTCTGCGCGGCGACGAAGGCCGCGCTGGATATGAGGGCGCGCCACCCCTTGGACACGCACCGGAACCGGCACAGCGGCTTCACCGGCAGCCAGGATAACACGGCGAAGATGACGTCCTCTGGAAGCCAGACGCCGCCGTTCGCCTCCATTGCTGATTTGCTGCTGCGAGCCTGCGCTTGGGAAAATTGCGCGCATAAGAATTAACAAGTTTTACTATGAGCTGCCCAGATTGGAGTTGGACCCAGATTGGAGTAGAGATCTCATTGGAGTATTGGAGCTGTATATGCATGAATCATGGAGTCAGGGAAGAGTCCGGCCAAGGCTTTCTCTTTTCTAGATCGTGAAGAATTCGACGGTGTTCATCTATCTATACTATAAAGAACGAAAACAATTGAGAACGTTTCTCACCTAATTTGGGCCCACCTTACCCCTCACGTTGGACCCCGCCTGTCAGGACCGAGGGAAGTGAAAAAGGACCGAGTCCCATAGAAATCGATAGTTAGAAAATGATTCTGCCCTAAACCAATTATTTTTGTTACCGAGCTTCTTTCTACCCACCCGTCCTACCCACGATGCCAAAAATTCTTTAACGTTGTACGTGTAGGTCCAGAGAACCGTGATGGTACGTGACCTGCAAGGCAAATCTGCCACGTCCACTACAAGTCCACGCGATATCGATTCCAACTAGATCACGATACACTCGCTCGTTGTTGATCTGTGAGAGCATATGTATCTTTTTGAGTATGGGACGCAAACGAGTGAGCTTCCCGATCATGCGACGATGTCACGCTGGCACAGCCCACATCCATCGCGCTCATATGCATGCACGAGGGGGGCTGTGCACGCATGCAAGCATTGCACGGGTATACAAGTGACTATGAGCAGCCAAAAGCAAGCAAGCAAGGAGACCGAGTTGCACGACCAAATGCAAGAAAAAAACAAGCAAGCTATTGGAGGCTTGTCAACACATTCACTTGCATTTGCATGTATCACCGCCTACAAATAAGGTTGGCACGTACGTATGTATTTTTCCCTACTGCAGATCAAAAAGTTTCCGACCTGACTACTACCTGGACCATTAGTAAGTTCACTTTCTCCATGTCACTCGTAGACTTAATCTACAACTAGAATTTGAAGTCATCGATGGCACAGACACTACGGGAAATCCCATGTTTGCCGAGTGTCTTCATGTTTGCCGAGTGTTTTTTTTCGGGGGGCACTCGGCAAACAACTTGTTTGCCGAGTGTTTTTCAAAAAGCACTCGGCAAAAAAAAACACTCGGCAAAAATATGGTTTGCCGAGTGTCAAAAAAAACACTCGGCAAACAATATCTTTGCCGAGTGTTTTTTTGACACTCGGCAAAGGTACTGTTTGCCGAGTGTTTTTTTTTACACTCGGCAAAGTCATAATTAAAACCACATTTTGAAGTAGTAAATCAATTCAAATTAAAAAGTTTTGAACTACAAAGTTGTATAACTTCTCAAGATGTTGAACTTTTAGTTTGGTCATTTCTTCATTCGACAAATTCATATGAATATTGTTCACAAAATCTAGATCTCTCGTAGAGTTTCCTGAAACTATAAGAGAGATCTATAAGATTTGTGAACAATGTTACTCTCACTACATCGGATGAAGAAATGTCATATATCAAAGTTGTAGATCTTCAGAAGTTATACAACTTTGTAGTTAAAAATTTTTTTAATTTGAATTTATTTTGCTAATGAAAAGTACGTTTGTAGTTCTCAAAATTTGAAATTTGAGTTTTTTCAAACGACCTCGGATGAAAAAACAGTCAAAATAAGAGTTGTAGATCACAATAAGTTATGAAACTTTGTAGTTGACAACTTTTTCATTTGAAATCATATAGTCAACGAAAACTAAGTGTGAATGTTCTCAAATTTGAAATTCAAATTTTGTAAACGACCTCGGATGGAGAAACTACCAAAATAAAACTTGTAGATTTCAAAAAGTTATAAAACTTTGTAGTTGACAAGTTTTTAATTTGAAATCATTTAGGGCCTCAAACAAGCAATTTACACTCAGTTTAGTATAATACGGTAGGAATTAAAACAATATCTAATCACAAGTGAGAGTGTGGTGCAGTGGTAGTGAAGGTCATACGCGAGAGAGAGGTCGCGGGTTTGAATCCCGCCGACCGTGTAGCGCGCGAATTTTTCGCGAAAAATAGTTGGAGTCCTTCCCACATTGGAATAATTTTTTTTTGCTATTATTTTCGGTTTTTTTGAGCTCTGGAAACCGGCTGTTTGCCGAGTGCCAAATAGCACTCGGCAAAGGGTTTGCCGAGTGCCCGAGAAAAGGCACTCGGCAAACAGCTCTTTGCCGAGTCACTGTTTGCCGAGTGTAACACTCGGCAAAGTGTTTGCCGAGTGCATCTGGCACTCGGCAAACAGCCGGGTTCCCATAGTGAGAAAATCAATTGATAACTATAGATTGCATTCTGTTGTACAGTGTTCATTTTAGATAGCAGATAATTATATCTGGTTTCACTATATACACTTTGCTTTTGGTTGAAAGAATTGTACATACATCCTCTTCGCAAAAAGGATTCAAATACCTTGATGTCTAAACCGATCGTTGTGTCTATTTTTCACACAACCTAATCTTTGGTGAGACACCGTTTGTTTGGAGCTAGCATCTTCATGAAAATGCCATAGCTTATGGCAAGAAATCTCCTCTTTGAAAATTTCTCATATAACAAGCATGCATTTTAAATCTTAATGATATTATTGATGACCATAGCCTAATGAAATTCATAGTCAAATATAGCAGAAATGGGTGCAAATAACTAGCATAAAATGTGAATCTTATGTAGATAAAGGAGTCACATTAGCATGCATTTTTTTTGTGAATATAAATTCTTATTTAGTATCTTTTTATAATACGTGCGTGTCGCACGTACATCTATGCTAGTTCATTAAAGTTACTGTACTCTTTAACTTAACGGGCCGGGCTCAAATTGCTTGATTGGGCTGGAGGGACTGGATTTGAACCCTGCCAACTGATTCATGCAAACCACAAATGGCCTACTTATAGGTTTTAATATTTCTCAAAAAAAAACTTATAGGATTTAATAATTACTCCTTTTGTCTCAAATTATTATTCGTTATGGCTTTCTAGATCTATTAATTTTACTAATATACGCCTACGTCTAGGTACGTAGCAAAAGTATTGAACTCAGAAAAAATCAAAGTGAATAGTAATTTGGGACAGAAAGAGTATCTTATTATACTATAGGTTCATGCCCGTGGCCCATGCGTCGCCACTGGGAAAAAAAAGAGAGAAGAAAAATAAGAGAAGAAGAAGCGCAATAACAATAAGAAGTATGAAAAAACATGGTGCTTAAAAAAGGCCATACTACCTTCATTGCTTTGAGTAACTTACTTACATGACCCATTTTAAATGTCACACAAGAAAGTCAGTTTTAAAAAAACACGCACACAGCAACTACCCATAACTGTCCACTTAAAGATCTTAACTCAGGATTATCATGTCTCTGGATACCAATAATCAGCAAATCCATCAAAGCTCAACCAAAATAACACATACATTAATTTCAAAGCAAATTGGAGGGCTAGAAATCTGTGAACATATAAATAGCAGAGTTGATAATGCCATGCTCATAGGCCATATCGTCTCTCTTTTATTTGTTCCCTTCATACTGAGCAAATCAACGTGTCAAAAGCAAATGCAAATCATCATACCTTTTGGAGTTGCTGTAAATGAGTACATTTTTTATGCAACTGAAAGTAAGTGTAAATCAGGAGGGTTCAGCAGTTTTACAAAGTGCAAAGTTCTATGGATTTTTTACATATTGAAATAAAAAGGATTGGCACCAGGCTTCAACGTTCTCTTTTTTATCTGCACGTACTTGACAGCATTGTATCTTCACTTAGACAGTATTGTATTGTCTACAGCTGTGACAAAATGCTGCCAGTATAAAGGGTCATCATGCCTTTGAACTCCTTGGGCATCTGCTTTAGGTCCGTGATCGTCCCTGTGCTTTGGTCGTAGAGTTGCAGGATGTGTGTATACGAATACGACCTCCCACACGCTTCCCGGATGGTTTTCCACAGCAACAATCTCCCGTCAGGCAAGACCTCCATTGGCTTTACCATGAACGAGCTATCAGGCGATCGGATTCTGTACTGCTTGACCCAGATGCTCCTCTCACCATCAGCCAAAACCCATATATCTGCACTTGTGTACCGGCCAAGGGTCTCTACCGCGCACAAGGTTCCCTTGAGCTCTCCTAACACAACAATGTCCCAACTCCTCCCCAGCCTATGCTCTGGGGCATAGATCACTCTCTTCCAGTCCTCGCTCTCGAGATCGAAAGAGGCTATGTTGTTCCAGCCTTGATGTCCACGACGATTACATTCGCCGACACGAGGAAAGAAGTAGGCGACGCCATTGACCGTCACCGGGCAGCTACCCTCGCAGCAGGTGAGGAACGGGGGCGCTGGCCTTTGCCTCCATGCCGCCGGCTCCGCGCCGCCGCCGTCCCCGAGCGTGGCGACCTCGCAGCGTTGGCCACGGACGACGACGGGCTCCGACGACCCCAAGAACTCGTCGTGCAAGCGGACGACTTTGTATGCGCCGGACTGAGCGGCGCGGCCGAACCAGTTCGTCTGGCCAATCATCTTCTCGAGGAAGAGGGGGTCGTCGTCGCCGGGGATCCGCCCGGCGACCGTGACCACGCCCCCTGTCGCCGGGTCGACGACGCTGGCGCCGGCTCCCAACATGTCGACGCAGACGAGGTCGAGGCGGGTCGGCAGGAGCGTCGTGTAGGTGCGCATCTCGTAACTCAAGACCCTGAGCACGTTGCCGTCGGCGTCCATCACCCGCAGCTCGTATGCATTGGAGTACATCTTCTCGTCCAATGGATCCTCGAACGCGCCGACGAGGAGCGGGGCGGCGCGGGATTTCTGGGCGGCGACGAAGGCCGCGCTGGAGATGAGGGCGCGCCATCCCTTGCACACGCACCGGAACCGGCACAGCGGCTTCACCGGCAGCCATGATAACACGGCGAAGATGACGTCCTCCGGAACCCAGGCGCCGCCGTCAACCTCCATCGTACTGCTGTGCCTGGAATTGTTGTGCGCCGCATATGTATAGCAAGTTGTGCTATGACCTGTATATGCATGGAGCCCGGGCAGAGTCCGGTCGAGACTTTTTGAGATCGTGAAGAACTCCTTGGTGTTCTGTTCATCAAGTTAGGATACGTGATTTAATTTACGGGCCGGGCTCAAATTGTTTGATTGGGCTGGAGGGACGTATTTCAACCGTGCTGGCTTCATTGCAAGCTCAATCATCTGCATCGTTACCAATCAAAATAAATACTTTTTGAGAGTATAATTTTATTTTTGGGAAATAGGAAAATTTGGCAAATTATCATTCATGACGCCACTATCGTACATGATCCGCTTCCATTCTTCACGTAGCACTACGTGACATGGTGCATATCGTGTGGCACGTGGGATTTTGTAACTTTTTTAGCGTCGTAGGTATTAATCTGCGTTGGTTTAATTTCTAGGATTAGATCAAACATTGACAATAGTGATTGCCAAAAGAGCAACTCCAGTAAAAACTTTACTCAAGATCCTTCTAAAAAATTAGAGACCGACGAGAAAAAAGAAATCCACTCTCAGATCCCTCTACTCTAGGTAGGCTTCTACTATCATCTCCACAACCCCTTCTCCCACAGTCAAGAGGGAGGCCCCTATTCGACCGTTTCAGTCATTTCCACTCCCACGTCTACACGGGACTCCCAGTGGAGGGAGAAGGGTGTAGTGGTCACCTTGCCGCCAATTTGAGCCCGTGCACCGCTGATTCGAGCATGGGCACTAATCTGCGATTCCTGCGAGCACGAAGCCGGCGAGCTCGGCCCGGCCGCGGGGCAGCGAGGGCGGCCCAAGCACGGTGCAGGGCAGGACGGTGAGCTCAGCCCGGCACACGGGGTGAGACGGTGCGCCCTGTCGGTGGAGTACGGCCAATGGCAGAGGACAATATGGAGAGAAGAGGAAATAGAGGAGAAGAGATGAGAAAAAATATAGACACTGACGAGTGGGTTCCACAAGTCATAATTAAATTAGAGGCCGAAATTGAAGGATTTGTTTTTCCACAACAGGCACATGCCCTGATTTCATTACTTGATCAGCGACAAAATTATAGCGTTTATGTAACGAAAATGGCCCTATATATGTGCCATTTATACTGTGATTTTGGTGATTGAATGACAACATAGTCTTTGGGACTAACATGTTTGTTAAGTAATTTACATAGGAAATTACGTCCTAAGAATAATTCTAAAGCATAGCCAAAAACCACAGAGTCTTATTTTGAAGTATTTATGACGTGGTATTGGCAAATGAAATCATGGAAAGGGCTTGAGCTGATTGAATTAAATAAGCCCACAGAGTTTGTACATGGCGTATTAAACGCCGATGCACAGCGTACAAACCAGAAGCATATGGCGTGTAGAAGCTGATCAGGCAGAACAAAAATATTCCACACGGTGTATGATCCGGCGATGCACGGCGTACAAGTTGGAAGCATGTTGACGCTCGTTAGAGACACACTTTTAGTGCTAATTAAGTGGTGTTTTGGGACCAATTCATATACTAACCCGCCACTTGGCACTTGAAATAACCCCGTTTTCGCATATGCATGTATTTTTGGAGGATTTTGATTTACGCAGGTTTTTGAGCTATAAATGAGCACTTTTGGACGAAGACCAAGGTCATGCGTAGCATGGAGGAATATGAAGGCAAAGGACCTAATACAACTCGGATTTCGTTCGCTCTCATCTATGGTGAACCAACCTCCAAGAATGTGGAAGAGCAAAGACTTGAAGATAAGGTCGGATGATTTCGGGATCAAGGCGAATCAGGCAGACATATGGAAGGTTATCAAGACCCAATCTTATCCCAAAGCAACCGACGTCAAATACCCACATGCATTGGCAAATCAATTCCTGGAGGATCAAGGAGCTTGCACGCAAAAGATGAGGCCGAGGCGAGCCAAAAAGGCCCTAGGCCGGCCGGCCCCCCTTTTTGCGCCGCCTCGACCTCCCCTTCGAGCTAGAGTTTTCTCAGAGTATTTATAGCCCCTGTACCCCGAAGCCACGAGAATCAATCCACCAGAAGTCAGCGAAAATTAGGGCATACACCAAAGGGAGACGAGGGTCGCTGCAAGTCTTCGAAGGTACCTAGGGCATGGCCTAGGCCAACCCTAGCCGCCATGGCCTCCCTGCGCGGTTGTGCCACGGCGGAGCTCAAGAGTCAAGCCCCAAGATTCATCGGGGTATGTACACACACGATGGTGATATCAATCTAATCTCTATTCTAGTTGTCTCAACCTTGGTCTACTTCTTTGATGCCTTATATTCATATGTACGATCATCATATGTTCTTAGCAAGATTAGATCTAATTATGGTGATTAGTCCATATCTTGCGGATACATTGAAGTAGCGCGTTCTAGCTAGTCCGTCGATTACCCCGGTGTGGTGACAGCATGACGGAGGGAAAAGTTCTAGCGACGACGTGATGTTGAGTCGGATCAGTGGCGAGTACAATGAGAGTTGTCGCAAGCCACTACAAGAGGAAGCTCGTCGAGCGCTTGCTAGTTGGTTAGGTAAAGCTTTGGGAGACCTTAGGCGTTGGCACGCACCTCGCGGCGGTGACCATTGGAAAGTAGGCCGCTTGCGAGCCGCCTTTCGGAGAGAAGACTCGGGTACCTTTGGTAGAGATGCAATCTATTGTTTTGATCACCTTTTGACTAAGAGTTGTACCTGGAGACGATTGGACCCTTCGTTAACATCGGTTATACTATCTTTGCCTATGCTTTCGGATGCGATCAACCTTTATACTCACTCACATCTTAAAGGTTTACCTCTATATGCAATCAATGCTTAATGATAGGAATAGATCCGTTAGATTAGATAAAAAACCTGTAGTTCATTGTTGATCCACGGATTGATAAACCTTGGATGAATACTCTAAGGGAAAAGCTACGATGATCCGTGCGCTTGCGGTTCACAATTGGCACGTCTATGGACCGTCAACAAAGCATATATACGGCGCTCGAAGAATTCAGATGAAGTGCATCGGCGTATGATCCGGTGTTACTGTGCACATAAAGGGCGGATGATACAGCGTTCAAGGCATTGGCAAGTTCAAGTTAGAGTTAGCAATACCCTACATGGCGTATCATACGCGGACCCTCGGCGGACTAACGGCGTACAAGTTACACAGGGACGATGTCAAGAGAAGGTGGAAGAAAAGGCACGGCGTATGATCCGCCGGCTATCGGCGTACAAGTTTGGAAGTATACGGCGTGTGCAGAGAGCCATTGAAAAAGGAATTCGACCGTTGGAAAAAGCACACGACGTATGATCCGCCGATGGGGGTTTGCTGCACGGCGGAACATACGGCGTTCATGATTTTTGTGCAGCTTTTGGGTAACGGCTAGTTGAGTCCTTTGGGTTATAAATATCCACCTCATTCGACCATTTGGAGTTGCTGGAGTCCAGAGAAGTTCATCTACACCTACAAAACATCCAAGCTACCATATGTGCTACATAGATCATCCATAGTGAGTGAGAGAGCTAGAATAGCCCTAGTGAGTGAGTTGCAAGGTGTTTGAGTCTTGTGCTTGATTCTAGAGTGAGCACCTCTTGTAATCTTGGTATGATGGCTCCTTGGAGTCTTGGAGACTCCCCGGCAAGTCTTCGACCCTCCGGCTTGGTGTGGAGCGGCGACGACGACATTGTGCGGGGGAAGAGGAGACCCCTTCCTTGGTGGAGAACCTCCGTAGTGGAGGTGGCGTCAAGATCTCTGGGAGAGTAGGTTGATGAGAGCAAGGTCTTGGTGACTTGCTCATCATCCCTCTTGGGGAGCCTTTGTGGCGAGCTCAAGGCCTTGACCGGGAAGAAGACTTGGCGACCGGGAGCACATCCTTTGTGGAGCTCCAACGTGGAGTAGGCGTAAGCCGAACCACGGGATAAATCTTCGTGTCAAGTTTGCATCCCTCTAACCCTTTAAGCTTCCGCATTTCATACTTGTAATTTGTGTGCCTTTATCTTTCTATAGTAGTATCTTGATAGGATTGGCTCTAGGTTGCAAAACTCTTTGGATGGATGCAAACACTAGAAGAAAACCTTAGTTGCACATCTAGATAGCTTGTCTTAGTTTCATATTGTGCAATTAGAAGCAAACAGAAAGAAGTCAGCAATGAAACATAGCGCGCAAGACTTTCTAAAATAGTGTCCTTTCCAAACACAACATGCATGTGGATAATTCTAATGTTCTCACTTCTTTGTTAAAAAAAATTCCGGCCTTCTCTAAACCACAATAGATTAAACGAAATTTCAAGCAACGAGCTGAAGTGCGCGTGAGAGTATCTCAATCAATAGCTCCAATTTTAATCTCTTACTTTGCTGGATGGGCTCCTCTTACTTTATGGGGCCATGTATTTTGTAGCAAATTTCAGCAACAATCCTTCAATTTCATAAGAAACGGCGTCTGATGATGTGAGGATGGCACTGCTCCAGTAGAAGACGAAGAGGAAATGACTACGATCGACAAGAGCTGTCTGTCATGGAGAAGGGAAGACCACCTTGGTGTTATCTAGTCATGCTCGGGGGCACTGTTAGCCTCAGCTATCTTCATTTTATCTGTAATCAGCCCTTTGTTGCTGAAGTCCGTTTCTGGCCTTTGCAAACCTTGTTGTACTGGTCATCTGGTGAACTTCTAAACTGAAAGGAATCAATGCTCGTGATAGTCTAAGAAGGGGAGGAGGTGAATTAGGCTTTCTAAAAACTTAACTTACCACTTTTGAAGATGCTCTAAGATATGAATCAAATCTAGACCTTTGATTATGGGTTAATTTGATCTGTGCCACCGTTATTTCGCAAGTTTGGAGATATGCCATTAAACTTCGTCTATTTGGAATCATGCCATTATAATTCTTCTTCTCCCTGAACCATGCCATTTTCTACGTATTTGATGCTCTTGGTCCCACGTGCAGGCTCTCATATTTCTATATGGACAAAAATACCCCCACTACAATTCTTATCTTCGGGCCCCATGCGTCAGGTCTTCTTCCACCTTTGTGTTCCTCCCCAATATGATGTCGACCTCTAGATTTCAGTCCGACAACACGCTCGCCGCCGGTGCGGTCCAGGCACGGCGGCGTGCGCCTGCCGCCGCCACCACCGCACCGACCAGGACTTCGNCGCCAGCCAGGCCTCGCCCGCCCGCCATGGGCGCCGCCGCCGTCGATGAGCTCCGACCGGACCTCGCCCGCCTGCCATGGGCGCCACCGCCGCCTCTGAGCCCTGGACGTCGTGATGCAGTGGAGGGGATCCATGGCCAGGAGCCCAGGAGGAAGGCTAGAGGAAAGAGATGATGCGTGGGCCCACTAGTCAGTAGGGAGAGAGAGTTGTAGTGTGGGCATTTTGGTCCATACGAAAATACGAATGTCTGTCCGTGGGCCCAAGAGCATCAAATGTGTATAAAATGGTAGAACTCAAGGAAAGAAGAAATTGTAATGGCATGATTCCAAATAGACGAAGTTTAATGGCATATCTCCGAACTTGAGAAATAACGGTGGCACAGATCAAATTAACCCCTTCAAAAGCCTTTCTAAAATTTACTCTCTAAATCATCATTTGGAGAGTCTTTTAAATAAAAATCATTTTCTATATCTTTATACTCTCCAATAGCTTTTCTATATGTTGTGCGCGGTCTAGAGAGCCATCCTCGCTCTCAATCTTTGACTAGCGAGAAATCTGGAATAGAGGATATCTATATTTGGATATCCAATTGAAGAGACTGTTGGAGAATGTCTTTTCACCAAAATCTCTATTACAAAAGATATAAAAAGTCTTTTGGAGATGCTCTTACCTCCTCATAGGTAACAAGTGTTGTCTATAGCTGTGACAAAATACTGCCAGTATAAAGGGTCATCATGCCTCTGAACTCTCTGGACACCATTAGGTCCGTGAAAGCCCATGTGCTAGGATGGTAGAGTTGCAGGATGCCAGTATACACTTCTCGCTGTGCTCCATCCATGGTTTCCAGCAGTAACAATCTCCCATCACGCAAGATTTGCAGTGGTTTCACCATGAACGAGCTATCAGGCGACTGAATCGTGTACTCCTTGACCCAGATGCTCCTCTCAGAATCGACCAAAACCCATATATCCACGTTCGTGTATAGGTCATGCAGATCCGATGATCGTACGGTCTCAGCCATGCACAATGTGCCCTTGAGTGTTAACAAGATAACTGGAGAAGGGAATTTAGGCAAGGAAGCAAGCAAGGGACGGGGAAGATTCGGACGAGGACCGATGAGGTCCGGTTCTATTCAAGAAGATGTATAGTGTTTACATCGATGATTCCGAGGATGAGCCATCCTTCTCCTTTTAACCCCACACACTCCTGGCTTACATGGGCCAGGGCAAACTCACGCCTACACTTTCCACTCAGGTCCAAACACCTTCTTGTTGGGCTTGCGGGAGCGGCGGCCCGCCTGATGGACGACGCGACCATCTTCGAAAGAAGTGGCTTCTGGACTTGTAGCAGCACTGCTGACACCCCCTCCCTTGAGAACCGTCTTGACCCCAAGACGGGGCGTTTGGGAACTTTTGTCGGAGAGCTTCGATGTCCTCCCAGGTTGCCAGAGCGTCGGGGAGGCCTGACCACCTCACCAGAGCTTGAGCAACAGAATCAGCTCCGCGAAGAATCATACGGCGTTGAAGGAGACGCTCAGGTACCTGAAAACCATGTGATATATCAGGGATATCAGCCAATACCTGTTCCTTGCTGCACACAGCTTGTTTCAGTTGCGAAACATGGAAGACCGGGTGGACAGAAGACGATGCTAGCAGCTCGAGCCTGTAAGCGACATTGCCTACTTTGGCCAGAATCTTGAAAGGTCCAAAATACTTGAAGCTAAGCTTGTTGGTGGATCTGGTAGCCACAGATGTCTGCACATACGGCTGAAGCTTCAAATACACCTTGTCTCCTACCAAGAATGAGCGTTCAGAGCGAGATTTGTCGGCCTGGTGCTTCATTCTTTGCTGAGCACGCAAAAGATGAGCTCTGATGGATCTGGTAACAAGTTCCCTCTCCTCCAACTAGTTCTCCAATTCTGGTACCACCACAGAAGTAGAAGACCCCAAAGTGTCTTGGAGGATGTCTATAGAGTACTTCAAAAGGAGAGCGTTGAATAGCGGAATGAAAGCTTGAATTGTACCAGAATTCTGCCAAAGAAAGCCAACGACACCAATGTTTTGGGCACGAATGTACGAAGCAACGCAGAAAGGTCTCCAGGCATTGGTTGACCCTTTCTGTCTCCCGTCCGTTTGAGGATGGTAGGCAGAGCTCATGGATAGGTGAGTACCAGACTGCTTGAACAATTCTGACCAGAATGTGCTAGTAAAAATTCTGTCATGGTCTGAAATGATGGAAGAGGGCATACCATGGAGCTTGTAGACGTTTTCCATGAAGGCATGAGCCACAGAAGAGGCTGTAAAAGGATGGAGTAGGGAATGAAATGGCCATATTTGCTGAACTTATCAACAACCACAATGATACAGTTGGCCTGGCCAGACCTAGGAAGGCCTTCGATGAAGTCCATGGATATCACGGACCAAGACTCAGTGGGCACCGGCAGGGGCTGCAGCAACCCAGGATACCTTGCACGATCAGGTTTGGCCTGTTGGCACGTCTGGCAGTTCTGAACAAATGTCCGAACATCATGCTTCATCTTTTTCCAAGCAAACAGCTATTTGACCCGGCGCAAGGTCACTGGGAAACCGGAATGGCCACCAATTGCAGAATCATGCAGGGCAGAAATGATCTGAGATTGCAGGTCTGGGTTATTCCCTACCCAGATTCTGTCCTTGAAGCGGAGCAGTCCCCTAGATAACGCAAAAGAAGGCACAGAGTCCTTGGACAGAGACAGAGACCACATAAGCTGTTGAGAGTGTGGATCCTTTTGATAACCTTCCACCACAGACTGAATCCAGAGTGGACGGACAGAAGATATGGCTGCCAACTGAACTGGAGGATTGGGATGGTGGGACAGAGCATCAGCTGCTCTATTGTCAACTCTCTTTTTATATATTATCTTGTATTGGAGGCCAACCAACTTTGAAAACATCTTCTTCTGCCACGGAGTGTGCAAACGTTGGTCAGTGAGGTGCATCAAACTGCGCTAGTCAGTGAATATTGTAAACTCATCATGCTACAAATAAGAGCGCCACTGATCCACTGCAATTAATATCGCCATGTACTCTTTTTCATACGTGGAAAGGCCACTGGTACGAGGTCCAAGAGCTTTGCTTATGAAGGCAAGTGGATGACCATCTTGGAGTAGAACGGCCCCCACACCGCTACCACAGGCATCAGTTTGGACTTGAAATGGCTTAGTGAAATCTGGCAGAGCCAACACCGGAGCAGATAGCAGGGAGTGTTTCAATGCAACAAATGCTTCCTCATGCTGTGTAGTCCATACATATTGTGTCCCTTTACGAAGAAGATCTATCAAAGGCCGTGCAATGATGCCAAAGTGTTTCACGAACTTACAGTAATAACCAGCGAGGCCGAGAAAACTGCGCAGCTCCTTGACATTGACTGGAGAGGGCCAATTCTGAATAGCCAGCACCTTGTTACTATCTGTTGCAACTCCTTCCTTGCTGATGACATGCCCCAAATAAGAGATCTTCCGTTGCGCGAAGTTGCATTTGGACAGCTTGATTTTCCAGTCATCTTTGGCCAGTAGCTCAAATACTTGAGATAAATGCATAACATGCTCTTCCAAGGACTTGCTGTAGATTAAGATGTCATCGAAAAATACCAGTACACATTTACGCAGCAGGGGTTTCAGAGTTACATTCATTGCTCCCTGAAACGTGTTTGGTGCTCCTGTGAGTCCAAAAGCCATAACAATGAATTCGAACTGACCCCAATGGGTTTGAAATGCTGTTTTATACTCCTCACCGGAAGCCAACCTGATCTGATTGAATCCAGCCAGTAGGTCCAAGCTAGTAAACCAACTAGCATTAGTCAGCTCATCCAGTAACTCGTCGATTACTGGGATGGGAAACTTGGTCTTCACTGTCATTGCATTCAAGAGTCTATAGTCCACACAGAAGCGCCAAGAACTGTCCTTCTTCTTAACTAGGAGAACGGGAGATGAAAATGCGCTTTGGCTTGGTCTGATCATCCCAGAATTCAGCATGCCATTTACTTGTTTCTCAATCTCGTCCTTGAGAGCAGGTGCGTAACTATAAGGACGGATGTGGACTGGCTGTGCACCTGGTACCAAAGGAATTTTGTGATCACAGTGCCTTCTAGGAGGGAGTTCAGTAGGTGTCTGAAAGAGGAAAGCATAGTCATCAATAACACTTTGTATAGCTGCAAGAACTGCTGTATCAACTGTTGGACTAGGCTCCTTGGACACCTGAAAGATTTGCACCAAAGAGCACTCTGGAATCTGGTGGTGAACACCCTGAATGATCACATCAGCTCCCTGATAAGGAATACACATCCATTTTTCAGACCAATGCACCTTCATTGGGGAAAAGGCTTCCAACCAATCCATTCCTATGATCATATCATAATTGGACAAAGGCAAAACCTTCAGATTGGAATGGAACTTGGAGCTCTGCACCCACCATTCAGCATTCAACATCTCTGAACTGCAACTCATGGTGCCCCCATTGGCCACCTGCACACTCATACAGGAAATCAATTTGGACACCCCAGATAACTGACGGGCCACAGCACTGCTGATGAACGAATGTGAACTGCCTGAGTCAACAAGAATCATGAGCTGCACATCTTGGATTGTACCCAGGAGCTTCATAGTGCGGAGAGCCTCCTGGCCTTGTACAGCAGCAGTGGAAATCATTATGAATAGCTACTCACTGGATGTTTCACTCTGCACCGCGGGCTCAGGGTCAATTTCATCCACCTGGAACAGCTCCCAAACTTCTTGTAGAGCATGCAGCTATATGGTTGAAGAACAACGGTGACCTCTGGACCATTTTTCCGCACAACGTGTACACAGCCCTCGAGCACGACGATAAGCACTCAGAGCGGCAACCTTGTCCTCATAAGAATTACAAGAGCTGAACTGTTGTTTGCCATCAGAAGAAGCTTCTCCAGACTGAACCTTGTCAGACTTGGCAGGAGGAGCTGGAAGAGGAAGAGGCCCTTTACTGAATGACTTGGTGTACAATGGAGCATCCAGCTTCTTGTTATCCAGCCTCCTCCGTGAGGAATCTGCTGCTTCTTCCTGCAACAAGGCGAGAGAGCAAGCAGTATCTAGATCGGATGGGCGCTGTATAAGAATAATGGATCTAATATCATCTCTCAATCCATCCACAAATCTCATAGTGTAATACAGTTGATCAGAGGTAGATTCATAAGCAGATAGCTGGTCAAATAATTCAGAGAAACGCTCAACATAATCTGTAACTGAGCTAGTCTGCTGAATATGAAAAAGCTGGCGAATCAGGGTTTCATGCTGGTCATGGCCGAAGCGTTCAAGCATGAGTTTACTGAATTCAGCCCATGACATGATTTTAAGCCTACGCTCTATAGACTGGAGACAAACCGAGGCGACCCCCTTGAAACACATAGTGGACACCTTGATCCAGAGATCGGGAGGCAAGGAAAACATGTCAAAATAATTCTCACTCCTGGAAATCCAAAGCCTAGGGTTGACGCCTTCAAAGTCTGGGAAGTCTAAGCGAGGTAATTTTGCAGGGGGACCATGAGAATTCTGGAATCCTAGTGCACGAACAGAAGAATGCTCATGGGGAGTATGGTGGAGCTTGGGAGGGGAAGGGATGGGAAGACCGCACGTACCCTTGACCGAGAGCGAGGTATAGGTCACCGACCCGTACACCGTCTCCCGGTTACAATTCTCCACGCGGTGCCCATTAGGGCTGTCGGCGGGTTCTCCGGCAGATGGGCGCCCGACCGCCGACCGGGGAGGCTCCATGATTCCCGGATCTCCAGCGGGGCGATCCAGAAGAGCACGCTCCCAGTTCTTCGACAGCTTTCCGACCTCCAGCTTGACATCGGTCACCAACGACTCGATCTGGGGTTTCCAGACCTCGAACGCGGCCGCCGCCTCCTCGAGGGCACCGATCCGCTCATCGCGCTTGACCTCGATGTCGTGGAGGTGTTGCTCGAGCGTGGAGTCGATCTCGACGAAGCGCTTGCTGATCTCGTCGATGATGGCCTTAGTGTTCGGATCCATCGCTCCTTTACTCTTCTGGAATCGAGTAAAGTGTTCGTGGGTACCCTCGCCCTCCAGATCGAAAGCTTTGATACCAATTTGTTAACAGGATAACTGGAGAAGGGAATTTAGGTAAGGAAGCAAGCAAGGAACGGGGAAGATTCGGACGAGGACCGATGAGGTCCGGTTCTATTCAGGAAGATGAACAGTGTTTACATCGATGATTCCGAGGATGAGCCATCCTTCTCCTTTTAACCCCACGCACTCCTGGCTTACATGGGCCAGGGCAAACTCACGCCTACACTTTCCACTCAGGTCCAAACACCTTCTTGTTGGGCTTGCGGGAGCGGCGGCCTGCCTGATGGACGACGCGACCATCTTCGGAAGAAGTGGCTTCTGGACTTGTAGCAGCACTGCTGACATTGAGCTCTCCTAGCTCAATGTCCAATCTCTCTGACGCCTTCGGGTACCTTAGCTTTGGGATATGGACCATCTTCTCCCCCCACTCCTTGCTCTCGGGATCGAAAGAGGCTATGCAGTTCCAGTCGTCCTCGTCCTGGTCTAGACGTCGGCATGCATCATGATGCAGGAAGTAGACGACGCCATTGATCGTGACCGTGCAGCTAGCGCACCAGCAGGTACAGAACGGCGGCGATGGCCTTTGCCTCCATACCGGCGCCTCCGCCTCCGCCTCGCCGTCCCCCAGAGTGGCGACATCGCAAAACTGCCGGAGGTCATAATCCGTTCTAAAGGACTTATCGTACAAGCGGACTAGTTTGTACGCGCCGGACGCGGCGGAGCGGCCGAACCTGATCGACTGGCCCATCCTGAAGTGCTCGCCGTCGCCGCGGACCTGCGGACCAACCGTGACGGTGCCCCCGGTCGCCGGGTCGACCATGCGGGCGCTGCCGCCGCTCTCGTCGACGCAGACGAGGTCGAGGCGCGTCGGCAGGAGGTTCTCGTAGCGGCGCGTCACGTCCCTCAAGACCCTGAGCACGTTGCCATCGGCGTCCATCACGCGCAGCACGCGGCTTACGGAACCCAAGCCGGCGAATGTGCTTGTGCTTCTCATCAGGCTCGTCGGATGGTACCGGCGGTGCCAAGAACACGTCGACGAGGAGCGGAGTGGCGCTGGATTTCTGCGCGACGATGAAGGCCGCGCTGGAGATGAGGGCGCGCCACCCCTTGCACACGCACCGGAACCGGCACAGCGGCCTCGCCGGCAGCCAGGATAGCACGGCGAAGATGACGTCCTCCGGAAGCCAGACGCCGCCGTTCTGGTCCACCTCCATTGCTTCTCCACCACCTGTTTTTTTTTTTGACGAAACAGGAGGGGTTTCCCCCTACTGGATAATATATATTAGATAAAGGGGAGCTAAGCCCCAGGTCGAGGTCTAAAGAACAGGAAATTAAGAAACAAAAAAAGAAACAAAAAAAATGAGGTTGATTACACAAAGTTGCCTAGCCATTCTTGTAACCTAGGTATGTAAGGTTTCTTTGCCCTGTGGATAATCAGGGCAAGTTCTTTTTTGAAAAAACTCTTGCAATGCTGGACTGATGGTTGATTTCTTTTGAAGATCAAATCATTTCTTGACATCCAAATGGCCCAACTCATAAGAATGATTATCTCCATGAATAAGGGGACCTGAAGCTGCTGCTTAAATTGTTCCAAAGTGTCAAAGGGGTCATTCTGATTTACTGGATGGAGTTGTAGAGAGGTCCAGCACTCCATGGCAAAAGGGCAGAACAATAGCATGTGTTCTTGTGTCTCTTCTTCATTTTGTGTGCAGAGTACACAGTCAAAGGAAGGGAGTACCATGTTTTTCCTTCTAAGCAGTGATCTTGTATTTATTCTGCCTCTCAAAATTAGCCAAAAGAAGACTTTGTGCTTGTGTTGGCAGGAAGATTTCCAGATCCATTTAAATGCCGGGTGCGTGGCAGAGTGACCAGTGAGATGCTTGTATGCTTCTGAGGATTTGTAAGCGTAAGAGCCCCAGATATATCCCCAAGTATCTGTCTCTTCAGTGATATTTATTTCTTGCAGGAGGTTTTGGAGGGACTGTAACTGCTCAAAGGCTTGTACTGAAAGCGGCAGGTGGAAGATGGAATGTAGTTGGGGGGCTTCTAAAGCAGCTTTCAGAGTAATCTTCTTGTTCTTTGCAAAGGAGTGGAGCTCCGGAAAGGAGTTTTTTGAGACCTGTCCTTCCAATAGATCTTCCCAAAGTAAGCATGTACGACCATCTCCAATGGATATAGCAGCTAATCCTTTGTATTTGTCCAGAAGCTTTAGTATATCTCTCCACCAAAAGGACCTCTTTTTGATGTGGCTCGGCAGCTTTCCATGTTGGTAGTGCTTTTCTCCACCACCTGTGGAAATTTCACGCGTAGCAAGCTGTTCTATGACCTGCCCAGATTGGATCTGCATATGGATTATGGAGAACCTTTCTGAGATCTTGTCTTGAGTCGTGAAGAACTCCTCGTCTGTTCTGCTCAGTGCTCAACTGCTCATGTAAGGTTTCTATACAGAGATTTCATATAATGGACCGGGCTCAAATTGATCGATTGGGCTGAAAGGACGGAAACTTGCCTCGTTGCTTAAGGCAATTAGGCCATCCCCAACCCAATGACTAGGATGGTGTCTATGGAATTAAATGAGCTCATGTGAGTTAATGAAAAAGAGAAGGAAACTAGGTCTTGCATGAGACATGGTTTCTACATAATATCTAAGACACAATGAGAGATGGGTAGCATTAAATTTGCATATGAACCAGTAGTGTTTGCATTGGAGAGGTAGTGTCTAGCACTAGTTTTTGATGATATGGAGATTATGGAAACTATGTCTAGTGCCTTGGGTTTGGGATGGCCTTAGAACAGTTCACTCAGTTGCAGGTGGAAAATTCACATGGCCTAAACTGACAACACGTATGGTTATTTTGTAGGATTGACTATATTAATTGCTGTAGTGTCGTCGTCAAACTGTCGTGTATTTATTTGTCCGCATAAGTCTCTTTCACATAATTAACGTAGTCTAAGAAAGCAATTTGTGTATTATAATCAGAACAAGTCACATTTGCATAATTAATGTAGTCCAACATTTTTATTTATTTATTTGCTAGCACACTAAAAGTTTGGATAACCATTCCTGTCATCACTAAGACTGAAGTTACTTCATTGGTTGTATCTCAGTAGCCCAGCGACTATTTTGGGTTCAGTTTTATATTTTTCTTTGATTATAATTTGTAGGGGTAATGCTCGATCCATTTGCTTTGTCATATCCTGATTAGTATTTCTCCACGTAAAGGAATGTCTTCTTAACAAGATGGAACAGTTTCCAGCCGAGAACATATCCGGTGCTCTCCCAAGGCAAATAGGTGTTTCATGCTCCTTTCTTAAAAAAATATACAAAATATGCATGAAAAATCAGTAAAGATATACATAACTATATAAGTAGACGATACGATGTTACATGCCATGCAAAATTTGAGGTTAAACAAGATTTTGTGCAAAGAGAAAAAAGATAAAATCAAAATGTGATCGGGTCTTTCATGATAATTTAGTCTTTTTCGTTTCTATTTGCACAAAATTCCGTTCAAACTTAAGTTTGGCATAAACATGTAACATTGGATCATCTACTCATTCATATTTTTGTATAAATTTTTACATTCATATTTTTGATGTTTTTAAATGGGTGCACCTAAATAGCTTGAGGGCACAAATACGTTCTCGTTTCCAAACTCAGCGTTTACTGCACAAATCCAATTTTCGCTGTCAATTTATACTCGTACTTGTTTAAGAACGAGATAACAAGCAAAATGCCCATGAATATTATATATCTTGTCATTGACTAGTATAAAAACTACTGTTAAACCTCCATCCGTATAAAACTAGTATATATATATATTTTTTTTACAAAGGTCCATATCAGCTCAATACAGTAGTATAAAAACTACTTTTGCCAGGTCCATATCAGCTCAAATCACGAAGTCCCGGTGTGGCGGTGTCTACCAACAAAATTTTATTTTCCCTTTCCGTAGGCAGGTTTTGTGAAATAAACCTATACATATATCTAGAATTTGTAAAAACGTTCCTTTCAAAATAAAATTGGAAAAGTTTGAACGCATTCATTGGTGGAAGTTGATAATAAACATGGGTCGTGACAAGCTGGTACTTTACCATTATGGCTGCCCCAACTGCTAACTGCCCAATCAGCCTATCTGACCATGTGGCACTATGCAGGTGCCAAGTTCAGGACGTAAGAATAATATGCAACGCCGGGAACCTTATAAATCAAGGGAAGTACCCGGGGTTTCCTACTCAACATCATCTGCAGCGATCAATAGTTTCCTGACCTGCCCATTCCATTTGACCAAGGCAGTCGGAAAGCCATGAGTTATCTGTTCAAGACCAAGACTGAACCAACGCAGAAAGACCCAGCATGTTCAGAAGTACGGCAGCGAAAGGTACCACAAAAACACTATACTGTTTGCAATTTACAGCTACCATTTTTTAGTAGATACAAATAGTCACTGGTGGAAGAACACTGCCCGTAAGACAGAAGTAGAGGATCAGATGTTCAGATATTCAACAAGATCAGTAAGTTTTTCATAGGGGCTCAACAAGATCAGTAGAGGATCAGATGTTCAGATATAGGACTGAGACAGAAAGAAAGTTGTTTTAATATAATTCAGTAGCTCGATATTGATCAAACCGGGTTCCTAGAAGGCTAGAACCAACTACTACAGATAGATGATGTTCGGCGTGAACCTGCAGATAGATGATGTTCGGGAGCAGCTGGGCGACCTGACGTCGGAGATGCCGAGCTTCTTGTCCAACGGCACCATCTGCCGCTTCCTTCGAGCAAGAAACTGGAGCACACAACAGGCGACCAAGGCTCTCCAAGATGCTGTCAAGTGGAGGCGTCAATACAGGCCGGACAAAATTTGTTTGGTAACATGATTTAACTGTCTCAAAATTTTCGATGCCATAATACTACCTCTTAACATGAGTTTCACCTGAAATTAAAGATTTAGCTCTCTTAGTGATTCCGCCCATATGTTTTATGTTAGATAACAGAGAACATGGTTATGCTTATGCTAGGAACACATTGCCGACTGGGAGAACGAAGCTAGGAGAGCATATCTACCTGACTACCACGACAAGAAGGGACGCAGTGTGTTCGTGACGATGACCTCATTAAAGGTCAGTGCTAGTGGATAGGAAAATTAGGAACAGGATGCCGATAGATACTTCTTCTTAAATGGAAACATTTCTGTTTTTTTGTGGTTTTTTAAACTTGGTTTGCGCATCTATTGTTCACTACTTCTCGCATAACAGAGCACAGTTTCAAGAAAAGAACACCTAGAACAGCTAGTGTATTACCTGGAGAATATGGTCATGAGTTTAGAAGAGGCGCATCAAGAAGATGGTCTCGTTTGGATGTGTGACTTCCGAGGTTGGACACTGTCATCTACGCCATGGCTTGAGACCCGTGAGTCGCTGCACATAATTCAGAGCTATTATCCCGGGTTGATTGCAGCTGTAATTCTAAGCAACCCACCCAGGATCTTCGAATCCTTCTGGAAGGTATTAGCAAACATTAACCCTAAGTCTATAACTATATGCTCCTGATCACCAAGGCATCAGTGCTTGATGTAAATGGCATAAGAAAATTATAACCTTAATTTCATATTTCAATTTTCGTAGGAATTCGTTAATATGATGCAACAGAATTGCCATTTAATTTGCAGCTAATAAAGCACGTCGTGGAGCCCAGCTTGAGAGAGAAAGTGAAATTTGTGTACAGCAACGATTCTGAGAGCCAAAGGATAATGGCCGATATGTTTGACCTCGACAAGCTGGAGTCTGCATTTGGAGGAAGAGGCGCAGCCAGCTTTGACATCACCAAGTATGCTGAGAAAATGAGAAGACGAGATCAGATAAGAGGAGCAGGGAAGCCTGGAAATGGCAACACCTCATCTTCCGGGCCATGAAAAAGTTTGGAGGAATTTTGCAATGGTTGAAACAAATTAGGATCGTTCACCGGCATAAATTCAACGGAGGTGTTCCGGAGGTTAAGCATAGAGTGTATTCCAGTTGTTCTTATAAACAAAATAAAATGTTGGGCCATGCCCCCATTGCCCCTATCGTTCTGTTTTCCATGGAAACAGAGAATGTACGGTTCTAAGCTGTAACACTGAATGACTGAAACATAAGAAATGTGATCTTAAGGAAGGCCTGAATGTCCAAATTTAGGAAGGAAACTTATACTTGTGTGTTTAAGATGTTGTGTATCCTGCAGAAACAGTCCGAAAGGGCCTATATTTCTGCGCATGGCTAGCCAATGCGTTCTATTTCCATTTTTTTTATTTGCAAAATCTGTTGCACTGGAGCAGTACTCTCAGATAACTTCTTATTTGCCCTAGAGACTGTAATATTTCTTCCATAAAAATTCCAGATCTGGTATTCCTAATTATGTTTGCCATGTTATAATTTGTGGATTCATTCGTGCTAGAACCAACGCACGGCGTTGCTGCGCTTGGGCTTTGCTAGGCCAGCGTGCTGTTGTGAGTCCACATGGCCGTATATCTATCTACCGCTCGTATTGAAAATTTGATAAATCCAATGTAAAGATTGGAATATGTAGGTTACTCTACAACTTAGACTTGTTCAGATTTGAAGAACCAAATGTTTTATTATTTAAACAAACAGATAAAAGTGGGGCTAGAGGCTAAGTTAAAAACCCTAAGGTTAAACCAGTGTTTTTCTCCCAAATTCCTCAAGGTTAACTTGAAAACTTTCGATACTTTGAACCCAAGGCTAATAGAGCAGCATTGAACCATGACTGTGTGGTAGCTTGGATACTTTGAGGCCAAAGCTGATAGAATAACATTCAACCATGATTATGTAGTAGCTGAGGTTCTGTCAAGTGACTCAGGGGTTTATGGACCAGATCAAATCTCAGAAACATTGAGTTTTGACTTCCCGAGTGATAACAGAAAAGAAGTGCATGACCTTGATCACTAACTTCCATTCAGGTCGTGCACAATGTACAAAGTTGACTGGTACTTCTATCTCACATACCAAATTTGGGCTTTATCTTTTTGCGTATGTATTGCCTACTTCCTCTATTCCACAACTTGTATTGTGAAGAATAGCATAAAGGGAAAAAATATCAGTAGTATGATAGCTCACAATCATTTGAGACCTCGTCTATGACTGAAATTGGGACAACAGGTAATCGTGAATAAAATTTAGTTCAACTTATCCATCACATGATGGAAGTTACTACGGTTTATTGAGAAAAAAAATCATAAGTAGTGTATCATTGATCAGGAGGAATGTAGGAATAATTATTTTGGCCTCTAGAAAGTAGGATGACATTGTACAATGTATTAGTATTTATCTCATTCTTGTCAGATAATACCTAATTTACATAAGTTGGTAAGAAATATATTTAGTGATAAATTTTGGAACCAAAATCAAATGAAACAATTGTATCCTTCAATACCTTTTGGGTCATGTTTAATTCATCAGTTAATACAACTCATATGTGGCATATTTAGCTTGTGTAAAAGTTTGTATGACTATTGATATTTATAAATCATCCATATCTTGGCTAAGAGAAGAGGAAGTCCTCAGTTGGACGGGTTCGCAAATTTTCGCGAGCACCTGGGTTTATTGCTTCGCGGACGCGAGACCCGCTGATCCATGATCGAACGGCTGATGTCGCGAGTTTGGCGGATCCGACGGCTGGTGGGTTAACGGACGGCGTGGACCTTTACCCACCCGCGGAATGACCATGTTTCGTCTTGTAGAGATTTCATATAATGGGCCGTGCTCAAATTGCTCGATTGGGCTGAAGGGACGCAAACTTGCCTCGTGGCTTAAGGCCTACGAGAGAAAAGCCCTATTCGATGCTCAAGCCCAAGGCCTAACAGCAACATCACCTTGCCTGAAAGGCTCGAACGAACCCTAGCCGCCTCTGCACCCATCTCTTCTCTGCTCTCGCCAGCCAGCCACCAGTCCACACTCCACACACGGCTCCGGCCATCCTCCATGATTTCGCTGCTGATGCAAACGCATCACCTCCCGACGCGGACAATCTCCCCTCTCTCAAATGGCTGCGCAGCGACAGCGAGCCCCTCTTCTCACTCGATGGATGCACGGCCGCGGCGACTCCCTGCAGGGCTTCAATCTGTGTATGTATCACGCGCCTCATCCCCACCTAACATGTTTTTTTAATGCGAATCAAAGGAAATTGGTTGAATTCTATCTCCTTGTGGAGCAGTGGCGGACGCAGGATTATACAAATGGGTGTACATACATTCTTAATTTTATTCCTAAAGATATGTTATTCTATTACATGATTTTTAATTAAGTTTAACAACTTGTTGATACTAACCATACTAAATATACAGAAGAATATAATCTTTTTTAAAATAAATTTTAAATTTTTGACCAAAATATATGTTACACTGTTCATCTCATATTTTGGGAGATATCATGGTAACTCCTAAAATTTGTTGATAAGTAAGTCGCTGGTTAGTTGTCTTCGTCGAAAATCTAATGGATCACAATTTAGTTGGGATAGCTAAATACAAAATTAACTAGTACTTTTATAATATATATTTAAAAAAGATCAATTTTGCTTTTAAGCAGCGATGATGATATTTTTTGAAAAGATATTTATCTAGAACCTTCATTTAAAGAAAAAATCTTTATATTGTTGTTATATCATCTTGAAAAAAGTATATATCTAATTGATTTAAATATTCTAAAAGTATTCTTTACCAGATAAAAAGTTTTAAGGTGAAAATCGGCATATTATAGGTAATAATTTAAAAAAATAAAAGACTAAATATTTTATCGGATTTGGACGGTCGCGCTCGCCGCATACGACACCCTTGTTGCTGTCCATTGGCGCTTCCTTCTTCATGCACCGCCCGTGCTTGTTGCGGCGCCCCGTGGACAATGTCCCGCCGTGGTTTCGCGTGCTCGTTGCGATTGCTCATCCCACCACGTCAATCAGTGTGGCCTGTTGATGTCGTTTATCTCCACCACGCTCTACTATTGCTTGCCATGGTGGCCTTACATCTGCTGACTTTGGGGAAAAAGAAAAAATTAAAAAATTAGTATCGCAAAAGTGTTTATCTTTATTTTGAAAAGTGTTCAATCTGTTATACCCGTATGCAGCGTATAAAAAATATTCATTATACTACTTTCTATAAAGTATTAGTATATATTTTATAATGTTGATTATGTTATTTTTCTAAGCTATTGAATTTATTGTATTAAAATACTAATTTATTTTAGATTACGGAGTCTCTCTGTTTTGTATCGGTCTCTCCCACGATCCCACGAAATCGGTCGAATCGGCCCGTGCGACGGCGTCTGCTGTAGTTTTCTTCTATGCTATACGGATATGGATATGTGTATCAATATCCGACGGATATAGATACATGGATACATGAAATCTAAAAAAATACCCGATACACCGATACGTTTCAGCATTTTCTTAAAATATAAATAAACAATATTACACCAATGTAGATATCCAGATGAGGTTCGATAGTTCTTAACTTATTATTACTTCTCAAATAATAAACATAAGAGAACTTAGGCCCTGTTTGCATAAAAAAATTCACACTGACAACCGTGCCCCTCTTACTGGGCACGCTTCTCAGCGTGAAATTTTTTCACACTTTTCACACAACTTACACAAACTAAACAGGCCCTTAATCATAGAGAAAATAAACATCAACGCACTTAAGTAGTCTTTTAGTACATAATGGAATAACAAACAATCAAACATCGCTAAGCTGATTCGTAGCACTGTTCGGATTTAATGCTGCCATCTATATCAAGAAGGGGATTGGGAAAATCAAACAAGTTAAGAACGGAAGAGAGACTGACAGTAGATCGAGAAATGTAAGTACCACTGCTAATTAATTTAAGCTGTATCGTTAAACCTCTCCATACGTATCTAGATACGTACCCAAATGTGTATCCTTATCGGATACGGAAAAATTTCAAAGGTTCCTCTGCAGTAACCGACCTATGGACCCCACCGGCCCCAGGGCCCACGTGATGCAACTCAACAATTCTCTTGTGTAAAGCCTTTTGTTCACTGGTCTTCACTTCAAGCAATTCCTTTAGTCCAAGTCTGCTGCAATTGGTAATAGGGGATAAGCAATTGGTGGTCGTAGGCTCACTCACCTCTTTTTCTTTGCGATGACCCCGTCCTTGTATCCATCCTCTAGCATCTATCTTCTCCTGTATGTAGCAGCAGTGGCATTCGACTTTGAAGTACCAGGAAAGACAGATAAGTTTAGCCTCAGGCCTTGTTTAGATTCACCAATTCAATCAAATTGCACGTATTGAACTACATGTCTTCCCTCTACTTTTTCAATTCTCAACGCACCTCCAATCATTGAATTCAATCGAATCGGCCCAATCTAAACAGTGCCTCAATAGAAATATCTTTGCTACCAGTCGCACAAGGCTGCCTAGGGGCTGTGGAGCTGCCGGGCTGGGGCTGCGTGCAAGGCGCCGCAGAGGTCGGCCGTCGACGAAGGCTCAAAAATATCTCGACGCCGGCGAGCAACCGACCTGAGCTTGTCTGATCTCCTCGTCCGGCCCTCCATTTTATAGAGGTACGGGACGGGCATGGGCGAGACGGAGGTTATTGACCCGAGAAGAAATGGGGGAAGTCGAGTAGGAAAAGAAAGCTCTGCCCCTGCGGTTTCCTGAACATAGGTTTTTCTTCCTCCCCGAGATTCCATCTCCTCCCTTTGCTACCCCAGCCGCCGCTCTCGACGCTGTCGGCCCGTGCGGCGCCCTCCAGTCCTCCACGCTCCCCTGCCCAGCTGCAGCTCGAGTCCAGCTGCCTCGGTCTTCCTTTCCTAGCGGCGATGACAGGGCTAGTTGCGCTGCCCGTTGTTCATCGAGCGATGGGGGCTTCGCCGGCGACGAACATCCGACAAGGGTATGCCTGCCTATTCCCTTCCCTTCCCATCCCGCTGCACGAAATCAAACACCCAAATCCCTAACGTAAGGTATTTGTTTTCGGATCTGACCATGATTTTACCTACTAAATTCGATCTTTTTGCAACAGTGGTGTTTGTTTTCGGATCTGACCATGATTTTACATGCTAAATTCGAACTTTTTGCAATAGTTATTGGGTGTACATGTGTACACCCATGTCCTAATACTGGGTCCGCCCCTGTTGTGGAGGATATCTTGGCCGTGCCAAATTCCGCGTGCTTTTGTTCAGTCAAATATTGTCCAACTGATGACAAAAGCACATTCCCCCTTTTCTAAAAGGGAAGATTGGGAAAAGCAAAATGGGCAAAGTTTCAGTAGTATATTGAAGGAGAGTCAGCTTAGCAGCAACTGCAAAACTGTACCTACTTAAAATGGAGATCGATAGTAAATAAAATTTCTACCCGCAAAAAAAAGTAGTAAATAAAATTTCGATAGTTTGAATTCATGTCATGTAAGATACATGAAAGAATTTGTGACAGGAGGGATATACAGATTATCTATCTGTTCTTCAGTATCCCTGTACTTCTGATGATATTTGTAACTTCTCATTACTAACTTTCCAAGGAGTTGCTTTGGTAACTTCTCATTACGAACTTTCCAAGGAGTTACTTTGGATTTTTATTTCACTTATTATTCTGCCTATATTTTTTCCTTCCTTCCAAACACATTACGCTAATGCAGGTGGTACTTGGGCAGGACTGGCAGTGAGAAGTTTTCAGTGGCAGCCATCACTTTAGATGATTATCTTCCAATGCGAAGTACTGAAGTGAAGAACCGGTAACTTGTTTAGTTCTAAAAGAATGATGCTGATGCTGATTTTTCTTTATTTTTTGTTAGCACTTACAGCTTTATGACACTTAACAATCTGTTAGTTTTGGACTTTTGGTGGAATTTGCCACGTGCATAAATCTGATGGGAATAAATAATTTTTTTAAGGCTGAGAGTAAATCACTCGTGTACTTGAGATGGCACTGGTCTTTTTTTTCTGTTATCTTTTCCACTTTTATTCTGAACTCTTATTGAAAATTTAAGACACTCTGAACACCATTTTCAACACCCACTAGTTGGAACTCGGAAGTCAGCTTTTCCGATATCCAAGACATGGATTCTTGTTAGGTTCAAGATTGCTGACAGCTAAACTGTCTAATTTCACACAGCTTGAAATCATTTCATCGTCCCTTTCAAGTTTTAGATACTGTAGCTATGTGTGTCATGATAAGTCAAATATTGGGCTGGAAGAATCATTTATTCAGCAGTGTACCATAATAGTATGTAGTTATTTTTATTATGCTAATCTGTGAAACTGACCTAATTATGTTGAATCAGCAATTGTTTCTGTAAAATTACAAATGCTCCAGCTAGAAGAATCTAGTCGGAATGTAAAATGAGAACTGCCTTGTCTGGGAAAGAAAATATATCAATAGCTATATGCTTGGTTAGGTGGCTTATATTGCAATTGAGTTTGTGCTGCTTAATAGATGAGCTTTTACAATTTTTGGTAACTGCAGTTGGTATTTTTCTGCTTAGTGACTTTATAGCTTAGTAGCCAAGTGTAATTTACTGTTTGCACACAAGTTTTGAAAGCTCTGGTATATGCAGGACATCGGCAGGTGACATCACAAGTCTCAGACTAATCACCGCGGCCAAAACCCCGTATCTGCCAGATGGAAGGTTTGATCTTGAAGCATATGATTCTCTCATAAACATGCAGATAGAGAGTGGAGCTGAAGGTGTGATAGTTGGAGGAACAACAGGAGAGGGTCACCTTATGAGCTGGGATGAACATATCATGCTCATCGGGCATACAGTGAACTGCTTTGGCACTAGAATTAAAGTGATAGGAAACACAGGAAGTAACTCAACCAGAGAGGCTGTTCATGCAACAGAGCAGGGATTTGCTGTTGGCATGCATGCAGCTCTCCACATCAATCCTTACTATGGGAAGACTTCAATTGAAGGAATGATATCTCATTTCGAGGCCGTCCTCCCAATGGGCCCGACCATAATCTACAATGTGCCATCCAGGAGTGCCCAGGATATCCCCCCTGAAGTTATCACAGCAATCTCAGGCTATCCAAACATGGCAGGTGTCAAGGAATGTGTTGGGCATGAGAGGGTTAAGCACTACACGGACAAAGGTATAGCAATATGGAGTGGTAATGACGATGAATGCCATGATTCTAGGTGGAAATATGGTGCTATTGGAGTCATTTCTGTCGCGAGTAACCTTGTTCCTAGGCTCATGCACAGCCTCATGTATGAAGGCGAGAATGTGGTGCTGAACGAGAAGCTTTTGCCTCTGATGAAATGGCTGTTCTGCCAGCCAAATCCGATTGCTCTCAACACTGCTCTGGCTCAGCTTGGGGAGGCAAGGCCCGTCTTCAGGTTGCCATATGTTCCCCTTCCTCTCGAAAAGAGGATTGAGTTTGTCCGCATTGTTGAGGCTATTGGAAGGGAGAACTTTGTGGGACAGAAAGAGGTGCGGATTATCGATGATGACGAATTCGTGTTGATCAGTAGGTACTAGGAAGTGAGTTTGTTAGTTTCTGTATTTGATGAATAAAACTGAGAGTTTGCACCTTGCGTTTACAGACTTGGTTCTGTTCATCAGTCGCTGGTTTTATCTATTTATTAATTGGTGCTGCCTTGTCCTTCTATGTATATTATATCAAGTTTGCCGTTTTTCTAGTTTTCCTGTCCCTGTCATAATGTCATATATCCAAACCTGTTTGAGAATTATCCTTTAGCAACGGGGGCGAATGCCATGGCAGAACCTACCTCATCTGATAAGCAAAGTTTGGCATGTTGCAAACTAGTAGATCAAATGTTGCCCTTGCAAACTAGTAGATGAATTGTCGTCCATGATTGTTGATCAAGACAGAAGAAGGTTCCCAGTGTGAACTGTCATCTTGCCAGTGAACTGACCCTCGGCCATTTTCATCAAATCTTTGCACACCCTTGTGCTGGGGTCATAGAGTCGCATGATGTGCATCTTCTTCCTTTCAAAGAGGTGTGTCGCCGTCCCTTTTCTCTCGAATGTGCTCAGCAGCAATATTGTTCCATCTCTCAAGACCTCCAATGCTTCAACAAGGCACACAGTTCTTGGCATGCGTATCGTGTACTCCTTGGCCCATACGCTCTTCTCGTGATCGACCAGGAGCCAAATGTTTGTGTAGGTGCCATCCATGCGGGACCATATGGTCTCCACCATGCTCAAGGTGCCCTTGAGCTCTCCTATCGTGGTCTCCCATCTGTCCCCCTCCTTGGGCCACTCGGTCGCCGGCGCTTCGATCGCCGTCCTCCACTGCTCGCTCTCGAGGTCCAGACGGGCTACATGGCTCCTGCACGTAGGCGCGAACGGGTGCCCGGTCAAGAAGTGGAGGACGCCATTGACGGCCGCCGTGCAGCCATGGCACGAGCAGGTGAAGAGCGGCTGCGCCGGCAATCGCCTCCACGTCGGCGGCTCCCTGGCTCCTACCGTGGTGATCTCAAGGAGGCGGCGGTCATGGCATCCGCGGGACTCGTAGCAACTGCAGCGGACGACCTTGTCTACGCCGGACACAGCACGGCCGAACCTGTGGTAATTCTCATAGAGTTTGTTGTAACCACTGGCGCTTCCGCCGACCGTGACAGCTCGCCCGGTCGCCGGATCGATGACCCGGGCGCCAAGCTGCGCGCCTCCGTCGACGCAGACGACGTCGAGGCGCGCGGGGACCAGCGTGCCCTCGACGTCGACGCCATTGACGACCCTGAGAGACGTTGCCGTCTGTGTCCATGACCCGCAGCTCGAGCGGGGGATGTGACCAGGACCTACCGTTGCACACCCGCCACACGAGCCGGTCTTGTGCCACGAACACGCCGACGAGGAGCGGGGCGGCGCGGGATCTCTGCGCGGCGGCGAAGGCCGGGTCCGAGATGAGGGCGCGCCACCCCTTGGAGACGCACCGGAACCGGCAGAGCGACCTCACCGGCAACCTGGATAGCACCTCGAAGATTACGTCCTCCGGCAGCGAGACGCCGCCGCCGTGTTTGGTTCTCTTCGCCTGCATTAATAGTTTTACAAGTTTATAGTTGTGTCAGCCACGCAGATGAATAGTTCAGGGGGTTTGGCAAAGATCAAGAACTCTGAATTGCTGATGCCACCTGTCGGCCCCGGATGCTCATGCTAATGCAAGCCTGTTCGGTTGGCTGATGGCTGGTGCTGATTTGTTGTAAGAGAAAAGTACTGCTGGTTGGCTGGTGCTGATTTGTTGTGAGACTGAAGTACTGCTGGCTGGTGGCTGATAAGCCAAGCGAACAGGTTGCTCGCAAAGGATCTTGTCCGACTCCGAGCTCGATTCAGATACTGATCGGTGTACGTAGTTCCTTAAAATAACAGAGAGATACGTGATCAGATAGAACTCGGGCTTCTGAACTCTGCACCTTCCGCCGACACTGCTAGGTTCCACTGCACCAAGCTCTGCACTACTGGGTGCTATCTCGTGCAAAGGAACTAGATTTTTAAAACAGAGAAAATCCATCATCTGAGAATGCAACTTGAAGTTTTTTAAAAGAAAAATAAAAGTTGGCACATCCATACACATAGTTCATGTTGACATGTTGTGGTATACTTTTCCATAAAAGTTAAGGTCCAAACTCTTTGCAGTTTAATTAATTCATACAAAAATGGTAAACGTAGGATGACAATGAATATACTCAGCCATACCACTTAACTCATGTTTTTTATCCTTATGAACAGCACTCATAAAATGCTTTGGGGTGACTCTCTCATCCACCCAGAGACAGTAAATCTCGAATCAGACAAACAGAGCACATTCAGTACCAGAGCATAACTAGGATGATACGTCAACACACTGGCATTATGAACAGCTTCTCATGTGGTAACACCATAATGTTGTGATGACGTGGGTTACGGTGGTGTTTATATGTACAGATTACTTGTCATGTCATTGACTTTATACAAAGGTTAAAAGAAACAAGGAACTGAGATAAAGAAAAAATTAACATGTATGCCTACATTATGTCGTTGGATGAGGCAATCGAACCATGAATGTTTCGTTGCTTCTTCAGATAGGAGGTATGTTCGAAAAGGAGAAGCCCTTGTACCCTTTGTAAGCATAATATGCTATTCTTGTGTAGTAGAACCCCGGGATGAACATTACCACACCCAGAACTGCAAAGAAAATGCCTGTATCCAGACAAAAAAAAAATGGGACCATAGATTAGGCAATGAAGAGAAAGGGTCAGTAAATCAGCACTTGTGATTGTGAAGAGCTTAATGCACATGCACATTCACAGACCATTTGGAAACTGCAAAAGCAAATCCTCCAACTCCGAATGTTATCTACCCTTTCTTACAAATCATGCAGCACACACTTAAAAGCATTATGCGAAAGGATTCTGCAACTAGGGACTGAAACAAACATAGGTTTTCTGCAGGATTTCATTAGGTTAGGTTGCCAACATATGGGCTTCAGCGTTTTCCCCTACTGGTTATAGAATAGATATAAAGAAAAAATTAGCAACCGCCATCCAACCATTGGCCTTTGATAACTTCATTGAAGTAGCTATCCTTGATTCCTATGGCTCCTTGAAGTCTCAGTTCTCAAACAATCTCTCTGTTTAAGGATTTTATTCTCCTAAAACTAGGAAAGAAAACAGAGTCCATGGATTTAACAACCCATGATCTTTTGCAGTTACAATTTGTTGTCCATAGCATTCGTTCACCCATCTTTATTAGCAGAAATCCTACCAGAGGTTAACATAATCAGCATAGTTGTTTTAAATCCAACCTGAGTCATCTGACTGAAGCCTTTGGCTAAAAATATAATTTGCAGTCATAAAAGAAAAACAGTCTTTCACTTTTTAGAGCCATTAAAATCGTTTATCCGGCCTAAGTCTAATCCAATTGTATCCCCAAAGCACTATGGGAAAATAGATTTTTTTTCAGTAAAATGATGTTATTATGTCCTACAGAATACATCAACTAATCGAGGGCCCTAGAGACAATTTAAATAATTACCAATCCTCCCCTTCTCAGTCATGCTAAACCTAGCTTATCCCATTTTCCCAACTCAGCACCCAAATCGAACGACAATGAACTGGAAAATCCAATCCGGGCACAGGTTTTTGTCTCACCGTGGGCGCTGTCGCCGCCGACTTGGTGCGCGGCCATGAAGGATCCGGCGACTACGCCGAGGACGCCGAACGCGAGGAGCGCGGCGGCGAATGCGATCTCCTTGACGGGCGCCCCCCGCGGGCCCCCGACCGCGCCGCCGACCAGGTCGTCGTCGTCGGTGATGGAGAAGGCGTGGTCCACGTACGCCATGACGACGGATCCCGCGCGCGGGCGGCGGTGGGGGAGGAGTTGCCTCGCCTGCCCGGCTGCGTGCGCGGTGGTTCCGCGATCTGGAAGCTCGTGGAAGAATCGGGAAAAGCGCGGGAGGGGAGGAGGCGGAAGCTTGCGCGGCGGGCAAAGGCGACGAGGAAGAGTCAGATGCGATGCGAAGGCGCGCGGTCGCATCTCGCGGCCGTTGCCGGGTCGCGGCTGTGGATTCTGACAGTTTTTTTTTCTTTATTTTTTTCCAGCTTTTTATTATCTGCTGAACAGTTCAAGATTAAGACGAATTTCATTTTTGCAGCTTTTTTAAATCCTTTGTGAATTTGCTACTATGAAAAGCAAAATTGCATATTTGACACTTGGTTCAAACCCAACAAACTTGCCACTACTTCTGATGCCCTCTCTTTTCTCCCATGATGCCTTCTCTTCTTCCATGCATGCTTTTGTTCTGCCATGGTTAATCACGGCCTTTTCTCCCATGCTCTCATTTTGCCATAGTTGATGGTTAATCACACTCCACCCTCGTCTCCTGTTTCATGATGCCATGCCATTTTGCTTCACCAAGCACCCGTTTTGGTCGGTGGTGAACGCAGCAATTTTCGAGATTGGGCACGCATAGATAATGGTGGACCAAATAATCATATAAAAGGTACATTGTATAGTACAAAACAATTCTTATTATCCATACAATATCTTAGAAACTATCAGCT
This sequence comes from Alloteropsis semialata, assembly GCA_004135705.1. Taxonomy (NCBI): domain Eukaryota; kingdom Viridiplantae; phylum Streptophyta; class Magnoliopsida; order Poales; family Poaceae; genus Alloteropsis; species Alloteropsis semialata. The sequence continues at coordinate 7,946,571 of CM014273.1, read as the reverse complement.
AATAAGCGAAATTACAAATTAACTGGACGAGGCGGCTTTTGGAAATGGAGATAATGTTTTAACAACATTGTAGAGAAAGATCCTTCCCAATAAATGTAACCAAAGAACAATTGTTAAGTAATGATCCCTGCACTACTTTTTAGCTTGTTATTCACAAAATTCATGGCTGAGAATGGCCTTTCGATACTTGCTGTTGCAACGAGTGGTAGCAACACTAATCTCATAAGCTTGTAGACATATGAGTGTGTATGACATGCCTATATATGTTTCAACAAGTAAGAAGCTCAGCAATATTATTCTTCACTTTCCTAAATCTTTCATCATCATGCGCATCAATAATGAACTTTTACCAAGTTGATAGGATAGACGCCTCAACTCGGTGACTCAAAAGTCTTTGCGATAAATAAAGTATAACAAGTTTGAGCAGGTTCTCCTTGTCAAAAGAAGCAAATGGACAGAAGGTGTATCACTTGGAATTCTGTTTTCCACAGTTTGCAGTAGTGGTGTGGAGGCACTAGCTGTAGATGATTTGGGGGTTTTTTGCTGCTCTACAATGCACAAAAAAATAAATCATATCCTTCATTCTTTCGGTACCTATAATTATACATATATATATATATATATATATATATATATATATATATATATATATATATATATATATATATATATATATATATATATATATATATATATATCTATATATGAACTGATGTTTCGGTGTTGTATTATCCGTTCATGGATTGGATGTCATCGTGAATGGCCAAAGGTCAAAGCTCGATAATTGCCATGAAATGTTGGAGGTACCCTCAAGTTAGACGAAGATAGAAATTTACATTGCGCAAACCACTGATTGACAATATACTTTCCATGGCAATAAGAAGTTTCTGCTTGGATTTTTTATAAAAAAAATTGAAGGATGCTGTACCTCAAGAGGTACTACCCGTTTTTTTTATCCAGGCATGACGTAACCCAAGAGGGAAGTGGCCAATTCAACCATGGACAAGGAGGGTGATTTTATGGAAACTGCCGTCTCCCACATTATAGATGCCAATATCTCTTGGACACTGCGGTGAGTAGAGTGCATAGTACTCTTCGTTGTCGGTGTAGTAGACGTGGTTTGGCAGCACGCCAGGACAGTCCGTTGCCGCGAGAGAGAAGGAGTTGTTGCAGCCCACGAACAAGGCATGATCGCCCAGGTTCTTGATCTCGTCGGACAACATTTTTCAATTAAGTACAAATAAATATAATATAGTAATCAATTAGGATAGTGCAAAACATGAAAAATGTTGTCAAACAACTCAAATGTGAAGTTTGAACACTTTTGCCATAGTGAATTCCATCAAACAAAGTTTGAAGGATTGAAGGACCAAAATTTTACTTAAGTGTTGAAGGCTGAAAACTATTACAAGTAGCTATCATTGACCGAAGTTTAAAATTATTTTTTACATATAGTTTCAAAGTAGCAACATAGAAACTACACTTCTTCTACTTTCCAACGGTATGCTACATACTTAATGTAAATGAGTTATAGCTTGTTGAAACTAACAATCGAAGGCCGGTAAAACTGCAGTTTTGAATGAAATTAAAAAAACTTGTGATTTTTTACAAATTTTATAGACTTTGATCTCTCAAACTGTTGAGAATTAGAAGATGTTCATAAAATGAAAGTTGTAGCCAGTTACTGGATCTACAAATTTGTAAATTGGAGCTCGTCCAAATTATGCTTGCATTTGGAGTTATGCGCAGTCAAAGTAGGGATGATTGCAGTTTTTGAATGAGTCACGCCACGCGGGGTGGCACGACTCAGCTCTCGGTCACGCCAAACGGCTTGGTGTGACTGCCTCGGCAAGCCCCGCCATGCTCTCGCCACACGTGGAGATTCTGGGTCGTGCCACCACGTCATTTTGGTCACGCCATTGCATGTGGCGCGACTCAGGTCTTGGCGTGACCAAAAGGGTTAGTTCTTGAAAATTTAGTTGTGCGGATGTTATTGTTAAAATTTCAGTTTTAAAAGGGTTAAAATATAAAAAATTCAGCAGATCAGGCGTGTGAACGACGACAGAGGCGCCGTCGTCGCCGACAAGTACCTGGTCTACGTGTACGACTGGTCGATGGATGCGCACCCGCGCGACGACCCGGGCTTCACCTGGACGCGGTCGAGCTCACTAAGGGGGTGTTTAGTTCACCCGGAATGCATAATGTTTTGCATAATACGCGCTTCCCAACACACTTTTTCTCTCTGTAAACACTATGCATAACGTAAAAACACTATGCATAACGCCTGAACTAAACACCCCCTAACTTCCTATACCGCCACGCATTCATCTCGTCGTACCCATCGGACGGCGGCGGCGACTGCGTTGTCGTGCTCATCTACTAGCCACACTACCAGCTCTACTTCGCGAGGCCTGGTGACGCGTACTAGACATGGATAAGAACTCCGACGGAGAATACGATGTACTACGACTGTGCCTTCGACGGCGATGGCAGGACGCTCTACGCCATGCGCCACGACGGTGCCATCCACGCCTTCAGCCTCCATGACTGGCCGACTCTCAAGAGGGCGGTGATATTCCGTCCACATATCGATGTCACACGAAGAACCACCAGCTACCTTCTCCACGCCCCTTGGTTAGGCTGCAGGCTTCAGGCCGGTGTGGAGGAGCATGCAGCCTCAATCAGGTTCACAGGATGCAACATCAGCTAGGTTGGTTACCTGCATCACTATTGGGCTTGGCTCCCATGGTGCAAAAATTGCCCTTCAGTCTGGCTCCATAGAAACGTAGAAATTGGTCGTATCTGTCGGACCTGGCTCGCACGGTACGAGATACGCACTTGCGGTGGCAAAAAAGAGGCTGAATGGGAGGTGACAACCAGTCACGGTCCCATGCGCACGGTTCTCCTGTTAGCCTGAGGTTGTCAGGCGGTGCTGGCGAGGCTGATCATTGTGGTCTCGATCTGACTCAGTGGTCATCTCCCCCGTTTATTTTTCTTTCTCCCGGTGCTTGGTCTAGCCTCTCGCGTCTATGTCTGTAATGAACTTATGTATTTCCGTGCGAAATGAAAATGGGGGTGTCTCGATTCAAAAAAAAAAACAACCAATCACGGTCCCTACATAGCCTGGCTCGCTGCGAACATACAACCAAAAATCCCTCTTGCATGCATTCGCCTAGGCCAACGGGAGCCTGCCTCCATATGGTATAGGCCATGCTGCCTCCAGCAGCAAACCAAACGTGCCCTAGGCTACTGGCTTCAAGTGTGGAGAACACATGGATGCAGTCGGCGACGACCACCCTGCCGCGGCTGCGGTGGTGGATCCCAAAGATCGTCCGTCGACGACGGAATGGATGAAGGTGTACCGGGTGGATCTCACGGCGCAGACGCTGGTCGAGATCAAGAACATGGGCGATCATGCCTTGTTTGTGGGCTGCAACTACACCTTCTCTCTCACGGCAATGGACTGTCCTGGCGTGCTGCCAAATCACGTCTACTACACCAACAACGAAGAGTACTATGCACTCTACTTGCCATAGTGTCCAAGAGGGGATATTTAATTATTTGCCACCGTTACCAGTGCCGCTCCTTCAAAAACCATCATACCAAATGAAGCAACAGATTTGCCATCGTGTTTTTGGGGAAGCAACACATTTGCCACTTTTGCCGAGCTGGAGCGCCACATCGGCCTGCCAGCGTGGATTCGGAGGGGGAAAAGACGGTGCTGCCCCTCTTCGTTCCATTAGGCCGCGCCGCAGCCCGAATCCCGCCCAGACGCGCTCTTCCTCCCTCCTCACTCCCGTCGAACCCTAGCTGCGTTCGTGGACGCGGCGGCGGCGGCGGTCGGCGGAGGTCACACGCACTGCACAGATCGAAGGTAAGAGCTCTATGCGCCTCTCTTTGGGAGATCCCGTTTGCGGTGGTTGAGTTGGTCTTGGTTAGTTTGTTGGAGGAAGGGAGGGGCTGATCTAGATTTGGGTTGGCAGGCTAGATGCGGTAGCTGATTTGGTCCTCTGGGTCAAGGATGACGCCTAGTGATTGCCCTCCGTGGTAAGTGACCTCATCCCTGTGTTGAACAAGATGGTTCTGTAGGTGTCTTTTTTTGGGGGTTGGATTGCTCTAACTCCAAAATTTTTATATGTTCATGATTGTGTTAGGATTGATCCTGGCAATGCATTTAGATTAGTTGTTAAATGTGCGGAATATAAAGCAAATCTTGATTATGGAATCTTAGAAATGGCTGAGCAGTGGCATGATTTATGGGTGGATCTAAGCAAAGACTACAATCTTGATAGTTTTGTGGCTGATATGGCTGGAAAAATCATATGGAGGACAAGTCACGGAACTTTCTGTGTGGGCAGTAGACACTGACAATGATGCAGAGTGGAAAATAAGGAAGAATGAGCACTTTCAGAAGATGATTGAGAGTAGATTGGAAGACAAATTAGCAAAACTTGTAGTTGAAGTAGTTGACAAAGGATTGTTTCAACCTGTGGGCAGTGCTGCCTGGTCCAAAGGGAGTTCTGGGGTGACTAGTCAAGCTGCAGGGTTTGGTAACAGTGGTACTGGGGTAGGGCATGGTGAAGGTGTTGGTGACACATCTAGCTCACCCACACAAAGGGAGGAAGCAAATGTCATTCCACCTATTGATTGGAGTCAGCTTGTGATTGATCCTGAACAAGATGGTGAAGCAAATGCGCTGGTTGATGAGGATGTTCTTTATGCTGCAATGGGCTGCCAAACAGCAGATGAGAGAGCACAACAAGCAGCTGAGGAAGGGGTAGCTATTCCAGTGATTCCTGAAGATCTTCAGGAGGATATGGCTGAGGCAGCAGTTCCTGTGAATGACAGTGATCCAGCTGAATCAGTGCTTGATTGGGATAGGGATAACCCAGACATGAGTGTGGGCACAATGTACCCTTCCATGGTTGATTTCAGACTTGCTGTGAGGCAGCATGCTATAGTGCATGAATTTGAGCTAGGGACAGAAAAATCTGACAAATCCAGATTTAGGGGTTTTTGCAAGGCAAATGGATGTCCCTGGAAAATTAGAGCTAGAACCCAAGCTGATGGTTGTGTCAGGGTATTTATACTAACCAAATTATGCATATTGTACATACTAACCATGTTAATGACATATATGCTTTGATCTTGTACTGAGTGTGTAAATGGTCTTATGCAGGTTCAGATAAATAACCTGCCTCACAATTGTGCTTCAAGAAGTAGAGTGGAAGGCAGCATGGCCAGTCAAGCATGGGTGGCAGAAAGAGCAATCCCTCTGCTTAAGAAGAAGCCTGGAATGGGTGCCAGAGATATCAAGGATGCTTTGGAGGACAAGTATCATTTGAAGATTCATTATCAGACTGTGTGGTATGGTAGACAGAGAGCAGCTAGTAACTTTTTGGGTCATGGGATGATTCATTTGACTGGTTGTACAGATTCAAGGCAGAGGTGGAAATGAGAGCACCTGGAAGTGTAGTTGAGATAGACACAGTGACAGTTGATGACAAAGTGCACTTTAACATATTTTTCTGTGCATTCAAAGGCAGTATAGATGGATTTTTGTATGGGTGCAGACCTTATATTAGTATAGACTCTACAGCTTTGAATGGTGAGTGGAATGGACACATGCCAGCAGCACTTGCCTTGGATGGACATAACTGGATGTTTCCACTTGCATTTGGCTTTTTTGATTCTGAGACAAAGGATAATTGGATTTGGTTCATGGAGCAGCTGAGAAAGGCCATTGGAGAAGTGCCAAAGCTAGCTATATGTACTGATGCCTGTAAGGGGCTGGAAGCAGCTGTGAGGAAGGTTTTTCCATGGGCAGAGATGAGAGAGTGTTTCAGACACTTAATGGAGAACATGAAGAAGAATTTTCATGGTGAAGTGTATGCAGACAACATGTGGCCTGCAGCTAGAGCTTATACAGCTGGAAAGCACAAGTATTTTCTGGACAAAGTGATAGCAACCAGCCCTAGAGTAGAGAAATGGCTTGAAGAACACCACAACTTTGTTTGGACCAGAGCCAAGTTCTCATGTGACATCAAATGTGATTACATCAATAACAACTTGGCTGAAGCATGGAATGCATGGATCAAGGAGTTCAAAGACCTGCCAGTTCACTGCATGGTTGATGCCATAAGAGAGAAGGGTGTGATGATGTTTGAGAGGAGAAGAAGGATATCCAGAGCTCTAGATGGTGTCATTCTACCAGCCATAGTGCACCAACTGAATGCTGCTTCAAAGGGCTTAGGGCACCTCAAAGTAACCAAAGGCCTACCTGACCAAGCAGAAGTGACAGAGATTTATAAAGATGAGGAAGTGAGAAGGCATGTAGTGTACCTATCTGACAAAACCTGCACATGCAGAGAGTGGCAAGTCACAGGCAAGCCTTGCCCACATGCTTTGGCTGTAATAACAACTGGCAGAGGGCAGCCTGCCTATGAGAAGTATGTAGATATGGCCTATTCAGTTCTGAAACTAAGGCATGCATATGACCATGGATGGCCTAATATAACTGACAGGAGCCAATGGCCAGCTGATGAGAAGGGATTCAAGCTGTATCCACCTGAGGGCAAGAAGAGAGGTGTAGGTAGGCAGAGGAAGAATAGGCTTCCATCTTTCCTTGAGAGAACAGGGAAACTCACAAGACAAGTGAAGTGTCAGAACTGTGGTGAAGCTGGCCATAGGAGGGGAAGTTCTAAGTGTAGCCTTACTGGGCCAAAGAAAAGGTGAAATGAAACATAGAATTCAGCCATAGTATTTTAATTTGAACATATAATTCATACTTTGCTGTTTGTTTTCAGGAAAAGAACCAAGAAGTCAAAGGTCAAGGCTGGAAGGAAAAAGGCCAAAAAGGACATCCCTGCTGAGCCAGTTGGTGCCACCACTCCAAGAACAAGGGCAGCAGCAGCAAGAGAAGCAGCTGCAGCAGCAAAAGCAGCAGCTGAGGCAGCACAAGCAACAGCGGAGGCAGCAGCAGCTGAGGCAGCAGAAGCACAAGCTGGAGCAGCACAGCAAGCAGAAGCAGCATCAACTTCTACAGTTGCAGCTAAGAGAAGGCTACTACTTTTGGAGGCACCACCACCACAAGAGCCACCCAAAAAAATGACCCCAAGGAAGAAGCAGTTGGCTCACAAGGTTCCCAAGAAGAAATCTCCAGCCAAGAACAAAAAGTGATGGCAGTACTTTGGCCATAAAAACTATGCTTTTGATGCCATGATGGCAGTTTGATGTTCAAACCAGTCCATGTGACAATGTGTTGTATTTTGGTCTGTTATTTGTCTGTTGAACTATGCAGCAGCAAAACAATGCTATGGTCTCTCTTAGGTCTGTGTGTTGAACTATGTTTGTGTGTTGAACTCCAACTGAAATGGTCATATGGCTTCCTGAACAATTATGCTTTGAATTATGCTTGTGCTTTGTTTGAGTGTGAACAATGTTGCTCTCAAACTGAAATATGTTGCTGTCAAACCGAAAAAATGCACTTGTTTCAAACTGCCAAACTGAAACTGTCATTCATAAGTTTCCATTCAACTGACATACAAACTGTTTCACTTCAGCACATACCCAACTACAATGCCAACAAGAGCTACAACAAACATACACATCAACAACACAATCTTGGTCAACTTCTCTAGCTTTTCATCCAGTTTTTGTTCCCTTTGGCTCTGCACCCATCTGGCTCTGTGTGCTTGGGTTTGATGTGTGCGTGGGTTTGATAAGAGCTCTGTGTCCTCCAATTCGTCCCCCACTTCTTCAATCTCTTCTTCTCCATCCAAATGGAACTGCACCACCTTCGCTTCAATCAGATCAGCAAGATACTGCTTTTGCCAAACATAGTATCCACACCTGCAAGCCATCTGAATGCAAACACAAAGCTCTTATCAAACCCAAGCACACATCACATGTACATATACCAAATCGAACCAAAACTCACTAACCCAGGTTTGATTGCGCGGGCACTTGAAGAAAACCCGCCCATGGTTCTCATTCTCCTTCTGCGTGCGCCGTTCAATCACGGTCGCCACCTTACAGAACGGGCACTTCACCAAGGGGAGCCCTGTCTCCACACCAAAGCCTTCGCCGTTCTCCTTGCCCCTCCCGCCGCTGGAGGATTGAGCACCACGCGACATCCTTCACCGCCGACGGCCGCTGCTCCGACAGGATCTCCACCAAGCCCTAACCTAGGGTTCGACGGGAGTGAGGAGGGAGGAAGAGCGCGTCTGGGCGGGATTCGGGCTGCGGCGCGGCCTAATGGAACGAAGAGGGGCAGCACCGTCTTTTCCCCCTCCGAATCCACGCTGGCAGGCCGATGTGGCGCTCCAGCTCGGCAAAAGTGGCAAATGTGTTGCTTCCCCAAAAACACGATGGCAAATCTGTTGCTTCATTTGGTATGATGGTTTTTGAAGGAGCGGCACTGGTAACGGTGGCAAATAATTAAATATCCCGTCCAAGAGATATTGGCATCTACAATGTGGGAGACGACAGTTTTCATGGAATCCAACCTCCTAGTCCATTGTTGAATTGGCCACTTCCCTCTTGGATTACGCCAAGCCTGGCAAAAAAAAGTACTACCTCTTGAAGTACAACATCCTTCGGCTTTTTAAAAAAATCCAAGCAGAAACTTCTTTTTTATTGATTTTTATTTTTCTGATATTTTTTCTCAATTAGGTGCATGTAAGGGACAATGAAAAATTTTCATTCCAAATAAGTAGTACATGGGCCACGTGGGTCCTACCCCAAACTGTACGCAGGTCCCAAACAACCAGTACCATCGGGCCCACACAAACAGGCCCACAACATTATGTGGGTCCCACATGGGGCCAGGATGCATGAGAAGATTCCAAATCTTGGAGTTTTAGTAGAGTTTATGGATTAGGACATGCTATGCTGGGCTAAGTGTACCTATAAATTATAGTCCCATAACATATCTCTTTCTTATTTCCTCTATGTCTTTTCACCTATGTCACCCCTTGATAGCGTGTAGTCCCAAGCTATCGTCTCGAAAATAATTGATTCATACCTAAATCTCGAACCACTATTCCAAAGAGATATATCCTTTGTACCAGGGACATAAAAGGTATCGAGCCGCGTTCCTAATACCGGTTCCATGACCCTGTCCTATTGGGAATTTTTTGACACTAGTGCACGTACATCTTTTTTTTAGGGCACATCTCCTTTTTTCCAATGTTTTTAAATAACCGGCTATAGCCTTCGCTATAGCTACTGGGAATGAGCAACACTAGGATTTGTACATTTTAGCGCTAAGCGGCAGAATTCGCTAATAGTTGGATTTAACCCGCTAAATCCGCTAAATGAGAGTGCTTTAGCGCTGCTAAATCTGGCTATTGTTTGATCAAGTAGAAATTAACATAGGTGAAGCAAGATTCAAAACTATTATATATAAGATCTTTTGTGTAACAAAGACATGATTTGGCTACCTAAAGTTGATTACTTAGTTTTCTGGAAAGAAATTAACACCGTCTGCACTATATAGTGGTCATTTTTCTGCGGACATCTATTCTATAAATTTGAATAAGTGGCTGAACATAAACAAATCTATTCATTTGTTGCCTGCAAGTAGCTTTATCCATTCATCTAGAATTTTGTATCTATATCACAAATAGCGTACTGTTGCTTAACTGGTTATTATCTCAATTCTCTAACTGAACACTACGGGAAACCCCTCCTTTGCCGAGTGTCTGGGACACTCGGCAAAGGGCCCAATACACTCGGCAAACACTAACGCCGAGGGTAGCCTACGGCAAAGAGGCACCCGGCAAACAAGTGACGGCAAAGGGCTGTTTGCCGAGTGCCAAATCTCGGGCACTCGGCAAACCTTTGCCGTGTGCTCCGCGGGCACTCGGCAAACGTATTTCCACACTCGGCGCATTAAGGTGACTGACGGCTAGGTTCGAACGACGTGGATCCACCTTTGCCGAGTGCCCGACGGACGACACTCGGCAAAGAAACCAATGTTTGCCGAGTGCCGGTCTAGGGCACTCGGCAAACCCCTACCCCCTTTGCCGAGTGTCAGGCCTGGGCACTCGGCAAACCCCAGCCACCTTTGCCGAGTGCTATGGTAAATGCACTTGGCAAAGGCCCTTCCCAGGTGGCACCTGTATGGTCACTTTGCCGAGTGCTATGGTAAAAACACTCGGCAAAGTGACCAGAACTGCTGGTTTTTTTGTATTTTCTCGCGTTAAAAGTACCCCCAACTCACAAATATCACAGTCATCACATATATATCACATTGAACAGAAATATATCACAAATACATCGCAATATCCATCACAAACTCAAATATATCACAATATCCATAACAAACGCAAATCCATCACAATATCCATCACAAACGCACATCCATCACAATCCAGAAATAAGTACCACATCCATCACATAAGTCGACAAGAACATAACAAACACTAAGAAGGAGGCCACGATGGCCACTGGTGCGACGGATTTGACTAATCTTTGTCCTGATGTGGGTCATTGGATGCCGCCGACTGGTTCTGCACAAAGAAGAAAATTATGCATGTGTTAGACAAGTTATACATCACAAGTCATGAGATGAAAATATAAGTTGTATAAATGGACTAAATTCTCTAAGTTCTCCAATTCTCTAATTTGTGAATGTTTTCTAAAGTCTCTAAATTTACTTTGCTATATATTTTTTTTAAATTCTCACAATTCTCTAATTCTTCTAAGTTCTCTAATTCTCTAATTCTTCTAGGGTCTCTAATTCTCTAAACTCTTCTAAGTTCTCTAAATCTTCTAGGTTCTCTAAGAAATGAAACTTGAAGGTTATCCGAAGTAGTCTATTATAATGTTCAACATCAAAAAATATATTGGATAGGACATATCATTCGCAACAAACTGTGTGCAATTAAGCAATGAAACTACTGTCATCCAACTCAACTCAATAATAAATTTTGTTGTATATTTTTATTTTTTATTCTGCTTGAATGACTGGCAGTGCTCATGAAAAGAACATGGTAACGTTCTCGAAAAAAGTGGTATAAATGATTGGTGGGTATTTTGCTCCTTGTAAGTAGAATCATATCACATTCTTCTAGAAGCATGTCTTAATAGAGATTTGCAGCATTTTAATTTCTAGGTGAAGCACGTACAAGGTAAAGGAAAATTACTTTATATTTCCTTGCTGATGCTACCTGTTTTTTTAGACAGACTTGGCGTAATCCAAGAGGGAAGTGGCCAATTCAACCATGGACAAGGAGAGTGGATTTCATGGAAACTGCCGTCTCCCACGTTATAGATGCCAATATCTCTTGAACACTGTGGCGAGTAGAGTACATAGTACTCTTCGTTGTCGGTGTAGTAGACGTGGTTTGGCAGCACGCCAGGACAGTCCGTTGCCGCGAGAGAGAAGGTGTAGTTGCAGCCCACGAACAGGGGCGAAGCCCAGTAAGGGCCTGTGGGTGCAGATGCACCCCCCTCAAAAAAGAAAATTAGTGGTTACCTCCAGATTTCGGCCTTGTTAGCACCCCCTAGGCCCAATATACTGCACCCCCCACAGCCCAGCCAGCTGTTTTGTTGAGATAGATAGCCCACAGATGAGTTAAGCCCATGACGAAAACAATCCAAAAATCAGCCTAGGGAAAAGAAAAGATCGATCTCCTCGACTCCTCCGTATCAGACGTCGCTTCGCCTTTCTCTGCGCCCCCACTCCTCACTCGCCGATCGCCATCGAGGTCCTGAGGCGTCGACCAACGCCGCAGTCGATTGGACGGCGCTGCACGGCCGGCCGGCCGGGGATGCGACCTGCAGGCTGCAGCTACTTCCTTCCGTGTCCTACGCGCTTGTGCTTCTCATCTGCAGTGCTGCACGGCTGCCGTCGGCCATCCGTCCGTCAGGTCCGTGTCCATCAGACCATCAACAGCTCGTTAATTGGTTTGGCCTCGTGATTTTTGAGGGCTGCAGGTTGCAGCGCATCAAGGCACCAAGCAAAACCTTGATTTGCCTTATTCTGTTTCTTTTTCAATTGACTAATGTATTAGATTAAAACTGAAAGCCCTAATTAGTTCTGGTTGTAATATCTTGTTAGGTTCTTTGTATTTAAATTGGTGTTTCTGAGGATTGAAGTTCGAGGCTAGAGTTTTTGCAAATCAGAAAAAAATATTGGAACCAACAGGTACTGCTTTGGACTGTATGTTAAAATATTTGTTCCCCTTTGCAACTTTCTTTTACATTATGTTCTTAATTCTTAATCCATTTAACTAGCAAATGTTAAACTCAATACATATTTACATGCTTTTGAATTACGTACTAATGCAGGTTAATTAATGGAACGGTTTTACAAAAGAAAAGCTCCAGAGCCGGATAGTGGCAGGAATGCCCAGAATTCATGTTTGGATGATATCAACTGGGAAGAGGAGATCAAATATGATCCAGGACTAAGGAAACCAATTGATGAGTATCATCCTAATCTTAGAGAGAGAGTGAGAAGAAAGTACTTGGAGAATGGGCCTTGCCAACCTCGAACATTCCAATTCCCTGTGACGCACAAGGAAGGAGGTCCTAGAAGGTTTGTTCCAGAATGGTTCAATGAGTTTAAAGAGTGGCTTGAATACAGTGAGTCTAAAGATAGAGCATATTGTTTTCATTGCTTCTTGTTTAGAGAAAAGAAGGATGATGGGTATGAAGCATTTGTTAAAAATGGTTGGAATGGTTTTCATAGAAAACAGAGACTACGAGACCATGTTGGTGGTATGGGTGGCTCACACTATATAGCAATGAAGAAATGTGATGATCTGTTACAAAGAAATCAGCATATTGATGTTGCTTTCCAAAGTGTGAGTGAATCTGCTAAGAAGGACTATCTTACTCGGCTGAATGGGTCTATTGATGTTGCTAGAATATTAGCAAAGCAAGGATTGCCTTTTCGCGGCCATGATGAGTCGAAGAAGTCATTGAACAAAGGGAACTTCAGGGAATTTCGGGATTTTGCAGCGGAGCAAAATCCAACCTTAAGACAAGCAATAGGTAAAAGAAAATCAGAGAATAGTCTTTTGGTTGCTCCTGAAATACAGAGGGATATTGTGCAATGTTTTGCAAAGGAAGTGTTACATGCTATTCTAGAAGAAATTGGGGATGATGTTTTTTGCTTGCTAGTTGATGAGTCAAGAGATGTTTCTTGGAAAGAACAAATGGCGGTGGTCTTGAGATATGTAGATAAATCTGGAATTGTGAAAGAGAGATTTGTTGGTCTTGTTCATGTGACGGAAACAACTTCTTCCTATCTCAAGTCTTCAATTGATGCACTATTTGCTAAGCTTAATTTAAGCTTAAAACAAGTCAGAGGACAAGGATATGATGGTGCTAGTAATATGCGAGGTGAGTTCAATGGTTTGCAATCACTGATCATGAGAGAAAACAGTTCAGCTTATTATGTTCATTGTTTTGCTCACCAACTCCAATTAGTTCTTGTGGCTATTGTGAGAAAGCATAAAGGGATTAGTGATTTTTTTACTATGATTTCCATCTTACTGAATGTGGTGGGTGGATCATCTAAGAGAAGGGACTTGGTTAGAGAGATTAATCTTAAAGAAATGAGTAAGGCATTAGGGTGTGGGCAACTTCAAACTGGAACAGGGTTGAATCAAGAGCAAAGTCTTCAAAGGCCAGGAGATACTCGTTGGAATTCCCATTATAAGTCTCTCAAAAGTTTGGTTGATATGTTTCCTACAATAGTCAAGGTGCTAGAAATTGTGGAAAATGATAAAAAGGATTGGAAACTTAGAGATCAAGCATCAAATCTTCTACAGTACTTTCAGTCTTTTGATTTTGTCTTCTATTTGCTTCTCATGTTGACTATATTGGGAATCACAAATACCTTGTCATTAGCATTGCAACGGAAGGATCAGGATATAGTGAATGCTATTAAATGTGTGAAGGCAACCAGATGCCAATTGGAGGAACTAAGAAGAGAAAAATGGGCAGATATATTGGATAATGTGTATGAATTTTGTGACAGGAATGATATTTGCAAATTGGAAATGGAAGATCAATATATTGATCCCAAGAGGCGGAGGCACAAATCTGGAATTACAAACAAGCATTACTATCAAGTAGATTGTTTTAATGATGTTATTGATTGGCTAATTCAAGAACTTGATAGTCGCTTCAATGAGACAAGCTCTCAATTGCTTCTTTGCTCAGCCGCTCTCAGTCCAAGAGACTCATTTCATGATTTCAATATGGAAAATTTGATGAGTCTAGCAAAGCTTTATCCACATGATTTTGATTCAGGGGATTTGAGGGACCTTAGCCATGAACTTGGTCTCTACATATCTGATGTGAGAGATGATGATAGGTTCTCCAACCTTCAAACTATTGTTGAGCTTTCTCAAAAAATGGTAGAGACTAGAAAACACAACCGTTATCCAATGATTTATCGACTTTTGAAGCTTGTACTAGTGTTGCCCGTTGCTACAGCTACAGTTGAGAGGTGTTTCTCAGCTATGAAGATTGTGAAAACACTTTTGCGCAATCGCATTGGTGATGAACACATGAGTAATAGCCTTATTTGCTATGTCGAGAAAGAAGAGATGATGAAAGTCACCAATGAGGCTGTGGTTCGTCGCTTCATGAAAATGCAAGGTCGTAGATTTGATGATGAAGAATAAAGGTAATGTATTTATTTCCATTGGATCTTTCTTTCTCTTTATAAGTAATAATTGAATCACAAGTCATTTGTTCTTTTTTTTCAGGGTGTTCAATCATTAGAGAACGTCGAAGAACTGAAGTTAAATTGATGTTTACGTTCTTCTGTCGATGCTGCCACAACTATTTAACCAATATTATTAATGGCTTCTCTGTTTTGGTAATTTTTTAATCTCTTAATTATCGCACCCCCCTCCGATACGCTCTAGCTTCGCCACTGCCCACGAACAAGGCATGATCGCCCAGGTTCTTGATCTCGACCAGCGTCTGCGCCGCGAGATCCACCCGGTAGATCTTCATCCATTCCGTCGTCCACGGACGATTTTTGGGATCCGCCACCGCAGCAGCCGCAGGGTGGTCGTCGCCGACTGCATCCATGCTCCTCCACACCTGAAGCCAGCAGCCTAACCAAGGGGCGTGGAGAAGGTATTTGGTGGTTCTCTGCCTGACCTCGATCTGTGGACGGAGTATCACCTCCCTCTCGAGCGCTGGCCGGCCGTGTAGGTCGAACGCGTGGATGGCGCCGTCGTAGCGCATGGCGTAGAGCGTCCTGCCGTCGCCGTCGAAGGCGCAGTCGCAGTACCCCGTGTTCTCCGTCGGAGTTCTTATCCATGTCCAGTACGCGTCGCCGGGCCTCGCGAAGCAGAGCTGGTAGTGCGGCCAGTATATGAGCACGACAGCGCAGTCGCCGCCGCCGCCCTCCAATGGGTCCGACGAGATGACCGCGCGGGGGTAGAGGTATCCAGTGAGCTTGTGCGCGTCCAGCGTGGAGCCCGGGTCGTCGCGCGGGTGCGCGTCCAGCGACCAGTCGTACACGTAGACCAGGTACTTGTCGGCGACGATGGCGCCGCTGTCGTCGTGCACGCGCCTGATCTGCTCGATGGTGGCCACCGAGGGCAGCGTGTCGATCCGCTGGCCGGTGACCGGGTTCACGAGGTGGAGCTCGGCGTGTTCGTCTGCGGTGACGAGCCAGCCGTGGGAGGCGCCCAGCCAGAATCCCCTCGGGATGGAGGCGCCGGTGAGCGGCACGGGGTAGGACCTGCCGTCCGTGATGCTGTAGAGCACCGCGCCGCCGGGGTCCGGTGACGACGACGAGCCGCCGCCGGCCGTGTAGAGCAGGCAGGGCGCCGTCCGAGGGCGCGACAGGGCGCGGTGCTGTGCCCAGACGCGCGACGACGCGGCGTTCCACCAGCGGCACACGGCGCCGGCGCGGCAGAGGTCGCGGACGGCGAGCCCCTCGAGGACGGTGACCAGCACGTCGGCCGGCAGCTCCGACCATCTGGGGCAGCCGCGCGCGCGGCTTCCCATTGCGGTGGTTTGATGGATCGATCGATGGATGGATCGTGCACGGCGCCGGCACAGCTCTCTTTGTGGACTCCACGTAGAGGGTGGTTGAGTCACGAAAACCTTTCGGATCAGAGTTTGTTCTGGAGAGCAGAGTCGGATTCAGAGCTGTTTGCAGTCGGGCTGCAACGTGTGGTCTAGAAGCGCCCTGCAAGTGGGCCCACCTGCTCCTGTTTTTCTTCCTTGCTCCCATGCAGCGGCGGAACCAGAAAATATTCCGGGGGGCGAGGCCACGAGAAGATAGAACATGTATATATTAGAGAACATAGCGATTATGTAGTGTATTTGACACCAAATTTTTATGGTTTACATATGCAACCATGAACCAAGCTGAATTGATGGTGAACTTAACAGCAATGTTCCAGACTCAATATAAATTACTTAGCAATTCTTGAGAAATATATCTTCTTTTTTATTTCAAAGCCTTGTCTAGGCTCGAGCATCATCATAGAAACTGATAGAGTAAGAACTAGACAAATCAGCTTGCCATGCATACAGTTGGACCTTCTTCTTTCTGTATATATCTTCATCTGCTCCAGGGTTCTGATTCTGATCAAGGTCAATAAATCATTTTGCCCTTGTTCTTGTAGATCAGCAGTTGTGCCAGTCAATGTTCTTTTAAAAGAAAAATGTGTTTGTCTTTTGGTTTAGCCGTGATTTCCTAGAGGGCTCAAGGTGAGGACTCAAGGCATAATTCACAGCCTAACTGCACTGTCTACACACGATCGCAAACTCTACCGATCCAATTATTGCATTAATAATCAAGAAAATACTACATAGAATAGATTTGGGAGGGAAAGGGTAGGTCAGGACATGCTTAGTACGTGAAGCGGCAGGCCGCAGATTGCCTTGCAGTCTCCTCGCGGTTGCTTCTGTATAGCCGGTGGCGGCTTCCGTGCCTCCTCACGACCACACGACGAGTGCGCGCTCCTGCAGTCCTCGTTCGCCTTCTCGCCTGCGTGCTGCGGTGTGCTATAGATTCGCATTATTCATCTGTTGAACACTAGGGCTGGCTACAGGTTACGTCAAGGCTTGGACAGTTGGACGGGACGCCGAACTTGGATTTTCTTGAACGTTTGCTCCGTAATACTCCAATTGTTAGGCTAATAGGCTCCTCGGCTCGCTGACTCGCTGCAACTGAAGAAGGGTGGTTAAAATTTTTCTGTAATGTTGGGGGGTGCCGTGGCCCCTGCCGGCCCCCCTGGTTCCGCCGTTGCTCCCATGGCGCCGAGAGTTTGGGGAGGAGCTGCCATGGGGTCCGGGCCGGTCCCGGGAATTCAGGGGCGGGCGAAATTTTATTGGGCTCTTTTTAATGAAGACAACAACAATAGCAAGATTATCCCAATTTTTTGGATTATTGATATCCTCTCATTAACAATAGCATATTCTATGGGAGATTAATAATTAAGTAATGGGTCATAATCACTCACATTGTTATCATTCTGTGTTGAGGCTAGACGCCAACATCTTCCTCTGGTGTAGGGTGCTCTTCTTCTGGATTAACATTAGGTTATTACTCCACGTTAACTATGACCAACACCTTTGGATTTCTTGACGTGCTCATGTCCCACCTTCTTAAAAAAAGATATGCAATTGCTCCTCTATGTGATTCTACCGACTCATTGGTCTGATTCTTTTTTTCTCTCTTTCCTGACTGATTGAAGCATATTTTCTATATGACATGATAGTGTTTTGTGCTGATAATTATAAAAACACAATTACCAACGAGTGCCGTCACTGAGATAGGGCAAAATATAGATTGTCGTCAATATAATGTATACCTTGTATAGTTGTATACTACATCGTTCCAAATTGTGAGACAGATAGTGCATCACACAGCAGGAGCCCCTGGCATACAGGGGAATAGATCACAGGTGAGGAATGAAGAGAGTGTACAGGGAGGAGAAGAGTTATATCCGAAGGAACACAAAAGGTATGAAAAAATTCACACCATCCTTGCACTAAATCCTTTCCTTTCTGTATCAGCACCCTCATTGCTTGATCCATGTCTCTGCTCCTTGCAGGAAGAATAATATAGAGTCATCCTAGGATTTTTTTTAAAAAAAAAAGAAAATTAGCCCACAATATTCACAAGACATTCTGGTGGTGTGCAATTGCATAGACCGGAACGATTTTCTTTTTCTAAAAAAATATTCAGGACATTCCAAATTCGCCGCGGAACAATTATGATCTTGTGCAATCTAACTGAGGTAGGAAGAACCGGATTAGTACCAATGTGGCTGCCGTTGATCTCCTTCAGTCAGCTGGATACCCAAGTAGTTCCAATCCACACCCAAGACGAGCCATGGTGAAGCCACAAAAATGTGAGTGCCAGTTTCTTGGACCTCTGGATATAGCTTTGGGCCTTTGGCAACACGAATCCTCTAGCTTACCAGCCTTTTTGGAGCAGAGGTTACGCCGGATTTAGGTCTATCATTATAGAGAAGCCAACCGAAGAAGTTGACTTCGTTTGACAGATTGATGGATCGAGATTATCTTGGAGCTCCACAGAACGGAGCAAGACCTTGAGCTCATGGAGTTCGATCAGCTGTCGCGGCGTTAGTGAGGCAAGTCCTGAGGTTAGGTTCCAAGATGGAAGCAGGTCCCTGATCCTGACGACGCTGATGTTGATTGTTTTTGTGCCAGGAGAAATCAGCGCCTAGAATAGTTCTTCGGGATGTCGGAGAACAGCCAACAATTTTTGTTCCTATAGGTTGGTGAGATTAGTTTTCTTGGAGCGCGATCAGACAAGGTTTGGACAAGATCATCTCGCAATAGAATATCACAAAACAAACCAAACACTGTTGACGTTACGAACATGAGAGTGTACACAATTACACGGGCCACCTCTAAACCCGGACACGACCACAGGACTCAAGGAACTAACGACGAGGGTACAGACAGCAGCACACACAGACTCACAGAGCTGCGAAACAGACAAACACTACATTATCACACAACATCAACTCAACCTCCACATCAGATAGGTGAGCAAGCTAGGCCACACACCTTCCGACTTGGTGAAGACGAGCAGGAGGCACACGACCCAGAAACGAAGACAGAGCAGAACAAACTAACATGCTAGGAATCAGAGTACTGGTTCTTGCAACGACTAAGCAGCAATGCAACACTCCATTGTAGTTTGTAGCCCAAAGGATGGACCACCTGCAGCTGCCGATAAGAGAATAAAATGTATTATTGCATGAGATGTTGCTGGTGCTGGAGCGGGCACGCCGCGCCGAGGACCCGTGCACATGCAGCAGCTAGCCGCGGCCGGCTCCGCGTTCTGCAGGTCCTGCCGCTCTCTTTGCGGCGGCCGGCGTGCCCCGGAAGCCTCCAAAGCTCCATTATCATGATCAATGACCACTTGTACACTGCTCGTTTGCCATTGAGCTTCAACTAACTAGGAAATGCATCCAACATATTGCTTCAGCAGTTACTGTCAGCTTCATCGTTCAAAAGAAAAGGTTAGACCCGAAACTTTCAGTTCGTCGTGGGCTTTCAGTGAACATGAACCTAGTAGAGTGCTTCGAAAAAGGTGCAGTAATGGAGAAAGTTAGTGATGAACAACCGAGTGATTTGTGAACGAGGATGTGATGTGAACGAGGATGTGATGAAGACATGGTAGTATACTAGTTACTAGGATTTAGCTAGAGCGTTGGCGACCGTCGTGGCAATCGATGGCTAGAGAAAGGGAGCTCCGGAAAGAAGGCTGCCTGCCGTTGGAGGTTGAAGAAGATCGACGAGCTTCATCCAACGGCCAAAAATAAAATAAAATGGAGTGCTTGTAGCGAGTCTGTAGAACATCCGACTGTTCAATAAACAGGACCATACTGAGGGGGGTGTTTAGTTCACCCAGTTTGCAAAATGGGGGTGTTTCGGGCCGCGTGCACAGAGAGAAAAAAGTACATTGGGAAACGTGTAGTTTGCAAAATAGGTCCATTCTGCAAAATGAAGGGGGGAACTAAACAGGCCCTGATCGAACGCTTAGAGATGGCATCGCACTTTGTACCAAGTGTCCAAAATTGGGGCAAAGCTACGTTCGATGTGTGGGGTGAAAGATACATGCTGTTCCCCAGTCAACATGCATGCTGAAACCTTTAATTTCCTTCTTCCTTTTATCACCTCAGCTTACCCAACATATTAAATCGGCCAAGCAACTTTTATCGTACACCCATTTCTGATTCAGACATGAATTATTTCACACTATCAGTAGTACTAGCCTAGCATAGCTTACGTACGGCAGATCAGAGTTTAAAAAAAAAACCGTTAAAATCGCCCCGGTCGTTGCTCAGTCCTCATCACCGACGATTGAAAACAAGCCCCGGGTCTCGTCACCGGCGCACAAAAATTCCCCTCCTAGCAAATGGGCCTCTGCCTTTTTCTGCCATCCTGCCCCATTCAGAAAAAAAGCCTGATACCTGATGCAATTTCATATTCTGTCTGATTCAGTGGCTCACGACCTAATGCTCTTCTTTCTGGGAAAAAAGAAGAATATCAGCGAGCTAGGCAATCGGCTGCTGGGCCTCCAAATCTCGCCTCATTTTCTGAAGCGTCTCTTTCGTGCGAAGAAGCCAAGAGAACAAAGCGCTGGTGGTTGCTGTTGCTAGCCCTGTCTGTATTCTCTGATGGAGCAAGGATGCAGCTGCTTAAAGTCAGGCGCTCCATTAATTAGGACTTGGGTGCAAAGCAACCTCCCGCCCGTGGACGATCGACGTCTAATACGTGATTATTTCGCGTCTACGTCGGGAGATAAGCATGTTTCTCCTTGCAGTAATCACAGCATGCAAGGAAACATTTTTCAGCGTTCATGATGTGTTTGCAATTGCAAGGCTCCATTTTCGTTTCCAGCGATTCGGCGACGGATTACATAAATTTTGCTAGTTCTCGACTGATTTTGCACCTATATTCAGATATAAAGATATAGGGGTGTTTCGATCCAAATCCTTAGAGCATGGAAGCCATAGAAAATGTTGAAGGTGCCCCTTCGCCCAGAACTGTTGCACTGTCAGTACCCTTTGTTACCAGCATCTACAAAAACTGATGATATTGTTTTTAGAAAAAAAAGAGAGGCTAGCTCATTTGGAGCCTCTAGCTCGAGATTATCCAAAAAGAAGATGCCATTATGCACCAGATGGCCCCAAACTGCCTGTCGAGCAACACGTATACCTCCACTGTCATCTCTGACAGAGAGGTGCGAGAACCACATTTAACAGATCCTCTGACAGCGCCCGAACCTCGAGGCTCCACCCGAGCAAGTTAGTTAGGGAGTGTTTAATTCCAGTGAAAATAGGAAAAGTGGTGAAAACTTTTTGCATTGGGAAGCGTGTTCTGTGAGAGGGGGTACGGTTGTTAGTGTGAAAAACTTTTTGCAAAAAGTGGAAAGTTAGGGGAATTAAACACCCCCTTAGGACCTGTTTACTTCACCCATTTTGCATAACGTTTTGCATAACGCATGCTTTCCAATGCACTTTTTCTCTCTGTAAACACTATGCATAACACAAAAACACTATACATAACGCTGTANCCGCAACCTGCGTGCGGAGCGGAGTGGGCGGTCCGAGGGGGCCAGCGGTGGAGGCATGCGTGCGGAGCGGAGTGAGCGGTTCGAGGGGGCGCGCGGCTGCGGGCGCCACCACCGCAACCACGCCGCCGCGCTGAAGGTGCATCTAGGCCTCCTATGTGGGTTTTGGTGAATTGTATGACAAAACGATTAAAGGACTAACATGTTTGTTAAAGATTATGAGCAGAAATTAGATTGTATATTGATGATTCACTATTGATCATTGGTTGAAATCAATGTGGATGGCTCATGTTTACATGAATAAATAAGTGGTTACTCCCATTATATATGAATATGAAAGATGGCAAGCTATGGTGCAATAAAGAAAGAGACATAATGACATGTGTGATATATTGGTCTCTAAATTGATAAAAGCTTGGTTAATATTGATATGGGATATCTTAAATCATGTTGGATAAAAATGTTGTATAATGCAAGTTTGGTTGAATTGACAAGAGACATGGTGATATGGCTCATCCTTGGTCTATATGTAAAGAATGACTTGCAAACAAGACATGATGACCTTGATGGAAATAATACAAGTTTGGTTGAATTGACAAGAGACATGGTGATATGGCTTATTCTTGGTCTATATTTAAATAATGACATGCAAACAAGACATGATGACTTTGATAGGAATGAAAAGTCAAAGTAAAGTGGATATATTGCATATCAAGAAATGGTGTTCATTGTTGATACAAACTATTGTGAAGCTATATGCGATGCAAGGATGAAGAGGTGCTCGAGATAGTGTTTGTAGGTGCTAAGCATTGTGTGATCAAGTTGCGGACTTGGGTCATGTATCTTTGCTAGGGTGGTGAAACTTTCTTTGGATTTCAACTTGATGAATCTTGGTCACATGTAGTGTTCATATTGGTAAGTATCAATATTTCTAGAATTATGTTGTGAAAAGGTGAATTGGACTAGAAGTGGATTTTATTCAAAGACAATGGTTCAAGTCACTAGCTCAAGGTTGAAGTGCTCAATTCAAAAAGACAAGGTTGGATGCAACTCTCAAGTGGATATATTGAAGAAGTATGGCATAGTTCAAAAGTGAAGAAGCTCAAATACATCAATAGTATTTATATTTGATCTTGAGTATAGGTATGCCGTACTATCAAGAGGGATGCATCACAAATAGTCTTGAAATTGTTCAAGTGCTCAAGTAACCCATGTGAGTTGTTGAGAGACACAAAACCCTCACGTACACATTCATAGGTTTTGCTAGGGCAAAACCGGTGGCACCGGTTTTGTGTCAGGTGCTCCAACGGCAAGTTCTGTTTGAATCTCGGTGGCACCGGTTTTAGGAACCGGTGGCACCGGTTTTCACTGGGTTCCTAACGGCTAGTTTTTAAGGAGTGGAGTATTTATACCCCACGACCTCCGCTGTACTTGGCTGCTGTTTCTGAGGTTGCTATAGTGCTTCCCTGCTCTTCCTTGCTAAGAAAAAGCCATACTAGCTCTCCCCAACCCCTCTTTGTGAGGTTGCTTCACATTGTGAGATCTTTTGTGTTGGGTAGTAGTGAGAGTAGCCATTGTGAGAAGATTGAGAGCACCAAAAGCACCTTGAGCACTGTTGGACTTCATCAAGCTTGTGTGACTCATTTGTTACTCTTGGAGCTTCGCTCCTAGATGGCTAGGTGTTGCCCGTGAGCTACCAAGGTGTGGTGAGCTGCGGGAAAGTTTGTGCAGGTCGTGCTTCGCCTCCGAAAGGGAAGAAGCAAGCTAGTGGAACGAGGAGATAGCTTGACCTAGTGTGGTCGCATAAGCTTCCTCAACGGAGAGTAGGATTCACCATGCCTTGGTGGCTGCTTGGTGCGAGCGGTGAATCCGAACTTCGAGAAAACAAATTTTGTGTCTCCCCGCTGGTTTTAAGCTTCTTTGTGCTTATATTGTTAATTGGTGAAATTGCTCGATATTGTTGTATATGTGTTTTTGAGTGCAGGGACTTAGAGATATAACTTAGAAAGACATTCCAATCATTATCTCCAAGTTTGGTTTGATTCCTAACTCCCTAGCATATTCAATCTAACTTGGGGGTTTACTGCCGGGGCAAAACCGGTGGCACCGGTTTTGCAAAACCGGTGGCACCGGTTTTGGTGGCAGTGTGCTATATCCATTGCACTAGGCATGCAATTCTTTTATTTGGAGATTCTAAAGATCCTTTTAGAAGTTCATTTATTGAATCTCTAAAAGTGGTATTTGAAATATCCAATTATCGCTAATAAATTTGTTTTAAGTGGCAATAATTTCAGGTCTCGTCTATTCACCCCCCCCCTCTAGGAGACATCAAGGTCCTTTCATTTGGTATCAGAGCTTGGCTTCACATCTGAGCTTGACCGCCGTGAAGAAAATATGTCGATCGAGGTAAACTTTGAGCCTCTCAAGCTTAACGGCTCAAACTATACATCGTGGGTTGGTAATGTTCACCATGCTCTTAGAAATGTAGATCCTGTAGTTGAACATATTTTAGTTGCTAGCATTCTGCCTCCTAATCTTGATACTGACAACATTGATAAGTCACATATCACTCAAGAGGAGTTAGCTTGCTTGCAACTCAATGCTTGTGTTACTGACTTTTTGCGAAGATCTGTTTGTGAAGATATATGGGACATCATCTCTAGCAAAAGAGAAATTTATAAAGATGCCCATCTCATTTGGTCTCTCGTTACGGAGATTTTTGAAAACTTCAAAAGCGATGAGGAAGAGCAAGAAGATATGGAGTCACCTGAGGAGGGCTCAACATCACCTATGTGCTATGAGTCTCAAGTGACATCATCCGAGGAGCAAGAGAATCACAAGACTACCCTCACTAGGTCTGCTCAGGCAGAACCGGTTTCTAAAACCGGTGGTACCCGTTTTGGCCAGAAGCAGGCTGATGAGTTTTCCTCTAGTGAAAATTCAGCGACTCATCAGCACAGTGAGGTATCTACTGCTCCCATTCATTCCTCTTTGAATGCTAACATTTTTTATTGTCATAAAGATGAAAGCAAAGAGAAGGTCAAGGAGCCAAATGAAACCTTGGCAAGATCATTGGAGGAAGAAAACCAAAGGCTCAAGGATCAGCTTGAGAAGCTCTCTAGTAAGTATGTGAACATGCAGGTTACTCATAAGGAACTAGAGTGCTCTTATGGGAAGCTTGTAGATTCACACACAATTCTTGAAGTGAATCATGAGGTTATGCTTACTTCCATAAAATCATTAGAACCTCAAATTCATAGATGTTCATATT
Organism: Alloteropsis semialata; assembly: GCA_004135705.1. Taxonomy (NCBI): domain Eukaryota; kingdom Viridiplantae; phylum Streptophyta; class Magnoliopsida; order Poales; family Poaceae; genus Alloteropsis; species Alloteropsis semialata. Next base: position 7,921,747 of record CM014273.1, on the reverse strand, counting down.
CTCTAGCCAAAATTCATATATCTTGTGCTAACCCTTGCGGCTCGCAAGCAAAACCTTCATGGTATGATCAAGTTCTTGCAGAGTCACTTCATGATCACATTGCACAAGATAATGACAATCTGAAGCTAGAGGTCGAGAGGCTTAAGATGGACTTGTCCAAGCTAAAAGGTAAGGGCCTTGCGCAACCTTCTCCAGATAACCGTGATTCCATGGTGAAGAAGCTTGTGAAGGGATCAACGTCACAAAGTACCTGCAATAATTCTCTCAAGTCCATCCCAAAAGAAAAGCAAGACAACAAGAAGAAGAGACATGATCATATCAAATGTCTCAAGTGCTCGCAAATGGGACACTATGCCTCCACGTGCTCTTTTGAAAAGGAAAATAAGCCAAAACAATCAAAAAGAAAGAGAGGCCGTTCACAGAGAAGATGTTATGGATGTCGTGAGAAAGGGCACGAAATTGAAGCTTGTGTCAATCAGTCAAGGATACACTCAGGCAAAACCGGTGGCACCGGTTTGTCTAAACCGGTGGTACCGGTTTCCACTGAGAAACCTCAAGCCAAGCAGAACAGCCTTGGGTTGAAGGCACAAGCAAACTTTAGAGAGAAGAAAAGTTCTGCAAGCAAGAAACATAAAAGTAGCAACATCAAACACAAGACCTGCTATACATGTCGTCAAAAGGGGCATTTTCGTAAGGATTGTCCAAATGGTAAAAATCCTAATCTTGAACGTGTCAATAATAAGTTTACTAAGATTAGAAGAAACTCAAATAACTCTTATGCTACTAATGTGATTGGTTCACCTAGGACAAGCACGAAGGCCATTTGGGTACCTAAATCTTTGCTTACTAACCATATAGGACCCAACACATGTTGGGTACCAAAATGTGCCTAAAAGAAGATTTGTAGGTACTTGGAGATGCATTGGATGCTTGGTTCACTTGAGAAGAGTTTCATCTTATATCATTTGCATCTAAAGAGAAATTTCATATTATTAAAGAATCAAGTGAGATCAATGGAAGAAAACTTTATCCAATGTCTCCCCTGCGATAAGTACCTTTCTAGCTGTCCACTCATATTTATCTATCTATGCACTTGTTGTTTCTAAGCATGTGTAATGGACAAGCTATCTTCGTTTGACTGCTGTTTCTGAGGTTGCTATAGTGCTTCCCTGCTCTTCCTTGCTAAGAAAAAGCCATACTAGCTCTCCCCAACCTCTCTTTGTGAGGTTGCTTGATATTGTGAGATCCTTTGTGTTGGATAGTAGTGAGAGCAGCCATTGTGAGAAGATTGAGAGCACCAAAAGCACCTTGAGCACTGTTAGACTTCATCAAGCTTGTGTGACTCATTTGTTACTCTTGGAGCTTCGCTCGTAGACGGCTAGGTGTTGCCCGTGAGCTACCAAGGTGTGGTGAGCTGCGGGAAAGTTTGTGCAGGTCGTGCTTCGCCTCCGAAAGGGAAGAAGCAAGCTAGTGGAAGGAGGAGATAGCTTGACCTAGTGTGGTCGCATAAGCTTCCTCAACGGAGAGTAGGATTCACCGTGCCTTGGTGGCTGCTTGGTGCGAGCGGTGAATCCGAACTTCGGGAAAACAAATCCTGTGTCTCCCCACTGGTTTTAAGCTTCTTTGTGTTTATATTGTTAATTGGTGAAATTGCTCGATATTGTTGTATATGTGTTTTTGAGTGCAGGGACTTGGAGATATAACTTAGAAAGACATTCCAATTATCATCTCCAAGTTTGGTTTGATTCCTAGCTCCCTAGCATATTCAATCTAACTTGGGGGTTCACTGCCAGGGCAAAACCGGTTTTGTAAAAGCGGTGGCACTGGCACCGGTTTTGTAAAAGCGGTGGCACCGGTTTTGGTGGCAGTGTGCTATATCCGCTGCGCTAGGCGTGCAATTCTTTTATTTGGAGATTCTGATGATCCTTTTAGAAGTTCATTTATTGAACCTCTAAAAGTGGTATTTGGAATATCCAATTGTCGCTAATAAATTTGTTTTAAGTGGCAATAATTTCAGGTCTCGCCTATTCACCCCCTCTAGGCGACATCAAGGTCCTTTCACGCGCGGACGTGGGCGCCGCCGCCGCCGCCTCGCGGCGCGGGCTAGCAATGGGCAGCCGCGAGCGCGTCGCCCCCGGCGCTGGCGCAGCGGCCCTGGCGGCCCCAGCCGGCGAGGATTCCTTTTTCTCTTCTGCAAATTTTGTCAAAACCGTTGTGATTGATTCAAACGATTGTGGATATGGGGATTGATTTGTTGTTTGTGATTGGTTCGAGATTGCAGATCAATTTGTTTGTGATTGGGTTCAAGATTGCAAATTTGATTGTTTGATTTAGAATGGAATGAAATGAAATTGGGGGGATTCTCTGATTGATTGTTTGATGCTAGAATGGAATGAAATTGAGGGAATAGAAAGGGGAACGGAAACGGGATGCCAAGCGTCGGTGGGGTCACGGCTCTGACCGGCGCAGGGTATTTTTTTCGGAGACTGCCCTTTAGTCCCGGTTGGTGATACCAACCGAGACTAGAGGGCCCTTTTAGTCCCGATGTCGTAGTCCCGGTTGGGGATCCGGGACTAAAGACATTTTCCAACCAGGACTAAAGGCCGTTTTTCCAGTAGTGAGAATTTTTCTTAAGTACTTAAGGTGAATAACTATACCGTTTTTTCTTTAAATCCAAACTAAATGATCTGCACGGAAGCCTTGAATAATTATTCTAGCTTCCAAAAATATTCTCCAAGAAACTATCACTCAAACGTATTCTTCGAGTATAGTCCTGTCAAAAAATGATCGAGGTTCCAAATTTTTCTTCAATTTTTTTTTACATGTAATGTTAGTACGTCAGCGACTTTTCATTCCATACACTCAAGTGACATATAACATCCTTCGTAATCCCTTTCATTTTTCTGGAGCTGCAAAAAATGACTCCTGTTCTGGATCTGTTGCTCGGTATGCTCGGCGCATTCCTAGCGCTCTCCATCCTGCTGCAGGCCGGGAGCTCTACTGCTTGTACAACTGTACATCTTCCCTGAGGAGCATGCATGGTGGGCATTCGCTACACTTGTCTGCGTCCTCCCCTAAAGCCGAGGTTCGTCTCCAAGCGCTACCCCGAGCTAAGGTTCATGGCCCAAGGCCGCCATGAGCTGAGGTTGGCAGCCCATCGGTGCCCAAGTTGAGTTAAGCCTCCCCAGGCCTGAGCTTTGCCGCCATGAGCATGTTGACGGACTCTCATCGAATGTGGCGGTGGTGGCTTGTGACATCCGATTCAATTTGGATATGACCCAGTTGTGGCTCATGAGTGCAGATGCACATATTTAGTACCATATTTCTAGTTGAGCAAGGGTGGAACCACCAGCCATAGCACCTTCGGATTAACCCTTTTACACGAAGCGAGGATGAAAGTGTAAGCAGGGAGTTTGAAAGATTAGTCCGGTTGGCGGGTCATGCACGCCTCTGCCAAAGATATTGTTATGAAATTGTGAGAAGATACATATTTATTATCTCACTAATCTGAAACTATGCTAAATACAATTTATACTATCCATGAATGTAGTTGCAAACAACAGAAAAAAAAACCATCGATTTTTATTTCTAAAATATATCATAGGACCCACATAAATAGTATAAGGGCCCACGTTGATATTTTTTCTAAAATATATCAGGGTCCAACATAAGTAGTACATGGCCGAAGTGGGTTCCACCCAAAACTGTACGCGGGTCTCACACAACCAGTACTGTGGGGCCCACACAATCAGTGATGCAGCCCACAACATTATGTGGGTCCCACGTGGGACCAGGATGCATGAGAAGGATCCAAATCTTGGAGCTTTACTAAAATCCAAAATTCTAAACATAATTTACAAAGTCACTAAATAGGTTACTACAGCTATAACATGCTATACCTTTTTTTAGCCTCTAAAAATCAAACGCTAAACGCCATACCCGCTACTTAGAACCATACTCTTTCCGTCCGAAAAGAATGTAACTCTAGCTTTCCGAGAAGTCAAACAATGCCAAGTTTGACCAAATTTATTAAAAATTTATTAACATTTATGTTTTTAAATAAATTTAGTATGAAAATATATTCCATGTTAATGTAATGATACTTATTTTATATCATAAATGTTAGCATTATTTTATATAAATCTAGTCAAACTTAAAATTGTTTGACTCCTGGAGAAGTGAGAGTTGCATTTTCTTTAATGAAGGAATATTTTTTCCCTCTCAGTCGCGGCGTGCTCAATCCGGATTGCCGACGAAGCGCACTTTTCGGCGGCAATTGAAAATTGAACTTCTACCGGGCCCACGGAAAATAGTAGTGTGGATAGATGTATTGTTGCTTCAGGCTTTTCAGCCCGGGTACGTTCGGCCAGCATCTCTTCTGCATGTATGGGCCGTTAGCATCTCTTCTGCATTCTAGTCTCCTGGCCGCCCACCGTACGTCCTTGGCTGCCAGTTAGTTTTTGTTGGCTCCCCATGTAGAATACGTCATTTTTGTCAAATAAAAAAAAAGAAATGTAGAATGCGTCATGACCATGCACAAGGTCATTGAAAAATCTCCAAAAACTGCTACTATATAGATAGAGAAAGCGAGGCTATATACGCAGCCGCATAAATTTTCAGGATCAAATTCAATTTTGCTTAGGAACGACAACCATCGTCAAAGATGATTGCGAAAAGTCCAGCATAAACTCTGAATTTTCTTGTTTGTCAATTTTTTTAGCTGATAACTGTTTAGTTACCTCCTTTGTGATCTCTGTTCTGTCACAACAAGTGAGCTGCAGGCCTCACTAAAAAGTGTGACTGATTTTGTTTTCCAAAGGACGAAGGAAGGGAGGGGAACAATTTTCATGATCACAGTACCTAGCATCGTCTTCCCAGGCCGAAGCTCTATAAAAAGAGCACTAGCCTCGTGTGCAAAAATCCTGCACCATAGGAGACAACCTGCTGCCTCCCAGCTTAATTACTTCCTGTGTTTCACACCAGAGCATTAGCCATGTATGATGACCTGCATGACTCCTACAAGCTAGCCCTGAGCAGAGTGACTAGGGATGACTACATCATTTGTTGGATGTGTTTTATGCTGTCGGAGGGTCGTAACATCAATCAGATAAAAAGGGACAAGTTATCTGACCACAATGCTACGAGACACTCTAAATGTAAGAGCATTGCAGCGACTGTGGGTGTGTCTTCTACAGTGAGGGTGAGCTAGGCACCCATAACCGATTCATGCACGCATAGGTAAATTATCGTTGCATGCTCATATATTTTTTTTACCATTTCTTTTTAATCATCTCATGCAATAATACATTTTATTCTCTTATCGGCAGCTGCAGGTGGTCCATCCTTTGGGCTACAAACTACAATGGAGTGTTGCATTGCTGCTTAGTCGTTGCAAGAACCAGTACTCTGATTCCTAGCATGTTAGTTTGTTCTGCTCTGTCTTCGTTTCTGGGTCGTGTGCCTCCTGCTCGTCTTCACCAAGTCGGAAGGTGTGTGGCCTAGCTTGCTCACCTATCTGATGTGGAGGTTGAGTTGATGTTGTGTGATAATGTAGTGTTTGTCTGTTTCGCAGCTCTGTGAGTCTGTGTGTGCTGCTGTCTGTACCCTCGTCGTTAGTTCCTTGAGTCCTGTGGTCGTGTCCGGGTTTAGAGGTGGCCCGTGTAATTGTGTACACTCTCATGTTCGTAACGTCAACAGTGTTTGGTTTGTTTTGTGATATTCTATTGCGAGATGATCTTGTCCAAACCTTGTCTGATCGCGCTCCAAGAAAACTAATCTCACCAACCTATAGGAACAAAAATTGTTGGCTGTTCTCCGACATCCCGAAGAACTATTCTAGGCGCTGATTTCTCCTGGCACAAAAACAATCAACATCAGCGTCGTCAGGATCAGGGACCTGCTTCCATCTTGGAACCTAACCTCAGGACTTGCCTCACTAACGCCGCGACAGCTGATCGAACTCCATGAGCTCAAGGTCTTGCTCCGTTCTGTGGAGCTCCAAGATAATCTCGATCCATCAGTCTGTCAAACGAAGTCAACTTCTTCGGTTGGCTTCTCTATAATGATAGACCTAAATCCGGCGTAACCTCTGCTCCAAAAAGGCTGGTAAGCTAGAGGATTCGTGTTGCCAAAGGCCCAAAGCTATATCCAGAGGTCCAAGAAACTGGCACTCACATTTTTGTGGCTTCACCATGGCTCGTCTTGGGTGTGGATTGGAACTACTTGGGTATCCAGCTGACTGAAGGAGATCAACGGCAGCCACATTGGTACTAATCCGGTTCTTCCTACCTCAGTTAGATTGCACAAGATCATAATTGTTCCGCGGCGAATTTGGAATGTCCTGAATATTTTTTTAGAAAAAGAAAATCGTTCCGGTCTATGCAATTGCACACCACCAGAATGTCTTGTGAATATTGTGGGCTAATTTTCTTTTTTTTAAAAAAATCCTAGGATGACTCTATATTATTCTTCCTGCAAGGAGCAGAGACATGGATCAAGCAATGAGGGTGCTGATACAGAAAGGAAAGGATTTAGTGCAAGGATGGTGTGAATTTTTTCATACCTTTTGTGTTCCTTCGGATATAACTCTTCTCCTCCCTGTACACTCTCTTCATTCCTCACCTGTGATCTATTCCCCTGTATGCCAGGGGCTCCTGCTGTGTGATGCACTATCTGTCTCACAATTTGGAACGATGTAGTATACAACTATACAAGGTATACATTATATTGACGACAATCTATATTTTGCCCTATCTCAGTGACGGCACTCGTTGGTAATTGTGTTTTTATAATTATCAGCACAAAACACTATCATGTCATATAGAAAATATGCTTCAATCAGTCAGGAAAGAGAGAAAAAAAGAATCAGACCAATGAGTCGGTAGAATCACATAGAGGAGCAATTGCATATCTTTTTTTAAGAAGGTGGGACATGAGCACGTCAAGAAATCCAAAGGTGTTGGTCATAGTTAACGTGGAGTAATAACCTAATGTTAATCCAGAAGAAGAGCACCCTACACCAGAGGAAGATGTTGGCGTCTAGCCTCAACACAGAATGATAACAATGTGAGTGATTATGACCCATTACTTAATTATTAATCTCCCATAGAATATGCTATTGTTAATGAGAGGATATCAATAATCCAAAAAATTGGGATAATCTTGCTATTGTTGTTGTCTTCATTAAAAAGAGCCCAATAAAATTTCGCCCGCCCCTGAATTCCCGGGACCGGCCCGGACCCCATGGCAGCTCCTCCCCAAACTCTCGGCGCCATGGGAGCAACGGCGGAACCAGGGGGGCCGGCAGGGGCCACGGCACCCCCCAACATTACAGAAAAATTTTAACCACCCTTCTTCAGTTGCAGCGAGTCAGCGAGCCGAGGAGCCTATTAGCCTAACAATTGGAGTATTACGGAGCAAACGTTCAAGAAAATCCAAGTTCGGCGTCCCGTCCAACTGTCCAAGCCTTGACGTAACCTGTAGCCAGCCCTAGTGTTCAACAGATGAATAATGCGAATCTATAGCACACCGCAGCACGCAGGCGAGAAGGCGAACGAGGACTGCAGGAGCGCGCACTCGTCGTGTGGTCGTGAGGAGGCACGGAAGCCGCCACCGGCTATACAGAAGCAACCGCGAGGAGACTGCAAGGCAATCTGCGGCCTCCCAACGTTGCAGCCCGACTGCAAACAGCTCTGAATCCGACTGTGCTCTCCAGAACAAACTCTGATCGGAAAGGCTTTCATGACTCAACCACCCTCTACTTGGAGTCCATAAAGAGAGCTCTGCCGGCGCCGTGCACGATCCATCCATCAAACCACCGCCATGGGAAGCCACGCGCGCGGCTGCGCCAGCTGGTCGGAGCTGCCGGCCGACGTACTGGTCACCGTCCTCGAGGGGCTCGCCGTCGGCGACCTCTGCCGCGCCGGCGCCGTGTGCCGCTGGTGGAACGCCGCGGCGTCGCGCGTCTGGGCACAGCACCGCGCCCTGTCGCGCCCTCGGACGGCGCCCTGCCTGCTCTACATGGCCTGCGGCGGCTCGTCGTCGTCACCGGACCCCGGCGGCGCGGTGCTCTACAGCATCACGGATAGCAGGTCCTACCCCGTGCCGCTTACCGGCGCCTCCATCCTGTTATAAACGATGGCGAAGAAATCGATGGAACAAGTAAATCAAACCGCAAAGGGGACACGAGATTTAACGTGGAAAACCCAACCAATGCGGAAGGGAAAAACCACGGGCGCCAGCCAGCAAGAACTTCACTATGTCGAGAGTCAGGTTACAACGCCAACGACGGCGGCTTACAAGAATATGGATCGAACTCTCTGGTGGAAACCCTAACACAGGGTATATAAGATGTACCGTACCGCGCGGGGGCTTCGCCCCCCCGCACCCCCCCAGTCGCGACCTGGGCAGAACGGGGCGAACCACAATGGGCTAACTTCAGACTCCGCTACGCTCCGGCCCAAGCCTCCGGCGACGGGCCTCCGCTACGCTCCGTCAGAAGTTAGCCTTTTATCTGTGAATTTGGAACATAACTCAACAAACTCCACCTTGAGACAAATTCCATCTTGTAGCATAAATCAACACCTTCATCCTGAACACATCAAAGAAAACAAAATACTTCTGGCGCCAAACAGCCTCTTGGGCTAATCCATCAAGCCAACTAAGCTTGAGCAAAGCTCAAACTTAGCAACAGGAACAGGCTTTGTTAACATATCAGCAGGATTATCATGAGTACTAATCTTGCATACCTTCAGCTTACCCTTTTCGATCTCATCACGAACATAATGGTACTTGACCTCAATGTGCTTTGTCCTCTCATGAAACACCTGATCTTTGGTGAGACAAATAGCACTTTGACTGTCAGAAAATAGGTTAATGCAAGATTCAACTCCACAAAGCTCTGCAAACAATCCTTTCAACCAAATCAACTCTTTGGTAGCTTCAGCAATAGCCATATACTCCGCCTCAGTAGTAGATAAAGCAACAACAGGCTGCAACACAGCCTTCCAACTCACAGCACAACTGCCAACAGTGAACACATAACCTGTGAGAGACCTTCGCTTATCCAAATCACCAGCATAATCTGAGTCAACATAACCAATAAGTCCCTTTTCAGTTCTGCCAAACTTCAAACAATAATCTGCCGTCCCTCTGAGATACCTGAAAATCCACTGAACTGCCCTCCAGTGTTCTTTACCAGGATTAGACATATATCTGCTAACCAAACTCATAGCATAAGATAAATCCGGACGAGAGCAAACCATAGCATACATCAAAGAACCAACAGCACTGGAATAAGGAACCTTTGACATGTACTCAATATCCTCATCTGAACTAGCACACTGTTTAGCTGACAATTTAAAGTGAGGTGCAATAGGAGTACTAACAGACTTTGCATCATGCATGTTGAAACGGTGAAGAACCTTGTCAATGTAATTATGCTGACTAAGAAACAATAAACCAGCCTTTCGGTCTCTAGTAATTTCCATACCTAGAATTTTCTTAGCAGCACCAAGATCCTTCATGTCAAACTCACTACTCAACAATTTCTTCAATGTAGTGATATCTTTCCTGCTCTTGGCAGCAATCAACATGTCATCAACATATAACAGCAAGTATATAGGTGATCCATTAACATGCTTCATGTAAACACAGCTATCATATTTTGACCTCTTAAAACCATGTGACAACATAAATGAATCAAACCTCTTATACCACTGACGAGGGGACTGTTTCAAACCATACAAGGACCTTTTCAACTTGCAAACATAATTCTCCTTGCCAGGCACTATGAACCCTTCAGGCTGGTCCATGTAAATTTCCTCCTCAAGCTCTCCATGTAAGAATGCAGTTTTCACATCTAACTGCTCAAGCTCAAGATCATGTGAAGCAACAATACTAAGAAAAGTGCGAATTGAGCTATGCTTTACAACCGGAGAGAACACATCAGTATAATCAACACCAGGAATTTGACTGAAACCTTTTGCCACTAACCTTCCCTTAAACTTTGGAGGCTCGCTAGGAGATAAACCCTCCTTTCTCTTGTAGATCCACTTGCAGCGAACAGGCTTCTTCCCCTTTGGCAAGGGCACAACCTCCCATGTGCAGTTCTTCTCGAGAGACTGCATCTCATCCTGCATAGCTGCAATCCACTTCTCGCGATCAACACAGGCAATGGCTTCAGAGTATGTTGCAGGCTCATAGCTGCTATCCACCTGTTCAGCACAACTCAAAGCATAATGAATCATATTACATTCTTCAATAAGACGGGGTCTAGGTCCACAACCCCTCTTTGGTCTGCGATGAGCAATAGGAACATCCTCCTCTGGCTGCAAAATAGGAGGTAAGTGCTGAACATCATCATCATGAGCCTCATCATCCACAACATCAATTTCCTGATCATCAACTGGTGGCTCCACCTGCACGCCACCATCACCATGTACATGCTGCTCCTCCTGCACATCATCAACATGCTCCACCTGCACACTGATATGCTGTATCTCTTTATCAACATTATCTGGGACACAATCTGAGGACGAGCTGTCAGTAAACATCACAGATTCATTGAAAACAACACTCCTGCTCATGAAAGTCTTTCCTGTTTCGGGATTCCACAACTTATATCCTTTGACTCCCGAACCATAACCAAGAAAAAGACATTTAATAGCTCTAGGCTCTAATTTTCCATTATCAACATGAGCATAAGCAGTGCAGCCAAAAACTTTCAACTGTGAATAATCAGCAGGTGTACCAGACCATACCTCAACAGGAGTTTTCTTATCAAGTGGGATAGAAGGCGACCTGTTTATCAAGTAGCATGCGGTGTTAGCAGCTTCAGCCCAAAAACGCTTGCTCATACGCGCATTGGACAGCATACAACGAGCCTTGGAGATGATGGTTCTGTTCATGCGCTCAGCCACACCGTTTTGCTGTGGAGTATACGGTATGGTGTGATGCCTGACAATGCCTTCTCGCCTGCAATAATCATTAAAAACAGCAGAACAAAATTCTCCACCATTGTCAGTACGAAGCACCTTCACCTTCTTTTCAGTTTGCAGAAGCCTCCGGCGACGGGCCAAGCCTCCGGCGACGGGCCTCCGCTACGCTCCGTCAGAAGTTAGCCTTTTATCTGTGAATTTGGAACATAACTCAACACATCCCGGGGGGGCTTTTGGCTGGGCGCCTCCCACGGTTGGATCGTCACTGCCGACGAACACGCCGAGCTCCACCTCGTGAACCTGGTCACCGGCCAGTGGATCGACACTCTGCCCTCGGTGGCCACCATCGAGCAGATCAGGCGCGTGCACGACGACAGCGGCGCCGTCGTCGCCGACAAGTACCTGGTCTACGAGTACGACTGGTCGCTAGTCGCGCACCCGCGCGACGACCCGGGCTTCACGCTGGACGCGCACGAGCTCATTAATTACCTCTACCACCGCGCGTTCATCTCGTCGGACCCATCGGACGGCGGCGGCGACTGCGTCGTCGTGCTCATCTACTGGCCGCACTACCAGCTCTGCTTCGCGAGGCCCGGCGACGCGTACTGGACATGGATAAGAACTCCGACGGAGAACACTGTTGAGTTATGTTCCAAATTCACACACTATTAGTCCCATATCTAAAGGCAACAGCAGGAGGACGTCGAGACAGGGCAATAAAAGGAGAGGGGAGGCAATCTGGCAACTCATCCTGTTCGGAACATAAATACCCAGTTTAGGGTTTTCTCCTTAATTATTATTATCTTCTTGTAAGCCGCCGCCGACGGCGTTGTAACCCGACTCTTGATAGTGAACTGTTGCTGGCTGGCGCCCGTGGTTTTTCCCTTCCGCATTGGGAGGGTTTTCCACGTTAAATCTCGTGTCTCCTGCGGTTTGATTTGTTCTTCTTCATCGTTTATTCGTCCTCATTTCTAACAAGTGGTACCAGAGCTTGGTTTCAAGTTTAGGGTTCTGCGATGGCGTCGATGAAGTATGATCTACCGCTGTTGGATTACAGCATGAGGTTCTCGCTGTGGCAAGTCAAGATGCGGGCTATTCTGGCGCAAACTCAGGATCTCGATGAGGCGCTGGAAAGCTTCGGGAAGAAGAAGAAGGACGGTTGGTCCGATGAAGAAAAGCGGAAGGACCGTAAGGCTCTGTCCCTAATTCAGTTTCATCTATCTAGTGATATTTTGCAAGAGGTGCTGCAGGAAACAAGTGCTGCAGAACTCTGGCTCAAACTGGAATCGATCTGTATGTCCAAAGATCTAACCAGTAAAATGCATATGAAGATGAAGCTGTTCACGCTTAAGATGCAGGAGGGTGGTTCGGTGTTGAGCCACATATCTGTGTTCAAGGAGATCGTTGCCGACCTAGTGTCGATGGAGGTGAAGTATGAAGATGAGGACTTAGGTCTTTTGCTGTTATGTTCACTGCCCAATTCGTATGCTAATTTCCGTGACACCATACTTTTAAGCCGTGATGAACTAACCCTAGCGGAAGTTTATGAGGCACTCCAGTCCAGGGAGAAGATGAAAGGCATGGTGCAATCTGATGGGTCGTCCTCCAAGGGCGATGCACTGCATGTGAGAGGCAGAAGTGAGCACAGATCCTCCAACGAGAGCAACGATCGTGAAAAGAGCCACGATGGTAGAGGTCGCTCAAAGTCCAAACCGCTCACCAAGAAGTTCTGTAAGAAGAAAACTCATTTTATTGAGGATTGTTGGAAGCTTCAGAATAAGGAGAAGAGGAAGAATAATTCTGATGGTAAGGCATCTGTTGCTTCTGCTGCTGCTGGGAACTCTGATTCAGGAGACTGTCTGGTTGTTCTTGCTGGTTGTGTTTCTGGTCATGATGAATGGATACTTGATTCCGCATGTTCGTTTCATATCTGCACTAACAGAGATTGGTTTAGTTCTTATAAACCTGTGCAGAAGGGAGATGTTGTGCGTATGGGAGATGATAACCCGTGTGACATTGAGGGCATCGGCTCTGTTCAGATCAAGGCACATGATGGCATGACACGCACGCTGCAGAATGTGAGATACATACCAGGAATGACCAGAAATCTCATCTCGCTCAGCACGCTTGATTCAGAAGGTTTCAAATACTCCGGTTCAGGTGGAGTTTTAAAGGTATCAAAAGGTTCTCTTACCTGTTTAATTGGTGATCTGAATTCTGCAAAGTTATATGTCCTTAGAGGAAGTACTTTACATGGTTCTGTTTCCGCTGCTGCTGTTACTAATGCTGAACCTAGTAAGACTAACCTTTGGCATATGCGTCTTGGACATATGAGTGAACTTGGTATGGCAGAATTGATGAAGAGAAACCTCCTGGATGGCTGTATTTTGAGTAGCAACAAGTTCTGTGAGCATTGTATTTTCGGGAAGCATAAAAGGGTAAAATTCAATACCGCTGTTCATACCACCAAAGGTACTCTTGATTATGTACATGCTGACTTATGGGGTCCCTCTCGTAAGCCTTCTTATGGTGGTGCTTGTTACATGCTTACTATTATTGATGACTACTCTAGAAAAGTTTGGCCTTACTTTCTGAAAGATAAAGATGATACCTTTGCTGCATTTAAAGATTGGAAAGTTATGATAGAAAGGCAAACTGAGAAGAAGGTAAAAGTGCTTCGTACTGATAATGGTGGAGAGTTCTGTTCGCATGCTTTTGATGATTCTTGCAGGAAGGAAGGCATTGTCAGGCATCACACCATACCGTATACTCCGCAGCAAAACGGTGTGGCTGAACGCATGAACAGAACCATCATCTCGAAGGCTCGTTGCATGCTGTCCAACGCACAGATGAACAAGCGTTTTTGGGCGGAAGCTGCTAACACCGCATGCTACTTCATAAACAGGTCGCCTTCTATTCCACTTAATAAGAAAACTCCCATTGAGGTATGGTCTGGAACACCTGCTGATTATTCACAGTTGAGAGTTTTTGGCTGCACAGCTTATGCTCATGTTGACAATGGAAAATTAGAGCCTAGAGCTATTAAATGTCTGTTTCTTGGTTATGGTTCGGGAGTTAAAGGATATAAATTGTGGAATCCCGAAACAGGAAAGGCTTTCATGAGCAGGAGTGTTGTTTTCAATGAATCTGTGATGTTTAATGACAGCTTGTCTTCAGATCATGTTCCAGATTTTTCTGAGAAAGAGTTGCAGCATATCAGCGTGCAGGTGGAGCACGTGGATGATCAGGAAGGCGTGCAGGTAGAGCCGTCTGTGGATGTTCAGGAAACTGAAGTTGCTGATGATGAGGCTCATGATGATGTTCAGCACTCACCTCCTATTTTGCAGCAAGAGGAGGATTTGCCTATTGCTCAACGCAGATCAAAGAGGGGTTGTGGACCTCGACCTCGTCTTATTGAAGAATGTAATATGACTTATTATGCTTTGAGTTGTGCTGAACAGGTGGAGAGCAGTTATGAGCCAGCAACATATACTGAAGCTGTTGATTCTGGTGATCGCAAGAAGTGGATCTCAGCTATGCAGGATGAGATGCAGTCTCTCGAGAAAAATTGTATATGGGAGATTGTGCGATTGCCTAAACAGAAGAAGCCAGTCCGTTGTAAGTGGATCTTCAAGAGAAAGGAGGGTTTATCTCCTAGCGAGCCTCCACGGTTTAAGGCAAAGTTAGTTGCAAAAGGCTTCAGTCAGATTCCTGGTGTTGATTATAATGATGTGTTCTCTCCAGTTGTGAAGCATAGTTCAATTCGTACATTCTTCAGTATAGTTGCTATGCATGATCTTGAGCTTGAGCAGTTAGATGTGAAGACTGCATTTTTGCATGGAGAGCTAGAGGAGGAAATATACATGGACCAGCCAGAGGGGTTCATAGTGCCTGGTAAGGAGGATCATGTTTGCAAATTGAAAAGGTCCTTATATGGTTTGAAGCAGTCTCCTCGTCAGTGGTATAAAAGGTTTGATTCATTTATGTTGTCACATGGCTTCAAGAGATCTGATTATGATAGCTGTGTTTACATCAAGTTTGTTAATGGATCACCTATATACTTGCTGTTATATGTTGATGACATGTTGATTGCTGCCAAGAGCAGGGAAGAAATCACTATGTTGAAGAAATTGTTAAGTAGTGAGTTCGACATGAAGGACCTTGGTGCTGCTAAGAAAATTCTAGGTATGGAAATTACTAGAGACAGAAAATCTGGTTTGTTGTTTCTTAGTCAGCATGGTTACATTAAGAAGGTTCTTCAGCGTTTCAACATGCATGATGCAAAGCCTGTTAGTACTCCTATTGCACCGCATTTTAAATTATCAGCTACACAGTGTGCTAGTACAGATGAGGATATTGAATACATGTCAAAAGTTCTATATTCTAGTGCTGTTGGTTCTTCGATGTATGCTATGGTTTGCTCTCGCCCAGATTTGGCTTATGCTATGAGTTTGGTTAGTAGATACATGGCTAATCCTGGTAAAGAACACTGGAAGGCTGTTCAGTGGATTTTCAGGTATATCAGAGGTACAGCAGATGCTTGTTTGAAGTTTGGAAGAACTGATAAGGGACTTATTGGCTATGTTGATTCAGATTATGCTGCTGATTTGGACAAGCGAAGGTCGCTCACAGGTTATGTGTTTACTGTTGGCAGTTGTGCTGTGAGTTGGAAGGCTACATTGCAGCCTGTTATTGCTTTGTCTACTACTGAAGCAGAATATATGGCTATTGCTGAAACGTGCAAGGAGTCTGTTTGGCTGAAGGGATTGTTTGCTGAATTTTGTGGTGATGATTCTTGCATTAACCTTTTCTGTGACAGTCAAAGTGCTATATATCTCACTAAAGATCAGATGTTTCATGAGAGGACCAAGCATATTGATATCAAGTACCATTATGTCCGTGATGTGATAGCACAAGGTAAACTGAAGGTATGCAAGATAAGCACTCATGATAATCCTGCTAATATGATGACTAAACCAGTTCCTGTTGCTAAGTTTGAGCTATGCTCAAGCTTAGTTGGTATAATGGAATAGTCCTAGAGGCTATTTGGCGCCAGAAATATTTTTTCTTTGGGTTCAGGATGAAGGTATTGATTTATGCTACAAGAGGAATTTGTCTCAAGGTGGAGTTTGTTGAGTTATGTTCCAAATTCACAGACTATTAGTCCCATATCTAAAGGCAACAGCAGGGGGACGCCGAGACAGGGCAATAAAAGGAGAGGGGAGGCAATCTGGCAACTCATCCCGTTCGGAGCATAAATACCCAGTTTAGGGTTTTCTCCTTAATTATTATTATCTTCTTGTAAGCCGCCGCCGACGGCGTTGTAACCCGACTCTTGATAGTGAAGTGTTGCTGGCTGGCGCCCGTGGTTTTTCCCTTCCGCATTGGGAGGGTTTTCCACATTAAATCTCGTGTCTCCTGCGGTTTGATTTGTTCTTCTTCATCGTTTATTCGTCCTCGTTTCTAACAAACACGGGGTACTGCAACTGCGCCTTCGACGGCGACGGCAGGACGCTCTACGCCATGCGCTACGACGGCGCCATCCACGCGTTCGACCTACACGGCCGGCCAGCGCTCGAGAGGGAGGTGATACTCCGTCCACAGATCGAGGTCAGGCAGAGAACCACCAAATACCTTCTCCACGCCCCTTGGTTAGGCTGCTGGCTTCAGGTGTGGAGGAGCATGGATGCAGTCGGCGACGACCACCCTGCGGCTGCTGCGGTGGCGGATCCCAAAAATCGTCCGTGGACGACGGAATGGATGAAGGTCTACCGGGTG
>CM014273.1:7869861-7904032 GCA_004135705.1 Alloteropsis semialata | reverse complement strand
GAGCTGTGAGACCTGTTGCTCTCTAGCTATAGACTTCTATGTACCATTTTTTTTGGTATAATTTACATAGCATTTGGTGGTTGAAACATGTGGTGACGTACTATACCCTTTATACTGACGGTAGAGAAATATGCGAGACCAGCTATATGGATAAGCTACTTCTAGTAGCTTCAGAAGCACAGTATTTGTCGTCTATCCAACGTAGCAAGAAGTAGAAGCACATGTGAGTAGCTAGACACAGTAGCAGCACTAGCAGCCAGAAGCCTCACACTACAAGCTAGTAATGGTAGTGACGGCACCTTTCACTCGGCAATTGGAGGCTTAGGGTTTGGAGCTATGAATCTGCATTGAGTAGTACCGGTAGTCACTGGTCAGCACAGACTATTATTGTCTTGTTTAGTTTCAGCAAGTTTCTGCAATTCAACCAAAAGTAACATATATATAGAAAAGCGTGCCCTCTCTCTGCAACACGCTTCCCAATATACTTTTTCTACAGGAAACTCGACCAACTTTCACGAACTAAACAAGGCCTATATATAACTACTGAATCATGAACACTGTATATATTTATACCAGTCGATGATATATATACGGATTTGAAATTGCTTTCGTTAGAGTATATTTGAGTATCACATCATATGGGGTTTAATTTTGATAAGGATCTTTAGGATTATATTTTTTAAAAATGTGCTTAGCGTGTATTTCACTAAGAAAAAAAGAATTGTAAAAATTACAAACAGAAACAGGACCAGACACACACACTAGCTAGAAGCTAGGAACGCTCAAACAACTACAACAAACAAGAAGAAACATGGCTCCACAAGCGCCAGCACATCTTTTATTGGAGAAGAGATGTCCTGTAATCGAAGAGACTCCCACCTCACATTGGCTCTCATCGTTGTCCTTGAGAATAGAAGTACTATAGATGTTTCTGTTTATGCGGCTCTGGTTCTTCTCCACTTCTCTAGGCTACCAACACAACACTGTCACAATAAGCGCCTAGTTCCAGGGCACATTCTCTAGCTCTCCCACACAGCCTTGCTACTAGAGCCACACCATATATTCTAGAGTAAAATGCACCAGAGGTCCATCAACTTGTATGGGGATGTCACTTAGGTCCATGAACTTCAAAAATGCATTTCTGGATCCCTAAACTTTTTAAGCCGTTCACCACAGGTCCATATTTGTCCATGTGGGCAGCTAGCGCTGACGTGTCATGCTCATTTGGCATCACCTCTTTCATCCCACATTCCCACCCTATTCTCTACTCATGGTCTCTGGCTAGGACATTTAATCGAACATGCTGTGGGCGAGACAAGCTCTGCCCTTTCCACCGTGGCTAAGTTGATGGAGCTCAAACCAAACAGCACAGAGTGCGATACTTCTCGAACTTGATGCACATCTCTAGTGTTCTGATCAAGATTTGGTGGCTCGCCGGCAGTCGACATCACACGGCGGCAGCAGAGCAGTTCTAGGACACGGTGATTTGGAGCGGGCGGCATCCTTCCATGGGCGCGGGGCAAAGCAGCGGCACCATGAGTTGAACGTCATAGCGCCCACCAAGTGGACCCTAGGGGCGTGACTGGCGGCCTCCGTGGCTCTCTGCATCACGGAAGACTGCTGGGCGCTGCTGCCCTCCACTGACTCGGCCGTCTCCGGTCTGTAGTACTCCCAATTCAGCTTGAACAGTATGTTCCTTGCATCTTTAATTTTCCCTCTGCATCATGCTACGCTTACGCTTTGGTCCTTCTACTTCATTTTGCATTTCTACTACACATAAGATCAGAGCTATTCCTTATCCAAAAACAAAATCAGCTCCAGCGGCGCTAGCGGATGAACACAAACTACTAGCTTAGCTGCCGCAATTAAAATATCACATCATCCAAAGTTCACTTGATGCTGGCACTGCTCGACACGTCCAGTCCATCCTGGTGTCGCAATCTCTGTCTACCTGCTCTGCTTCGTGCCGTTCACTGAGCTCAGGCGTCCAGCCTCGATGTGGCCTAGAGCCGCTCCGCCGCCGCCGGCGAGCCAACAAATTTTCACAAGAATTCTGTAGGGACGTGCGCAAGCGAGGAGTACCACCCTCTGTGCAGTTGACTTGAGCTCCATCAACTCAACCATGGCTGAGCCTCATGCCAAGAGGTGCTCGATTAAATGTTCCAGCCAGAGATCATGGGCAGAGAGAGAAGATAGAGAGGGATAAAAGAGATGATGTCCAGTCAGCGTGCCACATCAGCGTTAGCTACCTACGTGGATGGGTACGGACCTGCGGTGAATGACTTAAAAAGTTTATGGACCTAGAAATGCACTTTGAGAGTTTGTGGACCTAAATGACACCTCCTTACAAGTTGATGGACCTCTCGTGCATTTTACTCTATATTCTATCTATACTTTGTCTACTAACAAATACTACCAGAAACCAAAATGTCCTTGGCGGCCAGAAACCTCCAAGGAAAATACCAAAACCGCCAAGGAAAACATTGTTCATAAAATTGATAGATCTCTCACAAAATTGATGTATACATTGTTCATAAAATGAATAGATCTCTCACATTGTCCATACAACTCAAGCTAAGCTTTGAAGTTTACATACCCTAAAGTATTTTCTTACTCATATACACTTGAAATCTGGACATACCCTTACATTTACCCTCTTATTACCATTTGTGGATCTACATTGACACTTGTTGTTCAGAAAAGTTGTTTATTCTACTTTATACTTTGTGGAGAAAACAATAGGATAGTAATTAACATATATACATGTTAGAACTAGAAAGATAAGCATGTTTTAACAAACCTATATATATGTACACCATATCACAAAAACTCTAAGCATACGGTTGTACGCAATGGGTGCTGCTTTACTAATTTGCTAGGTGGTTTGCAATAATACCTAAAAAATGGTATTTGTTTTCTTGGCAGAAACATGTATTTTCTTGGCGGTGCAAAGAAACAGACAAGGAAACACCTATATTACTTAGTGGTTTCAAAAAAACGCTAACACCCCGTTTGGATGTCTGAATTGGAGTCTGGAATTTGAAATTGGAATTGGTGATCTTCAATACCTGGTGTTTGGATGTGCTGGGTATTGGCATTGGAATTCTCCTTCAATACCGAGCTCGGTATTGCCTTCAGCCGCACCCCCTCACTCGATTCCGACCTGTGACCCTCTGTATTCATCGGCATTGGTCGCTCCCTCTGGCAGACTCGCACCTCACGCCTCCCTCCTCCCTCTCGCCAGTCCACCACGCCGGTGTCCCCTCCCCTTCCACTCCGGCGGCGCCCCTCCACTCCGGCGGCGACGGTGCCCCTTCCCCATCTCCGGCGAGCTTGGCCGCGCCGCGCCCCGCCTCTCTTCCCCATCTCCGGCGAGCTTGGCCGCGCCGCGCCGCGCCGCGCCTTCCCTTTCCCATCTCCCACGAGCTCCCTCCGCCGGCTGGCCCCTCGAGCTCCCAACGCCGGCCCCTCAAGCTCCCTCCGCCGGTCCGCCCTCGAGCTCCCTCCGCCGGCTGGCCCCTCGAGCTCCCAACGCCGGCCCCTCAAGCTCCCTCCGCCGGTCGGCCCTCGAGCTCCCTCCGCCGACCATGCTGCCTCCGCACCAGTAGAGGAGAAGAGGAGGGACTGACCGTGGAGAGAAGAAGATAAGGTCGGGCGCCGCCGCACCCCTCCCCTCCGCCCCCAAATCCGGCGCCGCCCCTCCGCCGCCTTCCTCCTTCCTTCGCCGGCGCCTTCTTCCTCAACTCCGACAGCGAGGCCCGCGCCTTTTCCCTCAAATCCGGCAGCGAGGCTCGCGCCTTCTTCCTCAACTCCGGCAGCCGGCGGCGTGGGGGAGCTCCATGCCTCCACCCCGGACCGCGAGACCTGGGTGGCGCGAGCAAGCGCCGCCACCAGTGTGGTCTGGTGTGGAGAGGAGGAAGAAGATGGTCAATTCTCCAATGCCATGGTATGAGCATCCAAACACGAATTGGTATTCACTACTGATTCGATTCCATCTAGCAATTTCATCTACATCCAAACAATGGTTTTGGCATTGCAACCCAATACCAATACTACTCTGATTTGGTATTGAAGTCAATTCAATACCAAGGCCTCCAATACCAACATCCAAACGCAGCCTAAAGGAAATATGTAGTTTCCTTGGTGGTGCAATGAGACAGTCAAGAAAATATCAATATTGCTTGGCGGTTTCAAATAACACCCAAGGGAATATGTAGTTTCCTTAGAAGTGCAATAAAACAGTCAAAAAAATATCAATATTGCTTGGCGGTTTCAAATAACACCCAAGGAAATATGTAGTTTTCTTGGCAGTGCGATGAAACAGTCAAGAAAATATCCATATTCCTTAGCAGTTTTCTCCAACCCTCAAGAAATATATATTTCCTTGAAGGTTTAATATGACTGCCAAAGAAACTGTACATTCCTTGGCGGTTCAGTTTTAGCCCTCCAAAAAAATCCGTTTTCTGGTAGTGAAACTATATAATGCATTCCCTTCATCACTCTGAGCACCACAACTGTCTTGGAGGCTTCCTCCACTAGTCCCTATGACACTGCGATATTTCATGGTACATGCATACATCCAAGATGTGCTCCCTAGGCTGGGAACCCCATGCAATACCTCATAAACAAGGTCGAGGTCTTCAACGGTGGCAAGATTGCCTTCTTCTCCTCTGAATTTTATTTATCACATTATTGTATTCTTCCAGGCACACATCCTTATGTCCCCGTTGCATAGCACCTCCTTGCACCAGTGGCTTCACATCGAAATCCCAAACTTTATTAGCTACATTGTGACCATACTACAATGGTTGTGCCGCGCTCTTTGCTCTATTGACAACCTTGACATTACCACAAAGTGCTACCACTTCATTTGAACACATGCCATCATCTTTATCTTCAATGTGACCATCCATAAACCTTCTCGACCATGGGATTGGGAAGATTGTTAGAGTATATTTGAGTATCATATCAAGTTTGGACAGAAATCATTAAGAAGAAATCCAATGTTTTCATCTTAAATGTTCGAGTCTCAAACACATCATCCAATACACGACACCAATCTCTCGTCTCCTCTTTTGTTAGACAAAAGGGAATACCCTCTTGCATTTTGGCACGGCCGGTTGATCAATTGGATGGTTATTGGCAACAAATATCTGAAAGTCCAGACAATGTATTGATCGATATATAGGCACCGGCCCATAATATGGCCCTGTTTGGTACAGCTCTATAAATTCGTAGAGCTAAAGCTGGTCATCTCTGGCTCTAGAAATTTGTAGAGCTAGAGCTGTGGGCTGATCGAGGGTCTTTAGTTGAGTCACCTTGATAATTTTTATATTTAAATTAAAAGTCTAAGATATTTTATTTTATTAAATAAATACCAGATTCTGCATAGAGCTGGGAGCTAGAGCTCTACCAAACAGGCCCTATATATAACAGTCTTTTTCCCACCATATTTAACGAATTCACTGAATCACACACCAGCAACTATAAACTAACAGGTCCTTTAAAGCATGTACAATAAACATCATAGCAAAGCAAGTCCTAAACAAAGTAGAATGTACTACCTCCGTTCTTAAATATATGACACTATTGACTTTTTTTTGTTTGATTATTCGTCTTTTCTACAAATATTTATGCAAAAACATAGGTCTATGAGTTAAATCCAAAGCATTATTGATATTAGATGTATTGATACTCATTTTACTTTATTTAATAAACTAATTAATGAAATATTATTGGTCAAAGTTAAAATAAAAAATTAACAGTGCCATATATTTAAGAACGGAGGGAGTAAGCAGGTCGCACCTAACATACACGGTTTCCTTGATCATATCTAGCTGGGGTGACGAGCTATAGTGTATTAGTGTGTGATCCTGTCCATGTCAGGTGCTTGTGTCATTGTCACTAAGTCATGACTCTGTCGTGTGCCAAAAAAATGCACACGGCAAAGTCATACTTTGCCGTGTGCCAAACAAAAGCACATGGCAAAGTATGGTTTTACCGTGTGCCAAAAAAAAGCACACGGTAAGTGCTAAATCTTTGCCGTGTGCCTGATAGATTGCACACGGTAAAGTTTTAGACACACGGCAAACTATGGTTTTTCGGTAGTGCGTTGGTGTGTGTCCTTCAATTCCACGGGGTCGCGCACATGTATGTCTACCTTGGAATCTAGAAGCAGGATTTATAAACGCGACACAGAGTACGACTAGAACGTGCGAGAGAGATGGTATACCACACGTCCGGCAATGACACAGCCATCGTGCACGTACAGTCGCGCCTAGCTAGGACCACTTGGTAGAGGAGCACGTACACGTCTACATTCCCGCCGTAAAATAAGCACGGAAGACACGGAGCCCTGCAAAGTGCAAGCTTTTGCTCGTACTACTACTACATTTTAGCCGTAGTTATTGTCGTGCAGCTTAACTAGGTAGCGTACGGTTCGGGTGCCACCACCCAACAACCGCTTTTGGGGTGTTCAATTCTCTAAAAAAAAAATTTCACCAAATTTTTTTTCAAGGGAATCTTACATGTATGGAGTAGTAAACGTGTGTTAATGATAAAACTCATTCCATAACCTCAGGTAACTTTTCGAGACGAATCTAATGAGCCTAATTAGGCCATGATTTGCAACAGTGATGCTACAGTAACCATCCGCTAAACATCCACTAATCATGGATTAATTACCATCATTAGATTCGTCTCGCGATTTTCAGGTGAGATCTATAATTAGTTTTATTATTAGTCTACATTTAGTACCCCTAAATGGTAAGATTCTCTTGCAAAATATGGTGTGGTGGGTGCGGGCCTGATCGAGGGAGATGGCAGGTGGGCCCCACGCTGCCACTCACAACGGATCATGGATGGATCGGATTGGAATTGAAAAATATACGGGGTGCACATGGTACGTACGTACGGCACCGTTGCATCTAACTGTACTCGCCCACTTGCCGTCACAATCACTGCTGGTACGTGCTCGCGTTGCTGCATGTCGTTACACGTCGACATCACACATCAGGGATCCTCCACCTTTGGCTTGGCTTTATATATATATAGGCCTGTTTAGATTCACAAAAAGGCATCAATTTAATTAAAAGGCAACGCATTGAACTACGTGTCTTCTCTCTATTTTTTTCAATTTCCAATGCATCTCCAGTCATTGAATTCAATCGAATTCACCCAATCTAAACAAGGCCATAATCTAGAGAAAGAAATCAGGGGATCCATCTCCATTCGTTTCAGCGTCCATGGATGCATTTTTTTTAACTGTGTTTCTGATCCTTCTTCAATGGGTTTAGGATAGTAGATGCACGTAATACAAGTGTTTTTTTACTGCTCATGGTTGGAAAAAAATTGATTAATAGCTAGTTATACTCCACTGTTTCCACAGAATACACACATGTGATTTATATAATGTGGAAAAATGTCATATATATGGGCCTGGTTCTGTCAGTTAGAAAGCAAGGAAACGTGCTGATGAGGCTCCATGTACACAGGTACGATTTGTTTTGACTTTTGACTGGACCAGGTGGTGGTATAGTACACTTCAGAAGTTCACATATGTAGCCATATACGTACATGCGTATAAGGTAAATAATGCATTCTGCAAGCCATCATCAGAACAAACAAACCAACTCAACTTGTGTACTGTTGACTCCCAAAACAATGCTCTAGTTAAAACTCTGACTACTGACACAAAAAGAAAGTTTTAACTCAAATTAGACGTCTAGAACACTCACGAGCCTGCTTAAGCCTGACTGAGATACACGGCCGGTCTACTTATAGCAACGAGTTGCCCTACCTGCTGATTGCTGCTGAGGCTATAGCAGCTAGTATAGCTAGCTATATAATAATCCCTGTCGTTAGGGTTAGCGACGGGTATCTGTGTGCAGGCAGTACGTTCCAAGCAGTAGCAGCTACCATCCAAACATCGGATACCCTTCTCATGTTCACTGCCGATGGCGATGGGCGGCGGCCCCCGCCCTCCCCGGCGCAACCAGACAATGGCCACTCCTGCCCCTGCCGCTTCCATGTGTTGTCTTCTGCTAGCTTCTGCCAGCAACCACCACACACAACAATGCATCATATTCATGCATGTTGGTGTGTATGCCTCTCACTTCTCAGTACCTGTTGCTTGCTGCATCCTAGATGTGGCTAGCAGCTGCATGCATGCATCCAGCACAGTGGTTAACCTAATTCAACTAGGCGTCGTCTAGTCTAGGAAAAAAAATATCCATTCGTTCAAAAAAAAATACAATTCTAACATAGTCTCGTATCGTTTGACCAATTTGATAAAAAATATCAGTATTTATGATGTCAAATAAATACCATATATTAATTACAAAACATATTTTTATAATAAATTTATTTAAAATTATAAATACGAATACAAATGTGAACCACTTCAAACTAACATGTTTTCCTCTCTGTTTATCCGTTTGGCAGACCGGCCCAACCTAATCTAGAGTACCTAAAATGCCTCATTGTTAGGAGCATGCATGTCGTCCAAGGACAATTATTGACATTGTTTAATTTAGCAAAAAAAACTTGCAGGGAATTACTGTTTACAGATCAGGTAGAGCTGCTGCTGCGGGCTGCGGCAGAAGCTGATTAGCCGGAGTAGATCTAGAAGGGTGTGAGGCTATCATTGGGTTCATGAAGCAAGCTTAGCGTGGCTCTTTTCACCAAAACAACCTCCCAGTACGTAAGATCTCTGCACAATTGTTCTCTGGTCAGAGGGATTAATTAAAAATCGTTGCCGTATTAGCGCCGTGTCCCGGCACCGGGAGGCACGCACATGCGAGATTGGAGGGCGCGAGATCCGAGGCGGGCGCACCGTCCCCTAGGGTTTATATTCCACTGCTGTGCTGAAATCCAGTCTTATCCAAGATCTCCTCCAATCCATAGGTGAGAAGAAGCTATTTTTTGTGCGCAGGAGCAACGTGTAAATTGATCGAACTCCATGATACTGGGTGGGGCCGGCCGGCATGTGGATGACACTGATTTGCAACGTGGTCGTGTGTCCGGCCTATATATATTTAAGCCAGACTAATCAAAGGCAAATTTTGAATTAACCTAGGTAACAATAGGTTATCTTTTATGTGTAGCTTTTAACCTTTCTACAAAGATAAAAAAAAGGATGATGGCTGAGTTATGGTTTTGGTTGATTGGATTTCAATTACAGCCGAGCGTAACACACCTTCTAAATTTCGTACGCCTGGAATTTATTGGGGATATTTGTGTTCTTGCCCCTAGTTTGAGATATAATTGTGGTTTTGTCTTTGTTTTTATAACTTTGTGATTGTTCCTTTGCTGTTTACAAGTCAATACAAATTTGCCTCTAGTCAATGGGAAAAATAGAGGCAAAGGCCCAAAGCCCAAGAGCAAAATGCATTGACTTGAGAATAATAAATGGCAAAATTGTAGAAATAAGGGCAAAACCACAATTGCACTCTAAAGTATGGGCAAAAACACCACAAATCCTTTTCTTTCAAGCGATGACCTAGCCCTCAGAGTTTGGAGAGACGGCATGCAGCTGGGAGGCCGTTGATTGCAGGTGAGCTAGTGGACAACGAGTGTGCTGGGAGCCGCAAAAAAATAATGTTCACGGCCAGGTGGGCGGTTGTGGTGAACTAAGCTACAGCATAGGTTAGTTGGTTAGGTTTCTTGTGGTGGAACATGTGCCCACCTGGGTTGGAGTCTCTGACTCAGCATGGTGTCACATTTTCTTAGATTTATTTCAGGATTTAACCGACGCTATTCTTTCAGTGGTAGGCGACGTACCCATCGCTAGCGAGGTGCCTGTGGTGACTTCGTTAATCTCAAGATCGAAACAGCCGGCCCAGTCTCTCGGAGGTGCTCATAGGGGTAGGATTTGTCTGCGTATATTTATAGGGATGAGTGTACGAGCGTGTGTGAGCGGTTGTGGTAAGGACACCTTCAGAGGAGGAGGAGGAGGAGAAGGAGAGAGCGGGAGCATGGGACGTCGATGTAGTGTGGGAGGAAATGGGTACCGGGTATTGCTAAGAGAAGAAGAGAGGTCAACAACAATGTACAATTGATCAGAGGGCACGCAAATGTTACATGGAAAAATTTGGTTTTTTTTAAAAAAAACTGATGTGTGTCGTAATCTTTTTCATTAGTTAATTAAAGCTTGTGTCGTTGTGCGCTTAATGTCAAAAAAAGGTAATAATGTCCTGCACACCGGTAAGATGAGATGAGAATTGTCATGTTTCAGAAATTTGGCAGAGAATCTTCATTAGATTACAAAACTGTATATATAATATATGCATAATTCATGGAAAAGTAGTTTCAATAATTAACCAGTGATAAGACATATGCATGGAAAAGTTGTGTTTCTTTGAAGAAAAAGGAGAGATCTAGATAGATAGATGCGCTCACGGCAGGCAGATTTTCTGACGGATGGAAAATCTACCAATTCTATATTGAACGGATATGCCCACTGCAGCAGGCCGGCCACTGCCACTGACATTATTAACAAACTAAATAAGCCCAGCAACAAGATGCCAAACCACAGGACGACTGCAACAATCTTTACTTTAGTGCATTGGTCAACCAACAACTAAAGCAAAAAATTTCGTCCTCTCAAAACTACTAGTATTGGCAACCACTAATTGTGTAAAGCCGATTTCGAGTATCTAAAAAGGCCATTTTCCCATGAAATTAGGTCCGGGTCCGTACCTCTTTTCCGACGCATAATTGGAAAACGACACCGGCGACCTAATTAAACTGGCGATCGAGCTTAATCAGCTTGTCAATCATGTCGTGGACCACTACTAAATACTAAGTTTGTGTTCAAAGCATCCGCCACATCCACATCATGTAGCAAAACGGAATGGAACGGGCAGACACGCCGATGGTCACTGAGCAATGGTCACTGGTCAGTCAGCAGTGGACACAGCTCGAGCTAGCGTCAGCCGCATGGTGGTGGTGCTGCAGCTAGCCATGCCGGACGAAGCAGGGACACCGGCGGCCGGCAGCGGCACGGCTCCATCTCTGACATCGCCGTGGTTTTCCGCGCCTGGATAGGTCCTGGAGCAGTGCGCAAGGGCAACGGCAACGGCCTCCGGCCTGCGCACCGGCCGGCCGGATGGCTGCGCTACGCGGCGGCGCCGGCTGCGCCGAAAAGGGGGCGTGTGAGTCCAAGCTCCATCTCTGTAGCTTCTCCATGGCACGTTCCGACACTGTGTTGTGTGCAGAAGAGGCCAGGAGCGTCCGCACGAAAAGCGACGGCGAGGACTGGGCACTACCGGCCGGCGCTGCCTGCCGTGCACAGTGCCGGGTCGTGCTCTGCGGCTACTGCCAGTAGAAGCCAGGCAGCTAGGCTAGAGAGAAAGAGAGAGGAGCTGAGCTGGAATGGATGCGTCGGAGCCTGTCAGCCGGTGGCCCAAGCCATGTCTCCCCGGCCGGCTGGCCGCCGATGCCGATCGGACAGGCTACTGCGTGCATCCTACGGGCGGCAGCGGCACTGGCACATGGCTAGGCTAGGCATATGCGTGCGTGGCATAGCACTGGGCTAGGAGCACGGCGCGGGTAGCCTGGTACCAGCGCTTAGCTCATGCTCGGCTCGATGCCGATGGCCATGGCCGGCCGGCCGGAGGACTGCAGGCAGGCTGCTGCGCGGATGCTTGACAAGCAGCAACGACCCATTTGGTCCTGTTGGCAGAATCTGCCTTCCTTGGACAGTTCAGCTACTACCCACTAGCACCTTCGACAGTTCAGTTAGTACCTACCATGGAGGCAGGGGATCTTAATTAGATGCTGAAACAGTAGGGAACTGAGCAGAGTTTAGCTGCAGGAAAATCCAAACGTGAGCAAATGTTAGCATTTCTACCTCTCCGACCCCAACCGCCTTGCAATTCAAAGGTTTGAATCAAGAACCCAAATTTGGTTCCGGGAATTCCAAACGGCTATCGCCCGTTCAAACGCGAGCTTCTTCCCGTTATGGGCCAAAGCGGAGTCGGGCCGTGAAGGGTAATGAGCGTTTCATGGCCACGTTGTTTGGGCCTTGCCGGCCATTTCTGGCCCAGCACGTGTGTCATGACCGCACACATTCGGGAGAAAATGGATAAAAACGCGTG
Organism: Alloteropsis semialata; assembly: GCA_004135705.1. Taxonomy (NCBI): domain Eukaryota; kingdom Viridiplantae; phylum Streptophyta; class Magnoliopsida; order Poales; family Poaceae; genus Alloteropsis; species Alloteropsis semialata. The sequence continues at coordinate 7,891,934 of CM014273.1, read as the reverse complement.
TCTGCCTATGCCACCGAAATGCATTCTGTGGCATCACGGAATATTTTTTTTTCTCACGCGACGCATTTTTCTTCTTCTTGATGGAACAAATACTCCTTGTAATAGCCGTGAAAACTGTACCACCACGACGGTGATCAATGAAGGGCTTGTGGCAAGTTGCCAAAAAAATGTCAACTTTTTTCACACTGACAACTGTGCCCTCTCTCACAGAACACGTTTTTTAATGGTAACTTTTTTTGATAACTTTCTGAACTAAACANAATCATGTCGTGGACCACTACTAAATACTAAGTTTGTGTTCAAAGCATCCGCCACATCCACATCATGTAGCAAAACGGAATGGAACGGGCAGACACGCCGATGGTCACTGGTCAGTCACTCAGTCAGCAGTGGACACACACAGCTCGAGCTAGCGTCAGCCGCCTGGTGGTGGTGCTGCAGCTAGCCATGCCGGACGAAGCAGGGACACCGGCGGCCGGCAGCGGCACGGCTCCATCTCTGACATCGCCGTGGTTTTCCGCGCCTGCTGGATAGGTCCTCGAGCAGTGCGCAAGGGCAACGGCAACGGCCTCCGGCCTGCGCACCGGCCGGCCGGATGGCTGCGCTACGCGGCGGCGCCGGCTGCGCCGAAAAGGGGGCGTGTGAGTCCAAGCTCCATCTCTGTAGCTTCTCCATGGCACGTTCCGACACTGTTGTGTGCAGAAGAGGCCAGGAGCGTCCGCACGAAAAGCGACGGCGAGGACTGGGCACTACCGGCCTGCCATGCACAGTGCTGGGTCGTGCTCTGCGGCTACTGCCAGTAGAAGCCAGGCAGCTAGGCTAGAGAGAAAGAGAGAGGAGCTGAGCTGGAATGGATGCGTCGGAGCCTGTCAGCCGGTGGCCCAGGCGGGGCCGTTTGGTTTTTGAGTGCTAGAACTATTCACAACTTTGACCACTAATTAAAGGTATTAAATAAAGGTATTTTACAAAACTAACTACAGAACCCCTGCACTAGGAACTCTGAAGAATCTAATGAGGCCTTTGACCGCATGATTAGAGGATGATTAGAGGATGGTTACTATAGCATCACTGTAGCCAATCATCGATTAATTTGGCTCATTAGATTCGTCTCGAAAAATTACACTCATCCGTGAAGAAGTTTTGCAAATAGACTTCATTTAGTACTTCATACAAGAAAGATTCCTTTTATGCTAGATACTAGACTAGACAACCAAACGGGGCCGCTTCTCCCCGGCCGGCTGGCCGATGCCGATCGGACAGGCTACTGCGTGCATCCTACGGGCGGCAGCGGCACTGGCACATGGCTAGGCTAGGCATATGCGTGCGTGGCACAGCACTAGGCTGGGAGCACGGCGCGAGTAGCCTGGTACCAGCAGGGTTTTTTTTACCGACCGGTGGCCCGTTACCGCCGGCCGGCGGTAGCGGTTAACCGGTCGGTTAACCGCGGTTACCGTCCATTACCGAACAAATTCAAAATCAAATTCAAAACACGCAGTACAAACGGTATCTAGCGGTTAACCGACGGTAGGAGCGGTTAGCCGGCCGGTTTGAGCGGTTAGCCGGCCGGTTACGAAAACATTGAAGAATTTGACATATTTTCGAATTTTAATTAAAAATTAGAAAATAAAAGAAAAATTCTAAAAAATTCCTAAAAATATTTTAAGGTGCGTAGAATTTAATGGTGTCAAAATTTTTCAAATATTAGTGCATTTAGTATTTTTTGCGGGCATTAGAAGTTTAACGTGCTGATTTAGTAGGCTGTTTGAACTTCTAATGCCAGCAAAAAAATACTAAATGAACTAATATTTGAAAAATTTTGACATCATTACATTCTACGCACCTTGAAGTATTTTTAGAAATTTTTTTTGATTTTTTATTTTTTTGAATTCAAATTTCAAATTTTAAATTTGGCCGGTTTGTAACCGGCCGGTACCGCTACCGGTCCGGACCGGTTACACCGGTTACCGCGGGAACCGGACCGGTAGCGGTCGGGAAGAAAAACCCTGGGTACCAGCGCTTAGCTCATGCTCGGCTCGATGCCGATGGGCGATGCAGGGCCGGCTCGTAGTTTTCAGGGCTCAGGACGAGCAACATATATTTGGGCCCTTTAGTCTAATTAATTTTTTTATTGAAACCGTAATTAAAAGGAAGATAAAAAAATCTAATAGGATGCGTAATTTATGAAGAATAATGTCACATTACAATCTAAAATGATTGAAAAATTAAACTAAAATTACGATGGTATAAATTATAATTACCTGAAATAAGAACCAAAATCTAATGACTCCATGCATAATAATTCTTCAGTTCTTCTTAAAGAAAGTTCTACGAGCATTTCTTGATGCAAAATCATTAAGGACAACATCAAGATCAATAATGTCCAATATTCTTTTCTTAGCACCAGACGATTGCTTTGGAGGCAACATGATATAGCCCTAGCAAGTAAACAAATACGATCTAACAATTAAACAAATACGATCTAACAATTAAACAAATTATAGGACCTAGCAATTTATAAATTGTAGAGTAGCCCTAGCTCTAGGCCTCTAGCAATTAAAAAATTGAACATTCAGATCAATAGACAAAACACAGAAGGAAGGGGAAGGCCGGGGCTACCTGCGTGCGGCACTGCGGCTGTAGTTGGAGACTTGGAGTTGCGATGCCGATGCGCCGATGACGTGCCTCGATGGCTCGATCGGCGATCGCCGGCGATCTGTCTGGAGCGAGGACCGTGAGGAGGCGAGTCCACGGCGGCAGAAACAGAAAGGTCAAAGGAATTGCGTACTCGTGTGATCGCGTCTGGCGGCGGTCGCGGAAGGCCGAAGGCAGCGCGTGCGCCTGTCGCTGCCGTGCTTCTGATCATTTTGGGCCTAATAGCAGTACATACTAGAGTTTAGATGTTGGGCCCCCTTGTTTCCTGGGCCCAGGGCGATCGCCCTGCCTGCCCCCCCCTATAAGCCGGGCCTGGCGATGGCCATGGCCAGCCGGCCGGAGGACTGCAGGCAGGCTGCTGCGCGGATGCTTGACAAGCAGCAACGACCCATTTGGTCCTGTTGGCAGAATCTGCCTTCCTTGGACGGTTCAGTTACTACTACCCACTAGCACCTTCGACAGTTCAGTTAGTACCTACCATGGAGGCAGGGGATCTCAGGAGGTGTTAAGATGCAGCATTTTGCATAGTATTTTTGCATTGGGTCGCGTCACAGAGAGAAAAGTGTGCATGGGGAGGCGTGCATTTTGCAACATTTTGCAAAATAGGGGTGAACTAAACACCCCCTTAATTAGATGCTGAAACAGTAGGGAACTGAGCAGAATTTAGCTGCAGGAAAATCCAAACGTGAGCAAATGTTAGCATTTCTACCTCTCCGACCCCAACCGCCTTGCAATTCAAAGGTTTGAATCAAGAACCCAAATTTGGTTCCGGGAATTCCAAACGGCTATCGCCCGTTCAAACGCGAGCTTCTTCCCGTTATGGGCCAAAGCGGAGTCGGGCCGTGAAGGGTAATGAGCGTTTCATGGCCACGTTGTTTGGGCCTTGCCGGCCATTTCTGGCCCAGCACGTGTGTCATGACCGCACACATTCGGGAGAAAATGGATAAAAACGCGTGTCTGCCTATGCCACCGAAATGCATTCTGTGGCATCACGGAATATTTTTTTTTTCTCACGCGACGCATTTTTCTTCTTCTTGATGGAACAAATACTCCTTGTAATAGCCGTGAAAACTGTACCACCACGACGGTGATCAATGAAGGGCTTGTGGCAAGTTGCCAAAAAAATGTCAACTTTTTTCACACTGACAACTGTGCCCTCTCTCACAGAACACGTTTTTTAATGGTAACTTTTTTTGATAACTTTCTGAACTAAACAGGCCCAATATGATTTGGTCTGCCCGCACAGAAAGATCAATTCCGTCCGAAAAAAAAAGTTCAGCTCATGAGCTTTATGGGCCTTCGCATCGCATGGTTGCATACTTGCATACGTGACCCCTACCCATCATCCAGAAGCGGAAAAACTATCCGTCACGTGCACGGTGCACGGCTGGAGGCTGGCCAGAGCCCAGAGGCGTAGGTGTCGCGGAGTGAGCTGACCTTTACAGGTTTTTTTTTTCTTTCCTTCGGAATTTCAAATCCAATTTTCTTCTAAATTGTATATTCATCTTTGAATCTGTTTGAACCTTTCTATTGCTTAGGATTAATGCAACAACATAAGATCATGTAGGTATTTTTCTAATCTTCTAAATGTTATAACACGTTCTCCTTAAAGATTTGAACGGTGAAGCTATAATGTTGCAGCTGTAAAAAAATTATTTCATACTTATAAACAATTAGTTTTTTTTAAAAAAATCATCCAAACGCATGCAAGCGGTGAAGCTAGAATCCAAAATGAACCAATAAATAGTTTAGGGGGTTATTTGGCTTTGGCCATACTTGAGGGGAGTAATTTGGACTTTTTTTTCCAAAAATTTATGCATGTGAATATATGATGTAAGCTCTGGGGATTCAAAAATGCAATCGCTGTTGCAAACACTCAGTTCGAAATTCGAATGTTAGCGACTGATGGGCCTTTAATGGGCTGCAGCAAAATAAGCGTCTCTATCTCACGCGCGCCCACGTTACTTCGGGGCACCTATCTGCTATCTGGTATGTGGAAGCCAGTAACTCAAGTTAAATATAAAGCCCACCAAATGCTGCGCGGCCCAGTTTGTCCCCGTGCGCGTACGTTAATGAAAAGTAGCCCCCGCGTGCAGAGTTTTTTCCCGCGTCTCCGTTTGTACCCGCACGCGCGCAGACGGTAGTTTTTCTTTTTTCCCGCGCGCGCAGACGGACTTCCTCCGTTCCGTTCGTAACGGAAAAAATATAAACTAGCTGGACTTTTTCTTTAGCGCGCGGAGGGTTCGTCCGTCGTTTTTTAAATATCACGCGCATGATTTTTTTCGGACGACGTGGTTGAAAGGGAAAAAGAACGGGTGGGAACTTCAAACTACAAATTTGAAGTTGCAATTCCATAAAAATACACTACAAACTATGAGTATCATAGATACGAAATCACATATTTTTAAATACAAATATCGCAAATATTAATGAAACAGTTTAGTCCTCAACAGCTACCCAGTCTTCAAATTTGTTATCAACTTCCACCTGTCAAAGTAAAAAATGTTGAGATAGGTTAATACAAATGTTAAAACAATTAAGCAGAAGTATTGAGTGATATAAAGGAAATTGTTGTAACATTTGTAGCTAAATATTGACATAGCTTAAAAATAAGTTGGAAACATATCTTTAGAAATATTGAATCATTCTGTACAAAGTGTAGACATAGTTTTACTTAAATGTTTAAAAATATAATAAATAATGTTGAATGAGTTTGATTAGATATTGAACCCTTTGATGTTTAAAAATATAATTAGTACATAAATGTTGATGTAGCTTAAAACAAAAGTTCAAACCGTTTCACATAAATATTGAACCATTTTACAGATAATGTGGATATAATTTCATTGAAATGTTGGCATTGCTTAAAAAAATGTTGAAACTGTTTTACATAAATATTGAACCATTGTACAGATAATGTTGGCAGAATTTCATTGAAATTTTGACATACTAACAGAAATGTTGAAACAGTTTTTCAAAAATATTGAACCATTGTATACATAATGTTGACATAGTTTCATTCAAATGTTGACATACCTTAACAGAAATAAATATTGAACCATTCTACCAAAAATGTTGACATAGTTTCATCTAAATGTTGACATAATTTTGGCCTTCTATGACAGGGGGTACATGGCCGCCCCTGATGGGGACGTGGGTGCCCGATCTTTCGTCAGGTGAAGGATAACTCGTTTTTGGGTGGAGGTGATGCACCGATCCGGCTTCAGATCTCAAAGACCCGAACTCCTGCAATCTTAGCACCACGATTCCTCTGGTTATCAACCGTGTCACAACCCGGTTGACCTCGCCACGAAGGCTAGTCCCTTCCTGCGAAAACGAAGAACACACGCAAGAACTCGAAAGGCGCAGCTCAAATATGAAGTGACAAACTGCAGATGAATGATTAAGCACACGAGTTGGGGTTCTACAAACCGACGAACGGCGAAACTGTTCTTGACAGATTAATCTAAGCAAAACCCGCGTCTAAACGATGGCGGCTACTGAGTTTAACAGCCTAGGGGCGCCCTAGGGTTGGGGGCGCACCAGGGTGGGGCGCCCTCAACATGGGCCGAAGGCCCGACACGATACAAAGCCTGAAAAGGTCCAAAATAGGTGATGCAACACTTTTTCATGGTCACACAGACTGATCCACGAGGCTTCTGGAGCTAGGACTAGAACCAAAAGAAGCGTCTCGTTGTCACGGTTCCAACGCATCCAAGAACGCCTTGATTGGACGCCGTATGAGGGAGATATCGCCGTTTTGGTGCAGACATGTCGGCTGAATCCGAACCGAAGATGCTGTCCAACTTGGCGACGACTTGTAGCTTTGAGATGAGGCCGGCTCATGTGTGTCCAGCGTGGTGATGTCCTCATCAGCCCCAAACCCCAAACATGCTTCTGAACCCGATAGGACGGAGTCGCCCCTGAACCCTAACTGGTATAATCGAAGCCGAAGCAATTTAGCCTTCTATGGCAGGGGAGCCGAAGCAGAAGCAATTTGGCCTTCTATGGCAGGAGGTACATGGCCGCCAAACCCCGAACATGCTTCTGAACCCGATAGGACGGAGTCACCCCCAAACAAATCCTGAACCCTAACTGGTATAACCGAAACCGAAGTAATTTAGCCTTATATGGCAGGGGAGCCGAAGCCGAAGCAATTTGGCCTTCTATGGCAGGGGGTACATGGCCGCCCCAAACCCTAAACATGCTTCTGAACCCGATAGGACGGAGTCGCCCCCAAACAAACCCTGAACCCTAACTGGTATAACCGAAACCGAACCAATTTAGCCTTCTATGGCAGGGGAGCCGAAGCCGAAGCAGTTTGGCCTTCCATGGCAGTGGGTACATGGCCGCCCCAAACCCTAAACATGCTTCTGAACCCGATAGGACGGAGTCGCCCCCAAACAAACCCTGAACCCTAACTGGTATAACCGAAACCGAAGCAATTTAGCCTTCTATGGCAGGGGAGCTGAAACCGAAGCAATTTAGCCTTCTATGGCAGGGGGTACATGGCCGCCTCAAACCCCGAACATGCTTCTGAACCTGATAGGACGGAGTCGCCCCCAAACAAACCCTGAACCCTAACTGGTATAACCGAAACCGAAGCAATTTAGCCTTCTATGGCAGGGGAGCCGAAGCCAAAGCAATTTGGCCTTCTATGGCAGGGGGTACATGGCCGCCCCAAACCCCGAACATGCTTCTGAACCCGATAGGACGGAGTCGCCCCCAAACAAACCCTGAACCCTAACTGGTATAACCGAAGCCGAAGCAATTTAGCCTTCCTTGGAATTTATATCAACTTTGACCATCCTAAAATATCATGCAGCAGTCCCACTCTTACAAAAAGGCCCTAATTGGCAAAACAATCTTGTACCATGCATATGGTCAAATAGTTGTCAGTCAATATTAAAATAATTAATATCTAAACTAATTATAGAAAAGAATGAAGACTGCAAGATTTTGTATAACTAATTCACAGATCCTAACTACAACTTCCAGCATTATTTAGATCTAAAAGGGCATCAACTTCAGTCAAATTCACAAGAACTAGTTCACAGATGCTCTTGGGGATTCAAGAATAAGTGAATAAAACAAATTTAAACTGAAACTCACAAAGGAAATGCTGCCATTAATAAAGGCAGTAAACAAGATCTCAACAATTGTGTTCTATTCCTGAAATTAAAACGAGAATCATTTTATGATAGTACAACATAACACTTGAGTTATGGCAATATTTGTTTAGAATTGCTTCAACATTTTGTTTCATATGACTCAATACTGGTTCAAACTCATTCAACATTACTTATTATATTTTTAAACATTTAAGTAAAACTATGTCAACATTTTATACAGAATGATTCAATATTTCTAAAGATATGTTTCCAGCTTATTTTTAAGCTATGTCAATATTTAGCTACAAATGTTACAACAATTTCCTTTATATCACTCAATACTTCTGCTTAATTGTTTTAACATTTGTATTAACCTATCTCAACATTTTTACTTTGACAGGTGGAAGTTGATAACAAATTTGAAGACTGGCTAGCTGTTGAAAACTAAACAGTTTCACGAATCTTTCCGATTTTTGTATTTCAAAATACGTGATTTTCTTCTATGATACTCATAGTTTATAGTGTCTCTTTAAGGAATTGTAACTTCAAATTTATAGTCAAAACTAGTTTACTCATAGCTAAAAGAAAAGCACCCTCCGCGCGCGGAAAAGAAATAGTAAAAACTAGTTTATATTTTTTACGTTACGAACGGAACGGACGAATCCCCTGCGCGCGCTAAAAGAAAAACACCCCGTGCGCGCGATAAACAAAGTCTAGATACTGGGTCGCGCTTGCTCTGTAGTGGGCTTTATATTCCCTCTGTAGTGCGCTAAAAGAAAAACACCCCCGGCGGAGGGAAGCAGCGGGGTGCAGGACGTGCGGATCCAACGGCTCTACTGGATCGCACGAATCTCAAATAAGTGGAAGCCAACTTGAGTTACTAGCTTCCGAGTGCTAGATAGGTTTTCGCGTTACTTTGGGCTTTAACAACCATTGTAAGCCCACTTGAGTTCACGTAGTAAATCGACCCAGCCCATTAACGAACTTGTTGGGCTGTTTTGTGTTCATAATCTTTTTTCTTTTTCCCGATGGTAGACCAAGCAAGCAGTGGCAGTGTAGTGCGGGGCTGTGGGCTCAGAGGACAGGACAGCAGGATATACGATGAATGATCCATGAGTTCGACTTTCAGATTATTCAAGTCGACCAAGTACATGCGTACAGCGGAGCAAATGAGTAATCGATCGTTCTTTCGCTTTATAATTTGAACTTTTTTTTTTGCGACCGTGCCTTAGCACGTATTTCATTAAGAGGAAAGCAGTTTACAAACAGTTCTTGAAGTCGCCAAACAGAACTTGGCCAACCCAAGATCACAAACAAAAAAGAACAGAGAAACACTGAAGAAAAAAAACAAACAAACGCACAACAACACAAACAGACAGCAGAAGCAGCAATGGCCCACCCTAACAAGCGACCAAGGTTTATAATTTGAATTTTTCAATCCCATCCCAGCACGCGCAAGCCATGAGGTCGGCTGGTGAAGCTGCCGCCACCGCTGCACGCGTGCACCGCCGCGTTCGTCGGCGGCGGTGGCTGCAGCTGCGGGTGGGTGTCGGCCGCGGCAAGGACAGTCACGGCCTGCCTCTGCCTGCCTGCCTGCCTCGAGAGCCCATGGGCGCGGCGCCCAAGCCCCCCAACCCGGCAACCCAACCTGCCTGCCGTGCGGTTATGGTCTCTAATTCTCTATTTTAATCCTGGCTTGGCGCTTAAGGTTTGTGCTTTGTGGTGTACACACGGACGGTGCGTCGCCGGTGGTGTCGACCAACAGCCTGGCTTATCAGCCACCAGCAAGCAATACTTTTCTCTCACAACAAATCAGCACCAGCCACCAGCCAGCCAGCAGTACTTTTCTCTCACAACAAATCAGCACCAGCCACCAGCCGCCAGCCAACCGAACAGGCTGCAAGTTAAACGGAGAGAGCACAAAGCACCCACCGTTCTCGACCGTCCAACTACATATTTATCCAACGGCCCGGATCAAAACAGGTTTCAAATATCCGATCATAGCTGACGCCATATACAGAGCCAGGGTTGTCTCCAGAAGTTTGGGGCCCGGTGCGAAATGCAAAACGGGCCTGAAATATTAGGGCATGTTCAACAGTTAGACAGCTGTTGTCTGTAAGTTGCATGCCATGTCACATATAGACTGTGAAACAAACGATTTGTACAGTGATCCATCTATTAGGTTATCTGCAAACTATTTAATTCATTCATGGACACATAAATTATTGTGATCAAGGATAAATTTGATCTTTATAGCCATTTTGTTGCTTCTACAAGAGAACGCAAAGTGGATTCAAATAAGTCACATGAATTTGTCATTAAAGCAAAAATATAATATATTTATATCAATATAAGTTTCACCAGATTTAGGGTCACAATATAAGTTTCACCAGATTTTTACTTCACGACATAACAGCTACAAATATATAGTAGAGATCAAAACAATTCACATGAGCAAACACCTAAGGGGGTACCAGTGTACTAGTTTGGTTGCCACTGTCTCAGGCAATGGTAACAAAAAGGTAAATAGTTGCTGCCATCCATCCAGATCAAGGTGGAGATGCAAAACTTAGTTGCTGCCATCCATCCATAGTTGATGCCATCCATCCAGTATCTAACACCATCAACAGCCTGATTACAGCAAGCAGATGAGGAATCATCAAGAGCCTGATTGCAGTAAATTACAGCAAGATTAAAATTACAGCAAAGTGTAAATCACAGCAAGTTACAGCAAAAGGTCACAACAAGTTTCAGCAAGGGATTAATCATGCAGTGAACAATAGGACTAAGAACTGATTTCAGTTCTGTCTCAAAACATGCACAATGATTATTGTTTATCTACGGCAGGCATCTACTTGCACATGCAATATGTGCTCAAACAGATGATACAGAGAATAGCACCAATATAGTAATACTACTAAGAATAGCACTGGCAGTACAGAGAAATGCATATTTTATTTGTGCTGAACAGATCGATCTACTACTGCAATAGCAGTAGTAGTACAGAGAGAGATTGACTGATTGATCAAAGATAAAACTCAACCGATCTATCATCTATCTGAAGTAAGTGCGCACAGCATGGATCTAATTTCACTTCAATCGCTGGTTTAACAGAGCAAATCCAAAAAGTACAAGAAGACTTTGTTACCATGTGGCTGGATCCAATGCTTGAGGACGAATCCATGGGTAAGACATCGGACTGCCACCAAGTCCTTGGCCCCAGCAAGGAGGATGCCGTACCATCCGTCCCTACCGCGCTCTGCCCCTCCGCCACTGCCGCAGTGCTGCCTGTGCTCTTCCTCTGCACTGCCGCCGCCGCGCCAATCTCCTCGGACGCAGCAGCCGCGGCCTTCCGCTCTCGCGCCGACGCCTCCCGCTTCTGCTCCTACGACGACCCTGCAGTCCCGCACCCTTTCGCTGCCTCTAGCAGACCTTGTGTGGCCGCCACCTCTGGCTCTTCTCGTCGCATCGTCGATTAGATAGATCATCTGGATGAATGGGATTGGAAATTTTGGGGAAGAAAATTTATGGAGAGGAACGACGCGGGAGGAGAAGAAATTTTGCCGCCATGTTACCACGCGACCACGCCAAATCTCAGAGCAACTCCCGCCGTATCAGATCAGCCGGCGTCGGCATCTTCGGGAACCGCTCGTACAACAGAGCGGGAGCGGGCGGTATAACCTGGGAGCACGAGCTCCTGCCGTCCTTTCGCGAGACGACGACGCGCTCCTCTTTCTTCATTAATTGAAGGCCACGTTGGACGAAGTTGCCAGCATGTCTACAAATAGACGACAACAGACGACCGTTGTACATGCCCTTAAACCAGTTAGGGCTAAGGATGATAAAAAAATCCAAATATAATTTGCATCACATTTACAAGCTCACTTCAGAACAGATGAAGCAAGATAGGGATCGCTGGGGTCTAGGAGGGCGGCAGGTGCTGGCTCTAGCTCTACCGCGTGCACCTGTGCTGCCGGCGGGCTCTGCCTCTGCTGCGTGTCGCGTGTGCCTGTGTTGCCGCCGGCTTGCCGCTGCGGTCTACCGAAAGCCGAATGAACCGGAGGAGGAGAAGATTGACGCGAGCGCAAGGACATGATGCAACAGATCGTCAATGTCACAGAAAATCAGAAGTTGGAATCGGCGTCCTCGGTTCTCCTCGTTCCTAATAACTACGGTAGGGTGCCGCGATTTGACGGTTGCACGCTGCTACAGGCCAAGCCAAAGTAAAATAGCTAGGCTGACATTTGATATTTGGGGGCCCTCGGTTTTTGGAGGCCCTGAGCGGTCGCCCACCTCGCTCATGGCCATCGACGGCCCTGTATAGAGCTCGTTATAGCCGTAGCTGTTTGAGACTGCGTACAAACTATTTATACAAAATTGTTTTAAGTACAATTTAACCGTTGCTATCCTATTTAGCTCTGTCATTGGTTCTTTTAGAGTATTGTTGCTAAACCATTTCGTACAACCGGAGATGTAAAACACTCATTCTGTTCGGTTGGCTTGTGGCTGGTGGCTGGTGCTGATTTGTTGTGAGACTGAAGTACTGCTGGCTGGCTGGTGGCTGGTGCTGATTTGTTGTGAGACTGAAGTACTGCTGGCTGGTGGCTGATAAGCCAAGCGAACAGGCTGACTGTCCGGAACCTTAGCGCCAAGTATAACACCNAGCTAGGAGGAGAAGCAGCTGCATGCTCCACCTCGCCAACAGCGCAGCGTGTCGGGGGTCTTGTGGGAACGAAGAACTATATTCCCTGTACCGGTATTCCATCCCATTTGATTAGTGTACTATACACACGCGGATACAGCATAAAAAAAGAAAGTAGTACAATATATAATACGCAGCAGTATTCTTTGAAGGTACAAGTGTATTAAATCGGAACCAGCAACGGCTACTATCGCTCTGTTTTGACTTCTTTTATTTATTTTTATTAGAAAAATGCAGGGCAGCGACTAGCTTACTCATGGTTGTAGTTATGGGGACGTTCCTTTTTTTTCCCCTCTCTCTCTCTTCATCTCTCGATACCAACCAATGGTATTCAGATGAGAGCTCTTTTACGGTATTTCATACTACCAACAAGTGGTATATAATATAGACCCCATAAGTAAGGGGTAGTTTTATAATTTTACTTAGACAAAAATGAAATTAGAGATTGAAAATACAAAAATATATATCAAGGATCAAAGTGATTTTTTAAAATCAATTACGCCATTAATTTTTTTTCCAAAATACCCATATACTACTATACTACCCACTGTATACTACTATACTACAGTTAAAGTTTCCAGTAGTATACAATTAATCTGAACCGTACGATCTTTTCATACTAGTCCTTCTTAGACACTAGTATAGAGTAGTATGGAGTACCGTAAAAGAACTCTCAGATGAATCAAAGCATGGAACCAAGTAGGTTGTCAAATGAAAGGGAGATTAATAAAGATGGCATGCTGACCAAGTCAAGCAAAGGGATGGTACAAAGTGAGAAGGCGGTCCAGGAGCTCGAGCTCAAAGGGACGCAGATGGTATGCTCGCCAAGTCGATCCAAGGATTTTGGACTTCATTTGTGCACGGTCCGGCGTAATATAGGGCCAACCCAGACATGAACTCTCAAATTTGAGTTGAGCTCAATCCAATTCCGTAGTCAATAAAATTGAGTTGAGCTCAATCCAATTCCATAGTCAATAAAACCTTTTCTAAATTCTCCTCTCATTATCTAGGAACTATGTTCTTCAAATCTAACTTTGACTTTATAATAATTTGGACTTAGGAGAAAACTTGAGAGAGGACACACTTTAAGAAAAAATTTGTTGATTAACCGAGCTTAAAATTTTTGAGTAGCTTGAAACATTGGTCCAAGCCTGATCATGATATCATGATCAAATATTGACCCAATTCTTTCACGAGCACCTCCAATTCAATGTTTTGCAAAGTTCAAGTTCCCTCCTAATTCTATGCAATGGATGGTTAAGTCTTTGCTAGCGCCTTGTTCATCGTGGCTAAATTGGTGCCTATCATCTATGAGCATCTATTTCACAAGTTCATGGCATTTGGAGTTGATTGGTTGGGTTTCGATTTATTTTGGAAAGTTTACTTATGTGTTCAAGCAAGATGCCAAAAACCGTCCGGCCCAAACTAGCTCCCCTTGTTGTGAACCATGAGCGAACAATAATATGATTGACTATTGTTCACGTGCATCACATGTTATCTTGCCTATTTAGATGGTTTGGGTTTTCAACCCGTTTTGAACTGCCTCTCATGGTAGCAGCAATCGAAATACTGTTACCTATTAGCCATTCTCGGTGCAAGATTTCATTTCACGGTTACCTAGAGTGACACATCATCCAGAAAAGTTTTAAAATATGATGAAATAGTTTCACACAATGCACAATTTCATCTTAGCTCCTGAGGTGAGGGAAGGGCTAGGGGGCCCAAGTCCCCCAATGCTTGTGCACATCGTTGCCGCATCCTAAATTTGCCGCATGTGTTAGTGAAAGGTTAACCTAAATACCTCATAATAAATCCATTAGCTACAAGTTGGGCCCTTCTATACTTTAAGTTTGGCTTTGGCTTCGTCCCTGGTTGTTTCAGATACACTACATGCAAGAGACAAATATCTTGAAAATAGTGTACACATAGTTTCATCTCAATAAAACCCATTTTAGCTCTTTCTTTACTAATACATTGCCACGTCATAAAAAATGGTGACATGACAGTCTATTTAATGCCATAAAACTCCCACTAAAATGCCAGTTGTATCTTCATTAAGTAAATAATGATTTTAGCTCCCTCCCTGATCATATAGTCAAGCTCTGCTACTGCTTGCATGTAAAGTTCTTTTTTTACTTTTACACATGCAGCTACTTGATTGGTTTGTCCTACGCCCGAAGGCTCCCAAGGCTAGCTGACGAGGTGGCTGCTACTTTTGCATGCCTCTCTGACAACCTGCAAAACCACCAACGTTGTTTAGTTTGGACACTGAAAGCCTAATTGAAGGCTGGGACTCCCAGCCAGCGTGTAGCGTTCGGCGTGGCCTTTGGAATTTCAGTGTTACGTGCGTGCCCTGCCCGCAAAACCACTTGCAAAAATTGAAGGCTGCTATTCACCTCACGATCGAGTCGCAATTTCAGTGTTGCGTGCCCTGCCGTCAAAACTGAAGAGCTGTCAAAAATTTCTACAGTAGCCAACCCTAAAGATCAAACGACGGTAACTGCATGCCAGCGGTCCAGCAGCTCGCACGGATGAGGCTGTGTCGCCATGTCGCTGCAACGTCGTGCAGTTGGCGACCAGCCCGCAGCAACCAGCTGCCCAGCCCGGAGCCCATCCCTCCATGTCGTATGTGGCGCGTACGTGCGCTCCCGACTCCCGTGCGCACCATCGTTCTGATCTTCATGGCTGACTGACCGGTTTTGCGCAATTGAACCTATATGTCAAGCTTATCACTTCATAAGCTGCCTAGTAGTACAGTACTAGCTGGTAGACCACTAGATGCATTGTTAGGAGAAGGAAGCAGAGAAGCAACCAGAGATGAGGAAGAAAGGGGAACAGAGGAGAACGATAGGCGAGGTCAGCTTCACACTGAGTTTTTCAATTACGCAATAGTTGATACCGTTCCCTTCGGTTACAAGCATTCTTATAAGAGTACAGCTGATGGACCCATTCTGGCCCAGACATGCGGACATTGGGCTTGGGCCTCCGATGCTCTTCTTTGGGTTCGGTAGTAGGTCCTGGGCCGGCATCGTCGGTAACACTCCCCCGGTCTTGAGAACCTGCTTGCCCCCAAGCAGGTGCCCGGGGAAACCGTTGCTTCAGTGATTCCTCATCTTCCCAGGTAGCTAGAGATGCATGGGAGACGGACTAGTAGATCAGAACTTGCCTGACAGTGGAAGACCCTCGTGGAGCGAGATGGTGTTGTAGTATCCGCAGAGGTATCTGAAGGGCAGCATCAGCAGGAGGTAAAGCTGGAAGTACCTGATGGTCAGGGGGAGAAGCTTTCTTCAATTGAGAAACGTGAAACACTGGATGAATCAAACTTGTTTCTAGAAGTTTGAGCTTGTATGCCACTGCACCTATCTTGGCAAGGATCTCATAAGGGCCGAAGAATTTGAAACAAAGCTTGTTGCTAGATCGACGCATGACAGACGATTGAACATATGGCTGAAGCTTCAGATAAACAAATTCCCCCACTGCAAACTGACGTTCACTTCTGTTCTTGTCGGCTTGGTTTTTCATACGCTGTTGAGCACGCAGGAGATGCCGATGTAACAAATCATTCATTAAGTTACGCTGTTCCATCCAAGATTAAAGCTCTGGCACAGTCAGAGAAGACTCAGGAGCCAATCCAAAATGGTGTGGGTGATAACCATACAAAGCCTGAAAGGGAGTCATCTGAAGAGCAGAATGGTAGCACATGTTGTACCAATACTCAGATAGTGATAGCCAACGACTCCACTGTGAGGGGCAAGCATGAACAAAACAGCGAAGGTAAGTTTCCAAGCATTAATTGACACGTTCAGTTTGACCGTCAGTTTGTGGATGATATGCAGAACTCATCCGAAGCTTAGTACCAGAAATGCTGAGCAACTCTTGCCAAAGTTTGCTTGTAAAGATTCTATCTCTGTCAGAGATTATGGACTGAGGCATTCCATGGAGTTTATAAATGTTATCTAGAAATGCTGTTGCTACTGTGAGAGCTGTGAATGGATGTGTTAGTGGGAGGAAATGAGCATATTTGGAAAACTTATCCACTACAACCAAAATGCAGTTGTAATTCTTGGATTTGGGCAGCCCCTCAATAAAATCCATTGATATGATTTGCCATGCCTGTGCAGGAATAGGAAGTGGTTGTAGTAACCCTGGATATTTTGCTCTGTCAGGTTTAGCTTGATGGCAAATTGTGCAGGACTGAACCCAAGTCTTGATCATTCCTTTCATTTTGGGCCAATAAAACAGTTGTTTGATTCTAGCATAAGTAACATGAAAGCCAGAGTGGCCACCAACAGCACTAGCATGCAGAGATTGAAAAACTTTGTGCTGTAAGGCAGGGCAAGAACCTAGCCATATTCTACCTTTGTACCTGATGATACCTTGTTGTAGGGTATATGGACTAGCAGAATCTGGTGATACTGGAAGTTGTTGAAGCAAGTGCTTGGCAGTCTCATCAGTGGTATAAGTGTCTGCAACTGAAAGAAGCCATTGGGGAACAGCAGAGGAAATCAATAGCAACTGGTCAGTAGGTACAGGGTGTCGAGACAAAGCATCAGCAGCAGTATTTGTTACACCTCTCTTGTAAATCACCTTGTACTAAAACCCAAGAAGCTTAGTAAACACTTTTTGCTGCCAAGCTGTATGTAATCTTTGTGTGTTCAACTGTACTAAGCTTTGTTGATCAGTGTAAATAATGAACTCTGCATGTTGTAAGTAAGATCTCCATTGCTCAATAGCCAAAACGATAGCCATGTACTCTTTCTCATAAGTTGATAGACCCTTAGTTTTAGGACCTAAGGCTTTACTGACATATGCCAATGGATGTCCTTGTTGAGAGAGAAATGCTCCAATTCCTTCATTACATGCATCAGTTTTCACACAAAAAGGTTTAGAAAAATCAGGGAGAACCAGGATAGGTGCAGTAATCAAAGCTTGTTTCAGCAACTTGAAGGCAGTTTCTGTTTCACTAGTCCACACAAACAGTGTGTTCTTGCACAACAGCTTGGTTAATGGTTTACTGATCACTCTATAGTTCTTGACAAATTTTCTGTAATATCCAGAAAGACCCAAAAAGCTGCGAAGATCCTTTACAGAAGTAGGTGAAGGCCAGTCCTAAATAGCCCTGATCTTAGTTGGATCAGTAGAAACTCCTTGTTCACTAATCACATGGCCCAAATAAGCAATGCTCCTTTGTGCAAAAGTGCATTTACTGGGTTTAACTTTCCAACCATCTCTCTGAAGTAAGTGAAGAACAGCTTCAATGTGAATCAGGTGATCTTCAAGTGAAGTGCTGTAGATGAGGATATCATCCAAGAACACAAGAACACATTTCCTCAATAGTGATGCCAAGGTGACATTCATAGCAAACTGAAATGTCCCAGGTCCTCCTGTAACTCCAAAAGGCATCACTAAGAACTCATATTGGCCCTGGTGTGTAGAAAAGGCAGTCTTATATTCTTCTCCCTCTTTGAGTAGTATCTGATGAAAACCAGACCTGAGATCAAGTTTGGTAAACCAACTTGCTTGTGAGAGCTTATCCAGTAATTCATCAATAATGGGCAATGGAAATTTTCCCTTAATAGTGAGGGCATTCAGAAATCTGTAGTCAATGCAAAACCTCCAAGTGCCATCTTTTTTCTTGGTCATTACTACAGAAGAAGAGAATGGGCTAGTACTAGGCCTGATAATGCCTTCCTGCAACATCTTCTGAACCTGTGTTTCTATATCTGTCTTGAGAGCTGGAGAGTATCTGTAGGGTCTGATCACAAACGGTTGAGCTCCGGGGATAAGTGGAATAGCATGGTCACAAACTCTTGAGGGAGGAAGACCTTGTGGTGGTTCAAAGACAAAGCTGAATTTGTCCAGGAGTTGTTGGATAGATGGAGGTATATGCTCAGAAGGTGTCACACCCGGATTTACGAAGGAAATCCGAATGCTACTATATGTGTACCCAGGAAGTCTTTACACACATATAGCTCCAGAAATGATCATCAAAAGAAAGGAAACAGTGCTCGATACATAAACAGAAATAAAGTCATTACATCACAGGGATTACATTATTATCGAGTTTATGAAAGTAGCGGAAGAGTAAGCATCTAAATCCACTGAGCCTCCACAGGGACTCTGACTGGGGGACTGCACTGCCTAGAAGTCCAGAAACTCCTCGGGAAACGCATCCACTGGCGGCTCATCTGAGTACCCATCCGGGATTTTGTTGATATGAAGTAAGTGTAAGTAATCCATCTTACTTAGCAAGCATAACATGATTAAATGAGGCTCAAAAAGGCTAGACAAGGCTGAACTGTGGTTAGCACTTTTAATTGATTGATTTTAAAAATTAACCTGAATTACTACAATTATATGACAACCCCGGTTGTAACCCACATTATGAAACATGTGAAGTATTATAAATGAACAACATCATATTAAACCATTTATCCGAAAAACAAGGAACCGCTCGAAAAGGATCCAGGCCGCTCTTAACCGTGAGCACGACTGTTATAACAGTTTTACACTCTGCAGAGGTTGTACACTTTCACCACCGGTCGCAACACCCCTTTGCCATAGGCAATGCACTCCCAAAACGAGCACAGGGCATCACTACGAAACCTTTCGACCGACACCCTAACAAGTTAGTGGCCGCTATGGTTTCGTGATCGGCGCATGGAGCCCTCCTCCCGGGATCGGCGACCACTCAGGGCGCAACGTGAGTGTCCCGATGGCGCTCAGGGCGCAACGTGAGACATACCGATGACACTCAGGGCGCAGCGTGAGTTCATCCCTAGGTAGGCGAGACCCATACTGATAACCTCACACCCCAACTTGCGCCTTTCGGTAACCACTAGACAAGCTAGAGCCGTACAGTTTACTTAGTCAAGACCAGAGCCATGTGATTCCCGTGGTTGTACGGTTTTCCTGGGTGGCTGCTTTAAGAATCGGAACCTTAAGGAGAGACGCTTAGAGCAATCCAAACACATGCTCAAGCTCCCTAAACCAAGTTGCTAAAAAGCATATTTTAATAAGGTTCCAAGTATATCATTAGTCAAGATTAACATTTATTCATCGATCATTAGCGGTTGCAAGCAAGCTAAGCACAACTAACTTATCTACCCACATGTATAAACCCAAGGTAAACAAGGTATATAGGATAAACAAGTCTAGTCATCCCTAGGGTTTAACAAATTTAGACACATGCATGAATGAGTAAATGTTTATATGGTGAATAGGTATCAAGGATAAATCATGTTACACTTGCCTTCCTCAAAGTTTTGCTGCTGATCCGGGTCTTCAAAGTCTTGATCAAACCCGGCCTCGTACTGCTCGCACTCTAAACATGCATTCCATCACCACACATACATCCATCACAAGCCAATACATGCATAAAAGAGTATTTCTATTAGAACAGTACACCATACAATAGAAACAGAAGCAAAAAGGTATTCTACGCATTTCTACGATCACATGAACGCGAAAATCACTCTAATCGGAGCTAGGATGATTAAACTATGCTAAAAACAAGATAAAGGACTATCCTGCGTTGAACCGAGGGCCTACACGTAATTAAACCTAGACTTCAGGGGGTAGCAGAGAAGTTTTTCTGAACTGAAGGATGGATGGCGGGTTGATTCGGGAAAAACGCAGGGTCTCTTTAACATAAAAGCCGAAGGGGTATGCTCTAATCTAATCTGGACCATTGGATGGGGGATGGAGGGCTCTGGGGTGTTCTGCTTGCTTCTGTTCGGTCCAACAGGAAGGAGATCGACGCCTTCCTTGCTGTTCTCGCGAACAGAGGGGCGCCGGCCATTGTTGCCGAGCAAAGCTCGCCGGGGATTAGGGGCCCCAAGGCTATGGTTCACGGAATCAAGTGCCGAGCGGCAGAATCGAACGAGTACAACAAGAGCAAATCATTTTAGCTGTCAATTTGGGCAAGGGCGCAGGTGAGGAACCGCACCACAGAGAGGGGCCGTCTGTTCGAAAGACGAGCATGGGAATCGGGGTTGGGGCCTTTGATCTACACGTCTAGGGGTTGGCTCCGGTTCCTGGTGGCCCTGACACGAGAAAGATGTAGAAGAGAGTAAGGGAAAGCTTGGGCAGTGACCAATCCATGGCGGCAGTAGTGGCTTACCAGAGCAACTTCCTGGCGTCTCGGACGGAGCAGTGCAGCAATGAAATTGGGGAGCGGAGAGGGTAAAGGAGGTTTGGGGGGACTCGTCCAAGCTTTTATAGAAGGAAGGAGGGGCACTGGTGGCCGGAATTGAAGGGACAGGGGCGGCAGTGCTCCACTGCTCCTCACCATTACTACCACCGAGATCAATTTGAAGTGAAGGGGATTTCGGTTCTCAGTGGAATGGGAAGGGAAAAGGAAGAGAGGTGATGACGGTCTGCCTGCCTGTGTGCGCCAACGGGAGAAGAGGCGAAGGATGGGGCGACGACGTTCTGCTTGGGGAAGGCCAGTGTTTTTCGTGCGGCAGAACGAGAGATGCAGAAGGGAGACCAAGGGGGAGCGACAAGGGGCGACGGTGTTGGGGCCTCTGCGTGCGATGGGAGAGGGAGAGGATGGGCCTGGGCATTCTCTGCGTGCGTGGAGAGGGGGAGGGCGTGCGTGGGTGGACAGGGAGGGGAAAAGTGGATCTGGTTTGGGCCTGGGTTGGATCTGTTTGGGCCCAAGGGAGGGAAAGGGAGGATGGGCCTGTAGGTTGGGTTGGGCCAGGAACAAGAAAAGGAGAAAGGAATGTCAGGCCGGGTTGAGGTTGGATTTCCCAGCCCGATTAGGATGGGGCAAGGGTTTGGGTTTGAGTTTTTGGGTCGGGTTCTCGGACTTTGGGTCTTTAGGAGTTTATTAGGCCCACAGGTATATGATCGTCTTTGAACTGTTGAGTCGAGCGATGAAAAGAGGAGGGGGTAGAAAGGTGCTGGGCTAGGTTAAGGTTCGGTTTCCGGGCTCTGGGGCTTAGCACACAAAAACACTCATACAAGAAAACAATGCATCGGCATGAAATGCACACAAACAAGTTTCTAAACCTATGGTTGATTTTAATTACAAAAAGGTTTTATATTTTTACCTAAATTTTGAGA
Source organism: Alloteropsis semialata (assembly GCA_004135705.1). NCBI lineage: Eukaryota > Viridiplantae > Streptophyta > Magnoliopsida > Poales > Poaceae > Alloteropsis > Alloteropsis semialata. The sequence continues at coordinate 7,870,397 of CM014273.1, read as the reverse complement.
ATGCACACACAATAACTTAGCAATTTAATTACTAAATTAGAAAAGGAAATTTTTAGGGTGTTACAAACCTACCCCCCTTAAAATGAATCTCATCCTCGAGATTCGGTTGAGCCTTCAAACAACTGCGGATATTCTGCCGCTAAATCTTCTTCTCTTTCTCAAGTTGCCTCATCCACTGAGTGTCGGCTCTACTGCACCTCATATATCCGTATCACTTTACTCCTTGTGACTCTTTCTGCACTTCTTGTAATTCTATTTGCATGACTTCTTCTGCTTAGAGCATCTGCCACCAAATTTGCCTTTCTGGATGGTGGTGAATTTCCAGGAATGGTAGATGTGCAGAACAAAAACCCACCCAACTATTTACATACTTAACTTAAACCTATATCTAGATGTTTGTGAGTATAGAACCCACAATCATCACAATCATTACAAAAAGCCAACTCATGCATTAATCATAATGACAATTTATTCAAACATCCAAGAGCACTTGTTCAAACATGACCAACTTATTACAAACTCAGAACGCATCTAAG
>CM014273.1:7858288-7869746 GCA_004135705.1 Alloteropsis semialata | reverse complement strand
GTGTCAAGAAGAATCTGACAGATCAGCCACGAGGGAAGTGGGTTGGTGAACTCCCGAGGGTTATTTGGGCCCACAATACCTCTATTTCTTGAGCGACATAGTTCACTCCGTTCAGGCCGCTTTATGGCGAAGAAGCCATGATGCCGGAGGAGATTAAGTTACAATCTTTCAGGACAACTGTTGACCAATCCCACGAGGACGAACAAATCACGAAAGACAATATCAAAGCAATTAGGCTGCAAGCAGACCAAAACATTGAAGAGTATCAAGACGAGACTCGCAAGTGGAAAACAAAAAGCTGAAATATAAGAATATTTCGACAGGAGATATGGTGTTGCGAAGGAGGACAGACGTGTCGGGCAAGTTGGAGGCGAAGTGGGATGGCCCATTCCTGGCCTCACAAACATCTAGGGCGGCCGCATACACTTTGCAAACGCTGGACGGCACGGAGGTGCCGTACACCTGGAGCAAGGAGAAGCTAAAGAAGTACTTCATGCAGACACAGCTCATCGGAGGAGCGCGCTTCGAGACTTTTTTGCATTTTAGCCTTTGATGTATTTTGTACTTGTTTAAGAAAGGGGCCATACTCTTTTCCTTATAGGGGGAACCTTCGGGTCACTTCATAGTGCTCGAAGGCGTAAGGTTTTTAATGAGGCGACACCTAGTTGTAATCTCTTTGTGAAATATAAACAAAGTGTACCCCCAGAAAAGGAGGAACGGCTCGATGTTAAAATTCTCGCGCGGCGCGGGAATTAACTTCGAGGGTAAATTGGGCGCGTGGCGAGGTAAGTGAGGGGCTCATGATGTGGCATTTTCGGAGCACAACATCGGTACCCTCTCTTAACAAGTCACGAGCACGCGGGCTTCGGCAAATCAAGCACCGCGTGGCAAAAACGCCAAGGGGCTCCACGCCCTGACAAAAAAGCCGCGCAGTGACACGCTGTCGCGTCTTCGGGTCAGACAAGGCCGAAGTCAAGAAACAGCGTTAGAAAAGCGCTTCGTCAATGCCAAGCAAAGGCATGAAGGGGAGACACCCCTATCAAACAGCAAATAGGGGAAGTGGTGAAAAACTTCTCTTGCAAATCAGGATTATGTGGTCTAAACTTACAACACTTCACACGAAAAAGCGAAGGGTAATTCAATAAGAAAATTACAGCCTTGAGTCTCATTAACCTTTACAATTTGGAGAGTACATGATATGATATATCATCAATCAAATGGGTTACAACCTCGTCGATGATGGCGTTCACCATAATACGAAGGTTTTCTTCGGTCGGCAGCTCCCCACCGGTAAGGCCAATCTTCTCTTCGTGCCATGCTGTTCAGAAGACGCCATCACTTTTTTCGGGCGAGTTCGGACTCCGAGATGGGACGAGAAGAAAAACAAAGATAGTGGTATTCAGGGAACTCATAGGGAGAATCTGGCTCCTCCGTATTCACGAATACGGGGCATGAGACCTCCGCTTCGAGGGAGGCCCGGGAGCGAATAACAGATGCCTGCTCAACGGAGCGGGCATGCACATCAGCGAATTTTCACTTCGCGACAGCATTGCGCCACACATAATACTCGAGCTTCGAGTTCCAGAAAGCATAAAAGGGGATATGCGAAAAGCGAAGGTGAAATTTATCCCAAAGGGATCCAGAAACAAAAAAGTCACCGAAGCACACAGTCACGGGGGTTACACCTTCGGTGATCTGCGCAGGCACCACCGTCAGGACCTGTGCAGACACCACAAAAAATATTAGTCTTTACATAACAGGGGCTGAGTACATGAAGTTTCCCCTAGCAAGAACATCTATGATCCTTCACACCTCTGGGACGTCTCTCGCAGTAGGTCCTATCGGGTGGCCGATTTCAGGGGTAGCTTGGTCGCCGACCTCGGTGCCCCTAGCAGCTGGACTCGAAGAAGAGCCCAAAACTGAAACTCCGGCTTGGCCAAGGCGAGTCGCGGCTTCGGCGGCAAATCGAGCACGTCGCTGCAAAATACAATACATAAGTGACGCGAATTAACTAAACCAGTGATCAGGCTAGAGCGCGAAGTTACCTGTTCAACCAAGAGATCAACTTCGACCACAGCATGCTTATGACCCGATTTGTGGAAAAAGGAGGAAATGAAGCTCTTGGTGATGTTCTTCGTGAGTACCGAAAGCCGCTCAGGGTTCAGCTCACTTGGCCAAGGGAAGTCGGCCTAGCGGAGTCGGCGCAAGTCGTTCTTCGTCTGGAACGGCTCACTGGGGCCGGCAGCCAAGCCTGGCTTGCAAAGAAGCTGACACACGTTGATGGCGAGGGTGCGTGCTGCGACTACGGCACCCAGCTCACCGAAGGCATGGCCAGCGCTATCCATCTCGCGAGCGCAGACACCCAACCAGGCGAAGATTTCTTCAAGGGAAGCAGTTTGGACGTCAAGAGGCCGAACGAGCTCCAAGGCCCCGAAGCTCTGCAGAGTCAGCTCAAATTGTTCCTTCACGAAAGCGAGTCCGGTGCAGACTTTGGCCGTGAGCTCGCACATGTTACCATTAATGACATCCAGTTCCTCTCCCAATAGCTTCGCGCGGTCCTGGTGCGTCTTCGCGGCAGCGTCAGTAGTGTCGTACACGGTCCTCTCGATGGCCAGCTCTTCGTTACGCACGGTCAGATCTTGGAAGTGCTTGTATAGAGCTTCATAATCTTCCTACAGCCTCGAGGATTTGCTCTTCTCCTCTTCTAGAGCTTTCTCGAGTGCCTCTTTTTCAGCTTGGAGGCGCTTCACCACTTCGATTTCTTTGCTCAAGGCCCCGCTGCTGCTCATACTTTGCAGTTCCCCGTCTTGCTTCTCGGTGCGATACGCACGCTGGGCCACACGGCAAGCAAGGAGTGCTTTCATGGAAAGGTCCTTCGCACAATTAAGGGCTTTGTCCACTCTGAGTTTCTCCAAGTTAGCTTCCATGACGGGCACACAGAAGTTGTGCTCCATCTTCTCTAGCAGCTGCTGCTCAGGGTGGCCACTCTCAAACTTCAGAACATCACGTTTCTGAGCGCCCCAGAGCTGGCAGGTGTTAGGCAAGTCCATGCGACCCACGACATCCTGGACATCCTTGATAGTGATGAAGTAAGCACTGCTGCTGCTCACCGGGTTGTCTCCAGACGAAGTTCCCGAGCTACTGGAGCTTGAAGAAGCCTTTTTTTTCTGCCAGAATCGGCGTCACAAGCAGCCTCGTTGCCGGGATCCATTTGTGCTTCCAATGAATATGCATTGGTGAAAATGCCTCAAGCCAGTCCATACCAACTATCAAATAATAATGCTGAAGTGGGAGAACCTTAAGGTTGGAAGTGAACTCACAGTGTTGAATAGTCCAAACTGCTGACAGAAACTCCCTGTCACAAACAAGCTGTTCACCATTGGCGACTTGAACACTGAAGGGATGTTGGGTGATTGTGCTACCCAACAGCTTGGAAGCAAGTGCAGTACTGATGAAGGTATGGGAGCTGCCAGAATCTATCAAAATCAGAATACAGTGTCCCTGAATATTACCCTGGTATCTGAGAGTTTTGGATGTCTGTGTGTCTGAAACTGCCTCTTGAGAAAGTACTGCATTAAGCTCCACTTCACCAGTGTTCTCAGAGATAGCTTCTTCAGTTTCCAACTGCAGTAATTCCCACAATTCCTACACCACATGTAGTTGAACTGTAGAAGCACAAGAGTGACCCCTTGACCATTTTTCCCCACACTTGTAGCATTGCCCCAAAGCCTTTCTGTAAGCTCTCAATGCAGAAAGCTTCTCTTGGTCAACAGAGTTCCTTGTCAATGATGGTGCCTTGGTAGTATGTGTAGCATCAGCAATGGACTTGTTCTTGTCACACAATGGTGGAGGTGGCAAGGGATGTGGTCCCTTGATAGAAGCATTATATGGAGAAAAGGAGGATTTCTTCACTTCCTTGGGTTTATAAGAATCACCCACTTCTTCCTGCAAGGTAACCAATACACAAGCAATATCGAGGTCTTTTGGACATTGTAAAAGAACAATGGATTTAATCTCAGGACGTAAACCCTCTATAAATTTCATGGTATAGTGCTTGGTATCTACGGGAGACTCATAAGCAGCTAGTTGGTCGATGAGTTCAGTGAATTCAGTAACATATTCATCTACAGAGCCTGTTTGTCTAATACGAAGCAATTGGCGTATTAGCAAATCATGCTCATCTTTACCAAAATGCTCAACAAGCATAGCACAAAACTCCTGCCAATTACTCCTACCAAGGCGTGACTCCACAGATTTGGAGCCAGCGAGCTGCAGGACCCTTGCAACTCATGGAAGCAACCTTAATCCACATATCAGAAAGAACGAAATACATCTCGAAATAGCTCTCACAACGGGAGATCCAGAGCTTAGGATTATCGCCGAGAAATTCAGGAAATTCAACTTGGGCAAACGACTGAGCAGATTACGATCAGGACACAGGGATCTCGATTCATACACATCGGAACTAGCAGTAGTGAATTTGGGGAAAGTGGAAGGAGGATTGGGGGGAGGCGTACCCTTGACCGGGATATGAGCATGGGTGAAAACCTTCCCAAACTCATGATCCCGGTAATTGTTGATATGGCAGGGGCTGATCCTGATCTTTCGATGAGAGGAGGGGTAACTTCGATTTGGGGGTGGAATCGACGTTGGCTGTCCGACTACAACAATCACAGGATGCTGCGCCTTAGCAACAGGTACACCGATTCCGACGTTGGCTGTTCTTGCCGTGCCAAGAACACCGTTGAACCTGCTAGCAATCGAGAACAAGCAAGAACAAGATGGACAAGTAAATAAACTCACGGATCTGAACCAAATGATATCTGAATCATGAGTTGGGGTCTTGAATCAAGCAAATCGGGTGGTCTAGTCGACACACGCGTTCACTAGGAAGTAGCAGTAGCTAAACTTTCATCTAAACAAAACCCAACCTTCTCCTGGTGGCTGGAGCATGTATTTATACATGGGAGACAGCCAGGAGGCGTGGGGGTGTAAACCCTAACATAGAATGGGCCCCTAGTGGGCTGGACGAGATACAAATGACTCAGTCCATGTCTGGAAGGCCGAACGTCATTTTGGCGATCGCTCTTAGCTCAGGTGGAATTTCGTCATGAGGTTGGATCCATCTGAAAATAGACTTTAAGATCTTTCCAATGAGTACGCATATGCCTCAAACAACATCCGGAGTCGAGAAATATTGCCAAATCAATTTGATGTTGCCTGGCTGTACGAACTTGAAGTCTGAACTTGGTGTCCGATCTTGTGCTTCCTTGTTGTGTAATCTTGATGTCCAAACTGATTGGTTGACCCATTAGCTTCCTCTCCATCATTCCTAATAACAATAAAATCATCACAATGATTTAGTAGCATCCAATTCTGAGATGAAGATTTATGGACAGCGAGGAACGAGTTTACCTGATAATTGAGCTCTCATGCACGGGCTCTTGTCATTGGTCCTTGCTGCGTAGTAGGCATGGTTGTATCGTTGGAAGGGATGTCCTCATCATCCTCCCCTTCTTGCATTTGAGTCGTCCTCGACTCAAGTTCATCTTCCTCGCCCAAATATGGTTTCAAATCTGCAATGTTAAATGTGGGGCTGACCCCAAAATCTGCAGGCAACTCAAGTTTGTATGCATTATCATTGATCTTAGCTACAACTTTAAAAGGACCATCAGCTCTCGGAAGCAACTTTGACTTTCTCAAATCAGGAAACCGATCCTTTCTCAAGTGCAACCAAACCAAATCACCTGGTTCAAAAGTGACATGCTTCTTTCCTATGCTACCAGCAAGTTTATATTTAGCATTCATGTTCTCTATGTTCTCTTTTGTGGTCTCATGCATTTTTAACATCAACTCAGCATGTTGTTTAGCATCAAAATTCAATCTCTCAGAAGTTGGTAGAGGCAGCAAATCAATAGGGGCACGAGGCACAAAACCATAAACAATCTCAAAAGGGCTCTTTTTAGTAGTAGAGTGTTGTGAACGATTGTAAGCAAACTCAACATGAGGCAAACATTCTTCCCACATTTTTATGTTCTTTTTCAAAATAGCCCTAAGCATGGTAGATAAAGTTCTATTCACAACCTCAGTTTGTCCATCAGTTTGGGGATGACAAGTAGTGGAAAATAGCAGCTTAGTACCCAATTTAGCCCACAAAGTTCTCCAAAAATGACTAAGAAATTTTGCATCATGATCTGAAACAATTGTGTTTGGCACACCATGCAAACGAACAATTTCACGAAAGAACAAATCAGCAACATGAGTAGCGTCATCGGTCTTATGACATGGTATGAAATGTGCCATCTTAGAAAATCTATCCACAACCACAAAGACACTATCCCTCCCCTTCTTTGTTCTAGGCAGTGCTAAAACAAAGTCTCCATTGAAATATCCTCCCATGGTGCATTAGGAACAGGTAAAGGCATGTACAAACCATGAGAATTAAGGCGTGACTTAGCTTTTTGGCATGTTGTGCAGCGAGCAACGAATCTCTCCACGTCCCTCCGCATCTTGGGCCAAAAGAAATGATCAGCAAGGATGTCTTCTGTCTTCTTCACACCAAAGTGTCCCATCAGCCCTCCCCCATGCGCTTCCTACAACAATAACATACGCACAGAGCTAGCTGGAATGCATAGCTTGTTAGCTCGAAAGACAAACCCGTCATTGAGGATGAATTTGTTCCATGTTTTTCCCTCCTTGCAATTCAGCAACACATCTTTAAAATCACCATCATGGGCATATTGCTCTTTTATTGTTTCCAAGCCAAAATTTTTGAAATCAAGTTGTGAAAGCATGGTATAACGTCTAGACAAAGCATCAGCAATTACATTTTCCCTCCCTTTCTTGTGTTTGATGACATAAGGGAAAGACTCAATGAATTCAACCCAGCGAGCATGCCTACGGTTCAGTTTTGCTTGACTTCGAATATGTTTCAATGATTCATGATCAGAATGTATAACAAACTCTTTGGGCCATAAATAATGCTGCCATGTTTCCAAAGTCCGAACTAGAGCAAGCAGTTCTTTATCATAAGTAGAATAGTTCAAACTAGGCCCACTCAACTTCTCGCTGAAGTATGCTATAGGTTTTCCCTCTTGTAACAAAACACCTCCCAAACCAATTCCACTAGCATCACATTCAAGTTCAAAAGTTTTAGTGAAATCAGGAAGTTGGAGCAAAGGGGCACGGGTTAACTTATCTTTCAATGTGTTGAAAGCACTCTTGTGTGCTGCAGCCCAAGTAAATGTAACGCCCTTCTTGGTGAGTTCGTGCAATGGGGCTGCAAGGGTGCTGAAATCCTTCACAAAACGGCGATAGAATCCAGCAAGCCCGAGAAAGCTTCTCACTTGTGTGACCGTTGTGGGAACCGGCCAGCTATGTATTGCTTCAACCTTGGCTTGATCAACTTCAATTCCCTGCGGGGTCACAACATAGCCAAGAAAAGAGACTCGATCCGTACAAAAGGTGCACTTCTCAAGGTTACCAAACAAACGTGCATCATGTAGAGCGTTAAAAACGGCACGCAAATGATCAAGATGTTCCTCAAGTGATCTACTGTATATCAAGATGTCATCAAAATATACCACAACAAATCTGCCAATGAAAGCGCGTAAAACTTCATTCATTAATCTCATGAAAGTGCTGGGTGCATTAGTGAGACCAAAAGGCATGACTAACCACTCATATAGATCGAATTTAGTTTTAAACGCTGTTTTCCATTCATCTCCTAGCTTCATGCGAATCTGGTGGTAACCACTACGTAAATCAATTTTTGAGAACACAATTGAGCCACTCAGTTCATCAAGCATATCATCTAGCCTAGGGATAGGATGACGATATCTAATTGTAATGTTATTAATCGCTCGGCAATATACACACATGCGCCAAGATCCATCTTTCTTAGGAACTAAAAGGACAGGAACAACGCAGGGGCTCAGAGACTCACGCACATAACCTTTGTCGAGCAATTCTTGCACTTGGCGCTGAATATCTTTAGTTTCTTCGGGGTTGGTCCTGTATGGTGCACGGTTGGGCAAGGAGGCCCCAGGAATAAGGTCAATCTGATGCTCAATCCCACGGATTGGTGGCAGCCCCGGTGGCACCTCCTTTGGAAAAATGTCCGCATACTCCTGCAATAGGTTAGTGACTGCAGGAGGCAAAGAAGAAGGTATCTCCTCAAGTGAAAACAAAGTTTGTTTGCAAATAAAAGCATAGCAAACAGCAGTACTAGCATCAATTTCATCTAAGTCAGATTTGGTTGCAATGAAACATGACCCTTTCAGCTTAATCTCATTTTTGTTATTGTGGCCAGATTTGGGGTTCTTCTTTTTGTGCTTTTCAAGTTCATTTGCCACAATCTGATTTTCACTCTTAGCATGCTCCTGATTCTTTACTTTACTAGCTCTAGCAAGTTCATCTTTCAAAATAGCTTCAGGAGACATTGGGTGCAAAACAAGTTTCTTGTCATTATGCATAAAAGAGTATTGATTTGTTCTACCATGATGCAAAGAATCGATGTCAAACTGCCATGGTCTACCTAACAACATAGAGCATGCTTGCATGGGTACAACATCGCATTCAATAGAATCATGATAAGAACCAATAGCAAAATTAACTCTCACCAACCGTGTTACCTTCACCTTACCGCTGTTGTTCAGCCATTGAATGTAGTAAGGTTGCGGATGTGGCTGGGTGCACAATGCAAGCTTCTCCACCATTTCAGCACTTGCCAAGTTGTTGCAGCTCCCTCCATCAATGATGACTCGGCAAGAACGCTCCTTGATCACACACTTGGTTTGAAACAAATTATGGCGCTGATTTTGTTCAGCCTTCTCCATTTGTGCACTCAACACTCGCTGTACTACGAGGCTCTCATAGTGTTCAGCATGTTCTGTTCCAATGTGCTCCTCATCTTCCCCTACATTGTTAGCAGCAAGCAAGGCATATGTTTCTTCATCTTTACTAGCAGAGGAATACTCACCATCAGGACGCACAACTAGCACACGTGCACTTGGGCAATCCTTGCGCACATGACCATAACCTTTGCAGCGGAGGCATTGAATGTCCCTTGTTCGCCCCGAAGATGCAATTGAGGATGAACTCTTGGTTGGTGCAGCGGCTGCCCCCTTTGTTGTTTCGAGAGGGTATGGTGAGGAATTTGTTGTCGAAGGTCGTGGTTTGCTGCTTGATGAAGATGGGGCAGCGGCTCGGTACAGTTGGGCAGCGGGGTTGGATGGCGTCCAAGTGGTAGCACGACCTGCAGAAATGTTAGTTCTCGTGCTAGCTCTTCGTCCCTGTACTTCCCTTTCAGCTTTACAAGCAAGATGAAACAAACGAGAGATCGAATTGTATTCTTTGTAAGCCAAAATATCCTGAATTTCCCGATTTAGCCCACCCATGAACCTAGCCATAGCTGCATCCTCATTTTCTACCAAACCACAACGAAGCATCCCTGTTTGCAACTCTTGATAGTACTCTTCTACAGATTTGTTTCCCTGTCTCAAAAGTTGAAGCTTATGCAAAAGATCACGTGCATAATAAGAGGGAACAAATCTAGCTCGCATAACTCTTTTCATAGCATCCCAAGTTTGTGGAATGTTGTTTGGATGGCTGCGCACATATTCACTCCACCAAATAGAAGCAAAGTCAGTAAACTCACTAGTAGCAGCCCTAACATGTTTGTTTTCAGGAAAATCATGACAAGCAAATTTTTGATCAACAGCTAGCTCCCAAGTAAGATATGCATTGGGGTCATATTTTCCATCAAAAGAGGGCATGCTGAATTTAATCTTCCCCAAAGAATCATCATTGTCGCGTACCTCACGTCGTGGTTGACGAGCACGTCCACCATGTCGACGGCGGCGCTGCTGCTGGTTGAGCTGGCCATTTACCTCCCCATCAAGCTCTGTGTCAGCTGAATATTCTTCCTCATCTTGCCCCGCAATGCTGCCCTCAGTGTTGTTGTTGTTGCGCCGTCCCGTACCATCACGACCCTCCTGGTCCATCCTGTCCAAACGCTCCAAAATACCTACAAGAGAGGTGTTAAGAGCCGTGTTCTGGTGTCGATCTGCGTGGCCTCCAATTGGCCAAGGCGTTCGTTGGTGACTCGAACATCCTCATCAAGGTGTTCAGCATGCACCCTCACTTGGCGTTCAAAGTGTTGAATGATGCCCCTTGTTCGAGGTGAATGAGCGCGTCCATCATCCTCATTTCCTGCCATTGTTAGCTTGTAGCAAAAAGATCAAGAGGAAAAAAAATGTCCTATCAACTCATTGAACTAGGTGGCAGCAAACTCCATTCTCTCAATCTTGTGCCATCAAGTTCTTACATGTTCTTACCACACTAGGAAGTTGGTGTTGGCAGCCAGCAAGAACAGCACAAAACGTTACACAAGCACAGCCCTGTGTCGTAGTAGATAATTTGTGGAGCTATAGGTGGCTGCAAGAAAAGTCAAGGAACAGCTAGAACCACGTTAGCCAAAGCGAGTTGAATAAATGTTCATAATGGTACCGTGCTGGTCCTAGGCTAAACCTTGTTAGAGACGTGAGCCTAGACACAAACGTAGTCACCAAACAGCGGCAAACAAGGCATACAAATAGAGCACTGCAGCAACAAGAACTCTTTTTCTTTCTTTCTTCTTTTCCTTCTTGTTTCTTCCTTTGTTTTTTTTCTTCTTCTTTTTTAATTCTTTTCAGGGGCCTCAAAAGTTGTGGTTGGCACAATCAAACAAAACAATTACTTCACACAGCCCTCCTTGCTTTTAGATGCACAGATTACCCAGCAGACATGCGGAAATCTCTAGAGCGATTGCAAAGTGATCAGAAAGAATTTGGTGGCAAGGTTAAATTTCCTTGAAAGAGCACAAAGTAAGCTTTCCAGAATGTATCTAAACACTTGAATTGGAGATTGGATGCAAGAAATATAGAAGATTTCTTCCTGTGCAGATCTGGAAGTGGGGATGGCGAAAAATTAGTGGAAAAATGCAGCGGCGTGAAAGGGGGGAAGTGGCAGCGAAACTAATGGTGACAAAAACGTGACAAGAACTCAAAACTCTAATGGATTAGATCCTAAGAACCAGCACATGACACCATGATGCAACCACAAACTCAACAAGCCAAGAACTAGGTAGAACAGCAAGGCTCAAACTAGTTTTGGGATTTTATATCTAGCCTATTTTTTTGGTATTTTTGGACTGTAGGTAAAGTAAAGAGTGGGTATATACTCTCACCGATTAACCTTGCTCTGATACCACATGATATGGCAGGGGCTGATCCCGATCTTTCGATGAGAGGAGGGGTAACTTCGATTTGGGGGTGGAATCGACGTTGGCTGTCCGACTACAACAATCACAGGATGCTGCGCCTTAGCAACAGGTACACCGATTCCGACGTTGGCTGTTCTTGCCGTGCCAAGAACACCGTTGAACCTGCTAGCAATCGAGAACAAGCAAGAACAAGAT
>CM014273.1:7844112-7857288 GCA_004135705.1 Alloteropsis semialata | reverse complement strand
GTGTGGGATCATATTTTGGCTATAAATGACTGCCACAAAAATCTCAAGCCATTTCAACAAAGTTGGAGTGCACTTGCTTCACAAGGGTATATGGAGCCTTTAATGGAACCATATCTCTACACTAGGGTTCTTAGGGATTGTGGGGTCCAAGTTGTAGTTTTGGCCTCAAACTTTTTTCTAGGCTTGCAAATGCCTTCATTGAAGCTACCACCAAGTTTGGGATTTTCCGGAGTTCGTTTGGTACTTTTTCCAGTTTAATTGAATTTCCGCGCGACTTTCCCGAGTAATTCTGCGTTGAACTAGGTCCACCCCCAAAAAGATCCGGATTGGTGCCAAAATTTTCCACAAGGTCTCCTGTACCCTAGGAAAAATACCCATGTGGAGTTCGCTCCATAACCCCAAGTGTTTTCCATGTATAACGCCCCATATTTTGTCTCGCGCACCACGGAAAAAATTATAATAATGCAAATAATTGTCCGGAAAATGTGGGGGCTGGTGTGGGATCATATTTTGGCTATAAATGACTGTCACAAAAATCTCAAGCCATTTCAACAAAGTTGGAGTGCACTTGCTTCACAAGGGTATATGGAGCCTTTAATGGAACCATGTCTCTACACTAGGGTTCTTAGGGATTGTGGGGTCCAAGTTGTAGTTTTGGCCTCAAACTTTTTCCTAGGCTTGCAAATGCCTTCATTGAAGCTACCACCAAGTTTGGGATTTTCCGGAGTTCGTTTGGTACTTTTTCCAGTTTAATTGAATTTCCGCGCGACTTTCCCGAGTAATTCTGCGTTGAACTAGGTCCACCCCAAAAAGATCCGGATTGGTGCCAAAATTTTCCACAAGGTCTCCTGTGCCCTAGGAAAAATACCCATGTGGAGTTCGCTCCATAACCCAAGTGTTTTCCATGTATAACGCCCCATATTTTGTCTCGCGCACCACGGAAAAAATTATAATAATGCAAATAATTGTCCGGAAAATGTGGGGGCTGGTGTGGGATCATATTTTGGCTATAAATGACTGCCACAAAAATCTCAAGCCATTTCAACAAAGTTGGAGTGCACTTGCTTCACAAGGGTATATGGAGCCTTTAATGGAACCATGTCTCTACACTAGGGTTCTTAGGGATTGTGGGGCTCAAGTTGTAGTTTTGGCCTCAAACTTTTTTCTAGGCTTGCAAATGCCTTTATTGAAGCTACCACCAAGTTTGGGATTTTCTGGAGTTCGTTTGGTACTTTTTCCAGTTTAATTGAATTTCTGCGTGACTTTCTCGATTAATTCTGCGTTGAACTAGGTCCACCCCCAAAAAGATCCGGATTGGTGCCAAAATTTTCCACAAGGTCTCCTGTGCCCTAGGAAAAATACCCATGTGGAGTTCGCTCCATAACCCAAGTGTTTTCCATGTATAACGCCCCATATTTTGTCTCGCGCACCACGGAAAAAATTATAATAATGCAAATAATTGTCCGAAAAATGTGGGGGCTGGTGTGGGATCATATTTTGGCTATAAATGACTGCCACAAAAATCTCAAGCCATTTCAACAAAGTTGGAGTGCACTTGCTTCACAAGGGTATATGGAGCCTTTAATGGAATCACATACATAAATGAAATCACATACATAAATGAAGTCTCACACATAAATGAAATCACATACATAAATGAAGTCTGACACATACATAAGGTATAGTCTCACATACATAAAGGTAGTCTCTCGAACACATCACGTTCAACAACTAGCTATTCATCCCTAACAACTCTCCCCTTGACCCCTTTCCTTTCCCATGGCAATATGTCTTTGGGCAGCTTCTTTTCCACATCTTCGATCTTCTTCGTAAAGTCTGTGTATAGCTGCATTTCAGCATAGTGATTATACTCATCAGGATCGTCCACGCCATCAACTCCGATAATGTGCTGTTTTCCAGAGACAACCACGTGCTTTGTCCTCTTCTTTGGTGGAAGGTTAGACACTGGGTCAGGTAAATAGAAAACTTGTGCCACATCTGAAGCGACCACCCAAGGGTCATCTCGGTAGCCTACATTTTCGAGGTCAACCATCGTCCACCCGATCTCATTCAGTTCGTGTTGTTTGATCCAGCGGCAACGAAACAGGGCCACTTGTATATCCGCTCCATAGTCAAGTTCCCATATATCTTCAATGATGCCAAAGTAATTGATTCTTCGCCCCTTTTGGTTGATTGCTTCAGTTCGAACCCCGCTGTTTTGGTTCACACTTGTCTTATCCTTTGCATGGGTATAGAATGTGTACCCATTGATTTCGTAAGCTTGCCAAGATGTCACTTGTCTCGATAGCCCAAGTGCTAACCTATGGACGGTAATATCATCTTTGGTTGGTCCAGTCGGTATGTTTTGGTCCTTCAACCATGCAGTCAATCGTTGCTTGTGTTGTTTCATGACCCACTCATTTGAGCGGCCATTTCTCTCCTCCTCTATGATAGCCATGTGTTCATCAATGTACCGTCGCATCACTTCTGTAGTCGCTAAGACACTGTAATGCGCCCGACTCACTTCATTGTAATCTTCGTCAATGAACACTTTTTTGCCCCTGGTGCCTTTCCCAGCCAACCTACCCTTGTGACGAGATTCAGGCTTACCAATCGCTCTCTGTACTTTTAGATACTCTTGACAGCACTCTACGACTTCTTCAGTAGTGTACCCCTCTATCATGGAGCCCTCTGGGTAATATCGATTATGTACGTATCGACTTAGGACAGACATGAACCGCTCGTAGGACCACATTTCATACAAGTAGCAAGGTCCCAGTGCCTCTATCTGATGAACCATATGAATCATGAGATGTGGCATGATATCAAAGAACGCGGGAGGCATACACATCTCTAGCTGGTTTTGGGTCTCCACCACGAAATCATGTAGTGACTTCAGCTCTTTCTTGCTAATCACCTTCTGCGAGATCTTTGAAAAGAAGTAGCACATACGGGTGATAGCCATTTTCAAGAATTCTAGCTTTATAGCCCTGATAACAATAGGTAGGAACACTGTCAACATTACATGACAATCGTGGGCCTTCAAGTGTGTTATTGACAGGTCCTTCATGGACACTAGCTTCTTGACGTTTGCCGAAAACCCAGTAGGGACTTTGACCCCCCTTAGGTAATTGCATATAGCCCTCCTCTCTTCTACGGTGAAGTTGAAGCAAGCCGCGGGCAGAGTGCATTTTCCATCTGCCCCTTTTACCGGGTGAAGCTCGGGCTTCACTTTTAGCTGCACCATGTCTTTCCGTGATTTCAGACCATCCTTTGTCTTGGGCGTGTCCATGAATGTAGCCGCGAGACTCTCGAAGACATTCTTCTTCAAGTGCATATCATCAATGGCATGGGGAACTTCCAAGTCTGGCCAATAAGGCAAGTACTGAAAGAAGATGGATTGTTTCTTAAAAGGTACGTCTTCGATAGGAGGTTTACTTCTATCTCTGATCGTCCCATCTGGATTCTTCTTTCCATAGACGATTTTTATGTTTTTCACCATTTTGTATACATATTCTCCATTCCTGCGTCTCTCTGGAGGGGTTCAGTCTCTAGAGTGTTGTCGTAATAATGTTTGAACCTTACGCTGCGGTACTTGTGAGTTTGCTGTAAGAAGCGTCGGTGCCTCATATAAACTATCTTTTTCGATGCATCCAGATACACATATGAAGTAACGTCCAAGCAGGTTATGCATGCAGTCTTCCCTTTGATCTGTCCGTTCAAGGCAAACAACGCGGGATAATCATTGGTAGTAACAATGATTATGGCTCGACATATAAAGTCCTCCTTTCGGAAGGCATCATACATCGGCACCCCCTTCCAGAATTCTGCCATTTCTTGCATCACAGGCTCAATAAACACGTCTATGTCAATGCCCGGTTGTTTAGGACCAGAAATGAGACAAGTAAGAAAGAGGTACTTTCTCTTCTGACACAGGTACGTTGGGATGTTGTACATGGTCAAGAGCACAGGCCAAGTGCTATGGTCACTCGTCCTCTCATTGAAGGGATTCATTCCATCAGTGCTCAATCCAAACCGTACATTCCTTGGGTCCTCGCTGAATTCTCTGTGCTTCTTATCAAAGCTTTGCCACTGAGTACCATCGGCCATGTGTGCAATCCTATCATCATCTATCTGGCGCGTATCATCCCACCATGTCATGAGTTGGGCTTCTTTGGGGTTTAGGAAGATACGCCTCAAGCGGTCCTTCACTGGTAGGTGCCACATTACCAAGGCGGAAATTTTTCTCTTCTTTGAATCAATGCCTAATGGACTGTCCTCTTGCACCTGAGAATGTTGTACCGCCTTTTTTCCACCCTTCTTCCTCTTGTTCCCTATGGAGGCTTCATTCCCTAAGTACTGATCGTTGTTCTTGTACCGACTGGCCCCGCACCTAGGACATTTATCTAGATCCTTGAATATGTCGCCGCGAAAGAGGATACAGTGGTTCGGGCATACATGGATTTTTTCAACACTCATTGTCAACGGACTTACAACCTTCTTTGCCTGGTAGGTGTTGGCAGGAACTGAGTTTGGCTTTGGTAGCAACCATGACAGGAGGCCCAGCAGATCATTGAAACTGCAGTCCGACCAACCGTATTTAGCCTTGAGGATGAGTAGTTCAAGCACAAAACGTAGCAATGTCCAGTGTGTCGGACAACCATTCGCAACACCATAGACAGTCTCCTTCGATGCTTTTGTTACCCTCTCTAGGTTTTCAAGACCATTCACGCTCTTTTGGATTATTTCTGGTCCAATGGCCCGAAGCATTTCCTCCAAATAATCACCATCATCTTCATCCCCGACACGTGCTCCAACGTCAACATTACCACCTGTGTCCTTACCAGTGCAACCGTCATCACCACCTGTGCCGTTACTATCCCAATCATCATCACCTTCAAATTTATTGTGACATCCGCGGTTCATTCTTACTTCAAGCTGTTCTGAATACTGGGAGAGGAGCTTTTGGGTGTCGGGGTCGTCTCCTATCAGATTTTCCATGTCATCATCATAAACTTTATTTTCACCATGATGAATCCAGACTGTGTAGTCCTTAACAAATCCTCGCGTAACCAAATGTTCTCTGATGACCTCTACGTCTCTCCATGCCAGTATGTTCTTGCAATCAAAACACGGACATACTATTATATCATTATTTTCTGTCAACGTCTCTGCATGCTTCTCAGTGGCTTTAATGAATTTATCCACCTCGTCACGGTAACTTTGCTTCCACCTTAACTCGCCATACATCCAAGAATTCCTGTGCTCCATATCCTTCAGGACAACAATTAAAAGAAAGTACATTAAAGAAACCATTAATCGGATAACTAAATACATACAAATGGCAAACCCTAAATAGATATAAATAAAGAGTCATTAATATATAAAGAATTTAAAGCAATTAGTATGGATGCACTAATAGATAATGATTTTACAAAATTTACGCAACAAAAATCATAGCAGTTGGAGTTTCGAGGAGGAAGATAAACTTGTTACAAATTTGCGCCACGAATTAAAAAGAAAAAAATACATATACATGACAAACCTTAAACAGCTACAAATAAATAGTCATTAATATAGAAAAAATTTATAGCAATTAGTATGGATACCCCCCACCTCCCCGGTCTCCTAGCCTCTACGTTGCGGCGCGCGGTCACTGCCTCGAGTCCTCGACGTGAGCTCACCGGCTGTCTCGTCGCGCCCGCTTGCGGATCTGGTGATGGCCTCCCCAGCGGCAGAGGTTCGCCGTGGCGAACGCAGCCCATGGCTCGCCTCGTTGGGTTTCGGCTTCCTCACCTTCAACTCCGGCATGGCCATCTACCGCTCCAACGCCGACCCCCAGTCCATCGCCTTTGTGGCCTTTTCTTACGTCGACCTCGTCCTGCTCTTCTTCTGCCTGAAGATCTATGAGCGAGCGCCAGCGGATAGCTCGAGAAGGCAGAGTCTCAAGGCCGTCGTGTGGGCCCTGACCTCGTTGCTCATGGTCATGTTCTCCTACAGAGTGGCCGCCGTCATGCCCCTTCCGGCAGCGGTGCTCGTCTGTGCGATGGCCGCGGTTGGCTTGGCAGGCATCTACAACGCCTTCTTGGCGCACCACGATACCGGTACTACTTCTAGTGCTTCTAGTGCGCAGAACATCGACCAATTCGTGTAAGGATTCAAGACTTTAGAAGCCCAATAGCATGAATATATGTGAGTTTTTTTTTTTGAACGAACGGGCACAAGATAGTGCCTATTTCATTGAAAGAGCAGAGAGAATATATGTGAGTATGTCTCTCGTATCGATGAATGGTTCATGGCATTCTTCTTCTTCTTTCCGACCATAAATTACAAGGTTTCTCGTATCAATTGTTTTCTTTTGAGGAAATTACACAGGTTTACGCTACGGTACGCTTTGTATATGTACTGCCTCCAAACTTTTTCCCTTGTCATTTTGGACATCGCCATGAAGTGCAATACACATTTTAATATGAAAGCCCACAAAAATATAGCTTTCCACATGAAATTTACTAACCGTCAAGTTATTTTGGACCTACCCATACACGCGGAGTTTAAATATGTGCATTTTCCCCAATAAAACTGGCCTTGGTTTCTGATTATTGAAAAATACGCTAAGAATAAAAGAAAAAGTAGAAGGTACCGCAAACAGTTTTTGAAACTCTCCATTTGTAATACCATTGAATTATATACTTTTCTGCTATGACAATTTCATTGCCACGAATGAATAATATAAAATGAAAAGATATTATTGGTCAAAGTGTAACCTAAACCCGACCTTTAGCTGGGTATTAGCCGGTACTGTTTCGATCCATCCTAGCTAAGAACTAGCTGGTGGTGTATCAAAAAATGTCCTTACACAAACAGATATTTTGAAAAGTCAGGAACTGCAGCCTGCTTGCTTCACATGGAAGAGTTGAGGTCAGGAACTGGCCGCGTTTGGTTAGGGGGTGTAAAAAATTTGCCGCGTAATAAATGCAGCTTTGACCACTAATTAGAGGTATTAAATAAAGTCAGTTTACAAAACTACCTCCACAACCCCCGTGTAAATCGCGAGACGAATCTAATGAGGGCTTTGACCGCACGATTAGAGGATGAGTACTGTAGCATTACTGTAACAAATCATGGATTAATTAGGCTCGTTAGATTCGTCTCGAAAAGTTGCACTCATGTGTGAAAAGGTTTTGTAAATAGACTTCATTTAGTACTTCATGCATGCAAGATTGCTTGGGGGGAAAATTTTCCCTGTAGAAACCAAACGCGGCCGTGGACCCAGGAACTGCAGCCTACATTTTTGAGGGTCGTCGCTGCTGTGGACAGCTCACTACCGGAACCCGACGCGCAAAGACTATGTGTGCCGCCCACAGCGTCCCCCGCACGGCGGCAACAACTATCGAATGTGACGGACGTCCACTTAAACATGTGGAATTTTTGTAGAAAATGGAGAAGTCTCCGTAATGACGTGTGGAATAAAAACAACCTTCTTCTCCCCTACCGGCTACAATTCTGGATGATGGTAAAACTTCCATGGCGCTTCGCTCTCTTTCTACCAGGATTTTATGTCGCGTGTTCAGATGCTTTCATATGTGGAGCCATACAGGCAAGACACGTGAAAGTGTGGATTATAGCAGAAACATATATGGGAGGACTGTGTACTTCTACATATTTCGCAGAAATCGATTTGGAAATTAACACTCCGATTATTTGGAAGTAAGAGCGTATATGCTTTAATTGATAAATTTTGTCAAATTCGAAACAAAAAGCTCCGAAATTGATTCCCGTATAACCTATTTATAATCTTAGTTAAATTTAAAATAATTGGACTCTAAAAAAATTGAAATGGCTTAAAATTTGAAACGGAGGGAGCAATTATAATCTACAGAAATTTTGATCTGTGACGAAGGTTACGAGAAGAAGGGGAGGAAAAGGATTTTATTGTGATGAAGGGAAACTTTTTTCTCGAATGACCAGCCAAAACATTTCTTCCACACGAACAAGCTAGCTACCACTCTTAACCAGAAAGCAAGACTAGAGCGACTACAAAGACTTTTGGGAAGATGTTAACTTTACAAAGATAAATACTCAAATAAATAAAGAAAATGCAATACCTTTTCTTAAATGGATAGGCATCTTCAGTCACAAAAACTACAATCCCTTGGCCCTTGGCTCCTTTATAGTAGCGCTTGGCGCCTGCTCTTTCTTCTTCACCTCCTCGCTCCTTCCCACAGATGGCGATTGCGATGGCTGCTCGTCCCTCCCCTCCCAAGCAGCCGATGAAAGAGGAGCTCCAAAAGGGGTGCGCCGCGGCGTTCGCGGTGCTTACCTTCAACACCGGAGCGGCGACGTACCTCCTGTGGGGCGACGTGGAGTGCGTGGCGTCCGTCGGGGTGACCTACGTGCTCCTCCTCCTCCTCTTCGCCCGGCGCTTCGGCTACTGCTGGGAGCCGGGGACCCATGACGACGGAGCAAGCTTCCGACGACTGGACACCCTCGTCTTGGTCCTCTCCCTCTCGGTCGCGGCGCTTCTAGCGTCGAGGTTGGCGCGAGCGTCGCCGTTCCCCTCATCGGCGCTGCTCGTGGCGGCCGCAGGCGCGGCGGCACTCGGGGTCGGAGGCTGCTGCGCCTGTCTGCTCCACCGGCGTAGCTGGTAACTGTCCAAGATCCGTCCTTCAATTGTTCTGCAGCAACAACATGATTATATATAATGTAATTTGGCTCCGTATTTACCAGACTATTAGTGGGGGAAAAAAATCTAACGGCGACTAATTATTTGCAGGTCTAAGCAGCAGCGCCAGGACACTGTAGCATTCCGTGTTGAAAATTGTGGATTTAAAAATTTTTGTTTGAATTGATTGCTTAACAACCTAGGAGTGTGTTCTCTCTCTCCTCTAATAATAAACTCTTAGTAATTAAAATTGTGCTCTTGGTTGTAATTAGGGAAATGATTGTTTGTGTGATTTGGCTCTTGTCTTGTTTCTAATTGTTTGATTGTGTGTAAGTTCATATTTGAATTCCCAATTCAAATATAAACTTAAAGCTAACTTAAACTAACTCTTCTTGGGCCAAAACTCCTAGCCCACCTAATCTAAACCCCAACCCAACCCAACTAACTCGACACCGGCCCAGCCCGTCTCCCTCCACCTTTCTCCTCTCTCTTTTCCGCGCACGGCCCATCACCCGGCCCAGTTAACCCCGGCCGCTTAAACCTGCGCGCGGACGCTCCTCCTCTCTCGGCCCGACACACCAGCGCCGCACCCCCCCTGTTCTTCTTCCTCCCCACGCCGGCGCCGCTACACGAACCGCACCGCTCCACGCCGCTCCGCCTGGACGTCGCCCGCGCCCACGTACTCGTGTTCCGGCCCGAGCTCCCTTGGCTCCCAAGCAAACCGCGCCCCAAGGCAACCCGCGCCCGCTCCAGCCTGGCCGTGCCGTACCCTTCCTCCCTTCTCATCGCGCGCGCGACACCGCTCTGCTTTTCCCCAGCTCGCGCGCGACGGCCCGCTCCTCCCCGCGATTCGCGCTGCCGCGCAACCACCCGGGGCCCACGCTCTCCCCTTGGCCGCCAAGAAAGCCGTCCCTCTCCATCTTTCCCCTCGGCCAAGCCATCCCCTCTATAAAACCCGTCCCCTTCTCTCTGCTCTCCCCATCGCCGAATCCTCTCGGGGCGGAAGCCCTGCTACCCCACATCACCGGCCAAGTAGAGAAGGAAAGAGAGAGAAGGAGGTGGAGAAGCCGTTCGTCGAAGGAATTGGACGGAGGAGGTCTCCTTGCGCCGGAATCGCCGTCAAGCTTGCCGCCGGTCATCGTCGCCGCCGCATCACCGCAACACCGAGCTCGGCATCGCCCTCGCCGTACCGCGAGGGGACTTCATCAAGCTTAGTTCCATCTTCCTCTTCACCTCATCGTGAGCACCATCGCCGCCTCGATCTCCCTTCCCTCTCTCTCGGTCTTGCTCTGTTCGTCCGTCGCGACGCCATGAAAACCCTGTGAAGCCTTGTTCCCCTTGATGGTTTTGCCTGTCCGGCCTTCGAGCCGCGCCCGTTTCTCTCTGCAGGGACGCGTTCGCATGATTCCTTTCCCGCACACGCAAATCTCCTCACCACCTCGCTCTTGTGCGCCTCGACGCCGTAGCCCCAAGCTGATCCGAGCCGCCGCTGCAGCGTTGCTGCTCGCCGCCGCCCTTCTCTCCCGCTCTCTTCCGCTGCTCCCGCTCTGTGTTTCTCCCTTCACGCGCGCAAGGAATCGGCACAGGAGGACGCGCCAGTGAGCCGCGCGCCCGCGCCTGGAGAACCACCGTCGACGCCGCGTCGTGCTCTGGAGCGCCGCGAGCGAACGCCGAAGCACACGGAAGACCACACGTTGATCTGGCCGCACCGTTCGCAGAGGATCCCGGCGCCAACGTCCCTCTCTATGACGCGTGGACCCCACCTGCCAGTCGCACCACCTCACTGACGTATGGGCCCGCGACCCCCACCTCTCTCCTTGCCGAGAAACGCTGACCATGGGCCGAATCCGCTCGGCCCATAAACCCTTTACCCTTTCTGGGCCAAACCCACAAAAGTCTGCTAAACCCCCTTGATCAGTTAAAGCCCGCAAGCAGAATCGGCCCAGTTGCAGCCCGCTCCAACCTTTTTCTTTTTCTCGATCTGTCAATCCGGGCCCACATGTCATACACCGCGTGTCACTGACACGTGGGACCCACTGACCGTTGACCGTTGACTTGGTCAATGCTGACGTCATCAGTGGTGGACCCCGCTGCTGACGTCATCCTGCCACGTGTCAGGCTCTTTTTCTTTTCTTTTTCGGAATTTCAGAATTAGGTTTTATCTAAGAAAATTCATAATAAATTCATCCTAGCTCAGAAAATTATGAAACCAGTTTCATAATTCTTCTAAAATCATGATCTACGCGTTAGTGCAGGAGTTGAGTGCTTTTGGCTCTTCTTTGGATCTTAATTGGAGTTTATTTGCAACTAGCTTATCGTTTATTTATCCGATTATTAGGATTCCCGGAAGATTTGGACGACTTCGTCGACTACGACCACGACGATCGTGACTTCATCAAGGAAGTGAAAGTGAAGGACCTTGCTCCAGGTTCACGCCCATTCCGACTTTGAATCCTATTAGGCATTGCTATTAGAATTGCTAGCGCTTTAATTCATGTTGATGTTAAACCTATGCATAGCCTTTGATTATTACCTGATATCCTTGTGTACCTAGATACATTGTTATACTCGTGCTATGCTTGCATGTGTGGGATTAGCTGTGATCTTGATCATCTTGGCGTGTGTTTTGGGGTGGGATAAAACTGAAGAGTTTCGAACCCCCGGCTGGAGTGAGCAGACATTAACCGACCTTCTGGTCGGGGCTCGGGAAGTGTGTTGGGCACTTCCTACGGAGTACCTGTGGCGGGTACATTGTTGTGGTTACTTTGGAGGAGTTGGGGAATGTTACCTGTAATGGGTAGACTGGCGTACCGCGGAGTCGGACGGCCCAGTTTGGAGGCTTGCTTGCTCTGGCTTAGGCTGAGTCAGTTGGACCTGGTGACGGGACTTTGTCAAACGTGCACACCACTTATCCTCAGAAGGGGAGGATTCCAGCCATTTCTAGTTGGGCGGTACCATTTCTGTGGAGCAGTGTGCTAGGATTGGGCTCACCGGTGGCGCCACCGAAGCCCGGCTGTCTCACAGCCCTTTGTTTCCGAGACTCTCGACACCACGGTGGCCAGGCTAGAGACTCACAGTTCTGGGTCCCAAGCCCGGGAAAGCAGTATGGTACCGTTCTGGCTAGGAAGTCATGGTTGTGGGCTGTGTCTCGAGTTGGCGGCCACCAGCTCGCAGCCCGGGTGGGACCAGGTGTACACACTCTGCAGAGTTAAAACTATACGTATAGCCGCGTCCTCGGTCATGGACACCCCTCGATCCGGCTTCTTCTGATTAGTGTTTTGGGATATTCTATCTCTCCCCTTTTTCATAGCCTTGGGCGGGTTGAGAGATGATAGTGCGGATTCCGGCTTGTAGCCGCTGAGATGGGAAGAGTGGGAGTCTTCCCATCGACTCGTGAGGAGCAGGAGGTGAGAATGCGACGGGACCCTGGTGTGCTAGGGTTGACCGTGGAGATGATAGCTTGGGAAGCTGATGTTGGAGATCTTTATTTCTGTTGCTGCTGCTGCTGCATAGGAAAACCCCAGCTTAATTCCTTGATATATTTGTTATACTAGAATTAGGCCACCTTAAAGCTTGCATACGGATGGTGACGTGGACCTGTCCCATTCCTTGGGGACAGTTCGTGAGCTTGCAGGTTTACACTTGGATTCCGAGTTCAGCCGTCGGATGCTTCTTGAAGGGTTGTGTTGCTTCGCTCAAGGTTGCCTGTGGCGAAGACTGGAGATGAAGACTTGAAGACCTAGCTACCGCTTCGTAGGCTTTCTTCTTGTCGTTTAGCCCAAGGGGCTTGTAACAGCTACGCTTCCATATTATCCTTGTAATAATTGTACTCTGATTCGAAGTATGGATATGATATTATGCTGAAATGAGATCTGTACGTGATAGCAGTTGATTCTGGGACTATCACATGGTACAGGGAGTCGGATTCTCCGATTTGGAAATCCGGGATGTTTCAGACACAATCCTGCCTCTTATGCAAGAGTCGAGCAGTTGATTAGATATATATATATATGTCGAATGAATTCTGAATTAAACCATGTATTATGCAGTTTCTGAGGAGATGGCCTGTGCTCCGGATGTAATAGATGGATAAGCATAGTAAATGCTAAGGGTCCATATCGATCCGCAATCGATTTAGTGTGCTGTTTACAAATGGTTGTACAGCAAAATGAAATATTTAGTATATGTTTTTTTCAGATGATATGTGCATTTGGCTGAATGGTTGTGCCCTGTATGGCTGTATCAAGGCACCAGCTGCATGCGACCAAACTACACGAATAATGAGAATTATTGATTCTCAAACTCAATCCATTAACACGATTTGAGTTATTATCCCTCTAGATCACATCAACAATTTCTTCACTATATATCCACGATTTGAGTTAATACGCGATTTGAGTTATTATCTCTCTAGATCACATAGGATGAAAGTGACATAAGAAATATTCACACATGTACACATCTCTTTACTTGGAACATGAGATCGAGGATGCCATCAAAGTTAGTTTTACTAC
>CM014273.1:7812995-7843112 GCA_004135705.1 Alloteropsis semialata | reverse complement strand
GTTGCTCTTAGGCCTTAGCTCATGTGTGAGAGAGCTGCGATGCATTATTGAACGACGCAGGCGGACGCGGACGCCTGAGTTGTACGTAGCTGACACTCTTGAAGACGCCTGGGCAGTGGCACAATCAAGCTCCTAGCACATCTCGATCACATATTGGGCTGAGATTAACCGCAGCCACAACATAACCATGCGGAGCATGTATGGCTCGTGACACAATGCATCCTAACCAGGACTTATGAAGTCGTGCAGTAACGCCTGTCGATCCAACAAGGAGAACCACAGGAATGGGGCCCGCAATGCATGCTCTGGGAAAAAGAAACGGGGCCCTGCTGGCTAATACTAGCCTAATACACTCTAGGAAATGAAGTGAGACCTAAATAACAATCGCAATTTATGAATGGAAAAAAAGAAATGAAAGAAAGAAAGGCAAGAAGGAAGGAAGGGGATCCTTGATTATGTCAGAGCATCTCCTAATAATCATCTAATGAGGATGTTTCAATATTTTTTTCATGATTATTAGGGGAGTTGTTTTTGTAGTTCTCCAATAACCATGTCCCAATCCAACTATCGTATTGGGAGAGTCACAACTCCCCCTCTATTTGGAAAGAGTTAGAGTAGATTATTGGTTTGTCCCAATAATTACTGGAAAAAAATAAAAGAAATATGCTGAAACAATATTTTTTCAATAACCCTTTCAATATAGTAGTTGAATTAGAGAACACAAAACTGCTGGAGATGCTCTCATGGCCCCGGGTCCCCAGCGATGGTCCGACCTCACAAACGATACGCAACTTGTGCCTTGTGCGGGTGGGCCAACCACACGGCATCAGCAACAACTCCAGCTCCCAAACCGACGTCGCAGGACTTTCAAAAAAAAAAAACCGACGTCGCAGTTGGTCCTCGCACCTATGCGATGTGATGTGCGTGTGCCCCACCACACCAGGAGGCACCGCGGCTTGATTGGTTTTCTAGCATCTAGCATTGCTAGGAGGGAATTTTTTTGCATGAAATACTAAATGAAGTCTATTTACAAAATCTTTTCACGGATGAGCGTAACTTTTCGAGACAAATCTAATGAGCCTAATTAATCGATGATTGGCTACAATGATGCTACAGTAATCATCCTCTAATCATGCGGTCAAAGGCCTCATTAGATTCTTCAGGGTTCCTA
Source organism: Alloteropsis semialata (assembly GCA_004135705.1). Lineage (NCBI taxonomy): Eukaryota > Viridiplantae > Streptophyta > Magnoliopsida > Poales > Poaceae > Alloteropsis > Alloteropsis semialata. The sequence goes on along the minus strand of CM014273.1, from coordinate 7,841,941 downwards.
GTGCAGGGGTTCTGGAGTTAGTTTTGTAAAATATTTTTATTTAATACCTTTAATTAGTGGTCAAAGTTGTGAACAGTATCTAGTATCTAGTGCTGGAAAACTAAACGGGGCCCGCATCTTGTGGCTGGGCAGATGCTGGCTTGTCACTGTCCTACGCAGTCTGCAGCTCTCATGATTGACAAGTTTTGGCTCGATTTCCATTTTCTCAGGGCAAGGAATGGTTTCTGTAGTGTATGGTTTTCCTAGATAACGAAAAAAAGAACCGATAAATGCAAAGTGTGCCTTGATCCAACTCGCCTCAGTTACGTTACAGATTGTTGACAGTAAAAAGTGGAAACTGTAAAACCTAGAAGTTGCTTGGCTTTTTCTAGATTGTGGGACTGTTGAATCATGCAAACCATTAAAAGGCGGGATGAGATAGCTTTTATGGCATTCCACAATCGGATCTCGGGTTGATGAACTTGTAAAAACTGAGCCACAATTTGGGATGTTTAGACCATAAGCTGAAGCTAAAAAGCTGGACTCCATTATCCAGCCGGATCCAACCAAAGAGTTGAAGGTTTTTTTTTTCGCACTTGAGTTTGTAATTAAGCAAGTGCAATACACCGCTAGAAAGAAATGGACAATCGACGCGAGAAGTCCCAATCTAACAGTACAAGGACTGGCAGAGACCACAAACTTCTATCAGAGACCAAGTACGGTTAGCGTCAACCGCAAAATGCCGTGCAAAATTCAAGAACTGACCGAACGGGGAACAGAAACAGCCGGTCCATACCAACCACGAAGACTCGACGCAAACCAGCGTCTACGGTCTACTTCAGGACAGCACAGTCCACAGTAAACCTTGTACGTGGTGGGAACAAGCTGAGCAGTTGAGCTCATGATGCATACCTGATTGTGTCAGCTACAAAGGACATATGCGGCGAGGAGAACCTGCAGCAGCCGCAGCTTTTTTGGTGGAGCTGGAAAATCGAACATCTAGATCCATTGACTTAGGTCCCACCAGAGAACAAGTTTTGCATCCACATACGTATGCACTGTGAACAAAACTCGCACTATAGTTTTCTTTATCAGCGTTTCCAGAATAGCACCATTGGATTTTACAGCAGTAAAGAAATCAGCTCAACAAGCTGTAAAAACGCTGAGGCAGTTCTTTTTCAACCGCTCAGAGAAGATGCAACATCATATAACACCAAGAATGGGATGGCTAGCTTTAGAGTGACCAATTAAACGAATTCCTGGATATTAGTTACAAGAATTCAAGATCCTGCTATAACATCACATCTGCAAAAAAAAAAATATCATTTAACATCCAGGTGCACAAATACCTGCACTTCCACCCTCCTGCCATGTGTACAAGAAGCTTCATCATTTTGACATGAGTTAGTGTAGAATGCTCGCCATGGAAAATAAATACACAAGATTGTCCTCAGTATACGGCAAAAACAATTTGTGAATTTTTACAATGCTTCAAAATAATAACAGCCGTTCGTTAGTCCAGATCCGATGGTTGACAACATTTTGTGAATTTTTACAATGCGTGGCTCTTCACTGGCCTCTCTTTCTCCAATCCCCAATGCTGGCAGCGCTGCGGCGCTCCCCCATCATCCCTCTCCGTGCCGGTCCTGCACCACCCCCTCCTGCCGTATGGAGGGATGGGAACACGTGCAGGAGCGGCGGCGCTGCAACGGACGAAGAATGGCCACGCTGGAGGAAAGCTGGAGCTGGAGCGCTCCAGCGGTGCAGTGACTTGATGGGGCCATGTTTGAGCAATCCTACACCATAAGCACCAAATCTGATAAGTCGATCCAAGTAAAGGATGACATGGCCCTCCGCATCTTTAATGTGAAAAGCTCTCATATATAGTCTCTAATTTTATCTTGCACTGGGCCTTGCCATGACCCGTAGCTTTTTTTTTTCAAAAACGCAGGTATGCTGCTCATCATCTGACAAGTAGCATTTACAAGCCTAGTTAGGTCTTGGACAATTTCAGACATTGGTGGCCTGAATTATGGATTCTCCTGTATTATAAAAGATTTAGATCAGACACATGATCGTTGGATTCAATTTGTTTACATAATAATGAAAAGGTCAGATTAGCATTAAAGAAGAAAACAAAACTGAATTATTACCTGGATACAGCGGCTGATTATGTCAGCAAATCGTGACAATGCTATATCAGAACATTGGAAACGTATAGATTTGTCCACCATCTTGGAGAGTGGTTCAATGTCATGAAGCTGAGAACTGGCCCATCTAACAAGATGTTGCTCATGACGAGGGCATGAACTGCGCATTATCACATAGAACATGCATGTGAACCGGAAAGCCAGTGTTTTCCTTCTTTGGTACTGACATAAATGATTTGAAACAACTGTGGAAAGATACTGGCCAAGCATAAGGCTTGGTTTTAATAACCTATTACCTATCATAAGGTTTACGCCCGGTAAGAAGTTCTAGCATCACGATACCAAAGCTGTAGACATCACTCCGTTCTGTAAAAGCTCCAGAATCATGGATCTCAGGTGCTTCGTAGCTCAGTAATGCACGCATCCGACCTGAGAGCTGGATTGAATAAACATCAAATGTGAGTACACTTGCAAAGTTGCAATTTCTGCCAATGAGCATAAGAAGATGCGTTTTTTACACCTTCTCAGCATCAAATAAACCAAGCCATAAAACTAGGAAAACATTGGGCATCGACTATGAGCAACATAAGGTAATCAACACACGCCATTTTCAAAACGGCTATGTAGTATCATCTTCTAACAAGTTGACTCAAAAGCTGACACAGATCTGTGGTAAACCAGCATTTGGTTACTCAATTGAAAGTACCAGGAGCTGCTACAGAAGTGGACATATTATCACTAGTACCATCATCCTCGTCGTTCCGGTCTTGATGCATATATCACATGATTTTTTGCTATCAGCACTCAGTTGCTCATTTCCAGGCCTTTCAATAAAACATACCAGTTTACATAATCAACAGAATAACTAAATTATTAAAATCTTCTTCTAGAAGAACTTCAAGAAAATAGAAGAGTCACATACTGATATCGCAATACACAACATGTCACATACTGATATTGCAATACGCAACTGCGTCAGCAAGAGGTATTGCTATTTACAACAAGGGAAATCTCTGGTTTGGCAACACAAGTTATCCTACAACTAGCAAGCAAATATTTCTGGTTTTGGAGAAACAGGCAACCAAAGGTTATGCCCTTATGCCAGATAACTCATTGTTAACCATTAACTCTTATGGATTCAGATGCTATTCTGATCTAGAGCTATTTCAGCCACAGCAATGTCAGCAGATACAGGACATCATGAAAAGATGTAGATAAAACCATGATTGGATTACCCCCATTTGTTTAGTGTTCCCAAAACATGAATATCTGCATCATACGTTATAGCTCACCTGAGTAACAGAACTTGATAGAGTTAGTTCTGTCAATCCACACTCAGCAACACACACTGAGAAAAATTTTTTTGTCAAGGAGCACATTAGCTGATTCGAAATTCTGGTGCACAATTGGAGGTTGGCAGCTTTCATGGAGATACCTGCAGGGATAAAGTAATTTAAAAGTGAACTGAGGCCAAGCTCAACCGCTAAAAAGAAGAACAGCAATGTGGATTATTATACTGATAATGGAACACTAATTTTCACTTACTCTAAGGCTTTTCCTGAACCAAGAGCAACCTGGAGGCGAGCATTCCATGACAGTGAACTTTCAGTGTCCTCTCCATCATGGAGTGCATCATGTAGTGTCGTTCTGCTGAAGTAATTGTACACGAGAAACCTCTGCCCATATTCAGCACAATATCCAACCAAATCAAGAATGTTAGGATACTTGATCTTTGAGATATGTACAACCACTTCTAGGAAGTCATCTAGAAATATTCTTCCATTAGCATTGTCAATCTTTGTAACCTCCATTAACTACACAAAAAATACATTAGTAATTTCATTAGTATTTGAACGGAAGGCTGAGCATAATGACTGCTCTTTCATAAAGACATGTAATGTTTAGTTCATACCTTACCATCTGGAAGCTCTGCTAGGTATACCTTCCCTAATTTACTCTCTCTTATCAAATTCTCCTCTCTGAAACTATTTGTATATTTCTGAAGAGATGCAAAAGAGTGATGTGGGAGAAGCCACTTTAATTGGGTGTGGCGGCAGTGGAGGGGGTGGCGGTAGAGTAACTGGAAAAGAATCTGAATCTGTTCGATTGAAATTAATTATGTGCTCCTTTTGGTCTTCCGTAGACTGGTTAGGGAGAGCTATAAACAATTGCACACAAACTTTCAGACATTTGAAGTTGATGAAGAAAAGAGATATCTTTGTTCCAACTCCAAAGGACTTTATACCTGCTGCTGATGAACTTAGCTCACGGTCCCTCTTTTCAAGTGCTTCACCTGGACCTGTCAAATAAACCAGCTTACATGAACACCAAAAGAATAGAGAAATCAATATCATGTTGGGATGAAAGGTCTACCTTTTTTAACACCATCCCTGTGTTGCACTGGAGATGCCTTGATTTGGGATTCAAACCTATGATGCACCCTTGCCAGCTGACTTCTATTATGATCATATCTTGACTGTCTCTCTTCCTACTTGGATAGACAAAATAATACAAAAGTATTACAATAATGAACAGCACTACTCCGAGAAGAACAAAGCCATAGAGTTCTTTTACGGTACTCCATACTACTCTATACTAGTGTCTAAGAAGGACTAGTATGAAAATATCGTACGGTTTAGATTAATTGTATAGACTAGTATAATAGTATACAGTGAGTAGTATAGTAGTATATGGGTATTTTGGAGAAAAAATAATGGCGTAATTGATTTTAAAAAATCACTTTGATCCTTGATATATATTTTTGCATTTTCAATCTCTAATTTTATTTTTATCTAAATGAAATTACTAAACTACCCCTTACTTTTGGGGGTCTATACTATATACCACTCGTTGGTAGTATGGAGTACGTAAAAGAGCTCAAGCCATAAAGGCAAAAAATACCAAATGTTGAAGATACTTAGAGTCTGGGAAGGACTCACCTCAGAGTTTGTCGCTCCTAACACCTTATATGTACCTTGCTGCAGACCAGTAGAACTCTCTTCTGCCTGCTGAACAATTAACGTCACTTCATCCACCAACTCAAAGCAACGAAAGTGAGAACTTACACACAAGCTCCAAAAATTATGCTAGTGGGAGCACACTATGTGAAATGTGGGATGAGTAAACTTACATGTGTTGCCAATGAAGAACACTGGTCAGTTTCCGTGAGACCGTAGGTACTTTCCATTTCATCAAGCGTCTCAATTATACGCCGTGTAACTGGTCTCCTCCCTGGATTGGAGTCTATGCACTCTATGCCTATCTCAGCGCAAACCCTTACTGTTCTAGCCATGCGTCTCCCAGTAACGTTTTGAATCTGTCACTCCAACTTTCAAGTATCTAAGGAATTGCAATCACAGATTAGGATTTATCAAAGCAATGGAAATTTAAGTATGTTGTACAAATGAACAAAGCACAGTACAAGTGTAGATGCTCGCGTACGCGCGCACACTCATAGTTGTAATTGTAAGGTTTAGGACCTTTGCTTGTGTTGTGTAGTGTACACAACCATATTGCGTGTGTTAATCAGCCTATTTTTTTATATCGAGTCTTGTCCTGGAAATCTGGAATAGTCATGTAAGCTGTTTTTAAATCTTACATTATCAACTGCAATGTACCCCTCTTGTCCTGTCAATATCTCTATGATTATAATACCAAGGCTGTATATGTCTAAGTTGAATGTGATTACTCCATTATAGAATTCTGGAGCCAAATATCCCCTGCACAAAAAAATGTGGTTAAGAGGAAGGCGGATACAATATAATCCGTACCTAAGGAAAAAAAGTTGTATTTCAAGATGCTTAGCTAGCTTACAATGATCCAATCAGTTTTGTAGTTATAACCCAGCTCTGGTTTTCATCAAAGCACCTTGAGAGACCAAAGTCAGCAATTTTTGGCACCATTTTATAATTTAAAAGTATATTTGCAGGTTTGAGATCTAAATGAACAATATTATTTTGGTGAAGATAATGCAAACCCTCACAAATTCCCCTGATTATTTGATAGCGTGTCCTCCATTCAAGACCACGAGATGCATCTGCAAAAGTGGGGAGCAGATTTTTAAGGGGAATATGGTTACAAGGATACTTAGTCCTAGTTACTTAAGTACTGCTTCCATTCTCCAAAAAAATGTACTGCTTCCATTAAAAGGAGGAATAGGAAAACTTGTAAATACATAGGCAATTCTATAATTCTGGATGATCGGAACAGGCAATCAAGAATGCGGTTTACGGATTTTCCCATATAAATACGATGGAAAGAAACCTACCAGTTATATACTCATTGAGACTCCCGTTTGGCATAAACTCAAAGCAGAGCAACCTTTGTCGCACATCTGCCATGACAAACTTCCCCTCATAGTTCCACATTTTCCCTTGTGTATCAGCACAATAGCCCAGGAATCTTACTATATTTTTGTGCTGCACCTGTTAGCAATAATCTTGACTACTAGAAATGTGTAGATGCATCTACATGCATCTATGGGCTGAGTTCAAGTCAAAAGGAAATTGACTTGTTCTTTGTGCTAATGCTTAGCTAGCATTAGGTAGTAAAGTTAGAATTGATTACTTGAAGTTTCTAGGTAGTACTTTGGTTGTCTTTGGGTGTGTTAGCCTAAGAGATCAAAGTCAAATTGGCTAGATTATGTAGTTGTCAATGAGTTGTCAAATGAGCATGCTAGCTAGTGATTAGCTAGAGGTGAGTTGTGCTCATATATGACGGTTTGTAAGTGAAAGAGCATCTAGGCCCCTTGTGGGTTTTGGTGAGTTGAATGACAACTAGATTAAAGGTCTAATGAACTTGTTAAGCTTATGAGCAGGTCTGAAGGTATTTGTGAATAATCTTTGTGGGAAAGATTGTATAAATGGCTCATTTGGCGAAAAGAACAAGTGTGATGTATGACATTGTACATCTAAGCATGAAAAGTAAGCAATGGCTGTTGAAGATGTGTTGAGGCTTAGTAATAGCCTCATATTGCAAGATTGCTTGAATTGAAGATGAATATCAAGATAATAAATATTGAAATGATCCCATGATGACTTTGTGTGATATATGACAAGCAAATAAAGGTGAAGATAGAGGCATGATGGCATTGGGTTATTCTTTGGTCTCTAAATAAAATGAGAAGCTTGTTATAAACAAATGTGATTTAGAAGTCAAAAGTAAATATGATATCAAGTGGATTTCATTCTTGATGACAAAACAAAGCTAGACTCAATATGGCAACGATTGGATGAAGAAATCAAGCAAGGGATTAGCAACGAGGTACTAAGCGAAGTTTGGTCAAGTGGTGACTTGAGCCATGAGCTTTGCTAGGGTGAAGTGGCTAGTGCTTAGAGGATTTCGAGGTATCAAGTCAAGCCTTACCGAGTATAGCAATGGGATGCATCAAATGTTTATTGAATCATATGAAAAGGGTGACTTGTGATCTAAAGTTGGATTTCATTCATATGTGTTGAATATTGATCCAAGTCACTAGCTCAAGGTTGAAGTGCTCAAAGCAAAGAGACAGAGTTAGATGCAGCTCTCATAAGGATATATTGATCAAGTATGGCATGATACATTGTGGTGAAGCTCAAGAGGATGAATATTGCATTTATGTTTGATCTTGAGTTTAGGTATGCCGTACTATCAAGAGGGATGCATCATGTGATACTTTGATAAGGTCTCAGTGCTCAATTAACCCATGAGAAGTGATGAGAGACACAAAAGCCTCACGAACACATGTGACATGGGTTGGACAGTGGCAAAACCGGAGGTTCCGGTTTTGGAAACCGGAGGTTCCGGTTTTGGGTGCCACGTGTCTCTAACGGCTCTTTAGTTTGAATTTCCGGACGCTCCGGTTTTGGAACCGGTAGTTCCGGTTTTGGTCTGTCACTCTAACGGCTAGTTTTTGTGTTGTGGAGTATTTATACCCCACGCCGTCTTCAGTGGCAGGCTGCTGTTTTTGCAGTTGCTTTTGTGCTTCCTGCCTGTTCTAAGCTAAGCCAAAGCCAAGATAGCTCTCCCCAACCCCTCTTTGTGAGGTGGTGTGATCTTTGATAGATCCTTTGAGTTGGGTAGTAGAGAGGAGCCATTTGTGAGCACTAGAAGAGCACTCATACGCTTGAGCACTGTTTCGCCTTGTCAAGTATCAAGTGAAGCATTTGTTACTCTTGGAGGTGTGCCTCCTAGACGGCTAGGCGTCGCCCGGGAGCTACCAAAGTGTGGTGAGCCGCGGGACAGTTTGTGCAGGTCAAGCTTCGCCTCCGAAAGGGAAGAAGCTAACTAGTGAAGTGGGGAAAGGGGTTGAGAGCGACCCGGCTTCTTTGGAAGCACCCAACGGAGATGTAGGATTCGCCCTGGGTGAATCTGAACTTCGGGAAACAAATCTTTGCGTCTCGTCACTGGTTTGCTTACATTTGCATTGCACTTGAATTCATAGCTTGATCGTGTGATATTGGTTGATCTATTCGGGTGTCAGTGTTTGTGCAGTGCAGGTGCTTTGTGAACCTGCTAAGATACATCCTATGAGCATACACTCTGATCTGGATTGATCTCGAGCTCAGTTTGCAACTCACAGGTTTGGGGGTTCTGTGTGCCCAACCCAAAACCGGAGGTTCCGGTTTTGGAAACCGGAAGTTTCGGTTTTTGTGGCTGAGTGTCTTTCCGCTGCTTAAGGCGTGGCTTCCAATATTCGGAGACTCCGGAGATTTTCCGGAGACTCCCAAAGTCGCTGATAAATTTGTTTTAAGTGGCGACATTTTCAGGTTACGCCTATTCACCCCCCTCTAGGCGACATCAAGATCCTTTCAATTGGTATCAGAGCTTGGACTCACATCAAGCTTAACCGCCGTGAGAAAAGATGTCGTCATCGGGTGAGGTATCTTTTGAGTCACTCGCCATCGATGGCTCAAATTACGCTTCTTGGTCCGCTCATATTCTGAATGCTATAAAGGACAGTGGTCCTACTGCTGAGCGTATTTTAGTTGAGAGCATCGTCCCTATAAACTTCGATTGGCACAAATCCGAGCTAACCGAAGAAGTGGGAAAATGCCTTCAACTAAATGCCCAAATTACTAACTTCATGATGAGTCTTCTTAGCACAGAACTTCAAGACATGATCTTTAAGAAGAAGAAGAAGATACATGGTGATGCACATCGCATTTGGGCTCTACTTAAAAAGTTGTATGCAAAGCCCAAATGTGATAGCAAGGATAAAACAGATGCTAGATCACTTGAGGAGTGTTCAACATCACCAATCATTTCCACTAAGCCTCAAGTGACTCCGCTTACTCAGCTTGAAGATCAGAGAACTTCGTCCAGCTCTACTAGCACAGAGAAACCGGAGGTTCCGGTTTTAGCAGTGACTTCACCGTCAAGGATGATCTTCAATGCAGGCCAAGTAAGGAGTCAATCTCTACAAGGAACTCAAGCTCTGGTGATGAAATAAATCTATGTCTTGTGTCCATAAGCAAGAAGAAGTCAACCAAGAAGAATGATAGTCAAAAGGTTGACAAGTACAAAGCTTTAACCAAGGTTTATGAAGAGCTCAAGGATTCACATGCCTCCTTGGTTAGTAAGTATGAAAACCTAGAAAAAGAATATACTTGTGCTTCTAACTCTCTTGCATGTGTAGCACCATTGGAAGAGGCCAACCAAAAGCTCAAGGCTCAACTTGAAGAGCTCTCTAACAAGTATATGAACTTGCAAGCAACTCACCAAGAACTAGAGTGTTCTCATGAGAAGCTTGTGGAGTCACATACCATGCTTGAAGTGGCTCACGAGGTTATGGTTACTTCGATAAAATCCTTAGAACCTCAATTGCACAAGTATTCTTGCTCACTAGCTAAAATTGATTTATCTTGTACTAACCCTTGCGGCTCGCAAGTAAAACCTTCATGGTATGATCAAGTTCTTGTAGAGTCAAATGATGACCTCATTGCACAAGAGAATGATAATCTGAAGCTAGAGGTCGAGAAGCTCAAGATGGACTTGTGTAAACTAAAGGGCAAGAGCTTTGCACAACCTTCTCAAGATAACCGTGATGTCATGGTGAAGAAGCTTGAGAAGGGATCAACTCTGCAAAGCTCCTGCAACCATCCTGTCAAGTCCATCATAAAGCAGAAGCATGACAACAAGAAGAAGACACATGATCACATCAAGTGTTTCGAATGCTCAAAGATGGGACACTTCGCTTCTATGTGTCCAATGAAGACAGAAGACAAGCCAGCACTCTCGAAGAGACAAAGAAGCCTTTCTAAGAGAAGATGCTTTAGCTGTTACGAAAAGGGACACAAGATTGGAACGTGTTCAAGTAAGTCCAAGGCGCTGCCTAGCAAATCCGGAAGCTCCGGATTATGCAAACCGGAGGTTCCGGTTTTGGACATGCAGCAACACTTCAAGCTAAATAGAGGTTTCTTGAAGGCTCAAGAAAAATATATGAGAGGTGCTGCTGTCAGAAGTCAAGATACTAAGTCAACAAGCAATATCAAGCATAAGATTTGCTATGAATGTCGACAAAAGGGTCATCTTGGTAAGGATTGCCCAAATGGTAACTCTCCTAAGCTCAAGTCCATTTTTAATAATTCTAAGAAGCTTAGAAAGAACCTGAATAACTCTTGTGCTGCCAATGTGACTCACTCATCTAAGGCGAGCACAAAAGCTATTTGGGTACCTAAGACCTTGTTGACTAACTCTAGTGGACCCAACATGGGTTGGGTACCAAAGTGTGCTTGAAAATATCTCTACAGGTACTTGTTGGTGCATTGGAGCCTGGCATACTTGAGAAGAACTTTATATTCTATCTTTGGCTCAAGTAAAGAACTTCATGTCTATTCAAGAAAAGGTGTCAAGTGAAAATTGATGACTCATTCTGTTCCTCAATGCATTCTTGATAACAAGTACCTTGCTCCTGGTTATCTAGCTGACTGTATATGAACATGCTCTGTGCTAATCATATACAACAACTAGATAACTCTCTTTGTCAAGTCAAGTGATGACTTTGCTTTCATGTCATTCGATGCTCTTGACCACTTCCTCTGGAAGTTTTTGTGTTTATAATTCCTGCAGGTCATATATGACAATATCCATCTAGAAAAGAGTCAAAAATATCAGCAGAACTCCAACTCTAATTTGCCAAGGCAAAACCGGAGGTTCCGGTTTCTGAAACCGGAAGTTCCGGTTTTGGTGAACCTGTGGCAGAATAATCTGGAAGTTACGGATACTCCGCACTTTTCTTCAGAGTCTCCGAAACTCTGTCATCTTTGCTCTTTTTCTGACTGATTGAAGTGGACCAGTTGTCATAAGCATCACTTTGGTTTATCCTGATTGTATAAACATCCAAGGAAAGTAACTGTAAGGAATTCTCAACTAAATTTCATCATGGCATGATTATGTTACTAGGACAAAATATGAAATGAGCTCCCTAGGTCCTAACTGAACCAAGTGCATGTCTCAAGATTCAAATCCTTGATGCACATATTAAGGGGGAGCTTGTCTTATATTTTGTGTCCTGGCTACTAACTCCTTTGTCAAGCTTTCATGTGTGTAGCAAACTTTTCTGTCATTCGCTCAAATGTTTTCTTCTCAAAGAAGCAACATTGCAATATGTTTGCTGCATTTACAATGACCTTTAAATCAACTTGAGAGCTTGATAGGCATCTAATGGAGATAGTATTCGAGCTTAAATAAATATCTTATAAAAGATAAAGGTGCCATTATCCTTCTAAGTGAAGAACTCATGTTCCAGGGCTAAGGTATGAATTCTTCAATCCCTATGTCTTTTACCTTATGCATCTAGGCCCTGTATATGCTAGTGTGTGCATGTTTTGCATGAAGCAATTTCAAGTCCTTGGTGTGCCTTTAGATATTTGGTTGATACCTTCATTTAAATTGACTGAGTGTCAAATAGCCTTGTATCTCGTGAGGTATGAACTAAATATGCTAAAGAAGGTGCTTGACCTGAAATTGTTGCATGTCTGAGTGAAATAGGATAGTTTTTCAAAATATCACTAGTATCATAGATTGTGTGTTTTCGAAAATTATTTGGATCTTGGTCTTTGTGACCATATCATGGCATTTATGGTTATGGTTAACCTTGCTTGTTTGCTGGCTAACTGTAAGTGACATGATTCTCTCAAGTCCATAAGAAATCATCTATATCTTCTCTCAAGGGCTAATCATTGGATTTCTTTCATCTCTCTCAAATTTCTTAGGACTATCAAACTGAGCTTATGATCTGGTTTATTATGGATATCTAAGACCCAGGATCATATTCAAAACTTTCTCTAGTATCTAGTTGGTCAAATCTTGCTCAATCCAAATTTCATACAGTTGTGCTGGTCAAAACCGGAGGTTCCGGTTTTCCAAAACCGGAGGTTCTGGTTTTGGTCGGGCATATCACTGTTGAACCCGTGACTCTTCTCCTATCTGTCTCATTCTATCCTATCCTCTCCACCCGACCTGGCACTGTTTGAGAGGGGCGACATGAGGGCGATTTGAAGATTCAACCAAGGGATTCAAGGCTTGGAGGTTGATTCTTGGTGCTCAATCTCGGAAGAACCGATTTCCCACTCCGACTTCTCCCTCTGCAGTTCAAACCATGCCCAGAGGTATTCGAAAATCTTGTTCCATCTCGATCTATCTGTCTAGGGCCTATCTCTTGGATTCCTTCGGTCAATCATCTACATTTAGGCCATCAATGCTATGCCATGTACTGGATTCGAGTTTCATGGTCGTTTTTCGATGGGAGCAGAAACTAGGGTTTCCAGGCGAAACCGGAGGTTCCGGTTTTCAGAAACCGGAGGTTCCGGTTTTGCTCTGAAAACCTGCAAATCTATCCAAAATCCTGTCCTCGTATTCCTTTGAGCCATGATTCTATCCCTGGATTGTTTTCTAAATATTTTATTTGATATCATCTATCAGGAAGATCCAAGAACACTGAGTTCGAGTTTAGAAGAAGGGATGAAGCTAGTGAGAATCCGGATTTGGGTCAAGGATCTCGAAGAAGGTCACAAAGGACTGCAACCAGGCATGAACTTCCTAGGGCAACTCTGGAGATTGAGGGAACTGAAGAAATAGAGGAAGAATCTAGTGATGATGATGATGTGGAGGATGAAATCTATGTGGAATCTCCTCCTCGATCCTCTTTGAAGAGAAAGGGCAAAGAAGTGAGAACTCACAGCCATGATGACAGCCAAGGAACTGGAAGTGGAAATGGTAATGATGATGATGAGGATGAGGGAGAACAGCCCATGCACTTGTCATATGGTGCACAAACTTCATAAGCGGGGCAAACCACTCATGTCCCAAATGTGACCATGAGACCTCCAAATGCTCCATCACTTCGAATAAGGGTCAATTATAAAGCTAGAGGGATGACAGAGCAAGTTAGAGTTGAGAGAGCAAAAGACCCAAGAAAGGTTGGAAGAGGAAGGGTGGATTATAGGTTTCACACCGACTTTCACCAAAATTATTATGAGAGTACAATCCTTGCAAAGAAGACCCCCGTTGCTGAATCTCAATATATTGATTGGGGACACTTGGAAAATCTACGAGATCCAGTCATTGATGAGGTGATAAGTGCGTGCAAAACCAAACATGTCTATAAGATAATGGGATATCAACATCATTGGAACCGTGAAGTGATTGCTCAATTCTATGCCACTTCCTATTTTGATGTAAGAAATGATGTGAGAAGGGTTCATTGGATGACCGAGGGTACTTGGTACAACATTAGGTACCCAGACTTTGCTTTGATGTTCGGATTTGGGCATGGTGATGCAAACCGGCCTAAGATTCACCGTGGGGTCTATCGTCCCAAGGAGGACATGATAGATTTATATTTGGAACATGAGCAAGGAGACTTTGGTACCGCAAAAGGGTTGATTCCTTTCTATGGATATTTGAACCGACTCTTTAGAAAGACACTTGCACCTAGAGAAGGAGATGCTACAAAGATCACATTCTATGGGAGAGATTTACTTCTTAGCATGGGACCCGATGATCCTCCATTTAGTGTGTTTGACTATATTTGGGAGGAAATGAAAGGAATTGCAAATTCATCTCAAAAGAGTTGTGGGTATGCACCATACATCATGTACATGATAGAGCAAACCACAAATCTCACTTTTGACTATGATGCCCAACATGAACCATTCCACATGAAGAATGATATACCCGGTCCGACCTTGGCTAGTCTAAAAGGGGCTGATCCTAGTGCTCCAGCTGCTCCTACTGATCTGGGAGGCACCTCTAGTGCTGCTGCCCCTCCTATGGCAGCACACACCACTTCTAGGCGTCGTGGTAGAAGTGGTCCTCAAGAAAGCTATAAGCCTCCCTTTCCAATAAGGAAAATGTTCAACTTCTTTTGTGGCATGTGTAAGACTATAGATGTGCGTCAACACAAGGAAAGGCAAAGGAGAAAGAAAGATACTTTGAGGCTCAAAAGGTTGGAAGCAAAATTCTTTCCCGAAAATCCTCCTTCTCCCATTGGTTCCGAAGGTCAAGAAAGTGAGCCCGAAAGTACTACTCAGCAGTTTTAGAATGCTCAAAATGTGGATTATTATTCTCAGCTCTTTCCATATGGTGATCCTTCAATGGGAGGCATGCAAAGTGGTGGTGGTTCTTTTTCGGCTGATCCATTCCTTGGAACCACAAATCCTTCGAGTACTCCTGTTGATCCTACTACTGCTGCAGCTCCTGGTGGTTTTGGAATCGATAATTTCAGCGCCATGATCTTTGGATATCCACCTCCCTATCAAGGTCCTCCTCCATATCAAGGCGCAAGTGGTAGCGGTGGACTAGCTCCTGATGATGATGAAGATGAGGAGTAGATTTGTGCTTCTGGTACCTCCCTTTGACCCCTTCTTGGTGATGGATGACAAAGGGGGAGAGAAAAATGGATTAAAGCTCTTCATCAGTTCCTGTCCTGGCAAAACCGGAGGTTCCGGTTTTGGCTGCTGTATGCAGCACGCCTTTGTAATAAATTCGAATCTAGCTCTTGTGGACTTGAGAATTTATGTAATGTGTGCTACTGTGTGTGTTGAACCTATTTAAGCTTTGTAAGACTCTATTGCATGCTAGTGTGGATTTATTTGAGTGATGACTGTTTGGTCAGTTACGTCAGACTGAAATCGGAAGTTCCGGTTTCGGAAAACCGGAGGTTCCGGTTTTGCCTGGCAGACTGCACCGCCTTTCTCTCATTTTATTTGATTGGTGAATTATCTGCTGCATGCATCACGTGTTATCTGTTCACACACTTGTTTTGCACCCCATAATTGTTGAGATTTAGGTGGAGCTCCATGGTTGTCTTGAAAATGTGCAATTTGGCATTTTAGGCCAAAATCATTGAAGTTCATTCAATGCACACATTTAGGGGGAGCTCTGTCTAAATCTGTTCACTCAAAAGCCTTATTGATATATCTTTTGTAAGCTTTAATCAAGGTTGTCATCAATCACCAAAAAAGGGGAGATTGAAAGAGCATCTAGGCCCCTTGTGGGTTTTGGTGAGTTGAATGACAACTAGATTAAAGGTCTAATGAACTTGTTAAGCTTATGAGCAGGTCTGAAGGTATTTGTGAATAATCTTTGTGGGAAAGATTGTATAAATGGCTCATTTGGCGAAAAGAACAAGTGTGATGTATGACATTGTACATCTAAGCATGAAAGTAAGCAATGGCTGTTGAAGATGTGTTGAGGCTTAGGTAATAGCCTCATATTGCAAGATTGCTTGAATTGAAGATGAATATCAAGATAATAAATATTGAAATGATCCCATGATGACTTTGTGTGATATATGACAAGCAAATAAAGGTGAAGATAGAGGCATGATGGCATTGGGTTATTCTTTGGTCTCTAAATAAAATGAGAAGCTTGTTATAAACAAATGTGATTTAGAAGTCAAAAGTAAATATGATATCAAGTGAATTTCATTCTTGATGACAAAACAAAGCTAGACTCAATATGGCAACGATTGGATGAAGAAATCAAGCAAGGGATTAGCAACGAGGTACTAAGCGAAGTTTGGTCAAGTGGTGACTTGAGCCATGAGCTTTGCTAGGTTGAAGTGGCTAGTGCTTAGAGGATTTCGAGGTATCAAGTCAAGCCTTACCGAGTATAGAAATGGGATGCATCAAATGTTTATTGAATCATATGAAAAGGGTGACTTGTGATCTAAAGTTGGATTTCATTCATATGTGTTGAATATTGATCCAAGTCACTAGCTCAAGGTTGAAGTGCTCAAAGCAAAGAGACAGAGTTAGATGCAGCTCTCATAAAGATATATTGATCAAGTATGGCATGATACATTGTGATGAAGCTCAAGAGGATGAATATTGCATTTATGTTTGATCTTGAGTTTAGGTATGCCGTACTATCAAGAGGGATGCATCATGTGATACTTTGATAAGGTCTCAGTGCTCAATTAACCCATGAGAAGTGATGAGAGACACAAAAGCCTCACGAACACATGTGACATGGGTTGGACAGTGGCAAAACCGGAGGTTCCGGTTTTGGAAACCGGAGGTTCCGGTTTTGGGTGCCACGTGTCTCTAACGGCTCTTTAGTTTGAATTTTCGGACGCTCCGGTTTTGGAACCGGTAGTTCCGGTTTTGGTCTGTCACTCTAACGGCTAGTTTTTGTGTTGTGGAGTATTTATACCCCACGCCGTCCTCAGTGGCAGGCTGCTGTTGTTGCAGTTGCTTTTGTGCTTCCTGCCTGTTCTAAGCTAAGCCAAAGCCAAGATAGCTCTCCCCAACCCCTCTTTGTGAGGTGGTGTGATCTTTGATAGATCTTTTGAGTTGGGTAGTAGAGAGGAGCCATTTGTGAGCACTAGAAGAGCACTCATAAGCTTGAGCACTGTTTCGCCTTGTGAAGTATCAAGTGAAGCATTTGTTACTCTTGGAGGTGTGCCTCCTATACGGCTAGGCGTCGCCCGGGAGCTACCAAAGTGTGGTGAGCCGCGGGACAGTTTGTGAAGGTCAAGCTTCGCCTCCGAAAGGGAAGAAACTAACTAGTGAAGTGGGGAAAGGGGTAGAGAGCGACCCGGCTTCTTTGGAAGCACCCAACGGAGATGTAGGATTCGCCCTGGGTGAATCTGAACTTCGAGAAACAAATCTTTGCGTCTCGTCACTGGTTTGCTTACATTTGCATTGCACTTGAATTCATAGCTTGATCGTGTGATATTGGTTGATCTATTCGGGTGTCAGTGTTTGTGCAGTGCAGGTGCTTTGTGAACCTGCTAAGATACATCCTATGAGCATACACTCTGATCTGGATTGATCTCGAGCTCAGTTTGCAACTCACAGGTTTGGGGGTTCTGTGTGCCCAACCCAAAACCGGAGGTTCCGGTTTTGGAAACCGGAAGTTCCGGTTTTTGTGGCTGAGTGTCTTTCCGCTGCTTAAGGCGTGGGTTCCAATATTCGGAGACTCCGGAGATTTTTCCGGAGACTCCGAAAGTCGCTGATAAATTTGTTTTAAGTGGCGACATTTTCAGGTTACGCCTATTCAACCCCCCTCTAGGCGACATCAAGATCCTTTCAGTAAGTCCTATAAAAGGACATGTACCCCTCATGTTGTAAGAGAATGAGTTGTAGCTCTATGAGACATAGAGCACATAGTTCTTGGTGTGTATCTTTGGTAGTGAGAGCTGGGCCAACAATTGGTATCAGAGCTTAGGTTGGTGAGATGCCGAAGATCATGCCAGGAGATGGATCGAGCAGCGAGGGCGCGACCAAGGTACCAGGGAAGGTGTCCCTCCAGGTTCCGGTGCTGAACAAGACGAACTACGGCGCTTGGGCCGTAAGGATGAAGCTGCTGATGCGTGCTCAAGGTGTGTGGGATGTGGTTGATCCCAGTGTCAAGAAGCGCGTCAGTGATGATAAGAAGGACAGCATGGCCATGGCAATCATTTCCATGGGGCTTGGAGATGAGATGCTCATGCAAGTTGCTGAGAAGGAGTCCGCATTCGAGATATGGACAGCACTGTGCTCCATGCATATGGGGGCAGAGCGGGCCAAGGAGGCGAAGGTCCAGACACTGCGGTGGGAGCTGGAGAACCTTTGCATGGGGAATGAAGAGTCGGTTGATGACTTTGCGGCAAAGGTAATGCTTCTTGTTGGGCAGGTCCGAGGACTTGGAGAGAAGATTGAGGAGGCGCAAGTCGTCAAAAGGCTGCTGCGAGCAGTCTCTGACAAGTTCGTCCATATTGCGTCGGCAATCGAGCAATTTGGAGACTTGAAGAAGATGACCTTGGAGGAAGTCATTGGCTCCTTGAAGGCGCACAAGGAACGCGTCAAGGCACGGGGAGCACGCTCTGAGGAGTAGCTCCTCATGACAAGAGAGTCATCACGTGGTCGTGGTCGTGGACGTGGACGTGGAGGCGAAGTCCGGATGGATAGGAGCAAGGATCAGTGTTACCACTGCAAAGAGTATGGGCATCATTCATATGAGTGTCCTACCAAGGGAAAAGGCAAGAAGCAAGAGGAGAAGGCGCTCCTTGCTGAAGGCCTTGACTCGGCTGATGATGAGCCGATGCTGCTGTAAGGATGCAGCAGGAAGCCGTCGCTGCGGTGACGGGAGTAGGTGGTGCTGCGGTATCACAAAGAGGATGTCGCTGCGGTGACACAAGAAGGCAGTGGTCTGCGAGACCACAAGAAGACGGAGACGGTGCTGCGGTGCCGGAAGAAGACTGCAGCACTGCGAGGCTGCTAGAAGAGAAGACATTGGCACGGTGGCGCTGCGAGCGACGTGCACAACATGAAGGAAGAGAAGGGCCGCTGCGCGTGGCAAGAAGGTGTGGTGTTCCACACAAGGAGTGTAGTCAAGATTAGGGGGGAAATTGTTAGCAATAATCTTGACTACTAGAAATGTGTAGATGCATCTACATGCATCTATGGGCTGAGTTCAAGTCAAAAGGAAATTGACTTGTTCTTTGTGCTAATGCTTAGCTAGCATTAGGTAGTAAAGTTAGAATTGATTACTTGAAGTTTCTAGGTAGTACTTTGGTTGTCTTTGGGTGTGTTAGCCTAAGAGATCAAAGTCAAATTGGCTAGATTATGTAGTTGTCAATGAGTTGTCAAATGAGCATGCTAGCTAGTGATTAGCTAGAGGTGAGTTGTGCTCATATATGACGGTTTGTAAGTCCTATAAAAGGACATGTACCCCTCATGTTGTAAGAGAATGAGATGTAGCTCTATGAGACATAGAGCACATAGTTCTTGGTGTGTATCTTTGGTAGTGAGAGCTGGGCCAACAACACCCTCATAAGACAACCAACCTCTTGGTTGAATTTGTTCTCATGCATGTCAGGTGTTTGGGATAGCTTCTTCACAGCGACTGTCCCGTTCTGTAGTAGTCCCTGCAGTTACAACATGGCCTTGTCATCACGAACATGAGTTTTAAATTTTAAGTCAGTTGGGATCAATCCCAAGGGCAGTTGACTGTTACCCGTACCTTGTAAACAACTGCAAATCCACCTCTGCCGATTTGCCGATCATCAGAGAAATCATTAGTGATGGATTTTAGAAGGGATATTGGCAGATCTGTCGGCTCTGCACTTGCATTGAGGAGCATGTGCTCCAAGAGACTCTGCATACTAGCTTCGTAATCCATTTGTAATCATGAATGACTGTTCCCTTCAAACAAGAGCCAAATTGATTACAAGGCTGATGAGTGTTAAGAGATCAGGAAAGACCAAATAAGAAAAATATGATCGCGAACATGGAAATTGATTTGCAGAAATGATCAATCTTTAGACGACTGTAACCAGAAGGCAAGAACAGCGTATTGGGTTAGCAATTAGAACCGTGGTACGCTGAACCAGACAATAAATAAAGAAAGAAATAAAAGTGTTCTGCATTCATCATATACACATGCTGTTTCTTTGCTACAGGTGGCGATTCAAACGCTTCAACTGTAACACAACTATTGGTAGAATTTACATGACATATACTGCTACTGTTTCACTCAGTTCACTCCTCGTCTTCGCAAATATGAATTCCGCTTTCACATATTTTCACTTTGTTTGAAGTTTCATATGGCATTTGAGAATAACTGCAATTTATTTGACTGGACTTTCCATTCTTACCATGCTACTAATCTGATTTTTTTTCAACATATTAGAAAGAACCATCTATGATAAGAATATACTTTGTGCACAGAATATTTATGTATCATGTAAATCTCGTAAATCTGAGATTTACATCTGAACCCCTCGGGTAACAGGAAAAGGTCCATCAAACTTAGGTGTACAGTAGCAAGAGGTTGTCAGCAGAATCTGAAACAATCTTGTCAACATCCTTAGCAATGTCCATGTATACTGTTTTGTTTTGTGCAACAAAATAGGGTGTGAAATCAAAGGGCAAGTGTGCTTGGACTGTTTGGAGCAACAAATTTTATCTTGCTAACAATTGGATTGGAAATACTCACACTTACCAGAAATTTCAATTGGAAATGATGAGGAAAGAAAGGAATTGAGTTCAACCCCGACCAGGAGGGCTCGGTAGAAATGAACAGGTAGTCGCTGGGCGAAGGCGAAAACTCGCCGGGCCTGCTATCGCCCTTCTTCAGCTACGGTAGTTGGTAGAAGAAGTAACGGAAGAAGCACGAGATCATTACATGGATGCAGTACAGGGCGGGGACGAAAGTGGTCTCAGGCGAACTAAATTAGCACAGCAGTTGAACCAAGGAAGCAAACAGAAAATAAAGGAAGCACTAACGGGAGCTCCTTCCAATTCCGGTCGCCCCGGTCCTTGATCAAAGGTCAGGTATCCGCGCCACCAACGATTGGAAAAACAAACATAGATCCGCTGAAGTAAAGGGAAGAAAAACACGTTTACCATTGGAAAGAAAAGAAATTGAGTTCAGAGGCACAACCTAGATCCGCCGGTAGAGATATCGGTAGAACCGGAGAAGATCAAGCCACAGCTTCACAATCAACAGAAGCACGCAACTGTTAGTAATGTGAACTCAATGGCACCTCAGTTAACATATGTTGAGGAGGATTCCTAGTGATGACACAACCAAAGGCTAACGGGGGAGTAGGGGACACAGGTCACCCAGGGTTGACTTGATTAGGGAAGCAGGGACACTGACACTTCTCCCATTTGCATCGTCGGACTTCATTATTTGGGTCAATTTCGGGCAGCCCATAAGTTGGGCCCATGTTGTCAAGGATCAGCCGGCGGCTCCATGGCCCAATATCTTTTTCTTCATATTTCCTCGCACTTTGGAAATTTTATATCTGTCACTACTTTAACATTTCACGATGCCATCGCGCGCAGGAGCGGCGGCCCAAGGTGCGGCGGGCAGGCTAGAGTGCTAGACTCAGAAGCAGCACCAGCCACCAGATGCACGGTGCATCAGATGCTTGCCTGAAGCAACCTGAACCTGAAGCAGCCTTAATCTTCTGGTGCTGCTTCTGGTGCACCAGATAAGCTGCGGCTGCGTCATGCACCTCAACAAGACATGCGCGAGGAGAACATGAAGCAGCCGCAGCTTATTCTGGTAGATCTGGAAAATCGAACGTCTTGGCTCCAGGCAAGCATAGAAAAATTTGCATCCACGAGCTGCTCAGAGAAGATGCAACATGACATAAAACGCAACAAGAATGGGATAGCTAGCTTTAGAGTGACCAACTTAACGAATTCCTGGATATTAGTTACAAGAATTCAGGATCCAGCTATACTATCACATCTGCAAAAATTACATGGATTTTATCAGGTGCACAAATTGCTGCACCTCCACCCTCCTGTCATGTGTAAATGAAGCTCCAATTTGACATGAGTTAGTGTAGAATGCTCTCCGAGGAGAATATATCTTCACAGGATTCTCCTCAGAATGTGGAGTGTAGAATGCTCCCCGAGGAGAATAAATCTTCACAAGATTCTCCTCAGAATGTGGCAAAACAATTACCTTCCCAAAATTTTACAACCACAACTTGGTCATGAGGTTTGTATTTGTATATCCTCCATGATTTGTTTGTTACTCTGATTCCTCACCAGTGGCATTTACAAGTCTAGTTAGGTCTTGGACAATTTCAGACATTGGTGGCCTGAACTCTGGCTGCCGCTGCAATACAAAAGATTCAGATCAGACGTATGATCCCTTCGCCAAAACACTTGCAAAGATTCAGATCAGATACGTGCTGCTTAGTAATTGCAGACTAGTAAGAAAACAAAACTGAATTACCTGGATACAGCGGCTGATTATGTCAGCAAATCGTGACAATGCTTTCTCAGAACATTGTCCATGTATAGATGGGTCCACCATCTTGGACAGGGATTCAATGTCATGAAGCTGAGCACTGGCCCATCTAACAAGATGCTGCTCATGGCGCGGGCGTGAACTGCGCATATCACAAAAAAAAAGGCATTTGAATCCGAAAGCCATTTTTTCCTTCTTTGGTACATACCGAACATAAAGATCTGAAACAACTGCAGAAAGATACTGGTCAAAATAACCTCTTACCTATCATACGGTTTGCGCCCAGTAAGAAGTTCTAGCATCACTACACCAAAGCTGTAGACATCACCCCGTTCGGAAATGACCCCAGAATCCTGGAACTCAGGTGCTTCGTAGTTCAGTAATGCACGCATCCGACCTGACAGCTGGAATGAATAAACAGCAAATGTGAGTGCACTTGCAATTTCTGCCCATGAGAATAAGAAGATGCATTTTTCATACTTTATCAACAACAAATAAAGAATCCATAAAACTAGGAAAGCGCTGGGCATCACTAATGAGCAAAATAAAGTAATCAACACATTTACATAAATCAGAATTTAATCACATCCATTTTCAAACCAAAGGGCCATGTAGCATTTTCTAAAAAAGTTGACTCAATAGCTGACACAGATCCATATGGTAAGCCAACATCTGGTTACTCAATTCAATGTAACAGGAGCTGCTATGGAAGTGGACATATTATCACTAGTGCCACCGTCCTGGTCATTCAGGTCGTAGATGCATATATTACATGATCTTTTTTCTTCCATCAAAATTCAGTTACTCATTTTCCAGGACTTTTAATAAAGCATATTAGCTGACATAATCAACAGAATATCTAAATGATTAAAATCTGCTTCTTGAAGAACTTCAAGAAGACAGAAGTGTCACATACTGATATCGCAACATGTCACATACTGATATTTCGCAATATACGATAACTAAGTTGATTACAATGCAGAACATGGGAAGCAAGCCAAATTTTCTGTTTTTGAAGAAACGAGCAAGCAAATGTTATGCCACATAACTCATTGTTAACCATTAGACCTATGGATTCAGATGTTATTCTGATTTGGAGCTATTTGAACAATACCAGTGCCAGAAATTCAAACATACAGGACATGATGAAAATATGTAAATAAAACCATGATTGCACTATCCCCATTTTTGGGTCTTCCAAAAACATGAAACATCCACATCATATATTATAGCTTACCTGAGTGACAGAACCTGATGGCATCAGTTCTGCCAGTCCACATTCAGCAACACATACTGAGAATTTTTTATCAATGAGCACATTATCTGGTTCGAAATTCTGGTGCACAATTGGAGGATGGAAGTTTTCATGGAGATACCTGCAGGGAAAAAGTAATTTGAGAGTGGATTAAGGGAAAGCTCAACCGTTTTAAAGAAAGCCATATGCAGATTATAATACTGTTAACAGAACAATAATTTCACTTACTCTAAGGCTTTTCCTGAACTAAGAGCAACCTGGAGGCGAACTGTCCATGACAGTGCACTTTCAGTGTCCTCTCCATCATGAAGTGCATCATCTAGTGTTGTTCTGCTGAAGTGATTGTACACAAGTAGCCTCTGCCCATATTCAGCACAATATCCAACTAACTCAAGAATGTTAGGATGCTTGATCTCTGAGATACATTCAACCTGTTCTAGGAAGTCATCTACTGATATTCTTCCATTAGCGTTGTCAATCTTCATAATCTCCAGTAACTACACAAAAAATAAATAATATCTTAATACTTACACTGGATGCTGAGCATAATGACTGCTATTTCATAAAGACA
Source organism: Alloteropsis semialata (assembly GCA_004135705.1). Lineage (NCBI taxonomy): Eukaryota > Viridiplantae > Streptophyta > Magnoliopsida > Poales > Poaceae > Alloteropsis > Alloteropsis semialata. Next base: position 7,817,805 of record CM014273.1, on the reverse strand, counting down.
GGCAATACTTAGCTCATACCTTGCCATCAGGGAGCTCAGCTAGGTACACCTTCCCTAATCTACTCTCTCTTATCACATTGTCCTCGCTGAAACTATTTGTATATTGCTGAAGAGATGCAACAGAGAACGGTTTGGCAGAAGTCGGGGTACTTGTCCTTGGTGGAGGACTGTATCTCTTTTCTGGTGGAACAATGGGATTTGCAACAACTCTTTCAATTGGGGGCAGTGGAGGTGGAGGAGGGGGTGGTGGAGGAACTGAAAAAAGATCTGAATCTGTTCGATCAAAATTAATGATGTGCTCCTTTTGGCTTTCGGGAGACTTCTTAGGGAGAGCTGTAAACAAACGCACACGAACTTTCAGACATTTGATGTCGGTGAATAAAACTTAGATTGCACTTAGTTCCAAGGATTTTATAGTTCATACCTGCTGCTGACGAACTTAGCTCATGGCCCCTCCTATCAAGTGCCTCGTCTGAACCTGTCAAATAAACCATATTACATAAGCACCAAAAACAAAATAAATCTATATGATGCTGGGATAATAGGTTTACCTTTTTTAACATCATCCCTTTGTTGCACTGGAGGTGGTTTGATTTGGGGTTCAACCCGATGGTGCACCCTTGCCAGCTGACTTCTATTATGATCATATCTTGACTGTCTCTCTTCGTACTTGGATACACAAAATAATACTAGAAGGACTGTAATTATGAACAGCACCACTCCGAGAAGAACAAAGCCAACAATCTTCAGTGTCGAGGTACTGTGTTTCTTAGATGATGATGAAGTGCTGTCTCGGGTAGTTGATCCTTCAGAAGAGTTTGAGGTTGTTTGAGACGGTGGTGGAGCTCTTGAAGGAGATGATGGAGGTGTTGGTGCTGGTGTTGAATTTGAACTAGGAGGTGCTAATGCTGGTGTTGGAGCTGGTTTTGGTCCTGCTGGTGTTGGAGTTGGTGCTGGTCCTATTGATGAAGGCGGTGATGCAGATGGGGGTATGCTGGTATTGAATGGATTCCCATCCTTTCTGAAATGTTATACAATAAGTCACTTAACAAGCCATGCAGAACAACATAAGTGATCCAATAATTACCAACTTCTTTAAAAATGAAATAATGTTCGTGAAGACAATTAAGAGGAGGCTTTTATGAGGCTGACTAAGGGAAAGGTGAAAGGAAGAAGGGTTCTCACTTGAAGTTCGGTATGTTCAATAAACTTGCAGGCACCGGTCCAGAAAACTGATTGTTCTCTATATTCCTGTTCAAAGTCAGGAATAGAAAACAATTAATAATTAGAATCAAGATTTTCAATACAAAAGCTATTTGTGGTTTTAATAATTCAAGTCTAAGGACAAGAGCATAGCAGCCACATTGTGTGAATGTAACTTTCAGAGGCTGAACTTTTGAACGCTTCCTAAGTGCTGATGAAGTACTCATTTACGAGATTATGGTAAGTGAAGTATGAATTAGTTTCCTAAAGAAGAAAGAACATTGAGAATCATTGCCTCAAGATATTAGTGTACCAGAGATGAAAGAAGTGCAGTTGAACATACTATAAGGAGGCAACAACAAAAGATTTTTTTTTCTAGAATAACAAGAAATAGTTGATTAAGTTTCTTACTTCTCATACAATCTGGCAAAATTTTTGAAAAGCACAGCCTTTTGAGTGTTGACGATCAGCCAATAACAATCTACCAGACAATTGTCTCAAATCAAACATGTAGTGAAGCGAGCCCACATGAATTATTGCACTCTTTATGAAATCAGTAGTGAAAGTTGAGGTCAAATCGTATAATCGTATTGCAATACCTTAGGGGGAAAATCCACAGAGAAGCATAGTTATTTAAATGAGAGGATAATTAAAAATTGGAATGCATTCAAATTATCTGTACAAACAAATAGAACAACAATGGGACAAGGGCTATGTGATTGAGGGATTACAAGTCTTTCAGAGGGAGATCCTGCAAGACATCAAGGGTTCCAGACAGTTGATTGTCTTGCATGTGCCTGTCACAGAGCAGGTGATGAAGAAGGAAATAAGTTTGGGAAAATAAGTAAGGGAAATAACATAACAAAAGCCATGAAAGACATAAACTTACAATGCAGTCAAAGATGCCAAGCTTTTCATCGAAGGTGGTAACGCACCAGTCAGGTTGTTAGAAGAAATATCCCTGTAAAGCAAAGTATTATCAGTCAATCAAGACACCGTCATGATCCACAGGCATGCACATCTTACAAATTTACACACATCTTACAAATTCACAAGCCCATTGAGCGAATCAAAAGCATCTGGCAGGTCTCCGTTTAGATTGTTGCCATTGACTGACCTGGGAAAACAAGGATCATACAATATACAGTTTACAGACCAAGCTTTTTTAGAAAAAAGGATATTGTTTCCGGCCTCTGCGACCGCACACAGCCAAGTTTAAAGACCAAGCTAGAATGAATAAGATAACGCCGAGGAAGAAAAGGAGAGAATTACATGGCTGTTAAATTTTTGAGCTTCGACAATGAGCTTGGGATGCTTCCAGTGAGCTGATTAGCAGAGAGGAAACTGCAGCAACAGGGGCACAGATCATTTCGTGAAATGAGTAATCTGAAAGACCAAATGGATTGCAGAAAGAATCGATAACACGTACAATTGCTGCAAAGTAATAGGGAGGTCATCTGGTATGGTTCCACCAATCTTATTGTTACTAAGATTTCTACAGAGAAAACAAATTGGTTAGGCACTCAACCTTGGATACAAAGAGAGCACAGATTTAATCAGTGGAAAATTATAGTTCCAAGTGAAACATGGTGGTGATAATGGCAGAGGGATATAATATTAAATGAAGGAAATAATAAATTCAGTGTTAACGCCCTTACATGGTGATGATCGAACTGAAGTTCCCTAAACTGCCCAGCTGTCCTCCCAAGTTTGCAGCATTCATTGTTCTAGAAATCAGCGAGCCAATACGGGTGAAGCAGCATAAAGAAATCTACCAGATGAAAGGAAATAAAATAAAAATCCTGACATACATTCCAGTAATAGCAGAGCCGGTACACACAATGCCCTGCCATTGTTCACCGCAGGGGTCTCCACCATTTCCAGTCCATCCAGGAAGAGTTGGTGATCCCAGTGAAATGTACAATCCATTTATTGCAGTTACTACATATGATAAAACAGAGGTATGAAGAAACAATTGGCATTGAGTAACCCTTGGAAAATCTGCAAACTGTCTGCATTGCATGACACATGAACTGAAAACAGTGTACTCCGTATGCAAGAAGAAGATTGCACTTCAAAAGCATCTATGGACCCAATAATATCAGGAACATGATCCCACATCAATACTGAATTGACTAATTATCCGTCGACAACACTAATCAACATTATTGCCACTTATTAGAGTACCATCCTAGGATTCCAACATGAGTAGGGCCCTCACTATGTGCACTATTTTGCGGTACCATCAATGTGACAATCAACACAAGTATGATTAAAGCTCCTGTACCGCTAATGTAATTAAGAAACCATTAGTACTGCTAACGCAATTAGCAAGCCATCCTATTCTCCTGCTTGCTATCTACACTCCCGACAGATCCAACATGCGAGCAGCCCGTCCATTTCCGTCACTGCTGTCACGAGAGATAAGACACGGGCAAACGACAGCGCGTTCCGATAACGCCCTCAAAAGTTGCTTTCGTTATCCCTGCTGACAGCGACGGCCGGAGCGGTACAAAACCAGCTGAAAGCACCAAGCGATCCAAATCACGCCGTGTTACAGCCGCCCTGCGCTAACCGGCACATACGAGATTGCGGGTTCGATGACAAAAACTTAGCGGTCGAACGAGCTCTGCTGCAGCACTCGCTCACGGAGTCGAAACGAACGAACGAACGAAGTGATCCGCGGAAGCAGAGGCGCTGGCTCGTCACCGCAGCTTTAGCGACGACACCGACATAATCTCGCCGCGTCGTAACACCAGGCTGGCGGAAAAAAGGAAAGGGCGAGAGCAACGGGAACTGCCGCTCCCCATCAGCACAGCAGCGCAAAGCATCGCACGATTCGCACCGGACTTCGCAGTTGACAGAGAATCAATCCGATCCCCTGCTCCGCCGGTGCCTCCCCACTACCACCGACAAAACCGGAACAACCCACCACCCCACACCACCGCGCATGCAAAGCCTCGCAGCAGCGCACGATCGAGCAGGCAGCAGAGCCTCGCCTCGCACGAGCAGCCGCGGCGGAAGCGCGTGTACGGAGCCAACCAACTCGCTGCGAGCAGAGCAGGGGAGGGAGGGGGTGACTGGTGAGCAGGGACGTACCGTCGGCCGCGTCGGTGACCGCGCGCGCGAGCCTGGGCGCCGCGCCCAATGCGAGCAGCGCGAGCAGCAGCAGCGTGAGCGCCCCGCGCTCCGGAGCCCGCCGCATCGCCTCCGCGCTCCCAATTCCCGACGGGCCGATCACACCATTCGCCGCTCCCTCCCTTCAACCAACCGCCCGGCGCGAGCGCTCCGGTCAGATCGCAGCCGCGGGGGACGCGAGGAGAGGCCGCCGCCCGCTTGGCCAGATCCGAGAGGCAATGGGGCGTGTGTATGCGCGCGCGCGCGCGCGTGAGGGAGGCGAGGCAGAGGGGAGGAGGAGGAGTGGACGGAAGCGACGAGGCGGAGGCGGAGGCGGGGGGCAGCGCGGCGCAGCGCAGGGACAGAGGAGAAGGATGGATGGATGGGGGGTGGTATCTGGTATGGGACTGGGACGACTGACTCGGACGAGCAGCGCAACTGGCCGCCAAGGCACAACTAGCTCGCGGGGGGCAGAGGAGCACGCAACAGC
>CM014273.1:7777796-7811995 GCA_004135705.1 Alloteropsis semialata | reverse complement strand
CGGCGCTCCAGAGCACGACGCGGCGTCGACGGTGGTTCTCCAGGCGCGGGCGCGCGGCTCACTGGCGCGTCCTCCTGTGCCGATTCCTTGCGCGCGTGAAGGGAGAAACACAGAGCGGGAGCAGCGGAAGAGAGCGGGAGAGAAGGGCGGCGGCGAGCAGCAACGCTGCAGCGGCGGCTCGGATCAGCTTGGGGCTACGGCGTCGAGGCGCACAAGAGCGAGGTGGTGAGGAGATTTGCGTGTGCGGGAAAGGAATCATGCGAACGCGTCCCTGCAGAGAGAAACGGGCGCGGCTCGAAGGCCGGACAGGCAAAACCATCAAGGGGAACAAGGCTTCACAGGGTTTTCATGGCGTCGCGACGGACGAACAGAGCAAGACCGAGAGAGAGGGAAGGGAGATCGAGGCGGCGATGGTGCTCACGATGAGGTGAAGAGGAAGATGGAACTAAGCTTGATGAAGTCCCCTCGCGGTACGGCGAGGGCGATGCCGAGCTCGGTGTTGCGGTGATGCGGCGGCGACGATGACCGGCGGCAAGCTTGACGGCGATTCCGGCGCAAGGAGACCTCCTCCGTCCAATTCCTTCGACGAACGGCTTCTCCACCTCCTTCTCTCTCTTTCCTTCTCTACTTGGCCGGTGATGTGGGGTAGCAGGGCTTCCGCCCCGAGAGGATTCGGCGATGGGGAGAGCAGAGAGAAGGGGACGGGTTTTATAGAGGGGATGGCTTGGCCGAGGGGAAAGATGGAGAGGGACGGCTTTCTTGGCGGCCAAGGGGAGAGCGTGGGCCCCGGGTGGTTGCGCGGCAGCGCGAATCGCGGGGAGGAGCGGGCCGTCGCGCGCGAGCTGGGGAAAAGCAGAGCGGTGTCGCGCGCGCGATGAGAAGGGAGGAAGGGTACGGCACGGCCAGGCTGGAGCGGGCGCGGGTTGCCTTGGGGCGCGGTTTGCTTGGGAGCCAAGGGAGCTCGGGCCGGAACACGAGTACGTGGGCGCGGGCGACGTCCAGGCGGAGCGGCGTGGAGCGGTGCGGTTCGTGTAGCGGCGCCGGCGTGGGGAGGAAGAAGAACAGGGGGGGTGCGGCGCTGGTGTGTCGGGCCGAGAGAGGAGGAGCGTCCGCGCGCAGGTTTAAGCGGCCGGGGTTAACTGGGCCGGGTGATGGGCCGTGCGCGGAAAAGAGAGAGGAGAAAGGTGGAGGGAGACGGGCTGGGCCGGTGTCGAGTTAGTTGGGTTGGGTTGGGGTTTAGATTAGGTGGGCTAGGAGTTTTGGCCCAAGAAGAGTTAGTTTAAGTTAGCTTTAAGTTTATATTTGAATTGGGAATTCAAATATGAACTTACACACAATCAAACAATTAGAAACAAGACAAGAGCCAAATCACACAAACAATCATTTCCCTAATTACAACCAAGAGCACAATTTTAATTACTAAGAGTTTATTATTAGAGGAGAGAGAGAACACACTCCTAGGTTGTTAAGCAATCAATTCAAACAAAAATTTTTAAATCCACAATTTTCAACACGGAATGCTACAGCTGGCGGGTGCATCCTGGTGGCGCCGAGGTGGTGCCTCGGGCTGCGTCGGGCTCCTTGCCGGTGGAGGTGATGCGGCGGTGGCGGGGTGCTGGTTTCTGCCTCGGTCACGAGCGTGCGATGGAGTGGGTGCGGATCGGGCGAAAGCCTTCACTGACATTGGTCGGTGGGCATGATGGCGGCACCCTTGGGGCGTCGTTCTCCCCGCTGGGGGCATCATGGCGACGCATCTTGCTCTTTGCCGCGCGGGACGCTCTGGGTGAAAACCTTGTCCTTCTATGGACAAGCGACGGCGGCGCCTTGGCGTCGTGCCCTCCTTGGAGGCGTTGTATTTGGAGTCGCGTTCTGGCTTGTGACTGTGGTGGAGGTGGTCGTCTGGTGGTTTGTGTTGCCGAGGAGATGCTGAGGGCCCATGGGTGCTCGAGGACTTGAGCGGTTGTGCATGGTGCAGTGGTGTACTCGGTGTCGGCTGGGCGGATGTGGCACTCTCATTGCGGTCTCAAATATCTGAGTCCTTGGCAGAGGAGTGTGAGGCGGTGGGTGAGGCGAGGCCCCCACGCAGAGTGGCCAGGATCAGTGGTTTTCCATGGTGCTGAGATGGGAGTGTTCTGCTGAAGTTTCTCTGATTCTGAGGTCTCGACAATCGTGTGGGCGGCTTGAGGGTGACAGCCTCATGGTGGAGGAGCTTGGAGGAGCCGTTCGGGCTTGCAGCGGGCCACGGCTTCGGCGCGGCACATCATTGGTGACGACGGCGCGGGTGTCGACTGCTTTTTTCGATCTCCTCTCCCAAGTGGTTTTGGGTGGTGGTGTGCTGTGTCGGGTGCGTTTGTTCGTGTTTGGGGGCTTGTGTGTGTGGTGGTGTCCGCTTCGGCGCGTTATGTACCAATTGCTCTTCTTCTTAAATGACATAGCAGTGCTCCTGCTCTTATTTCGAAAAAAAAACTTAAAAGAGATATAAACAAAAGCGAAAGAGCCGGCGAGAGAAAGGCACGAACAAAGCATGGCCAAGCCAGCCTGAGCCTAGTGGGCGTGCAGATGCCGGTGAAAGTTCCTGAATCGTCTTTGGGTCACGAGACCTTTGGGGAGGAGAGGGGACGAGTGAGGGGGTGTTCAATTGGGTGAAAAAATTTTGGTGAAAAATTTTGCAAGAGAATCTTACTATTTAGGAGTACTTAAATGTAGACTAATAATAAAACTAATTATAGATCTCGTCTGGAAATCGCGAGACGAATCTAATGATGGTAATTAATCCATAATTAGTGGATGTTTAGCGGATGGTTACTGTAGCATCACTGTTGCAAATCATGGCCTAATTAGGCTCATTAGATTCGTCTCGAAAAGTTACCCGGGGTTATGAAATGGGTTTTGTCATTAACACACGTTTACTACTCCATGCATGTAAGATTCCCTTGACAAAAATTTTGGTGAAAAGTTTTTTGGGAAGGGTCATCATGAGCAATTGGGCATGGCAGATTGGCAGGCATAGCACATCACGGCAGCTCAAAGTTTAAAGTTAACTTGGGCTTGCCATCTGGAAGCCTCTTCTTGAACCTTGACTGCTGTTAATCATGGTCTTTTGAAGATTAGCAGAGGTCACATTGTGCTAGATGGATTCAGAAGAACATTGTCGAGGCAGCTGACCAGGCAGGTTCAAGACAATGCTATTAATCAGTCTTTTGAAGATTGGCAGTTACATTGTGCTAGATGAATTGAGGAGAACATTGTTGACGCAGCTGACCAAGCAAGTTCCAAGTTGAAACAGAGATTGTATTCTCTCTTCGCGAAGGAAATTCAAGAAATCGTATCTCGAAAAGGGAATTATTCGACATGACCTAGTGCTTGAACAAGTGAGAGTGCTGGAGTGATGTGCTGCTCTAGTGGGATGGGATGGGCATGATGGTAGGGAGATTAGTGTTGGTAAAAGGCCTTTCCATACCTGAAGGATCGAGGTGATGGGATGAGATCGCGGCTTCAAAGAGGGACAAAAGGAAGTGGGCTGAGAATCGATCCGAAAGAAAGTCCCATCATGGTTTCCCAAAGGTCCCAGCCCTACTGCTACCAACAGGCACAGATTTTTGATCTAGTTGAGTGATCATTATGGCGGGGGAAAAGATTTTGTAGATTTGCAGTGTCCATTGTTCATTGGTTCAGGATGAGAATCTACTGCCTTTGCACTTTAGCACTGAGCTCTTCGTCAAAGAAGAAGCTTCAGGCTCACTGAACTGGCTGATCCATGAGGCATCTACACACCCACACAGAAACAAGTCTAAAAAAATGATAGTGGGAATCAGCAGAAAAAGGTAAATATTCTTCCAAATAAATGAATAATTGTAATTGCACAGACAGTTTGTACCAACAGAGTACAGACCACCAGCCGATGAGATGCCTCTCGCACTGTGTTTTCCCTTTTTTCCTTTTCAGTTCTACTGGCATCTGTTGAATCTACCACTAATGAAGACACCATTATCTTATCTACCCCTAAGCATCCCAGGATTATTCAATTACAATCTCTTCAAGCTTTTCTTCCTTGCATCCAGCTTCTTCTTATCAACTGGAACTTCGGCAGCATGCGGTGCATCCTTCTTGGGTACAGTGGATGCTCCTACAACAGGATCAGACGTGGCAGCATTCTGATCCTGCGAGTTTTTACCTAATGCTTTGACCGCAGTAGAGATAGATATCGCTGTTGACGCCAAAGGCGTGTTCTCACCGAGAACAGTATTGGACTGGCCCACATTTAGAGCTGTGGTTGACTCGGAAATAGCTCCACCCTTCGACTTGTTCTTAGGCTTAAGCGCATGGATGCTAGTGTATAGCCTGCATATGGAGCAAATATATGATAATCAGCAGCTGGTTAAAGTTCAAGGCGCTTCAGTAAAGAGATATGATCTGGCACATGTAATTGTCAACAGTGCCTGCATACAATGCTAACAACGTAATTTTCACAATAAAGGAAAAAAAAGAAGTTGAGCGCTAGTCCAGGCTGATAACAAGAAATTGAAGGCTGACCTTGCATGCCGTGCATACTCTTCATAGTTTTCAAGCAGCAACTTTCCAGCTTGTTCATTAAGGGCAGATTCAGGGAATGGTTCAATCAGAAGGCATCTCACTACCTGCCATACAGGTGAAGATGCAACTGACAGTAAGTGCCCTACATCTTAACAATAGTTGCACCTCTGAGGTAAACCAGACCTAGCAATTGCTTACAGACACATAATGTGTTAGCAGCAAAACAGAAATAAGGCGTTGCACTTTCCGCTTACCAGCAGAACGTGTCTTAATCCAAGACCAGGATTCCAATCCTTCTTCAGCGTGTTCACACATATCTCACCACTAGTTGCAATGTTTGGATGGAAAATTTTGGTCAAGAAGAATCCTGCGAATAAGTAGAAAGCCAAAGACTTTCAGATAAAGACTTAACTAAAAGAAATAAATTTACTACGGAAGATTCTGAAAGTTTTAAAAGGTAACAACCTTTTGGAGGAGACTGAGGGAAATCACGAGATAATAACAGCTTCATCCTGAATACTCCATTCTCATACGGAGTTCCAGCTGTGCACCATATGTTGTGGTTCAGATTTTCAGATCATAATATAAGAAAGTAATGCAACATAAAAAGAAGGAACTTAGAAAGTTCAAAGCATTAAAACTTCTGTCACATACGCTATCAAAAGAACAAGCTTCATAATACTTAGATAAAAACAAACAGTGAACTAACAAAAGACTGGCACTATGTACAGGCAAGTACAACAGCATGATCAGCATAGATGCATGAAAAATTAATCAAGAAAGGGCCAGAACAAATGGCAGGTGTAAACCAACGTATCTTGACAATATCTTACCTGGGCCCTCAATATCAGCAAAAATAGTGGTGAAGTCATCATCATTAACACTAACTTTGATCCCTTCTGGAGGTGAGTCATCAAGATTCTTCAATTCTTTAGCCAACTGCCTGATCACATTTGGTGGGAGGTTCTCGTTGGTTGCCTTCAGTGACATACATAAACATCAGCCATCAATCAGGACAGATAGCACACAGATATGCTCACACCGAAAAAGTAATCCTGAGTTGTTACGTTTTCAGATACTAACCATCAAAGCAATAGCGGCAAACAGCTTTAAAGCCGCTACTTCAGCAATTTCACTTACAAATCCCAAAGCACCAGAGCAGCACCTTCGGCCACAAATTCGGCCCTGTGCAATTGCAAAAGATGTTTATGGTATTAGATATGATTGGCTCAATATAAACGAGCATCACAATTTATCAAGTAAGCATTTATTAAAAAAAAGGAGCAATATAAGAGAACATCACAATTTATCAAGGGAGCATTTACTAAAAAAAAGGAAGAATCAATGATGCATCAGGCTCTTATGTAATGCAGCTCTTATGTAAGGAATAGAATGAAGATCTGGGTCATGTATTGTGGCTTTAGAGCAGGCTCTAGTGTGTGCCAAATCAAACCGTGGCAAGCAGAAAGAGAACATGTCACATAGTTGTTTCAGAACCTACAACTGAATTTCAAACTCAGTTTTCAACTACAAAAGTATAAAGTAGTGTCTACACATGCCCGTTGCTCTTTGTAGTTGACTAACCAGCCCATGCTTGTTGCATTTCATGTATCCAGAGACGCACAGCAGCTATCAGAGATGCCATGAGGCATCAGAAGCCCCTCCCCCTCCCCCTCCACCATGAAGGTAGATTTGGAGGCCCTTCGCCTGGTGCTGTCAGCATTAGGCAGTGGCCCAGCTTGGACAAATGGTCTCAGCAGCGCATGAGCTCTATGGGCTCCAGTGCCGGCAGGATGCAGCAACTCAAGGAGAAGGAAATGATGGAGAGGAAGAGGAGAAAATCTGGCCTGGTTTGTGTGCCAATGACCGGATCTACTTTTCTTAAAGGCCAATTTTGTGGATCCATGGATGGATTGGTTTGGAAGGGTGGGGTGACCAAATGGAACATGCAGAAGCTTCATCGCAGTCTCTTGAAGGACGGGAAGAGAAGATTTTATTAAGTTTCCTGTGGGACCCACACATATTGGAGCAGCCGAACTATGCTCCTTCAGTTCGAACAGACACTAGGGATGCTCTTAGTCTTAGGAAAAAAAATTACCACCACTAAGCCTGTATTCTTCCTTCCTATGAAACATGGTGTAGTCTATCACTAGCACTAGTAGAGATATAGACACACACCTAAGGAAAATGGTATCTGATACAAATATCAAAAACCATTTTATATGCCAAGCGGCAACTTTCAACGATGATACACGATAAAGAATATTGCCATATGAGTGATGTTTGTAAGTGTAGACCGGACAGTGACACAGAAGCAGGTAAAAGAAATGAGCACCACATCATTTCAGACAGACCGCATAGTTGAGGATGAGGTGGATATGGAATATTCCAACCCATACACAGAAGTATACGTCCATTGCTTAATTATGCCAGCAATGCCATTTCCACAGCTTTCCTGATCTATTAAGGAGCCATTTCCACAGCTTAATTAATCCTTCGTTGGCCATCCAGAATAAAAACCGATTCCGAATAAATATACCAACTTCTATAACCGATTGTCCCCTCATGCACGGAAGTATACACATGCAGCCGTGCACAACCACACGAAGTACACTTAAGATCTACGATAGTAATTTAATGCTGCTAAGAAATTATGACAGCAATGCCTGCAAGAGCGAAGAACTGTAACCTAGCAAAATATACTCTCTAGAAAACATGAAAGAACTAGTATATATGTGGATACCACAATTAAATCAGAACCATAAATTGTGACTCTGGCGGTAAGTCAAGATACATTCCATTGCATTGTTGCTACATGCTACCGCAGTACCACCTTCGTGTAAATCTATCAATGGGGCATTTTCACAAGCTATTCGTTGCGATTAACAACATAGCGAGAAAACAGCAATGCCTGCTAACTTGCTAAGCATATCAAATTACATCAATTTTCTCAGTCCCCACCCCAGTACCCCACAATTCAGGTTACTACATCCAGGATCTGTACCGTGAATATTTTTCAAATTTTTCGCTACAGTAACACAATGGCAGTTGCAACCCACATAAAAGAACTAGGATGCAAACCGAGTCCCCACCCCATAATTCTGAAATGCATGTCTCTGTTCAGAAAATGACATATATCAGGTAAAGTAAAAACTAGACCAATCAATCGAGGAATCAATGACAGGGCCTATGGCACGAGCCTGACTAAGATCCGACCTGGAACACCTCCCCAGTCCCCTCAGCATAAGAAATCGTCTGCTTACCCCCAGACGCAAGGCAGGATCGCAGGAATCGTAGGACGGCAGGACACCCCCCGCTCTCCCTCCTTCACCGGCCTGCCTCTGTTTCCCGCGGTATGGTCAGAGATCGACGCTGCAGCCGCTCGTATCTACGCAGGCAACGACCGATCGGGAAGCGCGGGGTTCCCCTTTGCGGCGGGGCGGCCGGGGAGCGAGCGAAGACGCAATTGAGACGGACGGCGGTGGGGGAATCTCTGGCGGCGGGAAGGGGCAGCCGCCCGGCGCTGTCCGGTGGCGGCTGGGCTGGTGCAGGCTTGGGCTGGGGGAGGAAGAGCCAACCCTAGGCGCGGGGAGAGAGACGGGCACGCGCGGAAGGGAGAAGAGGAGAGGAGGGGACGAGGCAGGAACTGAGATTTGAGAGTCGAGTTGCCGAAACAGGAATCCGCTGCCTTCGAGGAGATGGAGAGCGATCCGACCGTTGACGTCGGGTGGGCCCCGTCGATCCGTAGCACGAGCTGCCGAGTGGGCCCAGGAGAGCACATGGGTCCCACCTGCCGACGCGTTCGTTACGCCCTGGCCCACGTGGTAGACTGGTAGCCGTTGGTCCCCGCACTCCTACCCTAGTTCCCTACCCCCGGTCCACGGATTCGAAAACCACGGCGTCCGGGCGAGGATCTCCGGCGACTCGCTCTCCAGCCGGGCCGAATCAATTTGGGCTCCTAATCCTTTTCGTGAATGTGTATAGAATTGATTTGTTACCTTTACTTTAAAGAAAGAGTAAAATGTATCCACCATACAGGAAGTTGAGTCGCTGTTTCACTTTGGTCCAACAAATTTCACACGTTGCACCACTATCTATAAAGTTGTATCGTTGTTTCATGTTGGTCCAACAAGTTGTAAACTACACACCCATCATACATGAAGTTTGTATCATTGCACCCACAATATATGAAGTTGTTCATTGTATGCATGCACAATCCAATATATACCACACTATGTATTCTACAGATGTGGCATACTAGCGAGGATATGGAAGTGTCTTAAACGCTTGCTAGGTTATATTCAACACAAAGGAAAAATTCTTGAACACGCATATGCAACTATTGAATTAATTTGTTGGTTCTATAAAACACTAAGAAAAAATTAGACCGCACCACCAAAGGAATTTTTTGGGTCGGACGAATGCTAATTTTCCGCTAGCCCAATTTAGCTGCAAACAGTTGTTAAGCCGATTCCACGGTATACGCTGATAGCACTAGTTTGCCAATTAGCATCTGTAGAATATAAACTACTATAGTATAGTGGATTGTATATGCACATTATGGATAACTTAGTGTATGATGGGTGCAATATTTGCAACTTGTTGGACCAAAGTGAAACAATGATGCAACTTCATGTATGGTGGGTGCAACATTTGCAACTTGTAGGACCAAAGTGAAATAATAATGCAACTTCATGTATGGTGGTGCAACATTTGATACTTGTTGAATCAAAGTGAAACAACAACCCAACTTCATGTATGGTGGATGTACTTTACTCTTAAAGAAATGAACTTGGTCGTGTTGAAGCCAATGGTGAGAGTTACCAGCTGGTGAGTCCTTTTAGCTTACTAGAACACTTGGGCGCGCTTTGCGCGCCCTAGTGATTGAAAAACAACTCCTACGCTGTACATTAAAGCTGGAATCACATGATTTCTGAATATATATGAATAGTATTTACTTTTACAATGAGAAAGAAATTAGGAAATAAGAATTCAGAACTCATCTGAGTAAGTACACATCGAAATGGTTATCTAAAATGCAGTTGATGGGGAATCAAATCTTCACATAGCTATACATGTCGATCTACTGATCTTTCTACTGCAAAGAATCCAAAAGTATGCCGAGTTTCATATTTACAGTAGCTGTTGGCAGAGAAGAGAGAAATTGTTGACAGTTCAAGCAGCTACATTGTCCACTAAATGTCACTGTGTCCACTACCTTTCGATAAAACCAAAAGCAAAATGTAGTCAATCCTCATTCAGATCTGGTCAGTATCCGTGACATACATGTAGCAGCTTTCAAATGTATATATTAGTTCAGAACTCCATAACATATATGTTTGTTCGATAGAGAAATAACAATAGACTGTGACTACAGTTTTTTCTGACCTTACTTCCAGAACATACAAAAGGGCCATGAGAACAAAACAGTAATAGAAAGGCAAGCTGACATGGCAAAAAAAAATGACTACACTTCTATTTGGCTGAATATGACCCACTGTCTGTTGCAGAAAAATAAGAAGATAAGTCACATTAATGCCTTTGCCTTCCATTTCTGCTGCATCACAAGTTTGCCAAGTAACATAAAAAGTTAAAGAATACACAAGTATGTTAGAATATGCATCACAACAGACACACTGCTAATGTGTGAACATGTGGTCTCTAGTAATGAGACAAATGAAACACAGGCAAGGAACATCATCAATAGCAGCTATACTTCTGATATTATATGGAGATTAATAAAGTGACAACACAATACCTTCCAAAGGCACAAAATGGAAGTACAGAAAAAGGAGAGAATAATCTCACATTGGTTTAATAGAGAGGAGAACATCAATAATCACCAGAGTTCGATAGAAGCTAGCTAGTTAAACCAAATCCAATATTTACACACTACATTAAAGAAACACAAATTAACCAAGAAATCTGAATTCTTAAAGAAAGGAAAGGTGGGTAACCATCTTAGGATGTGTTTGCTTCAGTTATAGCTAATTTAGGCAGAGAGCCCTTTTGTAGGAATGATCCAAGAATCTGTACCTAGTATGGCCAAAATAAGTTCTTAGTTTACCTTTCTATTTTTAACTCGGATTTTGAAGTGCCATTTTGCCACTAAATTGAATCTCTCTCTCTCTCAGAAAGTGAAGTCAAATTTCTCAAGTATTTACACTGATATAAACCAGATATACTAATTATATGACAACATCACACAAATAGATAGGTTCTTGAAAATATGAAACTGGATTTGACAGTCTGAACATCTAAATTTAGTGATCCGGTCAAGACTGACTTAAGAAGAAATACACAATGTCTATTGTCATACAAATCATCTTACAGGTATTTTATCAAGCACATTAGCTCCATAAAAACACCATGAAGAAAGATCGTTGCCTTGCAGTGAAAAATCATCTCAAGTATACAGCTAATTTCAGAAATTGCGATTCCAATTTTACGGATCTGCATCCATACAGAAAAAAATTATTACAATTGGGAGAAGATGAATACCTAATTTCGTTTCATCTTTGTTTGTGTCACTTCTATTTAAGAACACAACAACAACACCAGATCACCAGATTCACCTCTATGAAAAATCACCGCAAAAATTGACGGGGACAAGAAGCCCATCCTAAAGAGAAGCACAACTATACTATAAAGCTGATTTCTGAGCAATTGTGATTGCTGAGTCAAGGCGGGCAGCCAATTTGGAGACGAAATCACCCAATTATCTCATGATCCAACACAGAAGAAGGGGGGTATCGGACGCTCACGTGGCCTTGGGGGTTCCCGGACTGCTCGTAGTAGAGGGTGTGGATGTGGACGTCGGAGACCTTGAGGAACTCGGTGCCGTACGGCTCGCTCGCGTGGTAGCGCGGGCGATGGAGGCTTGCGCCTTTTGCCTGTACGCAGCCCAGCCCCCATCTCCATGCGGTGAGAAGCACCAAAAACCACATCAGGCAGGACTCAGAACTTAGCTATAGCGACAGCAAATTTGAATGAACAAATTTATTTGAAAACTACTAATATCACGATTCACAAAAAGGAATATGGCAGCTTTATCTATAAAATAAGATGCATGGCTGAAACAATGTGGCCGGAATTACCTAGCAAGTGTTTTGCAATTGCCCTAAACTCATTGAACTAATGTCAACATCTCTACTAAACTCTAAACTCTGAACCTAAAAATGCAAAGCACAATTGATAGAGATGTGTAAGCAAAATTGAAAGGGGATAAAAGAAAGCAATGTAAACCCACCAGCATGGAGATGAGTGGACGGGCATCAGCCACGGACTGCCTCAGCGCCGCCGGGAGGATGAGGCCTCGCCGCCAAGCCTTAAGCCGTCCGGTGGACGAGTGGCTGCACCGCCCTCGAGCTTGTTGAGAAGAGAGACTGGAGCTCCACCACCATGCAGATCAGCCGCTCGATGGTGCCGGGAGAGCAGTATCCATCAACCGCAGGTCGCCAGTGCTCCAGTTTGTGACGAAGCGCCGCGTGGGGCCGGGGCGTTGGGGCAGACGCGTCGTGGGGGTCGGCTCTCCGCGGCCGGCCGCAGCCCTCGCCCTCCGTGCCGACGCGGTCCTCCTCCCTCACGCCACCAACGGATCCCCTGGGCACCGGATCTTGCCCGCCGCGTTGGCCACCGAGGGCAGTCAGGACCCAGATGCGCCCTCCACTGCGCCCATGATGGAGGACAAGGCTGTTACCACCACTGCATCGGAGATGACTGAAGCTGCTGCATCGAAGGATGGCAATGGCGCTGGTCCAAGAAAGAGCAAGAGGGCCCATGGGCCGAATCCAAAGTATGCCGGCCCAATGTGGCAAGAGTAGTTGATCCGTTAACGCCTGCGTGCGTGAGTATATGAGTTAGCAGAGCGAAGAGAGGAGGCATCGAAAAACTTGTATGAACAAACTACCTTGTCTTCCTCGCTAAGCTGCTGCCGGGCGGATCTCGTTGATCCTGCCTACCAATTCTTCTTCTCCGATCCCAATTCTCCAGCTCTACTTCCGATTCCCTATTCCTGTGCTAACATCTGGTATCAGAGACTACAATCCTGGATTCGACCCCGCTCCACGAACACTTCACGCTTTTCCAGAAGCGGCACGGCGTGATGAACCCGGAGTCCAAGCTGTTGCTGGAGGAGATCCAGAAGATGCTGGACAAGCGCATCGGCGATTCCGACCTCAAGTGGGAGCAGCGCTTCACCGATTACGAAGCGCGCAAGGACAGCCGCGTCTCCAAATTGGAGTCGGCGGCGGCGGCGCTGGAGGATTGGCGCCCGGAGGTCGACGGCGCGATTGATGACATCAAGTTGGAAGTGAAGAAGCTGACGAAGCACTGGGATCGGGCCGTGCTCGCGGGCGCATCGGCTTCTCCTGGCCTGATTGCGCCCTCAGAGTCGGGTGGCCGGCGCCCACCTGCCGGAGGTCCCACCGACGCGCCCCATGGGCACCACTCTGATGAACATCTCCGGGGTGACGGATTTGGGTCGGTCATGACTCTGGTCCCTCCCCCGGTCAAGGGTATGCGACCTCTCCCCACTCCCCCTTCTAGGCCTGTGTCCCCTGTTCTTAGATCCAGTGCGTTCCCCAACAGTAGCTCCAATTCTATGAATCCTATGGGTCGTTTGCCTAAGTTGAATTTTTCGGTGTTTGAGGGAGACAACCCTAAGCTCTGGATCTCTCGCTGTGAGAAGTATTTCGATATGTATGCTGTTGATCGTCACCTGTGGATCCCAATAGCTACCATGTTCTTCGAAAAGGCTGCAGGTCGTTGGTTACAGTCTGTAGAACGTCGTCTTAGAACCTGTAGTTGGCTTGAATTTTCCCATATGCTAGCTGATAGGTTTGGTAAGGAGCAGCATGAACTTTTGATTCGCCAACTATTTCACATCAGGCAAAGTGGATCAGTCTCTGAATATGTTGAGCAGTTTGCTGAGCTTGTTGATCAGTTGGTTGCCTATGGTCATATGACAGATCCAATTTACTTTACCATGAGATTCATAGATGGGTTGCGTGATGATATTAAATCGGTTGTTCTTGTCCAACGTCCCGTCGATTTGGATACTGCTAGTCGCCTTGCCCTTTTGCAGGAGGAAGTGGCTGACTCACCTCGTCGCCATGAAAGTAAGAAGCCGGATGTGGGCTATTTGATGAAGTCACTTCCCAAGACTTCATTGCCATTACCTCTTCCACCTCGAGCAGAGAAGCACATCACTCCAATTTCTTCTGAAGAACGCAAGATTGCTGATGCTGCTATTTCTTCAGATGAGAAATTTGCTGCCCTGAGGTCATATCGCAGAGCTAAAGGCTTGTGTATTCGTTGCGCTGAGAAATGGCATCGTGATCATAAATGTGCCTCTACTGTTCAGCTTCATGTGGTTGAAGAGTTATTGTCTCTGTTGGGTGAAGAATCAGTGGAGTCTGCTTCAGTTCTACAACCTGATGAGGAACAAGTCTTCTTGGCCATTTCCAAGGAAGCATCATCTGGCAAAACTGGTCCACGCACAATGCAGTTCAAGGGCCGGGTACACTCTGAAGATGTGCTCATTCTAGTGGACTCAGGTAGTTCTCACACCTTNTTCCAGATGATTGGACATTGCACATAATACAGTTGTCCCGAAGGACCCAGTTCACATTATTCCCTCTTGGTCCCGGCCACCCTTCCCTCTTGTCCCGAAAGGCGAAAGCCAGATTACCAGATGCCTCTCCACTTATTTTTTCTCTCCCCCAGTTTCACTAAGCATCTGCTGAACGCGGCGCAAGCGGATGAATTTGAATTCTGAGCTACAGGCGAGGTCCCTCTTCCCAGGATGTTTTTCGCCTATAATCTTTTCAAACTCTTCTTCCGCGCATCCATCTTCTTCTTATCAAGAGGAGCTTTGGAAGCCATCGGGCCATCCTTCTTTCGTGCTGCTGCAGCTCCTAAGGCAGGATCAGAAACGGTCGGGTTCTGATCCTGCAAGTTCGTGCCAAATGCTCTGGATGCGGTTGAGGTAGAGGTAGATACTGCTGGTGGCATCGATGGGGTGTTCTCACTGGAAGCAGTAGTAGACTTGTCCACATTAAGAGCTGTGGTCGATTCAGAAATAGCTCCAGTCTTCGACTTATTCTTAGGTTTAAGTGCATGGATGCCGGTGTATAACCTGCATTATTGGGCACAGCGAAATATCAATAACTACATACAGTCTTGGACGTAAGTGCTGTAATCTGATTGATTCCTTGGATGGTTGCTGTAGTGTCAGCATTGCTGGCATAAAGAATCCAATACTGCATTTTGACTAACAAGAGAACATCTATGAGCCCTATTCCAAGTGGACAATATTTAAGTAATAGGACTGACCTTGCATGCCGTGCATACTCCTCATAATTTTCAAGTAACATCTTCCCAGCTTGTTCATTAAGCGCAGATTCAGGAAATGGTTCAATCAGAAGGCATCTCACTACCTGCCAAGCATGCCAACAAGCAACTCAGTATGTTCCACCATGTTGTGACAGTAATTGGAAAATATTCCAGCTGTTCTCCTAGATCAAAATTTAGCGATTGCTTACAGAGAAATTTCATAATACTACTAAGAAAATAGTGGGCTAATGGCTGATGTGTCCTGGGACTCCAAGCTTACCAGGAGAACATGCCTCAATCCAAGGCCAGGATTCCAATCCTTCTTCAGTGTGTTCACACATATCTCACCGCTAGTAGCTATGTTTGGATGGAAAATTTTCGTCAAGAAGAATCCTGCAGATCAAAGGAAAATGTCAAAGACTATTATTTCCAGCAGAAGGATTCCCTTCAAGAACTACATGAATTATGAACAACTTTAGAAATCTCAGAAGGCAACTACCTTTTGGGGGAGATTGAGGGAAATCACGAGACAATAATAGCTTCATCCTGAACACTCCATTCTCATATGGAGTTCCAGCTGCACCATGTCCAGACTAAAATTTCAGTCGTAATATTGGAAAGTAGTGAAACAGAAAATGGAACTATCAATCCTTCAGATTCATAATATGCAATTATATACTCCCAGAGGAGGGAAAAGCTCCATCAATACTTAGCCCTAAAAATAGAAACAAGGAAATTATGGAATGACAGAACACACCATTTTACGCAAAGTAGGTACAGAGCATGATCAGCGTAGATGCATTACCGCATAGGCATGTAATTAATAGCACAAGGCCCAAAGCACTGGCCGGGGTAAAGCGATCATAAAAGAATATTACCAGGCCCTTCAATATCAGCAAAAATAGTAGTGAAGTCATCATCATTGACAATCACGTTAATCCCTTCTGGAGGTGACTCGTCAAGATTCTTCAGTTCTTTAGCCAATTGCCTGATGACATTTGGCGGGAGGTTCTCATTGGTTGCCTTCAGTGTCATATGCATGACATTAGAATCATGGGATACAGCACAGTTAAGTTACAGTGGTGTCTCTTTCACAAAATACTAAAAATTTGAGAATTTTCAATGCTCACCATGTAAGGAACAATAGATAGCTTCAAGCCCGCCTTATTAGCAGCTTCACTTAGAAGTTTTGCTGTCGCACGATAGCACCCTTTATGGCCACAAAATCCTTAGCACTCTGGAAATAGAGTAATGCCTTCAAGTTGCAACTCCTTGTCACTGTGAGTAACCTAGAGAAACCAATATATTGTGATTTAGCATTTCAGAACACTTAATTATGGAAAGGACGACACATATGTTAATATTTCCTTAATATGCACAGGCCCAATTTATCACATGCATGGTGTGGGCCAAGACAAATTAATATCGGAACACTGAAAAGGAAAATCCAGCAAGGTAACAACCTTTTATCCTCCCTCCTTGTGCCCCATCATACAGCAAGTGTGTGCGCACATCAATGCCAAGCACACACAAAAGTGCTACATTAGCAATTCAACGCCACTAAGAAATCAAAAAGGTGTACTCGGTAACGCCTGCAAGCAGCAACTACTTACACATATCAAACATCTTCCATAAATTACTAAAACAAAGCATCTCAGCAAGAACAAGTAGCTGGCAATTTGGCTCTAAACACAAGTACATTCCTAGTCCCATGATTACCAATACCACGTTAAAAGAATAAACCATCACTCGTGGTACTGAAAGTAGCAATTGCTTCCACCCTCCTAACATCCGCAAGTACGGGTGGGCACATGCATCATCCTGCACCACACAGACCCCTGCCTGGCCATCTAGGCCCGCAGAGCATGCTGCAACGAGAGCACACCCCAGTGCCACTACATCCTGGGGCTCATCCTCTCAGACTTCAGAAATGTCTATGTGCCCAGAAATTAGGTCTGGGACGGAATACGAGATGGATCGATCAATCAAACAATGAACACTGGCTTGCAGTAGTGAAACAATCGGCGCGGACGGATCTGAGACTGGCTGACATCCCCCCTACCCCCCAGCATGAGAAATCACTACCTACTGGCTCTGCTTCTCGCACTACCGCAACCCCAGTCTACGCCCCCCGGTGGTCCGGGCACGAGACCCGCGCCGCAGGCAGGTACGCGCTAGCAACGATCGATCGGAAAACTGAAAGCGCAGGGGCTTACCTCAGGTCAGGGCGGGGCGGCACGGGAGCTGCCGCACAAGCAATCGAGACGGGCGGCGGTAGGGACGTCTCAGGGCGACGAGAGGCGGGGGGTGGCGGCCGCCGCAGCCGCCGGTTGGGTCGTGGACGCTCGGACGGAGGGGGGAGGAAGCGAAACCCTAGGCGGGGAGGAGGATTTGGATTTCAATCTGGTGGGAGAACTGGGGAGACGCGGAGAGGGCCGGTCAGAATGGGGAGGAGCGAGGAGGGGAGGGAAGAGGAACGAGGAAGTGGTTGAGCGCTTTGATGAGAGCCTGCTGCTGTCTGAAACGGGAGCGGTGGATGATAGGGAGATCCGACCGTTGAGTCCGGGGTGGGGCCCGGGCCCCAGAGCGGCGTGTGGATGGCGCGGGCCCACGTGGGCGCGGCGCGGCGCGGCGCCGTGCACCGACGCGATCGGTTTGGTGCGTGTGCGTGCGCGGCGGCCGTGGTAGCCGAGTAGCCGTTGGGGGACGAATCGGGGCCGTGGGAACGGCTGACCCGCCTGGATAATTGAAATCAAAGACGAGCCGACGAGCATCGCCATCGGCCGATTGCCGGGCGGCCCCAGGGGGGAACATGTCTCCATGTTTTCATCTTGGCTGCACCATTGTCTATTGCATTGGAACTTTGGAATTTCGGGCGTGCTTGGTTGGTGGCGTGGCGCCAGAATAGAATGTCACAGCCGTCCAATCATCTAGATTGCATTGAAAATAAAATGCGTTGATAATCAACTAAGTCAGCTATGAGTTTACCTTTCGATGATTTTGCTACATGCTTGGTTCATGTAATATTATTACTTTGTCTTGAAAAAAACAAACTAACACGGCGGCATGGAGCTAGTTATATGTTAGATATCCATTTGTATTTCTAGTTCTTATGATGGTTTGGAGTGCAAAATGCCACTAGTGAAATGGGAATGTGGCAATGTCTAAAATTTTTATTGGGAAGGAATATACATGAGGCATTATAGTTTCCACGGCCCGGAAAGAAACCAAAGAACTAGGATGGATAGCTATGCCGACACTCCGTTCCACTCGGTCGTGACATTGTGAAAGGGCCACACCGGCTCAATGAGTTTCACTTTAGTTATATGAGCAATGGACGTGATCGTCACAACTCGTTCTTGCTAGTGAAGTGGACGCACGCACGTGCGTTTTCTTTTGAGAGTATGATTCAGCATTCAGGCAACAATGCATGCCATCCATCGTTTTAACCAAACATTGATCTATTGGCACACATGAGATAAACACCATGACCTGCTTCTTCCCGTTTTTTTACATGTCGTGTTAGGTTTATTCTAAGTCAAAGGTGTTCAACTCTGGCCAAGATTCTAGAAATATAACAATACTTATAGTACCAAATTTGTTTCTTTAAATCCACCACATAATATATTCCAAAAGCACATATTATTGGTGTGATATATATTATTGTATTTTTCTATAAATTTAGTCAAAGTTATATAACTTTGATTTAGGACAAACCTAATACGTCATCTATTTAAAAATACCATGACCTATCCGTTAAACCTGATCATGATTTGCATGGAAAAAACAAAAAGAAAACAAAACTTGAGCATGGGCTAGACCTAAAATGCTCAAAAGGCTTGGTCCAAAACTCTTGGGCATCAAAGTGGGTCATGCCGTCATGGGTAGGGTAGGCTAACAATTGGGCTTAAGTGCAGTGGCGGATCCAGCTTTTTATCAAGACTAGGGCCAAATTCAGCGACCAAAACTAACACATATGCAGCACATATATAGCAACAGCTATAGTAAAAAGTCTAAATTGATAATGAAACTCAGCACCTTTTGGACATGGACAAGAAGAAAGTGTAAATAAAAATATGATAACAACTAGAATTTCTTAATTATTTTTTAGCTACATATTTTGAGTGCATTCAGGGACATGGGCAAAATAAGATTGCAAAGTCCTACTCCTCTTCATTGTGTAGTACCAATTGTAAGTCTTAGATTGAATAGAAACTACAAACAGAAAGAACTAGAGATTTGGGAATGAAGATCACCTCAAAGTCAAAAGGCTCAGGTCAGGAATGCCATCGGACGCCTGCCTGGTGTAACACCCCTAAAATTCATCAACTTAAATCACTCGTGTTTCAAAAATCTGTTTTTGAGCTCAATTGCCTTGTTCATCTAAACTCCACTGGTAGTCTAATCACCACCCAATTAATTTCCCTTCATTAGTTCAGCTAATCACTTTTGTTTTCTCTAGTCTCTTTTCCTGCTACTCCTTCTTCTCCCTCCCATGTGCACTCACGTACACGCAGAAGTCTTACTACGGCTGCCATGCTCACCCATGCCCAGTACCAGGTCATCCCATCTTCTTCCTGCACACACGCACAAGCTCAAGCAAAGCCAAGCAGCACGCACATCATTTCAGCATGGCGGCATATCTCTAATTTCTCACCCTCTACCATGGCACCCATACACGAAGTAGCAGCAGTAGCACACGCACACAGCAGCAGCACGAGCAAGCCAAGCAGCAGCAGCGCGCACACCGCCGCATGCACGCGCGCGACAACCCGTCCCCACGTCGCTGCGCCGACCTCGCCGGCCGTCCTTCCCGCCTACCTGCCGTGCCGACCTCCACGCCGGGCCCGCGTCAGCTCCTCGGAGCTCGCGAAGTCGCCGCCGCCGCTGTGCTGCCCGCCAAACCCGGCCCCGCGCCATAACTCCGGCCACCCGAAGCTCACCGGCCAGCCGGCCGCACCCTCCCTCGCCGGCCTATAAAAGGCACCCCCAACCTCTTCTCCATCGCCATCCCGAGCTCGCCGAGCCATCCAATTCCGCCGCTCATCCACCTCCCTCCACGACCTCTCTCCCGAGCTGCAAGAGCTGCTCGTCGATCTCTTCCCTCAGGCCATCTCTCAGCAAGGTGAGCCCATAGCTGAGCTGCCCTCACCCTCCTCTCCATCCCCATGCCCTTGGATTTGGAAATGGTGGCCGGAATCGCCGTCACGGCGAAGCTCCAGCTCCTGTCCATGGCGGACGAGTGGAGGGGCATGAGCTCCTGTGTTGTGTATTCTATCCATATCCTTCTCCCCTTTGTATATCTTTTCCAGCCAGCCTATTCAACCAAGCAGGCCAGCATCCAATGAGCATCTCCGTACTCCAAACCAGCATCCCGAGTCCATCTCGAGTAAACAAATGCCCGTACACTTCTCTTTCTATTTTATGTTAACTCATTTTCGGAATTAATTAGACAGCCATTATTCAAAGCACAATATCTCAACCATCCGAGTTCCATTTGACCCAATTCTTGTTCCTAAATTCTTCTAAAATCATACTCCATTCATTTCCATCCTTCTCATCTCCATCCGAGCTCATTTTATTTTTGTATGCTTGTTTGTTTGTTTGATCGTGCCGTAGACGACGGAGTGAACGAGGAGGAGCAGTACCGCGAGCAGGACTACGCAGGAGAGTACCGCGAGCCCGACCCCGAGGACCCGTACCGCGAGCAGGATCTCCCAGAAGCTTTTGTTGACGGCAAGTCCAATCCCATCCTTTGATGCATGTTTATCCCATGTTTTATAAACACAACCCATTAAGCCCTTGATATTGCATTGTTTTAGTCAAAACCCGGTTGGTTAGCCACTCCTTGATTGATATGATATTCCTTGATCACCCCGTTATCGCTAAATATGATTTACTCTGTTTAAGTGATAACACTTTCTAGAATGCTTAGGTTTAGAATGCATAGGACTTGTTACCCTTACTCAATCATGACTATACACTTGTTTTATCAAAGAATAAATGTGTGAGTTGGTTTTGGTTTTTGGGTTTTGGGTTTGAAAAGAGTAAAACTGTGTGGATAAAATGGATGGGCATAACTTTGTGAAATGCCATTAAGGAGGCTTGTACCTTTGTGGTTAAGCATGTTGGGAGATATCCATTTTGTCCGGTTTTAAACCGAAGTGATGTGTCATCTTGCCTAACCCATTTATCTCGTACAACCACTCGACTCTTGTATGGTGCAAGGGCTTAGTCTAAATCCCACTAGCCGTGCTGTTAGTTGTCTGGAGGCAGGTGTGCAGCGGGAAAACCAAGTGCCGTCTTAGTGACATGGTTGCCGTCTTAGTGACATAAACCCCTTGGTGTTTTTCTCGTGATGGCTAGGCAGTTTTGGCTATGGTGGGTAATGACTTCGATAGGATCCGCACTGACACTAAGGTGATCGTGCTGCGGTACCCTACTTGTGGTGAAAGTGTACACCTCTGCAGAGTTTCCTAATCTATTCGAATAGCCGTGCCCACGGTTATGGGCGAGTTATGGCTTGGTCACAATACTAAGGTTTTGGGATGGGTTTGGAGTGTGTGTTTTGGAATGAGTTCGGCTTTGTGCCAAAAGCTACGGCGGATGGGAAATCCGGTAGCATTTAAAATTTGGATCCTTTGTGGATCAACCCCCCCACTTAATTGACTTGTTTCTAAAGCTTGCTTTGCTAAAGTTGTTCCTTGATAAACCATTGCATGAGTAAAATTAGCTTTATTGCAACTTAAACCTTAGCCTTACTCCTTGACTTAACATATGCATAATTCTGTGTTAACCCCTCCGTGGGTGTGATTGGGCTTGTTGAGTACTTTTGTACTCACCCTTGTTGTTGTTAAATCCAGAAGAAGACCCGGACTTTGTTGAGGACGCTGAATAGGTGGTCGCTTCCGCACCCAGCTTTGCCTGTGGAGTTTGGTCCCGCCCGAGATGGCTTCGCTGCCGCAGAACTCTGATCCCTTGGTTGAACCGGTCTGGTTCATCCTTTGGCTTACCGCCGTAGTTTACCTTTTAGCAGTTCTAGTTTGTATTAGGTGCCCGCTTCCTCGTGGGCTGTAAGTTTCTGTACCAACTGTTGAATAAATGTGTATCAGCCTCCTGGGACTGATAATTTGTATCACATTTAGTCTCTGCTTAGGCAGGGGCGCTTCACCTGGTTGCCTTGAATCTTGATACTTGCTTCCGGCCTTCCGGGCCGTAGAGCGGCAGACCCTCCGTGCCTGCCTAGCTGCCTGGTTCGGTAGCGCTGCAGGTCCGCAGCAGCAGCCGTCAGCAGGGAAGGGAGGAGGCCAGGAGCTACGAGCCCAGGAGGAGAGGGGCGAGTGTCGAGTGGATGCCGGACAGGGGAGAGCGGCGGCGGCTGATCGGTGCCTCTGCGGAGGGGCGAACGTCGAGCGGAGGTGCGGCGCACAAGGTAGAGCCGTGGAAGGGCGAGTGCGGCGGCGCTGTTGCAGGTTGCAGCCGAGCGGGGAGCGGTGATAGTTGTTGTTTTGTCTTAGTCTTTGGATTGGGCCATTAGTTTTGGGCGTACTCGGGGTTTTTGGGCCACGACTAGGGCCACGGCCTAGGTGGCCCTAGGTGCAGGCCCGTCCCTGCTTAAGTGTAGACACTTGGGCGTCAAAGTGGGTCCAAAACTCGTGTCTTCATATTAAGATGTAAAATTGATGGGTTCATAGAACATGAGATGATGACGCACCACCCGTGAGTTTGGTATTGAAAAATAAATCATATCAATGTGTCAGTATATCAAGATTAGGCTTGCAAGATTTTTCTTTCAGGCTGGAGAAACCGCCACCGAAACCCCTTGCATTCTTGCATCTGCCACGACCCACGGCGATTAGAGCAAACGGAAGAGCTAGTCAGCTAGCACCCGCGGTTTTGGTTTTCTTTGCACCCGCGGTTTTGGTTTTTCTTTAGGAAAAACGGGGACGATTATTTCCAATCTGTTGTCATTTGCATAAGTTACGACAGAAGCCAGTTCAACGTCATAACAACCTTCTGTTGCTATAGACGACGCCAGAAATTTCTCCGTTGTCGCATGAGCTTGCCTCATCGGCATGCGAACACAACACGCTGCCAGCGTAATCACAAGTCCAAAGAAAAAAAAAAGCAAAAGAGGTTACCAAAGCAAGCGCACACATGGACACACCGCGTGACACGGACACGTGATCAGGTCATGCGACGACGTGCACTGGAATGAGGGCAGAGGGCCGGATGCATCCGCAAATTCCTCGTCCGTCGTCGCACGGCCTCGCCTCATCGGCGCGCGCCCACGGCACGCCGATGCCGACGCTGGCAGAAGTCGAAAGCCAGAACCAAAAGAGGTTACTAAAGCGAGAGCGCGCACGGACAAACGGCGTGACACGGACACGTGATCAGGTCATGCACGGACGATGATGATCCGCCTGGCCGCTCTGCACGGAGGGACGTGAGGGTGGGACACGACTCAGTATCCACCGGACCCTCACAGGTCACAGCCGCAGCTAGCACCGAGCAGCGCAAGCAGTACATGTGACCGAGCCAAATAAGCCCAAGCAGAAGCGGGCGGCGCGCGCGCATCTCCCGTCGTCCCCTGCTTGTCCCCGGCCACCGCGAAAAAGCAAACCCGGCCAGTCGCGGCCGGCCGGGCGCCATGCAAAGGCGGCATGCATGCAGCTTCAGTTCGCACTCCGCCGCTACCTAGCTGCCCTCGCGTCAGACCGCACCGTGCGTGCGTTCTCACCAGCTTGGGCCGGCTGATGACGAGAGCCGCACTCCGGCGCTAGCTGCGCCTTGTCGATAGCGCGGTAAATCCCCGAGCTCGCGCGCGCCGCCGTACGCCACGCGCGTGACCACGGCAACCGCACCAACCACAAAGGCAGGGGAGAATTGATTGCGTTGCGAGAGCCCCCACCGGAGTTAACGCGCGCGCGCGAGGCCGCGAGCCCCACAGGCACAGCTCGATGCTCGCCGGCCAGCAGCGGTTGCCGCACCCGACCCCGGCACGGCGTCAGTGATATCCACGTCCCACAGCACCGAGCGAGTGTCCGAGAGTCCTTGCGGTCATCAAGCAGCAGCATAGAAAGCTACTGGTGTCCTACTTGTCCTCCTCCGACCCTGCAGCGGATAAGGCCGGCCGGGTGGGTCGTCGGCCGATGGCGGGCTCGGCGGCGGCGGCGATGATGCTGTGCGGGAAGGAGGAGAAGGTGCTGGGGACGCAGAAGGCGCCG
Source organism: Alloteropsis semialata (assembly GCA_004135705.1). Lineage (NCBI taxonomy): Eukaryota > Viridiplantae > Streptophyta > Magnoliopsida > Poales > Poaceae > Alloteropsis > Alloteropsis semialata. The sequence goes on along the minus strand of CM014273.1, from coordinate 7,787,900 downwards.
GGGAGCTGCCCGTACTGCGGCGGCGGGGTGGCGGCCACGGACGTGGAGGCCAAGTGGGTGCTCTGCTGCCTGCCGCTCTGCCGCAAGACCAAGCGCAGGTTCGCCTGCACCGCCTGCGCCCGCCGCCTCGTCACCTACCCGGCCATCCTGCACGATGACTAGCTACCTAGCCAGGAGATCGGTCGGCCGGCCGATTCGCCCGCCTGCGCGCGGCTTCTCTCTTTCCTCTCTCAGTTGCCCCCCGCGCCGCCGCCGCGCCGCGCGTCTTCTTCGTCTCCGGTCTCTAGCAGATGGAGCGGCGAATGACGTGGTTCGATCGGTCGATCTCAGACCGTTTTGGTAAGAACCTCAACTCTTTATTTGGCAACATCATCATCATTAGCGACTCTGATTAATTTCCAGTGCGGACAAGCATGCATGTTGTTGTTGTTGTTAGTCTTTGGTAATGAGATCGCCTGTGGCTAGCTAGCGTGTTTTTTTTCTTTTCGCCAAGGATCTTGCATATTTGTTCTTCTATCTTTACACATTCGCTGCCGATCGATCAGCTGATGGTGTTCGTTTGCTCAGTAAAAGAGAGTGAGAGAGAGAAGAACTTCGGCTACACACGAGTACATGATAGAAGCCTTCAACCTCGGGCCTCTCTGGCCTCCGATCCGCGGCGACGTGTGTTGCCGTCGTCGATCCGTCGAAAAGGCCTGCAGGCTAAATCGCGGCCGCAGGGCCGTCGCGGTCGTGTGTGCGGCATAGCTCAGGCGAAAACGACGTGTCCTCCGACGTGTGTTGTTCCTGTGGATTTGCCTTTGACTCTTGCGCACGGCGATGGCATGGTTCAGACGATCGGTCGAGACTAGAGAGAGACCTGGCGAGCATATGCTTTGCTGATGCCACACAGAGCGCAACGCCCCGTGCTCGTCGGAAAACGATGTGCGGGCTGCTAAGCCCAGTCGCAGTCGTGTCATGCCCCTACCCACGGGCCGAATCATGGCCCAACCGACCCACCACAAGAATCAGAACGCGATCGGTTTCTGGCCCACTTAGAAGGCCCGCGATCCATCCACCATCTCCGGCCCAGGAAAAGCAGCGGATCCGAGCGCCTGAAGTCCTGAACCGACCGCTAGCTCGCCCGCCCGCCCGCCCAATGGCGCCGCCCGCCGCCTTCTTGATCCGATTGGTTGCTGCCGCGTGTTGCCTTCCGTCCGCCCCTTCCGGCGCCGCCGCCTCCGCGAACTCGTTCCGGCTCGGCGGCCGGCGCGCTGCATCGCGCAGCCTGCAGGAGTGCAGGTACGCCTCTTGCGACCTACCTCGGCGAGAACTGAGCCCCAGATCGAAAGCTCCCTCTCCGCGTAGCCTACCATGTTCGTTCTGATTGGCTTAAGGCCTTGCGTGGCCGTGAGCCTGGAGCACCGCGGAAAGTGAAGGAGTAATCTCCTTTAGCTAGAGCTAATCTCCTTTAGCTAATTAGCTAGAGCTAGGATTCATATTGGACACACGAGTGTTTCAGCAGGAGGCTACTAGGGTATTACATTAATAATATCTTTGAAAACATATATAATTTGAAATGGAAAGAATAAGAATTATTTATTCCTTATGAAGGTATTCAGTATTTTTGTATGATAAATCTAGTAGCACCAATCTTTCGCGGTCAACGCGATATGGTCTGTCGCCGAGTCAAACTGAAGTAACCAGGCAGGGGAGCATATGTATCGTTGCATACATGCTACAGAGAAAGGTTGCTGTTCAGGCGATGATCGAGCTGAAGATTTCTGGGATGCATATCTTTCTTGAGATCCCAAGACCGATGTGGAGCGCTTGACTAACCCGGTGCAGCAGTATACTATCAATTATCATCCCCCAGACAGCCTGAGCTGGTCTAAGTGCTTAATTATTGCCACTGCTTCCTTCGATTAGATTCCATTGACTGCCCTCTACCAACTGATTACCTTTGCTGACATTTGGAGCCCAGGTCCAATCAACCAAGCACCCAACTTTCAAAGTTTTACCTATGATCTGCTCCACTAGTGCTCGTACATACTGAATTCAGCGTGATCGGTCCTGAAGGTTGCCAAAACTTTGCAACTGTTGATGTTCACTTTTCACATCAGATATTCAGATTAAGTACCAACTTTTGACAACAGGCCTCACCAGTGGTCCAGGCTCTGAAGGCGGCCTTCATGAGGCGATGGAGGATCACGGTTAAAATAGAACCAGGATGAAGACTAGTGATGGGGTTACTCACTAGAATAAGCTCAGGACTTGGTTGATCATATCTAGACCATGTATCATGCAGCAAAGGACAGCCCACTAGCAGGCAGCGGCAAAAACAAAACAGAGGTTTCACATGCCGTGTGAGTGAACCATCTGCTAGCTGACATTTGACCCTCTCACAGTTAACCACCACTAATTGGGTTGGGCAGACAGGAAGAAAAAAAATTTGGCAAGAACATTAACAATCACAAGAAGATGCTTCCTCATGTGGTCCATTGCTGAATCCCTAGGAGCCGGTGCGTGAGTGCCTGCATCGCTTTGGACTCTTCAATGCAAGCTACATAACACCTTTACACACCAATAGATTAACAATGCTGTAACTAGATACCAGCTTGCTAAGCATAATCCATGGCAGATGCAGCTTCAGGGTTTAACGTTCAGAGTTAATACTGGTATCTGATAAGATTGGTGCACGCAGGCAGGGACTGAATCGAAGCAAGCTCCAGGCTCCAGTTCTCTCCCCAATGCCGTCAGGCTGGATTGGTCTGAACATCTTGCCATGCAATTTGGGAATCGCTTCTATTACTTTATACCAATCTGTGTGTGAGTCTGTGAGATCAGGCAGAAATTTGCAGATCATGTGTCTCTGGACAGAGGAATCAACAGTGGGAATCTTTAGTACCAAGTTGCCCAATTAACGGTTCAATCCTTCATACTCAAAGCCCTAACCTTTACTTTGGATCTAAAACAGTAACAAAAAATAAAATAATAAATCAAGGGATTTTTTTTCTCCTCTGAATTTCTCCATTCTAGGGTCCTACTAAGTTGCCCCTATTTTTCTCTCATGATCTTCAGGTCTTCAAGATAGCCTTTGTTTTTCTCTTTGTACGCATCCATCGCTAGATTCCTAGAATCCTACTTTTCACTAGCCAGAACTCTAAATTCCAAGAAGAACATAGTAGAGTATCGTGATGGGAAGCGCGATGAGCATCCCGAAGATAACCCTGGAAAATTCACAAGCAAGGATGCAAGATGTTAGCCTTCTTCAGTGAGTATAAACAACATCAAGCTAAGCTTGAAGTGTATATCTTGCAAACTTTGAGTATGGAGTTGCTTACGCTGTGCTAAGTATTTGAGGATGGCAGTTGTACTCCTTGGCAAACACAAAGGGAACGATGCCTTGTGGAAGCGCAGCCTGTTGATCAATCACATGTTGCAGTTTTCACAGCATCAGTATGATTATTGTGTTTTTTAAAGGTTTCAAGAAAGATTAGAGTACAATATATATCATATATGGTGCTGATGCTGACCTGGACAATGGCAACGTGCAGGAGCACTCCTCGGAGCCCAATGGCGATGGAGGTAGCGGCGATCACCGCTGGACCAGTCAAGAACCTCACCGCCATTGCGAACGTCGCCACCCTCTTACCGCAAGAGATGATCTTTGGCTGCAGAGCCATGAACAGACCTATAGGTCACACGTAGCACCGTCAGAATTTCTCGGCTCATGTAAAGAACAAAATATCAGTTCTATTGAACAGATCTCAACTAGCCAATGCTTGTACCTAAGCTGAACATAGCCATTCCTAGACCTGCATCGGACAGTATAGATATCGATCCCTTTATAATCGAGGGCATCTGGATGTTCCACCTGAAATAAATTTCAGAAACAAATGTGTTAAAACCAATCCATGTCATTAGCATATGCATGATTAAAGAATCAATGTTGTAGATGCTGGTAGCATGTGCTCCTCTCCCCTAGAAATGCTTGCTGTTTTCAGCTCCCCTCTAGATGTACCGTATGCCATGCATCTCTTGTAGTATAAAATACTAGTACACAGATGCGTGCTTATAGTTGTACTCTTTGTAGACACGAAGCATCGTGCAATTTTAGTCATGGATGAGCTTGTCGATCATGTCTGTGCCGTCCTGGATGGATGGGGACAAACACGGCAGTCGCAGCTGATTTGGTAGATTTGGTCTGCTGCAAAGCTCCATGGCTCACACATAAGACCTGCATCTGCGTGCATCCCTGCATGTGCCAGATCCGAGACCGACGTACCTCTCATGTGCTCTCACATGCAAACGATAGCTAATCCTACAGTTACAAGCAACCTAGTAGTGAACGACATGCAAACCTAGATTTAATTTGGACCCAGTCATTTGACAAGGCCCTGATTATTAGATTCACTGAATCTTGCAGGAAATTGAAATGCTCCAGTTGGAATAATTCATGTGTTTGTGTTGCAATAAGGCGGTGCAAGTGTTGAAATTGCCATAAGAACTGCTCGTGCATGAATCCATGGATATACAGGTGTATTATGAGCAAATGATTTAAGGTTTGCACCTGAATGAGACTAGGGACCAGACGAGGCCGATGAGGCTGGAGTAGGTGTTGGGGTTCCTGATGAGCTTCCTCCACACCATGATGAGGATGAGGCGCGTCATCACGCTCGCCGGCGGCATCGGGTGCGCGGCCTCCTCCAGCCCCGGCGCGTCGGCGCCCTTCTTGCGCGGCGCCACGTACGGCGAGCCCGACACCGGGAACTTGGCGGCCAGGCCCGTCGCGGGGCTCTTCAGCCCGTCCTCGATCTCCAGGTCGCCGTTCGCCGCCGCCAGCCGCGTCCACCTTCTTGATCGGCGTCACAGTGCCACTCACGCCTGACGTGCAAACACGATCAGCTCTAACGTTCAGCTGTGCGGCGATCGTCGCATGTTTTGGTCTTTGCAAGCAGAAATCGTCTGCTGTATTAGTTACCTTTTGGAGTGGCGCCGTCGACTGGCGCGGCCGGTGGTGGCACGCCGGCGAAGTCGGTGGAGGCGGCGTGGTTGACGGCGTTGCGGAGGTTGGCCTCCGACACCGGCGACGCGCTGGAGCTCCACACGAACATGTGCAGCTCCTTGTTGGAGTTGGAGTTGGAACCCCCGAGCTCCTTCTTCCTAGTATTGCCAAATGCAAATGACAAAGTAGCTTGAGATAGATTCAGCATAAGACAAATGTCAGGGATATTGTTCCCATTAATTAAAATCAGGTAAGCTTTTCTTTTTTAGCAAATCAAATCAAATGCATTACACTGTTCATTGTAGTGTTTGCATTTATTTCACAGAAACTAGAGTTCAGGGCAGGGGGCACAAGAAGTCAACAACACATACCGTGGCGGTGGCATCATGCCGGGGTTGGGCGCGGGGTACGCCGTGGCGTCGCCGCCCTTCCCGGACGCGAACTTGTTGGCCACCTGCTCGTCGAGCCCCGGTGCGCGGGCGGCGGCGCCGGGCTGCGCCAGCGGGCTGGCCATCTTGCTGCCGTTGAACATGGCGTAGAAGTCGGACTGGTTGAAGCTGGAGCCGCGCGGCGTGGGCTCCCTGGACGTCTGCAGCGAGTAGATCTCGACGCCGGTGAGGTTGGAGGCGCGCGGGGTCATGGCCGAGGACGGGCCGTAGGGGCGGTAGGCGCCCACGCCGGAGCGCGCGGCGCCGTGGCCCGTGGTGGAGGCGGAGGCGGAGCGGCGGATGACGACGTGGACGCGGCCGTCGCTGCCGACCTCGGCGTCGGCCTGCAGCGCGTCGCGGCCGTTGAGCGAGACGACGTCGGAGTCGACCCTGAAGGAGGCGATGCTGGCGCCGACGTCGGGCGGGAACTGCTCGGAGATGAGCGCCTTGGCGCCGCGGTACTCGAAGAGGAAGAGCATGAGCGTGTACCAGATGACGCTCTGGAGCACGACGATCTGGACCATGAGGTTGCCGGAGAAGTCGCCGTACATGGCGCGGAGCAGCGGTATGCCCATGACGAGCGTGTTGGGGAGCGTGGAGAGGGAGAAGAGCGTGATGGTCCAGTCAAGCGACGAGGCGGCCCCGGAGGCGCCCCGGCGGTAGCGGGAGAGCACGTTGTGCCAGACGGCGAGCGCGGCGAGGATGACGAGCTTCTGGAGCGAGTCGGCGGCCAGGAAGCGGTACTGCATCGCGTAGGGGTTGTTGGTGGAGATGAAGTGGAAGGAGAGCAGCGGCACAGCGAAGACGGCGACGAAGCGGTTGATGCCGGAGCACTGGTCCGGCGTGAAGATGCCCCACCACCGCACCGAGCCGTAGGCGAGGAACATGGCCACGTACAGCGGCACGATCGCCGCCAGGACGTCGTAGATGTCGCGCCCGGTGATCATGGCGGCGTCGGCGACGGCAGCTTCGCTAGCTGCTCTTGGTTTCTACACACAAAGATCTGCTGGTGTAGCTGACGCGAGGTCGTCGCTAAAAGAAAGTGTGAGAGGAGAAGCTGAAGAGAACGTTATATACGAGGCGATCGATTCTCTCACCACAGGTTGCTAATAACATAATCAGAGTGTGCTAGTACTCCACTATTTGAGCTGTTAAATAAACACAAGCAAGGGTACGTGCGTATACATATACTGTGTAAGGTGTGTAGAGAATCCAATGGGCGGCGTACACAGTAGCAGCCTTGCAGGGAGCTACTCCAGCCTGCTACGTAGCTGCAGTCTGCAGCCCCTGCGAGTCTGCGACGTGCAAGCACTGCCGTGCTCGTGCGGCTACGGTTACTTGTACAGTTGTACTACCTGAGAGCTGAGACGATGGAGCTCTGGGCCTTTGTTTAGCTGGAGCAAATTGGTGCAATTCAACCAAAAGTCATGTATTGGAAAGCATATCTCTCTCTTTGCAACACACTTTTCAATGCACTTTTTCTACAGAAATTCAACCAACTTTCACGAAGTAAACAAGACCCTAATTAGGTTCTAGAGCAGAGTAAATGCGTGCAAGGTCGACGATGCTCGAGCCAAGCAATTCGGGGCCTGTTTAATTCCAGTGAAAGTTAAAAAGTGGTGAAAACTTTTTGCATTGGGAAGCGTGTTCTGTGAGAGGGGGCATGGTTGTCAGTGTGAAAATTTTTTGGTGACTTTAGAAAGTTGCTGGAATTGAACAGGTCTTCGATCAAGCTCCATGGATGCATGCATGTTACTGACGATGCCGGCCCAGGACCTACTACCGAACCCAGAGAAGAGCGTCGGAGGCCCAAGCCCAATGTCCGCATGTCTGGGCCATTAGCTATACTCTTATAAGAATACTTGTAACCGAAGGGAACGGTTCAACTATTGCGTAATTGAAAAACTCAGCGTGAAGCTGACCTCGCCTATCGTTCTCCCTTGTTCCCCTTTCTTCCTCATCTCCGGTTGCTTCTCTGTTTCCTTCTTCTAACAATCTGGTATCAGATTCACCGATTCTGGAGCATCACCACCACTTTACTCATCTCCAACGACGCCAAGGCGTGATGGATCCCAACACGAAGCTGATTCTCGATGAGATCCACAAGAAATTCTTGGAGTTCGATTCCAAGTGGGAGTCCCGCTTCTCTGACCTCGACGGCAAGCAATCCGCCAAGGACGACCGCGTGCAAGCTCTGGAGGACTCCATGGAGACTGCGACCGCGGCGTTCGATGCGTGGAAGCCTCAAGTCGACTCCGCTGTCACAGATCTGAAGTTGGAGGTCTCCAAGTTGAACAAGCACATGGATCGGGTCATCCTCGATCGATCTACTGCTGATCCGAGGCTGCTCAACAACCCCAAGTCGACGACCGGCCGCCCATCTGCCAGAGTCATCGTCGACGGCCCTCATGGGCACCGCAATGACAACGATTGATGAGGACATCCCTTCCAACGATACAACCATGCCTACTACGCAGCAAGAACCAATGACAAGAGCCCGGCACGAGAGCTCAATTATCAGGTAAACCCGTTCCTCGCTGTCCATAAATCTTCATCTCAGAATTGGATGCTACTAAATCATTGTGATGATTTTATTGTTATTAGGAATGATGGAGAAGAAGCTAATGGGTCAACCAATCAGTTTGGACATCAAGATTACACAACAAGGAAGCACAAGATCGGACACCAAGTTCAGACTTCAAGTTCGTACAGCCAGGCAACATCAAATTGATTTGGCAATATTTCTCGACTCCGGATGTTGTTTGAGGCATATGAGTACTCATTGGAAAGATCTTGAAGTCTATTTTCAGATGGATCCAACCTCATGACAAAATTCCACCTGAGCTAAGAGCGATCGCCAAAATGACGTTCGGCCTTCCAGACATGGACCGAGTCATTTGTATCTCGTCCAACCCACTAGGGGCCCATTCTATGTTAGGGTTTACACCCCCCACGCCTCCTGGCTGTCTCCCATGTATAAATACATGCTCCAGCCACCAGGAGAAGGTTGGGTTTTGTTTAGATGAAAGTTTAGCTACTGCTACTTCCTAGTGAACGCGTGTGTCGACTAGACCACCCGATTTGCTTGATTCAAGACCCCAACTCATGATTCAGATATCATTTGGTTCAGATCCGTGAGTTTATTTACTTGTCCATCTTGTTCTTGCTTGTTCTCGATTGCTAGCAGGTTCAACGGTGTTCTTGGCACGGCAAGAACAGCCAACGTCGGAATCGGTGTACCTGTTGCTAAGGCGCAGCATCCTGTGATTGTTGTAGTCGGACAGCCAACGTCGATTCCACCCCCAAATCGAAGTTACCCCTCCTCTCATCGAAAGATCGGGATCAGCCCCTGCCATATCATGTGGTAATCAGAGCAAGGTTAATCGGTGAGAGTATATACCCACTCTTTACTTTACCTACAGTCCAAAAATACCAAAAAAATAGGCTAGATATAAAATCCCAAAACTAGTTTGAGCCTTGCTGTTCTACCTAGTTCTTGGCTTGTTGAGTTTGTGGTTGCATCATGGTGTCATGTGCTGGTTCTTAGGATCTAATCCATTAGAGTTTTGAGTTCTTGTCACGTTTTTGTCACCATTAGTTTCGCTGCCACTTCCCCCCTTTCACGCCGCTGCATTTTTCCACTAATTTTTCGCCATCCCCACTTCCAGATCTGCACAGGAAGAAATCTTCTATATTTCTTGCATCCAATCTCCAATTCAAGTGTTTAGATACATTCTGGAAAGCTTACTTTGTGCTCTTTCAAGGAAATTTAACCTTGCCATCAAATTCTTTCTGATCACTTTGCAATCGCTCTAGAGATTTCCGCATGTCTGCTGGGTAATCTGTGCATCTAAAAGCAAGGAGGGCTGTGTGAAGTAATTGTTTTGTTTGATTGTGCCAAACACAACTTTTGAGGCCCCTGAAAAGAATTAAAAAAAGAAGAAGAAAAAAAACAAAGGAAGAAACAAGAAGGAAAAGAAGAAAGGAAGAAAGGAAGAAAAAGAGTTCTTGTTGCTGCAGTGCTTTCTTTGTATGCCTTGTTTGCCGCTGTTTGGTGACTACGTTTGTGTCTAGGCTCACGTCTCTAACAAGGTTTAGCCTAGGACCAGCACGGTACCATTATGAACATTTATTCAACTCGCTTTGGCTAACGTGGTTCTAGCTGTTCCTTGACTTTTCTTGCAGCCACCTATAGCTCCACAAATTATCTACTACGACACAGGGCTGTGCTTGTGTAACGTTTTGTGCTATTCTTGCTGGCTGCCAACACCAACTTCCTAGTGTGGTAAGAACATATAAGAACTTGATGGCACAAGATTGAGAGAATGGAGTTTGCTGCCACCTAGTTCAACGAGTTGATAGGACATTTTTTTTCTCTCTTGATCTTCTTGCTACAAGCTAACCATGGCACCTAGTTCAATGAGTTGATAGGACATTTTTTTTCCTCTTGATCTTTTTGCTACAAGCTAACAATGGCAGGAAATGAGGATGATGGACGCGCTCATTCACCTCGAACAAGGGGCATCATTCAACACTTTGAACGCCAAGTGAGGGTGCATGCTGAACACCTTGATGAGGATGTTCGAGTCACCAACGAACGCCTTGGCCAATTGGAGGCCACGCAGATCGACACCAACACCAAGCTGACCTCAATGGAGAACACGCTTGGGACTCTTAACACCTCTCTTG
>CM014273.1:7740866-7776796 GCA_004135705.1 Alloteropsis semialata | reverse complement strand
CATCTGGGATATCAGATCCATCCTTGGAACCTTGACCAGACGGTGGAATCATCGGCTTAACCTCATTGAACCACTCCTCCCTCTTCTTTGCCAATTCTTCCTCTCTTTGCTTTTGAGTACGCAACCGCTGCAATCTCCTCTTCTGAGAATGAGATAAGCCAGGAGGACACCACCTCGGCTGCGTGTATTGAGCTAGCGGCGTATTTTTTACGGCCGAAGTACCAATAACATTAGGTCCGTCAGCCATTGATGAATTAACAGCCATAGAGCCAATTTGAATCACACTCTTCAAAACTGGCTTTGTAATAACAGGTGCAGGCTCTTCTTTCCTCTGAATAGGACGATATTCCTGTCTAGCTGGCTCTTTGCCCGGCCTGCGCTGGAAACTGGTCTGACCGGTCGGAGGAACCGGTCTGACCGATCTGTGCTGCTGAGGCACAACCACCGGTTTTTGCTGAAAATTTGCAGGCCTAGGCTGTGAAGTAGGCATTCTGGTGTACACAAGAGCCTCAGGCCGCGGTTGATTTGGTGCAGGACAGTAAGGCACGTACATTATACCATCTCTCCAACTAGGTTGTCGAGAGGGAGGTTGAAACGTCCTCCATGGCCTAGAAGGACCAGCACCGTTGAATGAGCTTGAGCCCTGATCCCACTGTGCTTTTGGTGCCTTCATCACACTAGAATTCCTTGGCGGCGATCTTGGTCTCTTTTTTAGCGGCCGATCTTGTTGAATGGCCACGTTTTGCATATGCTTAGCCATAACTTGATCAAAGGTCGCCTTTGGCTTGAAAGTTTTCCCCTGATCTTTATCCTTATTGGTCTTCCAAGTACCAACTTCGGGACGCTTGGGAACGAATGTTCGGACCGGCCTCTGGGATGGACCGGTCTGACCGGTCGGGCGAACCGGTTTGACCGGTTTGTCCTGGGCAGCAGGAACAACCGGCCTTTGATCCCGCGCTTGAGAGCTTGATTGCCCCCCAACTTCAGAAGTCTTCACTGTAATAGTCAAAATCTTCTTTCCATCAGGAGCTTGCTTAAGGACCACTTCTCTCCCAAGCACTTTGTCATGTTCCATCACCCTCCTTGGTTCTCCAATCACAACATTCTTGCCTCCTGCTGCATCGGCATTGTCTGGCCGAACCAACATCTTGGCATCCTGAAGATTCATGGTATTGACCACCATGTTGTTGACTGGAAACGGGCGCTTATCAACTTGCATCTCATTAAAACTCAATCATCCTTCATTCATGGCCGATTGAATCTGTCGATGAAAGAAATTGCAATCGTTAGTCGCATGAGAAAAAGAATTATAAAACTTGCAATAAGCACGCCGTTTTAACTCCTCGGGTGACAGAATAGTAAAAGAGCATTTGATTTATCCATTCTTATGCAATTCATCAAAAATTTTATCACACTTGGATACATCAAAAGTAAACTTCATCTCCTCTTGCCGATTCCTATGAATCGGCTTAAGAGACGTACAAGTAAAAGCTTTATTGGATGCTAGCCATACAAATTCAGTAGCCAACACATCATGAGATTCATCATCGGAACTACTAGAATCACATTCAAGATTGTGCACATTAGCCCGATGAGTTCTATGGCTTTCTTTTAAATCTTTGCTTCGGCTTTCAGCAACCAAAGCTCTTTGATGCACTTGGTTTACATTAAAGAATTCAAAATCCTCTAATTTTTCCTTAATATGAGACCGTAAACCATTCAAATCCAAATCAGCAAGTTCCTTTTCAGCAATATTAACACCAAAGCAACGGTTTTTAGTTTCACAGAAATGTTTAATATAATCATTAATAGTTTCATCACGCGATTGCCTAACCGATGTAAGATGTGATAATTTAAGCTCATTGTTGCCCGAAAAGAAATGAACATGAAATTTCTGCTCTAACTGTTCCCATGAAGTAATAGAATTCGCAGGCAATGATGCAAACCTTGAGAAAGCAGTACCAGTTAGAGACAAAGAAAATAAACGTACTTTCAAAGCCTCACTAGAGCTAGAATCACCTAGTTGTGCCATGTATTGACTTATATGCTCAAAAGTGCTTTTAGTATCCTCCCCATTAAACTTGATAAAATCAGGAAGTCTAAAACCAGTGGGGAAAGGAACCAAATCAAATCTAGGAACATAAGGCTTTTGGTATAACCTAGCCTTATCCCTGACATCTACTCCCAAATTCTCTTTAAGAGCTGAAGCCAAATCAAGTTTGTACTTAAAAAATATCTTATCTAAATACTCTAATGAATTATCTTGTGAATTTGGCTGTTGAGTATTTTGAACGCGAGTAGGAAATAAATTCCCCAAGTCTGTCCCCCAGGACCGGTCTGACCGATTCCGCAGACCAATCTGACCGGTTGGTGCAGGCCGAGTTGATTGGCCGGCACTTGTCCCTGTATTTGCTGGCCGAACCTTTCGAAAAGTTCGTAAGGTACTGGGCCTTGTGAAAATAAATTTTGTACTGGTGGGGGCAGAATATCCATAATTTGGATTTTGCGGGGTAAAATTCGCAACTCCATTATTAATTCGACCATAACCAGCCGAATTAGAAGAAGCTACGAATGGCTGCGGTGCGGCAGGCCAAGTAGGTGTTGGGTTGGATGGTGTGACAGATTGGCCTTCAAAATAATTCATCGGCATGCCATATGTAGGTTGTTCTATGGGTTTTGCTACCGGTGTTTTAAGATCAGGCACAATAGGAATTTTAGGAATCAAAATACTAGGATCGACGGCAGGTTGTTCAGCCATGGGCTGTTTGCCTTCCGATTCTAACTGCTTGTTCATCATCCAATTAACCAATTTGACATTATTCTCAGCCATCTTATCCTCCATGTACTTTAGAAAGACTTCGTGAGAGTTTTCATCAGATTGTACCTTGAGAGGTGCCGCTGAAGATGAAGCAGATGGATCTACCTCCTTGATCTTGGTGACCACGCCCTTGCGGTCCTTCTTGAAGTGCGAGAGGTAGTAGAGGCGATCTTCTTCTGCCTTCTTCTTCATGTATTCCTCGAGCCCTTGGCGAAAGTTCATCGTTCTTCATGACGACGATGTTGTTGAGATCAAACTCAGTGTTAGAACCCATCTGGCTGGAATTAGACAGATCGGCTGCAATAACCAGATCTCCAATCCCAGCGGAGTCACCAAAAGTATGTTGACGCAGAATTCGGCCAACACACGAGAGCGCTAGATCGCGCAGCACGTAACGAACTGCTCGCAGCTCTTCTGCGCAGACCGGTCAGACCGGTTAGGGAAACCGGTCAGACCGGTTCCTCCAGAGAAGTCAGGAGCGAGCCCTAAGCACGCCACCCGGAAAGATCCGTCAGGGTGAACGCACGCAGGGGTGCCCTAGGGTCGGCAGGCCACCTAGGATGCCTTCAAACGTCGCGGAGATGCAGGAAGAACAGCAAGTAGAGGTTGGAAAAGCTAGGGTTTGAAGATAATGCAAAAAAGTAAAGGCAAAAATAGTAGATTTGATTGAATCGATTGGGTGTGTCCTCAATCGGCCGAATCCCCTTATATTTATAGGGAGGGTAGGTCTTGTCCCGCAAGAAAACCAAGTTACAACTCGTTACAATCTCGGAATCCTAAACCTAGTCGAACTTCGGGGCAAACCGGTCTGACCGGTTCCCCAAACCGGTCAGACCGGTCTGGGCACAGATGCACCAATTTTCTTGTCTTGCTTCTTGCATTGACTTGTCCTGTGCCAATTTTGGTTGTCAACACCCTCGCTACTATCCCTCTACTTCTCAACAATTTGTTTCTTCTTTGGACGAGAAGAGTCACCTTGTTCACCTTCCAAATTGTTGTCCCAATCAGCACCTGATTCAATACCCTGCATTGCAAGTTCATTAAATGTTAAAAACTGATAGCTTGGTCAATGGTTGTATTCAATACATTGTTGTGAAGAGGAATCAATGCTCACCTCAGGAAAAGGAGAATTATCCATGTACGAATCGATTGAATAAGGATCATTTCCATATTATGTTCCATTCATTAAGTAGAGATGACAAATCTTAGTTTGCTCATGAGCATGAGCATCCACCATTTGCTTTACATCTTCTGGCCCATGAATCTTTACTAAGCCTGTTGATAATGTACTCCCAGGAACAGGATTGAGGTCGAACAACTCAACGTCGCATGTGTATCCATGACATTCCAAAGCCTTGACCATTTGACAGTACTCAGTAGTAGTGGCTGGCTTTGTAATTGTAAACTCACTAATTTCATCACGACCGTCGTCGTACTTTCGTAGATTTGAATAGAGTACATTCACTCTGTGAACCTTAAAGTGCATCACGACATCCTGCATGTATTGTGGATGAGACCAATAAGGATACTTTGAGCACAACATGTTTTTACACAAGAAGTGAACGAAAATTTAATATGCCGGTTTACACTCGTTGTCCGCTAACATCAAGAACCTAGACCGTTCCATATAGATCATCCCATTTTGTACCTAAAAGTGCAAAACATTAGAGGCGTTTAGATGGTTGTCTATATAATTTGCAACATAATTTAATATAGTATGGTAGTTACCTCGACATTCATCTTGCCATGGACCGCCTCTTGTTGCATGGAGGACTCAATCAGGGACTTCAGCTTTGAGTGCTCATCCTTCACAAGATCCAATTTTCTCTTTGCGTTCAAAGCCATGGAGTTCAATTTTACTCACTCCTTATCTAAATATTCCTCATTAAGTTGAATAACCTTTGAATTGGCTAGATCTAACACATCACATTCCTCTTCTAGCTTCTTGGCAATGAAAGCACATTGATCAGTTAACCGTTTCTACATCATTTGTACCAGTTGTTTCTCAATGTTGTTGGCAAACTCATCATAGTGTGCGTGTAATGCTATGTCCAGTAGAGCACACTCATGTTTTATGTAATTGTCAATATCTTGTCGCTCTTGTTTCCTAATGATGTCTTTTCTAGCACGGTAAAGTTGTCCCTCTATATCTAAATCATCCCCCTCTTGCTTTAGATCACTAATCAATGCCTCCACCTCCACTAGGGATTTCTGAACTAGTTGACTATTGTCATTGATAGGATCCATGGCCACTAGGGATTTACAAACAATAACGAAGTCATATGGTACTAAGTTCATATTAAACACATAGTTCACAAGCTAAAATACGAATAAATAAGAGTGAGCAACTACTAAGGCCTACAAGTGGATGTGAACGATGGGGCTCACCACGGCCTTGGCTGGCGAACGGCTAACGTCGGCTCGAGGTCGGTGACGGTGTGCAGCGCAACGATGGGCTAGGGGCTCCTACATGCCAAGGTGATTAGGGCCCGAGACTCGGCGGTGGCTAAACAGAGATGGCGGCGGTGGCTTGCCGAGACAAGGCAAATGTGGTGTCAGGGGGGCATAGGGGTGGGGCTGTGGGTTTCATAGGCGCAGGGGATCGACCTGGGGCAACGTAGGGATCACAACGACTCGGCGGCGGCGTGGGTTGGGATTTCGCCCAAAATCCGGGCGCGGTTGGTGGCATACGGAGCTGGGGGCCGTGCAAGGCTGCGGGGACGCTGCGCCGTGGGGCTAGGCAGGCCATGGCGCTGTGCGTGGGGCCGAACTGCCGTCTCTGTTATGGAGATCGTGGCAAGTCCAAAGATTGCTCCTCCATTCGTCCAGTTTCCATCTATATTGCGTCGACGCTGCCCCCATGCATTCTCCGCCACATAAGCCGTGCTCGTGTCCTAGGTAGACTCAGTATGAGGGTGCTAGAGGAGCTGCCTGCCTGCCTCTGGGGGAATCTCTTTGGCGACCCACTCAACCATCCCAGCCAATTAGCCGCGACTTGCCGGAGCAGTTTCTCCACGACAAGTCGGCACCGCTAGGAACACATACCGAACTCCTCCGTTGAGCCCCCGAACAACCTCTGGATTGGTGCCAGTTAACTTTGAAAATGCGTTTGTCTCACCTTTCTTATCATGATGCTCCTCCTGTTTCTTCATGATCATAGACAATCGACGGATGGTTAAATGGGCCACCATCCACTACCTGACAGACCAAGATCCATAGGAGTCCTTATGGGCCGTAGGCCTATGAGGAAATTGGGCTGACAACTTTAATAGATACAAGGAAGAGATGTACAGGTTAAGGGAACTAGTCGGCTACTAGGAAACAACCCGGTCTACTCTAGTTAGGACTCTATCTATGTTTAGTATCTGACTAGGAATCTGTATTATTTGCCTTGTAGACCCTGTCTCCTGAGTATATAAGATGAGGCAGGGACCCCTTGTAAAATCATAATCATCAATACGAAGCGATCCACCTCACCCAGGACGTAGGGTATTACGCTCTCCATTGAGGCACCTGAACCTGTCTAAATCGTCTCGTGTTCACCATCGTGCTTCTGGTTCTAGCGAGGCCCTTGCGAACAACTCGACTACCTTGGAACCCCCCACGGTAGGCTAGCTGGTATAAAAAACCGATAGCTGGCGCGTCAGGTAGGGGCTCTCGTCGAGAATCATCAAGAAAGCTCGATGGCACCAGTCATCATCTCCTGCAACGGTGACATGGCGTTCGAGAAGGACGCCACCTTCGTCTTGGGCTCCTGGGTCTGCACAGCGGACGGCGCGGGCAACTTCGATCGTGTCCTCAAGCCGTCAACTTCGGAGCAACTCACTGACAAGCTCGACGAGATCACACTTCCAAGCCCGACTTCAACTCAGACTCGAGGAACTCCAAGTCTCAGTTCGAATTCAACTCAGATTGAGAATTTTTCAAAGCGGACTAAGCAGTCCGAGTCGGTTTCCAAACCATCGGTCCTGTCGAAATCTAATCAATCCAAAACCTAGAAGAAGAGGGGCTTAGCAACTGCTAGGCTTGAGGCCAATACCCCGAGCCAAATTCCCTTTGGCCTCACGGGAACTGCCTCCTTCTACCAGGCGGCGTCATCAAAGCCACTCCGATCTTTGGTCGAATTCGATGAACTCCCCCTGGGCGGGAAACAAGTCGGACTCGTAATCACCGCAACTCCAGAAGGAAGATTCGTCCACTGGCTGGGATGCAAGCCAAAGCTCAGAGCAACACCACAAGAGGATTTGGACTCATCTCGTATCATCGCATGCATCGATCCATTGCCTTTTCAGCACGGAGAGAGGCTGGACTCCTCGAACGAATGCAGCTCCACTCTCCCTGCATCTTCAAGCATGGGAAGCTTCTCACCAGGGCGTCAAGCCATGGTGATCATTGGCAACGAAGAACCAGTCTTCAATGACGAGCCATCTATGGCAAACGAGACCACAGACGATTGGGACTGGCATAGGCAACGTAATGCTGCTCGCGCAGATCGACGCCGCCGAGCCTTTGCCAGATTAGCTCCGCAAAATCTCGATGAGCAATTCATGCAAGTCGCCGGATAGGACGTCTACAACAACGCCACAGCCAACATCCTAGCTGTCGCACAAGTACTAAAAGCTCTGGACCAGACTCTGGAAGTTCAATGGATGACGACGATGCTCGAAGCAGCAGCACTCCATCATGATGCAATGCACCCTGCTCGATCAATCACCAAGTCTAAAACTGCAAGTAGACAGCGCAGCAGTCGTCAGCCTGAGGGAAGCAAGTGCGGCAACCCATCCCATCATCCAAGCAGAGACCAAAGAGAAGCAGAGAACGTAGGTGGCATAGTAGTCGGCGCCGGAGGTGCAAACCACGTCGCTGGACCCAGCCACCGCGCTCCCGCTCAAAGCAATAACGCATCCAACCATGGGTAGGTCGTGAACCACCACAACAGGGGTGGAGCAGGCCATCGCGACTACTGTGATGATGATAGAGATCTGTGACACCAGTTGCAAAATAGAGACGCACGCACTATCATCTCCGCACGGGCTCATGATCACGAAGAAGAAGAGCGCAAGCGGCGTCAGGAGTACGAACAAATCTATGGGCCTCCAGGCCAAGGCCATCACAACCTTGGCAAGTATGAAGGGTTCCCGGTTTTTTCAAACCAAATCCGAGCTACTACCTGGCTCGAGAAGTTCAAGACATTCGCCATTGAAAGATATGAAGGGAAATGTGACCCCAAGCAATGGTTCCGCATCTACTACTCGGCAATCAAGGCGGCTAAGGGCAATACCAACACTATGTGCATATATTTCCCTGTGGTCCTCGAGCAAGCTCCTCTGACTTGGCTAGAAGGACTAAAGCCCGGCTCCATCGACTCCTGGGATGAACTCTGCAAGGCTTTCATCAACAACTTCTAGGGCTCATGGAAGAAGCCGGGTACTCGTTTTGACCTTGCCCAGTGCAAGCAAGGCCAAAACGAGTATCTCATAAGCTACATCCATTGTTTCTAGGAAAAGCAGGCAACATGCGTCGAGCTCACCGTCCAGGACGTCATCGACTACTTTTACAGCGGTCTCGCTGACCCCGCGCTACACCTCGATTTCGGAAGAAACAGGCCCAAGACGGTGGAAGCCATGCGCGACCTCGTCAGCCGGTGGGCCGACGCTGAAGACATGCAACGTGAAAGATTTAATTAAAACAAGTTGGGAGGAGATCGCAGCAACAATGACGACCGCAACAAGGGCAAGCAGGCTAAAAACAGCAGCAAGCGCAACTTCAATGACAAGAAGCGCAAGCCTGAAGACTCAGTCAACGTTGCCGAGCGAGGACCGTCCGGCAAGAAGTTCGAGAAGCTCCTTGACAAGCAATGTCCTTTCCACCCAAAAGACAAACACTCTAGCAGGGAATGCATTGGGCTCAAGAAGGCTTTCGGCACTGAAAGGGCTTCCAAACCCGACGGGCCTGACAACAACGAGGGGGACAAGAGTGGCAAAGACACTAGCTATCAACAAGCCAACAAAGTTGTCAACGTCATCTTCGTAGGAATAGCTCAAATGGACTCGAAGCACAAGCGATCAGCCGCGAGATTGGATGCATTGAGCCAGCTATCCCCACCTTCCTGAAGTGATCAGAGGTCCCGATAAGCTTCTCCCGTGACGACCAGTGGACCAACATCAAGAACCCAAGAAGGTACCCCCTAGTACTAGACCTGGTGGTGGCAGTGCTCGGCTTACAAGGACGCTGATCCACGGCGGAAGCGGACTCAACATCCTGTTCGCCAAGACACTGAAGAAGATGGGCTTGGATATCTCCAACCTCCTCAAGCCTACCGATTCACCCTTCTACGGCACCGTCCCAGGCAATGCTGCCGTACCCCTCGGCCAGGTATCATTTCCAGTTATATTTGGTACCAAGGCTAACCACAGGACCGAGTACATCACTTTCGAGGTCGTCGACTTCAAATCATCATACCACGCCATCCTGGGAAGACTTGCTCTGGCGAAATTCATGGCGATACCGCACTACGTCTACCTCGTCCTGAAGATGCTTGGCCCTAAAGGGATTCTATCCCTGAAGGGCGACCTGAAGACCTCCTACGATTGCGAAACCGAGGCAGTGAAGATTGCTGCAGGTCTACAGCAACCGAGCCAGGCAACGATTGTAGCAGTAATGGCAAAACAACTCAGCGAGGCAGAGTTGGAAATCCCAATGAAAAAGCCAGCCACGTCAATAATGAAGCCCTCTCAGGAAGTTCCGATCAAGGCAATCAACCTAGGGATGGGCGACCCCTCTAAGACGGCTCTGACCTATCTATCAAATAGGAAAGCGCGCTCACCAGCTTCTTACGGGACAACCGCGATGTCTTTTCATGAAAGCCATCTGACATGCCGAGAGTCCCAAGAGAGCTGGCTGAGCATAAATTAAATGTCAATCCGACAGCCAAACCAAAGAAGTAACGTCTATGACGCTTCGCCCAGGACAAGAAGGAAGCCATCCGTGCGGAGCTGGCGAAATTATTAGCGGCCAGGTTCATCAAGGAGGTGTTCCACCCTGACTAGCTCGCTAACCCTGTCCTGGTGCGAAAGAAGAACACCAAACGAGTGGAGGATGTGTGTCGACTACACTGACTTGAACTAGCACTGCCCAAAGGATCCTTTCGGGCTACCTCGCATTGATCAAGTGGTGGACTCAACGGCTGGCTTCTCACTACTCTGCTTCCTCGACTGCTACTCAGGCTATCATCAAATTAGCCTGCACGAAGAAGACCAGATCAAGACGGCGTTCATCACTCCTTTTGGCACCTACTGCTATACAATGATGTCCTTCGAACTCAAGAATGTAGGGGCAACACAGCAGCGCGCAATTTAGAGTTGTTTGAAGGCTCAGATTGGCTGCAAGGTTGAAGCCTACGTTGATGATAAAGAACCCAGACAGTCTCATCGCCGACTTGTCTGAGACTTTCTCACATCTCAGGGAGTTCCAATGGAAGCTCAATCCAACCAAGTGTGTGTTTGGCGTGCCCATAGGCAAATTACTGGGCTTCATAGTCAGCTACCATGGAATTGAGGCTAATCTCAAGAAGATTACTGCCATCACCTCCATGAAGCCTCCAAAGACCCTCAAAGATGTCCAGAAGCTGACAGGGTGCATGGCGGCCCACAACAGATTCATCTCAAGACTTGGTGACAAAGGATTGCCTTTCTTCAAACTCCTCAAGAAGCAGGACCAGTTCGTTTGGACTGCGGAAGCTGATGCGGCGTTCGAAGAACTCAAGACTGTTGGTATTTCTTATGATCGCGGATAAATCCGCAAGCGCATGGATATCGTTGTAGCTTTCACCCAGAAGTATTTAGGGTATCGAATCCACAGGGAAGGTGGTGGTTGAATAGAGTAGTCATCCGTTGTATTCAATCATAGCATTATTAATATACCAAAGTCTAGCAAGGGATAAACATTGATAGATGGTAGTGTGACACATAGAAGGTTTCATTGCTCAATATATAAGTCTAGTTAATATGAAGATCCTAGGAGAGAACTAGGGATTCTATATACTTCTCACATATGAGTTACATACATTATAAGTGTACACTATACAAGCTCAGCAAGGAACACATGTTAGAGGGCAAATCGAGGAGTCGTGGGATCCCCTCACCTGAGAGCACTGTCACGATGTTTATCACAAAGGCCTGTAAACGCCCAAAACCGAACGGCGAAGATTACAAGAGCCACCTGGGGTTGTCACCACCCAGGGGCTACTTCTGAATACGTGGGGTAAGGGTATCCCAATGGTATTCCATATACCAAACACCATGTTTGCAATACGAAATACAACTCTATTTATTGTCCAGATAAACAGAGCAACCTTGCGGCACATTGGGCCATTGCCATAACATGCATCAGCTACACTAAGGTGCAAGGCATACAACTTATATGATGAACAAACAAGGCAATATGCCAAGTAACATAAGCAAGATAGTAATTCCATTAAAGCTCAAAGTCTTATAAGTAAACAAAAGATACAAGATAACTAAGCTCTAGGCTTACCAAGACTCCTTCGAAAGCTGACTAAGACTGCAACTTGTGGCAAATAGAGCTCTTCCTTCTTGATGTGTATTGAACCAGATCCGGAAGCATCTATTTATAGCATGGTAGGACGGTGGAGAGGCACCCAGAGGCGGTTGAGGCCGTTCGAGCGTGGGCCTAGGTCGGCCGACTCCGATGCATCGCCTAGCCTCGTGCATGGTCCAGATGCGCTCCTGGAGTCGATATGGAGCTGGTCGTCGAAGGGGGGCCGATTTCGTCGCCCGTGGGGGTCGGCCGACGTGCCAGGTCGGCCGACCAGGTCTTGGCTCCCATCGAGCCCATCTTCTGCTGAGTCACTCCACGGTGGGTCCTGAAGTTGGTTCTATGTGGGTCGACTTGGATTGAGTACATTTAGTTTGTGTTGTGGGCCCGTCAATCCATGTGACCTCCTCTTGGACCATTCCCATCTCTTGGATCCAACTATCATGGAATCAACGGCTATGATGGTCCTGGAGTGCACTTCTTTGCTGCGGCCAAATATGGGCTCCATTGGGCTTGGGCCCAGGTCGGCCGACCTAGGAGGGTTGGGCATGCAAACTGGCCCTGAGCCCAAATCTCCTCCTCTTTTGCCAATTATTCCCTACATTCACATATTCACCAAAACTTGTGGAATTGATTAGATATAAACACTATCACTATATTTGGTGATTATATTTGATATATTTCTTGCAGGAGTCGATGGTCAAAATTGGCATTTAAGGACCGTCAACAAAGAAATTCCTCCAGACACCACCAGTACTTACTGCACCTGCTGATCAGGAACCACTGCTCCTCTACATTGCAGCCACAACCCATGTGGTGAGCACTGCGATCGTAGTTGAGTGGGAGGAACCCAGCCATGTATTCAAAGTACAGCGTCCAGTCTACTTCATCAGCGAGGTACTCACAGAATCAAAAGTACGCTACCCCTAGGATGAGAAGCTGCTCTATGCCGGCTTGATCACATCTCGCAAGCTGCGCCACTACTTCAATGCTCATCGAGTTGTGGTACTTACATCTTTCCCAATTGGCGACATCCTCCACAACTGAGATGCGACCGGGCGAATTTCTAAATGGGCACTCGAGTTGGGTTCTCATACCGTCGATTTTGTCCCACGCGCTGTGATCAAGTCTCAAGCTCTGGTAGATTTTGTTGCTGAGTGGACAGAGATACAGACCGCAACATACCAAGAACCCCCAGAACACTGCATCATATACTTCGATTGGTCAATGAAGCTTGAAGGAGCTGGCGCAGGAGTTCTCTTCATATCCTCGAAAGTAGATCAACTCAAGTATGTGCTCCAGATCCTCTGGAAAGCCACCACCAACGAAGCCGAGTATGAGGCTCTACTACACGGGCTATGCCTGGCTGCCTCCCTTAGCATCAAGCATATGGTGGTCTACAACGACTGCTCGGTGGTCATCAATCAAGTCAACAAAGATTAGGACTGCACCAAGGAGAACATGGATGCATACTGCATGGAGGTCTGCAAGCTTGAGAAGCACTTTGATGGGCTCAAGTTCCATCTCGTCCTTAGGGACAACAACATGGCTGTTGATGCACTTTCCAAGCTTGGTTCACACCGAGCTCAAGTACTAGGCGGTGTTTTCGTCGAAGAGCTGCTACAACCATCCATCAGGGAGCAAAAAGTACAGCTGACTACAACACCCCCTCATCAACAAGTCATGGTGATTACACCGGAGTGGATGAAGCCCTTCATCGAGTACATTCTATATCAGAAAGAACCCGAAGATAAGGTGGAAGCAGAGCAAGTCATCCGACGCAGCAAGAACTACGTAGTAGTCGGCACAACCCTATTCCGACGCGGGGCATCCTCTGGTGTCTTGATGAAGTGCATCCCTCTAGAAGTGGGATGGGAGATCCTTGAAGAAATCCATGCTGGAGTGTGTGGCAATCATGCCGCGTACCACACGATCGTCGGCAAGGCCTTCCGCTTCGGGTACTATCTCCACGGACGATTCAAAAGAAATCGTGATGACTTGTTAGGGCTGCCAGTTCTTCGCCCGACAAGCCCACGCCCCTGCAACGGTCCTCAAAACCATTCCTCCCTCATGGCCTTTCGCATGCTGGGGGCTCGACATGGTTGGACCATTGAAGAAAGCGCCAGGAGGATTCAAATATCTCTTCGTGGCAATTGACGAGTTCACCAAGTGGATTGAAGTGAAGCCGCTACTCAAAGCAACAGCACCAAAAGCAGCCGAGTTCATCCAAGATATTGCTCATCGCTTCGGTGTCCCGAATCGCATTATCACTGATCACGGTTCCCAATTCACAGGGGACGAGTTCTTTGATTTCTGTGACAATTTGGGAATCAAAGTCCACTGTGCATTGGTGGAGCACTGTTGAGCTAATGGACAAGTCGAGCGAGCCAACTGGCTAATCCTACAAGGCCTAAAGCCTCGCTTGTACGAACCACTCAAGAAGTACGGCGGCAAGTGGGTACAGGAACTTCCAGCTGTAGTCTGGGGACTACGAACCCAACCAAGCCAGGCAACAGGGCAGACACCCTTCTTCCTGGTCTACGGCTTTGAAGCAGTACTCCCGGTGGACATCGAATACAAAGCTCCAAGAATTGAAAACTACTCGGAGGAGGCAGTAGAGCAAAGCAGAGTAGAAGATGTTGACATGCTGGAGGAAGCAAGGGTAGCGGCGCTGATCAGAACAACCAAGTATTTGCAAGATCTAAGGAGGTATCATGATCAAAACGTCCAGTCTCGATCGTTCAACATCGGAGATCTGGTCCTCCAAAGAATTCAGAGTTCAAAGGATCAACACAAGCTATCTTCCCCTTGGGAAGGCCTGTTTATAGTATCAAGGGTTATCGGCCTGGGTACTTACCAACTGCAATGGGAAGATGGAACAGATGTGCCCAATGCTTGGAATATCAAGCACCTGCGGTGCTTTTATGCTTAAAGTTTAGGAGTCTAAGTGTCAATAAAAGTCAGTCCTATCAATTACTGATGTCGGCTTTATGCCCCAAGTCAATGAAGTGTCTATATTCCATTGTCATCAAGCTTGGAATTCGGATACCTTTTCTATGCTATATTCAGTACCGAATTATGCATACTACTTATGAATCATGCCGAGTTGTTTAAAGCAACTTAAAAAGGCTACATTCATAAATCAAAGCCATCAACTCTTTGTTTCCACACAGAGACATCAGGCGCCACAAACATAGATTACAAGTACTACTGTCGCCAAGATATAAGTATTTACATCTATTACAAGTTCATTACATAGGTTTCTTTTACAAAAACAAAGAACCTAGAACTTAAGGCGAGAAACAATTTTCTCTGCCGTATTTTCTCTTCCTCCAGATAAGAGTTGAACATGTCTCGAGTACATGTGGGGTTTACCTTAGCCTCTGTAATGCTCAACCTCTGGGCAGGCCACCAGGATCGGACTATGCCGAGTACTTGCCTAGTGCATGACTGGGCTATCCTCTGACAATAGGCACGAACCTGCCCAGGAGCTGCTCGAAGATGATCGACTAATGGAGGAGATGGCCCATCTGCAGGTACCTGAGCCACCAAGTCCACCAGCGGCATGGCGGCTTCCTTCAGGGTTCCAAGTTCCACTATGAGATTAATTACCATGTTCTTCATCCTGACTGTGGATCTTGGCCATGGTCTGGATAAGCTGAGCAT
This sequence comes from Alloteropsis semialata, assembly GCA_004135705.1. Taxonomy (NCBI): domain Eukaryota; kingdom Viridiplantae; phylum Streptophyta; class Magnoliopsida; order Poales; family Poaceae; genus Alloteropsis; species Alloteropsis semialata. Next base: position 7,761,756 of record CM014273.1, on the reverse strand, counting down.
TGACATCTTTGCACTTCCTTTTCTCTTCAGCAAGATCTGCCATACAATCCAGCTCCTGCTGACAAGCTTAGTTGGCTCTCTCCTGCTCTTGGTTGAAGATATTCTTCATATCGGTGGCCTTAGCTCCAAGAGCTTCAATCCTCTTCTCCCTGTCTGCACATACAAGTCATATTATTATATTTTATGATTTGTGCTAACTTGACTCGAAGAAGTTGGCTGCATACCTGCAAGAGTCTGCTTCAGCGACCGCGTCTTCTCGACAATGTCGTCGCGCTGGTTCTAGTACAGGTTTATCTTTTGATATGCCACATCCAGATCCAAGCGCAACTTGGTGCGTTCTTCCTCCCAGGTAGATTGACCATGCACCAAGTCCTTCTCTGCCTTATTTGCTCGTGTGAAGCATGCATTGACTCAGCGCAACATCTCGGTCTTCTGGTGCGAGCGGCAGAGAATGCTCTGTTTTCAACAAAAAACAAGACGAGGCGTCAATCACAGTCTCATATCACAGAGATAAGTACATTCATAAAGTCATTTTGATTTTTACTAACCTTTGTAAGCATGGTAAGCTGCCCCTGCAGAGATTCAGCTTTTTCCAGATCTTCCTAGTCGACCTGAGAGTCGAACAGGAAAGCATTTTCGTCTTTTTCGCCCACGCCGGGTGTTGCGGTGTAGACCACGAAGGGTTCTGGCGAAGGTGCTCTAGGTTGCTTCTCTTGGATGATTTCCTCGATCGTTGTGGCCTTGACCAGACCTGCTGCTGCCACAAGTTCTTCAACTCAGAGACTTCCCATCCGAGTACTTTCTGTGGCTTTCGGCCATGCGCTTTCAGATTGTTGCACGGAAGTACTTGGAGTGGTTTTCTCTGGCCCCATCAACGATGCTATAGCCTGGGTTCTGGCTTCCAGAGCAGGAGAAGCCTTTTGGGGGCTCGGCTCTTTCTCCACCTCCTTCTCTGTGGATGGTGTGTCCTCAGGTAGGCTTTGCTCTGGGATCACCGGTGTTTCAGAAGGTTGAGGAGACGGCGGCGGACTACTACAACAAGGCAAATCAGACATGAGATGAGGCAAAAGTGGAAGAATTCACCATACAACAGGCCTGTTACTTACCTGGTGAACTCCATTTCAAAATCGGGTTCCGTGAAGCCGACTGAAGTCGCCCCTGATGTATACTCTTGAGGCTCTGGGGTCCTTTCCTTTGGTTCAGGAGTTTTCTCTGTTGACTGCTGCACAGAAATAACTCAGACTAGTCAAGACACAAGATTCAAGAAAAGACAAAATTGCTAGATTGGGATCAAGCATAACTTTTGGGGAGATGTACTAAGGGGGATACCCATGGGTATTTCTGTTTCCCCTCCAATATTATCACCAAGGTCATGAGCCTCTGGCAAGGAGGAATCAGCGGGCTTCTGGGGCTTAGACACAGTTCATTTCCTCATCGTCCGCCCCTTCTTAGCGACTTGGGCGCTCTGGGCTCCTCCACGCTTGACCTCTTTAAGCCTGATCTGCCCTGACCGGTGTCGCCAAACTGACGCAACAGAAGATCATCATCCGAAGACCAATCCTCCTCGTTTTCACTTTCAACCTCCGGGCTTGTAGGTTTCTTTCCCCTATCAGAACCGCCTGTGGGTTCTTTGAGAGGAGAAGAGGGAGGTGGCTGTGGTGATCCGGTTTCAGTCTGCACAACTGGTGGCGGAGCTGAGGAGTATCTTGTGCGCAATTCCTACAAGACACGGTTACAAGATATTCAGCAAGGTATCAAGACAGAAGTTGGATTCAAGACGACTGAGTTAAACTAAAGAAGGGTACTTACTGCTGGTGGCAGGCGCTCTGCTGAGTACTCATGTACTCGAGATGGCAGATCATTTGCATCCATAAACAAAGCACTTACACGTAGTGCTACTTCATCAACAGACAGCTCCTTGGCAGTCGTCCGAGTTGGATCAGCGGGCCCAGTATATTCGTAGCCAGCATGAGCCCACTTCTGGCAGGGCTGCACGCGGCGGCGGATGAACGAGCTGGCAATGCCTACACCGGTCAGGCCTCTTTTCTTCAGATCTAGTTCATCTCGTTTTCGCCTAAAGTTTCATTCCAGTTGGCTTGAGGACGGGGCGGGTGGCCCGAATGCTTCTTCAGTTTGGGGGGCTGGTTCTCGACATAGAACCATTTGTCATTCCAGTCTTTGATAGAGTCATTAAGTTTGAAGTCGAAATACTCTTTTTTCATTCCTTGGCGCAATTGAATTCCCGCTCCTCCAATCACTTTCCCTTGGTTCAGTTTTACCCGGTATAGAAAATGGAAGAGATTGAAATGGGGATCAATTCCCAGAAACGCTTCACAGAGGTGGATGAAGATGGAGACTTGAAGGATCGTTTTAGGGTTGAGATGCACTAGCTCTAACCCGTAGAAGGAAAGCAGGGCGCGGAGGAAATCATGGATGGGTACAGCAAATCCGTGCTCATAGATGGGGGCGAATACAACAACTTCATCAATTTCATCGAAAGGCCAAGGCTTACCGGCATCAGTCCGCCAGAAAGAGATGTACTTATCTAAAAGGTAGCCTTGATTCACCAATTGTTGCACCAGTTCACCAGTAGCCTTGGATGGCTTCTAGACCAGTGCGGCGGTGGGTGCAGTCTTGAACACAGGCGTCCCAGTAATGGGAATCATGGTCTCCTTCTTGCTCGAGGCAGCTTTCTTCGCCATCTTGCTAGCCAAGGTTTTCTTGCACGGTCGCAGATCACCAAGCGAGGCTAGAGTGGATTAGAGGGCGCACGTGGGTGTGGTGTTTCGGATTTTGGAGAATGGTGGGCTGAGGCAGATGTGAATAAGAAGCGTTTCCTTTCGTTTTTATTAACGAAAGGTTAACCCTAGGCGTATTTTGGAGAGTTACCGCACAGAAAAACAAGCTTACCGTTGTCATTTCCATTTGGAGACGAGAGGGCTGAGGAAGCTAGAAAACCTCGGTGATCTCCCCCTGCCTTCTGCTGTAAAATCCTGCCAGGAGGATCTGCTGCAGAGTCCATTGCGGCGAAGCCTCCGAGGAGCGTTGGGTAACCTCTCTTCTCCTCTGCCCTGCTATTTGTTCTGGATTTTTCATTCTGCCGTGAACTTTTTACTTAGTATTATGCAGGCGATTGATTCCGATTGACATGCTTGTTTCTTGAGTTATTGGGAACATGAACCGATGGTAGTTGATGGGGGTGGTTAGCTTGTTGTTGATGGGGTTGGGATGTGCAGATTTGGCTGTTCGGGGTGGAAGATGTTGGGTGGATTTGGTTAGGATTTGGAAAGGTAATATGTAGGAGTGGAGATTGGGGATTTTGTGCAATTGAGGCTATGTCATAGAATTGAGAGTTTGCGTGCTTTAGATATCCTAGTTCGGATCCGATACGGTTTACCCATGGCTAGTTTCAGTCCTTCTACGCTACGATTTCTATATCTTCGCGGATAAGAAACCCTAGATCTATACACGCCGTCCCTTCGGTTCTCACCTTGAGTCTCTTCTTTATAAAAATAAAGGCCACTTATCGCCATTGCGAGAACCCGATGCCACTTGACCTCCCTATTTGTAAATTCAACCATCAAGAAACAATACCATCTCAAGTGTTTCTTGTAGCCACTTCAGTTGGGTCACCGCTATTTTGTGTTTCAAATTCTTCGGAAGACGTCATTGGTGGTAAACTGCTTGATTTTGATCTTGAGGTGTGCCCTCGTTTCTCGATCTTGGACTCATGTTTTCAGTCAAACTTAAAACCCTTCTCTTGAAAGATGCCCTCGCCCTATTTCTACCAGGATTCGAGTACGACAAGTTCCAATCCTGACAGTAGATTGTACATATTTTATTCTTGTAATTTAATTGCAGATTTCAACAGCTCCATGGGTGTGCCCACACGTGACACTTTTTTTTTTCCAAACAACTATGAATTGTGTAAACATTCTAGTTTGCCTTCTTTTTTTTTTCAGTTTTGTTACATTGAACCCTGATTGAACCTCCTCAAGTGGATTTTGATTTGGTACTTGAGATCTTACCCATATGACACTGGGTCAAGTGTCGTATACACAGTTAGTGAATGCCAGACTCCAAACATACTAGTAGTATACTACTATCTTGACTTAACATGTTGAACAATTTTATTTTATCTTGTTTTCCCAGCCCTTACATACTAATCCTTAGTCAGCTATATATCTTTAGTTGCTATCTTTTTTATGTCTGAGTAATTCCATAATTTTATTGTGGAAATAAATACAGGACCAGGTCTAATATCTATCCTTGACCAATGCAAGCTATCTATTGCGCCTGAGTTTTTGGTGGGTGCAATCACAGTTGTTGTCAACTGAAAACATGACTTCAATATCTAGTAGATGCTCAGATGAGATCTACAGAGAACCTCTTCTATGCCGGAAGAAGGAATTCAGATCATCTGTAATAAAAATTGTCGATTCATCCTTGAACTCGAGTTTGCTGCCTGCTGACAGCATTTGTCCTAGTCCTGCTTCAGAAGATGATTTCTATGTGAATAAACGAAGGAAGATGGACGAGGATGGAAATATGAGAGAGAGTACAATGAGAAACTTCAGAACTGCTGAATGTATCCTATCTCCAGTACACAACACAGATGGCAAATCATGTATGGTTTCGTCAAGTGTAGAAATTCCAGCAGGATCACATTCTAATGTGAACAATGGACAGTCATCATCTGCATCAAGCATGCCACCTTATATCAATCAAAGGATTGAAGATGCTTGGGAGTGTTCATTGTCTGATACAAATGCTGCAAAACCAGTATCAGAATTAATATCAGCAAGGGACCTTTGCATCTCCATCCTCAGAGGTGAAATATTCCCCACTAAAGGTTCAGAAGTTAGCAGAACATCAAGTACCATAGACCGCGACGATAATCAAAGCATTCCTTTATTTGAATGCATGACATGTGAGTTGATGGAAGATCCATCCAAAATGTTAATTTGTGATTGTTGTGAAGGAGCATTTCATTTATCGTGCTGCAACCCACGTGTCAAGAAAATACCAGAGGAAGAGTGGTATTGCCTTGTCTGTAAAAGAAAGAAACCTAAGAGGCAGCGTGGTAAGGTGAAGAGTCCCAAACGTGTATTACCCAAGGACATTCAAAGGCCTCGCCGAGGTCTTGGTCCTATACGAGATATGTTGGTGGATGCTGAATCGTATGAAAGTGATGTGAGGATTGGTAGTAAGTTTCAAGCGGATGTTCCAGAATGGTCTGGTCCTATATTGAGGTATGCTCACTTACTCTTGATGAAGTGTATTTTGATTTCTGTTGTTAATGCGATGGGAGAGGCAATTTCAACAACTAACCGTTTCTGGTCTTGAAAAATAGTAGTTTACTATGTGTGTTGAGTAGATATTGTTGGAGCTGCTCTAGACAATGCTTTTCACCTCATATAACATCGTCGCCATATTTCCTTTACAAAGTACAAATTATATGCTAAATACAGGGGTGGACCTGTTGGTCCCTACTGTTGGCCAGACCATTCCTGTCTCCCTTGAAAAATACAAACTAGCACGCCATGTGGATGGTAGGGCTAGGCTAAGACCATTTATGCCTCTCTTTTTTTCCTATATTGTCATCCTAACTAGTTTAAATCCTTTGCTTATTTCGGCCGTGTTCAGATGGCCAGGACAATTTTTTGATCCTTGCTTTGACCACTAATTAGGGATATTAAATAAAGCCAGTTTACAAAACTACCTCCACAACCCCCTGGCAAATTCGCGAGACCAATCTAATGAGGGCTTTGACCGCACGATTAGAGGATAATTACTGTAGCATTACTGCAGCAAATCATGGATTAATTAGGCTCGTTAGATTCGTCGCGCAAAGTTACACTCATCTGTGGCTGGGTTTTGTAAATAGACTTCATTTAGTACTTCATGCATGCAAGATTCCTTGAGGACAAAAAATTGTCCTGGCCATCTGAACACGGCCTTCATACACCCTCAGTCCTCAGTGTAACTATTGTAGCATTAGCCCAATGTTCATTCTTTCATACTCCTAAACATCATTCTCACTAGTAGTTCTTAGTACTAATTTTTTGCATAAATCTGAATTGATAATTTTTTTTATTTATAGGCAGTACTTGGCGAGATTATTCTGTTATAGTTTTGATTTTACTATGCCAAATATTGTTTTAGTTTTTTGTGTGATGGCATATGCTATGATGCCCTTTTTCTGTCAATCTTGAGAAGTTCTGCTGTGCCTTAGTTTTCTACTGTATATTTTGATCGGAGTATCAGACCTTGCCTTGTGACACAGCAAGCTGATATGTTCACGTGCTATATTGCCACAAAAGCAACTGTAAAAATGTGAAATGGCATTGGAAAAGTGGGCCCACCTAATTCACCTTTACTTCATTTATTTAGGATAAGTATCCCTTTAGAGCTTGTTTGGTTCTAATCCCCATGGGGATTAAGTGGTGGACCCAATGAACTTTTCTCCTGGGGTCGGCCCCTGGCTAAATATACTAAGTCCTCTAAATCTACCTGTGTAAACATGTGAAAGTGAAGATTTGTTTGTGCTATTCTTTCTTGCAACTTTGATATTATCAAATACAATCTCTAATGTTAGCTCCACATTCTTTGTGCAGCAATGAAGATCAGTTTGCTGATCCCACTGAACTTGATCCTAGTGAAATGACGATGCTGGTCGTATGTCTCTGCCCACTTTGCCTGATAAATGATAATCAACAGAAATATTGCCTAAATACTTGTTACCAGGCATCTTCCTTACTTTCTGTTTTGTACTTGCAGTGCTCACAGTTGTTGAAGGATAAGAAAACCAGTGTCGGTAACTGGATCCAGTGCCGGGAAGTTCTAGACACAGGAGTTGTTTGTGGCAAATGGCGGAGGTATACACTCCATTCCAAATTACTGCTTTTCTCGTATCTGTATGTTTGTGCAGGCATGGCCGTGTTAACATATGACATTAATTCAGTGGGGGTCTTCCCCGCTGTACAGTTTCAAAAAAAAAAACAATTAATTCGTTTATGCCTTTTTTTTACTGCATGGACCTTTTGCAGGGCACCGTTGTTTGTTGTTCAATCAAGTGATTGGGACTGTTCGTGTTCAGTTGTTTGGGATCCTATTCATGCTGATTGTACTGTTCCGCAGGTACATTTCTGTTATACTTTCCGTTAATGTAGTTATGTTTTATGTTATTTGTACCATTAAGTAACTAAAAGTGTTACCATTTTTTGAGAAACTGATTCTAGATTATCTTTCCACTGTAGGAATTGGAGACCGTTGAGATTCTTGAGCAATTGAAGTACATAAGTAAGGTATGTTCATTCTGATACCAGAAGTGGTTATGATTGGCACATTATTTGCATCACGCCCATAAACGTTATTACCTCAAGCCACTGCTTTGGCCCAGCATTTGAACAGGACAAACACGGAACTTACTGTAGTTTTTCTTTCTACCTTTAAACTGATAAAACTGATGTATTGTGTGTGCTTAAATGAAAATTGAACACTTCCTCTTTATGGAAGGGATGCCTAATAGATCTATAAGGGCCAACTTTGACCTCTGGTTTGTAAAACTATGGAAATGTAATATAATAGAAGTTCTTTTTATCAAAATTAGTATTAATTCAGCCAGTTAATCTAGTATCTGTGAACTAGTGAAGTTTGAAAATTTTGACTGAAGCTGAATTTTGCTCTTTAGTAGTGTCATAACAAAATCAAATTTGTTAAGTGGTTTGAACCAACCCGATGATCGTATGTCCACAGAGGCAGATGATCTGACAACTGACATGAGTGATCTGGTTCTTAGCGCCTATGCGTGTATTTGTGGTTTAGGTTTACCTATGCACATCATCTAATCATGTGCTCGTATGCGTGCATTGATGGTTTACCTGTACACAACATATTTTCATAAAACAAAGAAAAGGCTGCAGGCCAGGAATTTTCTGTTCTCGTGCTGTGGCTGAAGTTCAATCAGTTGCTGAGTAGCTGAGTCACCTATATTTAGTTTTGCTTGAAGATGATCTCTAGGAGCAATCGAGCATTATAATTTATACAGCATTTATTTCAGTCCTCGCTGCTTACTGCAAAGAAGATGAACAACTATCTGCATGAAGAGAAACTGAACTTCATGGCCCCCCTAAAAAGAAAAAAAAAAGAAACTGACGCATAGGTGGCCTTGTGCGAGATTGCCTGATCATTGCATCGCAGGGCTCACATGCGCACCAGTCATACCTATTAGAACTCTGAATAAACTACAGGTTTTGCCATGGATTCGCTGTTTGAAACTAATCTAATCGGTTTTTATCTTTGTAGCTGAAGAACCGTCTGGGTGACAGCAATCAGAAACGCTGAAAGATGGACATCCACCAGATGTGAGATGTACACGTGTAAGGTACCGCATTGAGTCTTTAAGAACCAACGAAATGTTTTACTGCTTCACCCTACTGCTGTGTGTGAGGTCTGATTGCTATAATTTCGTTCTTTCTAGCAGGTTTTGTCTACAGACTAAAGGGGAAGAAGCATACAATTAGGGGACTCTTGCACCGGACCTGTCACAAGTCAGCGTCCATTCAGTGGTTCGGTTTTTCTCGGACGAAGTTAGAACCACAAGAGTTGTATTATGCGTCTATATGCATCGCGCCTTCACCCACGGAAAGTTCCTTCCAATACCCAATACGTAGTCTTGTAAACAAAAGCAAAGCAAAGGCATTTCAAGAAGAAAAAGGCATGGAGAAAGCAAAGAAAAGAAGAGTAAAAGGCCGATGCAGCATGAGGATTACTCACTGAGATGGATACTGAAAGGTTTTTTTGTGTGAGAGAGATTAAAATGAACACGCTGTAAGCCTGAAACGCTGATGATTTTGTTAGGTAGTAGGTACTAGAGGTGTAAACTGGTGTCAGTGTGTGTTCACAGTTTTGTCACGCCTTCACTCCAGGAACATCATGACTGGAAGAATGAGTCACAATGCATGTATAGTTCTCTATTAAAAAAAATCTGTATCACAAATCCACAATCATGTCTCCTTTCGTTTGATCGCAATGCTCCGAGGATATCCAACACCTAAAATATGAAGCTGCTCCGTTTGAGGTCCTAGAATGTGTATCATGGCCCCCAAATTAAGTTATAAAAGGATGCTGCAGAACCATAGAACTTAGGCCCTGTTTATTTGCAAGCACAAGTATATAATCTAGATTATAGGGGATGAATTATATAATCTGAAATAAGCATATTTTCAGCGGCTTATAAATTATTATAATTTAAAGGGTATAAATTATATAATCTAATGAATAAGCTAGAGTGTTTGTTTTCTTGAGAGATTACTTTTCAAATTTTAAGCTAGATTATATAATCTTGAGTGAAAACAAACAGGCCCGACATAGAACATTATTCTCAAAAAAAAAAAGTAGGACATAGAACAGCGCTCCATATGGGCTCGTCGCGCAGTCGCGCAGCGCGACGAGATGCGACGGCCGCCTGTGTTAGTGATGGGCCGGGCCACAAGGGCTGGTAGTGTTCGGAGTCCAGGCCCAGCAGGCGCGTCGTCGCCTCGCCCGATCCTGCCGCCAAAACGACGCGAGCCCGCGCCTCCCGTCCTCCCCCTTGTCCCTTGGGACCTTCGGCCTCTCCGTCCGTCGCGCGCTAAACTTGGGGGAGAGAGAGAGAGAGAGAGAGAGAGAGAGAGAGCTGGCACGCGGGGGCTTGGCAAACTGGCTGGTCGGTCGGTCGGTCGGTCGGTGAGCGGCGATCGTGGCCCGTGGGGGCGCGGCGGGCGGCGGCGGCGGCGGGGGGCACGGCACGGCGGCCGGGCGGGCATGGGTTCCACGACGTGGCGCAAGGCCGTAGGCGCGCTCAAGGACTCCACCAAGGTCGGCCTCGCCAACTTCAACAGCGAGTACAAGGTGATGATGACCTATGACGATGACGCCTCCCTCCATTTCCTCTCTGAATTCGTCATCTTCCTTCCGGCCGGGTTCCTTATCATCCCAATTCCCATGGCGCTTCTCCGCGCAACCACGAATGGAAAAAGAATTCGCCTGTAATTTAATTTCTGAATGAATTTCTCGCAGGATTTGGACATCGCCATCGTGAAGGCCACGAACCACGTCGAGTGCCCGCCCAAGGAGCGCCACCTCAGGAGTGAGTGCCTTGGATCATAGTATCATATATATCCGCCGTATCGAATCAATGTTGTGCCGGGAGGTGTTCATGGCTGGGTTTCTGTGCTCGTTGCAGGGATTCTCTACGCGACCTCTGCGCACCGCCCGCGAGCTGATGTCGCCTACTCGATCTGCACGCTGGCGAGGAGGCTGACCAAGACCAAGAGCTGGATAGTGGGTCTTGCTCCTTGCTCCTTGTTTACGAATTAGTGATGTTCCTGGATTCAATCGTTTCTTTTTCTTAATGTTCATGAGACGATAATGAGATCCTTGCCTAATGCAGTCATTTGTTTTTTGGTTGCCCTGGTTAGCTTCTGATAATTTGCACGTTTGTGGCATTCTGGGAAGGACATACATGACCGGATGTCGACCCATTTCTTGGTTACAGGTTGCCCTGAAAACGCTGATAGTGATCCACAGGCTACTCAGAGAAGGCGATGGCACATTCAGGGAAGATTTCCTGACATATTCATACAGAGGAAACATTCTGCAGATCCCACATTTCAAGGATGACTCCAGCCCATTAGGTGGGTTGGGTTCATTCTACATTGTTTCATCTTTTTTTTTTGGATAACTCATATCTATATTAGCAAGATAACTTAGTACAGGGGTTAGGGATCTTATCTCTAGATTACATAATTCTAGCCTCTTGGCTACTACTGAAAAAGAGCCAATTCTATAGTTCAAGAAGGATCGTATAACTGCTGATTTTGACTGAAGTCCATGGATGAAATAATTCTGCATTGTACTAGGAGGTCCAAAAATGTAGCCTCCCAGTGCCCCAGTTCATATCTGAACAGGTTCTCTGCTTACTCCTTCGTCCAGCTTGGGATTGCTCCGCTTGGGTTCGCACGTACGCACTCTACCTAGACGAACGGGTGGAGTGCTTCAGGGTTCTCAAGTATGATGTTGAGGCCGATCGTCTCCTGAAATTACCCCATGCTTCTGGCAAGGTCAGCTTTCCATGCTTTCGAATTGACATCTTGCATCATTTTGGCTTGTTTACCCCATCAGTAGTGCTGTGCTGAACCTTCACGAATTCCAGGCACACAGCAGAACAAGAACCCTTCCACTCGCGGATCTTTTGGATCAGTTGCCTGCATTGCAGAAATTGCTTCTCAGGCTTATTTACTGCCAGGTCTGAGGAATAAGAAACACTGTTAAGCTTGAAAATAAGAAATCATGACAACTCTCTCTAATATTGATATCATTTTATTTTCTATCGTCACTTTGCAGCCTGAAACTGCAGCCTGCACAAATTACCTTGTACAGTATGCGCTAGCCCTTGTGAGTCTGAAACTCGTTCTGACAAAGCCTTTTGGCACAGAATACTGTCCATTTCCTTATAGTCTCAAGTCTTACAGAGGTCTTATGGGCCCTAGGTTTTGAAGGAAAGTTTCAAAATATATTGTTCAATCAATGATGGCATCATCAATCTTGTTGATAGGGTATGGTAACAGTTCTTACTGAGATGCCTTTTACATCTATGTATATGTCCATCATCTGAATATAGGACAAATTACTGACATCTCTGAATCTGTGATGCAGTATTTCGAGATGCCAAAATATGATGCAATCAAGGCCCTTGAAATCTATAAACGAGCTGGCCAGCAGGTATAGAAACTATGCAGTATATAGCATATTTAGCTGAACTGGTTCTAAGAATCACATAGTGTGGATTCATCAAATTCACAGGCAGAAAAGCTTTCTAATTTCTATGACCACTGCAAACATCTTGATCTGGCCAGGACTTTCCAATTTCCTACTCTGAGGCAGGTATGTTCCATTAATCATTAGTTGTTGATTTTAACAGATAAATTTCCATTTTTAAGAAAAGATAATATTTACACCACTGACTATACCCACAGTCAAGTGTAAAAATGCAGTCATTTTTAAATCCCATTTGGAAATGACACAAAACTTGTGCCCTCTGCACACTGGATTGTTACTGTTAGTTGTTTACTGATAGCGATAGTGCTACTACATACGGGTATGCAGCCACCTCCTTCATTTCTTGTGACAATGGAAGAGTACATCAGAGAAGCACCCCGAGCCGATACTGAGAGTAATTTGGTGAGTGCATTCAGTATCAGGAACACTGCAAAAGGCCAGAACCTGAGGAGAAAACGATAATGTTATGATTATTCTCGCTATTGGCTAAATTAGGAAAATGAGGAGAATCAACATAGTGATAATGAAGAAGAAGCTCCACAGGAAACCGAGAAACTGGTGGAAGAGGAAAAACAGGAACCTGCAGAGCCTGAAGAAGAACCACAACCTGCTGCTGAGCCTGCAGAAGAAGCAGTGGAACCCCAGCCACTGGCGACCACCGGGGATCTATTAGTATTTCATCTATCTTCCTTTAACAATCTACTGTTCAGCTCAGTGTCAGCTTCTTTGAATCGTAATGTTCTTGCTACTATGTTACTTGCAGAACTTGGATGAAGAAGTAAACCCCATGATTGCAGACCTTGAAGCAAGCAATGCACTGGCTCTTGCAATTGTGACACCAGGTTCAGAATTTATGATATCCATGCATTGTTCATTAGCAAATTCTGTTAAGCACACCTGCACTATCAGCCGTTTTTGAATTAATGCTGTTTTATGCAGAAAATGCTTTTACACTAGAAATATCATATGTGCTAGGCATAGTGCACTATGATTAGTAATTTGTCTCTTAAATGTAGGGAATGAAAACAAGATGTCAACCTCTCGAGACTTGTTTGCCCTTGATAAGTCTGGATGGGAATTGGCACTGGTTACTGCTCCAAGTAACCACACAAATCAACAAGTGGACAATCAATTGGTATGTGTAACTTTGCTTGTCCAGAAAAATATGATCATAGAAGATGTGGTCATAAGTTGATATCAAATTCAAGTAAAGTCAGTAAGAGCTAATGACTTAGCTTCTGCTCAACAGGCTGGGGGTTTTGACAAGCTATTGCTAGACAGCCTTTATGAAGATGATGCAAGAAGGCAGCAAATATCTAGTGTGACCTACAATGGAAGTCTTGCAGCAAACCCATTTGACTCCAACGATCCATTTGCCATGTCAAGCAGCTTCGCGCCACCATCAAATGTGCAGTTAGCTATGATGGCAGAGCAGCAGCAATATTACCAGGCACAGCAGCAACAGTACTATCAGGTACAGCAGCAACAGCAGATGGTGATGTTGCCGCCTCAAACATACCAGCAGCAGTCTCAGTATCCTGCCCCTTCTTCTCAAGCCGCGCTATCCAATCCCTTTGGTGACCCATTTAGTAGCCTCGTTGCAATGGCTATTCCGCCGAAGCAAAGCAATTCAAATTTAGTCTGAATTGCATATTTTGTTCCTAAAGCTCCCTCTAATTTCCATCATACACAACATTGGCAATTCAGAGGAGCAACTTGTATAGTACAAAAAATTTGAATACTGTACCGTGATGCCAATATAATACAGTTTTGACGTGTACACTAATATCAGCTACAGTGTTTTAAAGGCGGTAAGGCGAGGCGAGGCGAGCCGACCCCTTCCGGACGCCTAGGCGACACCTAGGCGGACGCCTAGGCGATGTAGGCGACGCCTTAGCAGTGAGGAAGCAAGCGATAAGCAGCAGGAAGTGAAGGAAATAAAAAGAAAAAGAAAAGGAGAAGGGAAGAAAAGAAGGGAAAGGGACTGGGCTGAAAGGACTCGGCTGGCCCAGCCCACTAGTCAGCCCACCAACCACCATAGATACTCCCTTGCCCTATCTACCTCTCTTCACTCAGCTCGTCTCCCACCTCAGGCAGCGCCGCCGCCACCGCTCATCTCTCTCTCTCTCTCCCCCTCTGTCTCCCCTTCGTCCCTCCGTCTCTCCTCCCTCCCTCCCTCTGTGCTCGTTGACAGCGCGGCGGCGGCGGTGCCGGGAGCCCTGCACTGGGGCCGGAGGAGGACGTGGGGCTGCGTGTGGTGGAGCAGGGCGGGGCGCGGCGGCGGCAGCGAGTGGAGGCAGAAGAGCGGCGCGGTGAAGAACAGCAGCGATTGGAGGCGGGAGAGCAGGGCGGGCCGCGGCGGCGGCACGGACGCACAGTGGAGTCTATTTCCCCTCCATTCTTCCCCTCCCTCCCTCCCTCTTGCTGCTTTTTAGCTAGGCGACCAGGACGCCCAGGATTGTTTGAGCGCCTGGACGCCTAGGCGACGGCGTCGCCTAGGCGACGCCTTTGAAACACTGATCAGCTAACAGGGGGAGCATGTTTAACGTCACACATCACAGAAGTCAAGACTGTCAGACAGCATGAGAAAAGATGGTGGATCATAATTTTATTTATCAACATGTCTTACATAAAAAGATCACATGAACTCGGTAACTTTTATTTTCTGAAGTAGCTCACGAATTCATCATTTCAAACGTTTGTACAATAGCAGTAAGTGATAGGAGACCATGAAAAGGGGCATCTTTTCTTGATCCCAATTTCATCCAGTGCAACAGGTAGCCCCCTTACATTCATTCCTCTTGAGCTTGATCGGCATCCAGATTTGAGCTATCCACCTCATCCGGAAAGTGGCCTGCACATTCATCAACTCACCGTGTCAGAAAGAACTTCAATTAAGCGGGAGCGGCATTGACTCGGAACGCAGAAGAACATAGCAAAACGATGAAATAAACATAATCTGAATTCTAGCAGTTCTCTTATGCAAATGCGTTTCAGTTTCAGACTGGTACAGCATATTGGAATTGAGAAATGTTGACATCAAATAGTCTAATTTCTTACCATCGATGAAGTAGGTCGAGCACGGGTGCCCACGGGAGGCAGCGGCCACGGCGTGGGCCTCGTCGGCGGAGAGCCCCCGCCTCGGCGCCGCCGCCGACCCCATGAACCCGCCACCGCCAGCTTGGCCGACGAGGGCGAGGATCCCCAGGGCCGCGCCGGCGCCGGCGGGCCGGGGCGGCACGAAGTAGGACGTCCCGGGCCGGAACGGCGCCCAGTCGGGCTCGGCCATCCGCGCCATGGCGCCGTCGATCGCCTCCTCCAGCCGCCGGGCCACCGCGGCGGCGTCCGCCGGCGTGGCCGACGTCCCCGCGGCCTCCGCTTCGAGAACCTCCTCCGCACGCCGGCGGGTGTGGCTGTGCCGGCGGGTCAGGACCACGCCGGGCCGGGGCTGGGCCTGGGCCCCGAGGCGGCGCGCCAGGATCGCCGCCCGCGAGGAGAGCACGCGCGCCATGGACGCCTTCACTTCACGCGGTTAGCGCCGGGGCTCGCGGCCTGGGAGACGGGGCTGCGCGTGCGGGCGTGCGCCGGCGAGCTGGAGCGTGCGTGCTGTGCCGTGGCGGGGTCGCGAAGGTTTGGGGGCCTTGGGGAGAGAAGTGGGGGAGCGTCGGCTAAATATAGCAGCCGGACGAGGGCTTTTCCGCAAAAGAGTCGGTGGTCGGTTCCGAGTCGGGCTGGAATCGGGTGTGGCTCCGCGTCCGTTTTGGGCGGAAACCGCAGGAAGGATGTCTCCGCCGGTTTCTGCCAGGGGTACTTCCGTAACGATTAAATTTTCACAAGGGGTATTTCGAAAAAATTAGCGCCGCCACCGCCTTAACCCTCACGCAACTGCCTGTTAGCGGCGGCGCGAAACACCGACGCGTCTTCCCCTGTGCTAGCTGCGAGCGCGGTCGGAGGAGGCTAGGGTTTGGAGGCGAGATGTCGGCGTACGACGAGGTGGAGATCGAGGACATGGAGTGGAACGCGGAGCTGAAGGCGTACACGTACCCGTGCCCCTGCGGCGACCTCTTCCAGATCACGCTCGAGGACCTCCGCCTCGGGGAGGAGATTGCGCGGTGCCCCTCGTGCTCCCTCTTCCTCACCGTCGTCTACAACGCCGAGGACTTCGCCGACGCCAAGGAGCCGCCCCACAAGCCGGGCCCGAGCCCAGTCGCCGTCGCCTGAGGCGGGCCCCCCGTGCACGGCGAGATGGTAAGGCGTCAATTTCGTTGCGGTTTCAATTCCCCGGTAGATTTTGGCGCCGTAAGATTAGGGAATTAAAATTCAGCTGTGAAATTTGCGAAGCGTCGTTGTGCTGTGGCTATGTGGTCGGTTTATCAACCTTATATGTGGAATCGTGGAGTATTGATTGTTGTTTGAAGGAATGGGGAATATTGATTCTGTGAATTGAGTACAAAGCACACAACTTTGATTATTTGAGTCTTTAATTTCTGTCGCAGCCAACCCAACCTTGCCCCTCTCCCCCACCCCAAAAAAAAAAAAAAGCTATCCAAAGCCAAGGTTTTGGTTAGCCATTAGTTGGCTGTTGATTGGCAAGAGGATAATCTGACCAAATTGCTATGTGCATGCCAAAATTGGACATCCTTCCAAACAAATGCTAAATACTTGGGGGACCATTATCTGGAAAGATTGGTTGAGGGGCAAAGACTGAATACATCTAGGCCACACTGTTTCTATCGTTGTGTTCATGCTTTGTTGCTTAGGTTAAACAAATAAACAGAGGACTCTGGATTTACTAAGACAATAAACTCGACGGTCGTGAGCTTCAGGTATTTCCATCAGCTTAGTGGCTGGTGTGAGCTTTTGGATGTGGTTTTTCTTATCTGACATACATGGAATGGTGACTGATGTGGGGTGGCTAGATCATTTTCATACTGGGTTATGTATGCACTCTATCAATGTTAGCTCTGTTTACTGGTTATACTGTCAAGACAGTTATCTTAGAATTGAAATAATCTATGCAAGTGCGCAACATTTACTTTGTCCATGATGACAGGGCTCATGAAATTTTAACAACTTTGTAGCTGTTTGTATATTATATTTTACTTTGATGTAGTGTGAGTCCCCGTTGACCTACAAGGTTAATTTGATGTAGTGTGAAAGGCAAGGAAACCATGTTGTTATCCTGTATGTATACCAAAAAAATTTCCAAGATTAGTAAGATGTACAATCCATATAGCTTGGTTCATACTGTGAAACTAGTATAATTTTTTTTTCAAGAAGTTTGGTTCATACCAGAATTTGCATTCTATCATGAGTGTTATCATGTTTTATTGGAAGGACAACTGATGTTTCACATATTAATCCTATGGGCATTACTTTATATTGCTTGCAGGACGCATTGATTGGTCTCAGAGCAGGAAAAGGAATGAGAGTTGATGTTTGACATACACGGGAGCATTTGTACTGCCGCCACTACTTTGATGAGTGGGCTCAGAGGCATAATATCATAAGCTGGCATAATATCAAAGCTTATGTTGTTAAATTATCTAGTTTGTATGGGTGACCCACTGTTGTAAGGTGACATGAACAACTCGTGTTTCAAAAATTTTGATCGTGAACTTTCTTGCCTCAAGCTCTCCTTACCAAGCTATAATCCCGATTGATCTTCAGTATATTCATCCACCTTGTGAATTCTTGATGAAACCAAGGCATTGAGTCGTATAGACACACCTCTACTTCATTCATCGTTCAGGATGTTAAATTTCATCTGATTGGTGCCATTTTGCCCTGTTGAACTTTGTATCATACTGTAGTTTAGTATCTAATGCTCCCTTTTCAAATGGGCATTTTTCTGATCCCGTCAATTGTAATCATGTAGACATGTAGTCCCAGCACCTGGTAATCACGCTGACTGTAAATCTGTAATACAGCGCAATCTACTGGAAGCAAAGTTGCACCTGATGCAAGTACATGGCATATGATTGGATTTTTGTGGTGAATCTCTAAACAACCGATACACTTCTGATGGTATAGAATTTATGCTAAAACCTCAATGGGGCAACAACAGCTATCTTTGATTACCACTGTAATCAAATTAGGAAACATAAAAGGGACATTCCAAAGAAACCTTGCAGATTTGTTATTGGGTCACAAACCAGGAAAAAAAATGTATTCCACTTCACAGCCCGCAAACAGCTGTTAAGATTTACAAAATTATGATTTATCATTTACAAAATACTATATACCAATCAATCAGATGGTTATACACTGTTCACATGCTACATCAAATCCACTGTCAAATGGAGATATGTATAGGAACTACAAAACCATATATACGGAAGAGAATATATGTATATCTGTACTGGTTAGATTTGACGTAGAAGGTCACTGATCTTCCTTAGTTCTTTTAGAGCTGCTACCGCCTTAGCTTGCTCTGTGCTTCTAGGCATAGATTTGTCAAGTTTCTCCACCGAAGTTGAGAGTGAATCAGGTAGAAATAGTAACTCAATAGCCTGTGATATAAACTAGCAAATTAGACAAGGACAGGCAAAACGTACAGCATGATCTAAGCATAAGATGTACGTCGTATTCGACAACAGGTGCATTATATGCATTTCCTTCCCTAACTTCTTAGATAGAAAAGTAGGGGGACAGGAAGTACAAACTTCACTATTTTCATAACATGTCTAGTGTCTATGACTATCAGAATATAACCATATGGGCCCTAAAAGAATAACATACACCTATAGGATCACCAACATAAAGTTGAATTTTACAAAAAAAAAACAATCAGGTAAGAATATGAATTTTACAACAACAAAAAAAATCAATCAGGTAAGAAATACACACATGGTATCTATTTGGCAACAAAATTATTTTTTTGTCAAGCAAGGTTACCTGAATGTTCTCAACCATAGAATCACCGAGAGATCTTAATGTTATGGTTAACTCTTTATCGGCCACATTTGAAACTGAACCTATTGCCAATGTTTCTTTTTGGTCACCTTCAGCCATAGTGGGACTTTGGTCACATTTTATTTTCAACTTCCCATCAACAGAACAGAGTCTATGCTGTTGAACTCGGTGAGTATTATCCACTATTCCAGATGTTTGATCCATTGTGGTTGCTTCATTAGTTCTACCTCTGTGCACGGAGAGTGAATCAGGCTCATTAACCACATTGTCATCACAGGGAACACATGGTTCTTCCACATGATGGGTGTCATGATCGTACTCAGTACCACATGACAAAGAGGCGCTGCTGCTCCTCGATAAATACCCACTAGCTGCTCCAAGAGGATCCCTAATTTCACCTGAAGTTGAGCAGTAACCATCACGCTGGCCTGTCTCACATGCATTCTTTGAATTACCCCCAATAGGCTCTGAAGTGCTTTGACCAACATAGTCTTTTTGCTCTTCGATAGGCATGTGTTGCACACTACTTATGTGCTTCACAGGAACTACATCAGTATTGTGAAGTTCATCAATAGTAGACTGCCTAGCTGAAGTCAAGTTGTTGTTTTCAAAATTAGCAGCCTTGCTTCTGGAAACATTTGATTCAGTGTTAGAAAAGCTTCTTCTCAAGAAGCCCCTTCCCTTCATCTTGAAGACACCACCACCCTTTTGTTCTATTGATGATTGGAGAATCTTCCATGTCTCTTCCCAATAGTTGGATGTGGTCAAGAGAGATTTTCCTCTCACAGGAGACGAAGGAAGATTTGCTTCAAGGGCAAAAGATTGCAGTAACGTGGCTTTCTCAATTAAGCTCTTTAAGTCAATATCTTCTGGAAAATTTAACAATCTCACTAGGCAAGAAGTGGCATGTTCACTCCCTAACAAGGAGGATCTAAGATGAAGCATCATTGAGACTGCCATTGACAAAATTAGTGCACCACGAGGAGAACATAAGACCTTAAACTGATAATCGGCCCTACTACTGATGTCAGTACAATATGAATAATTAGGAGAAGAGAAGATCTCATCCCAAATAAACAGAAGATTGTCAAGTGAAAATTCACGACCAAATAGGACACGGAGCCATCGTAGTGCAAAGTACTGAGGTTCCACTCCCAGTTCCACAAGGTGACTATGAAGAGAGGAATCCACACTAGCAAGCAAGTGATATATTGCAGATGATGCCTCCCTTATAGGTGTTAAACCAGTGCTTGATTCTGGTGCAGGACTGAGAGAATAGAAGTCAGTAATAGCAACCACTCCTTGGGCACCATTCATCAAATTCTCAAACATAGAGTATGCATCATGCTCCATAAACTTTTCTGATAAAATAATGCCCAGCTCACCCTCTGCTCCATATGCATCATTTATCAAGAAAAGATCCCTAGTATCAGGATCGAGGTCAGCCAAACTTCTAACTTTAGCTGTTTTACCCTCAACATTGTTTTTCCTGTCACTTCTGTTAAGCTTTGACAGATCTGGAAAAGTTTGGCCATCAAAATCATCATCCAAAAACTCTTCATGAAGGTCTCTCACTTGTTTGAAGTGCTGCACATCAGCATGAAGGACATAGAGAAGAGGAGCTAAGAGTTCATGCATTCCTGTAGGAGGAAAGTGATTTATGTTGACAAATGCATATGATGAGGAGAGATGAATGCTTATGTCGTCATAAAACAAAAGTTGAAAAATACTAATTTGAACCGTTGTTTAGCAGTTTATTTAGAAAGGTTTTGGCATGTCATTGGAAATGCGTGCACCTATGTTTTTACCTCTGGCCGAAATAATATTTAGTCATCTAAAATAGGTCAAAAAAATCACTTCAATGTGCAATATAGATGAACACAACCAAAATTAGATTAATGATTGCCATAAGATAGGCAGCTATTTTAGATGTGGAAGTTTGGTTGCACATAGGGGCTCCATGACAAAAAACAAAGAATAAATACAAGATCTAGGAGTAAACTCCAGGGGACCACTGGTATGCTGCAATTTTGCTTAGGCGAATCATGTTGCAGGCATATGCCTTTTATCGGTATCAACCATGTTTTCATGAGAAGAAAAGCTCACAGTGATTGAACATGTCAATGTTTTACCTTGTCGGTAACCAAACTCT
>CM014273.1:7716603-7739866 GCA_004135705.1 Alloteropsis semialata | reverse complement strand
TGTATACCTCCGCCATTTGCCACAAACAACTCCTGCGTCTAGAACTTCCCGGCACTGGATCCAGTTACCGACACTGGTTTTCTTATCCTTCAACAACTGTGAGCACTGCAAGTACAAAACAGAAAGTAAGGAAGATGCCTGGTAACAAGTATTTAGGCAATATTTCTGTTGATTATCATTTATCAGGCAAAGTGGGCAGAGACATACGACCAGCATCGTCATTTCACTAGGATCAAGTTCAGTGGGATCAGCAAACTGATCTTCATTGCTGCACAAAGAATGTGGAGCTAACATTAGAGATTGTATTTGATAATATCAAAGTTGCAAGAAAGAATAGCACAAACAAATCTTCACTTTCACATGTTTACACAGGTAGATTTAGAGGACTTAGTATATTTAGCCAGGGGCCGACCCCAGGAGAAAAGTTCATTGGGTCCACCACTTAATCCCCATGGGGATTAGAACCAAACAAGCTCTAAAGGGATACTTATCCTAAATAAATGAAGTAAAGGTGAATTAGGTGGGCCCACTTTTCCAATGCCATTTCACATTTTTACAGTTGCTTTTGTGGCAATATAGCACGTGAACATATCAGCTTGCTGTGTCACAAGGCAAGGTCTGATACTCCGATCAAAATATACAGTAGAAAACTAAGGCACAGCAGAACTTCTCAAGATTGACAGAAAAAGGGCATCATAGCATATGCCATCACACAAAAAACTAAAACAATATTTGGCATAGTAAAATCAAAACTATAACAGAATAATCTCGCCAAGTACTGCCTATAAATAAAAAAAATTATAAATTCAGATTTATGCAAAAAATTAGTACTAAGAACTACTAGTGAGAATGATGTTTAGGAGTATGAAAGAATGAACATTGGGCTAATGCTACAATAGTTACACTGAGGACTGAGGGTGTATGAAGGCCGTGTTCAGATGGCCAGGACAATTTTTTGTCCTCAAGGAATCTTGCATGCATGAAGTACTAAATGAAGTCTATTTACAAAACCCAGCCACAGATGAGTGTAACTTTGCGCGACGAATCTAACGAGCCTAATTAATCAATGATTTGCTGCAGTAATGCTACAGTAATTATCCTCTAATCGTGCGGTCAAAGCCCTCATTAGATTGGTCTCGCGAATTTGCCAGGGGGTTGTGGAGGTAGTTTTGTAAACTGGCTTTATTTAATATCCCTAATTAGTGGTCAAAGCAAGGATCAAAAAATTGTCCTGGCCATCTGAACACGGCCGAAATAAGCAAAGGATTTAAACTAGTTAGGATGACAATATAGGAAAAAAAGAGAGGCATAAATGGTCTTAGCCTAGCCCTACCATCCACATGGCGTGCTAGTTTGTATTTTTCAAGGGAGAAAGGAATGGTCTGGCCAACAGTAGGGACCAACAGGTCCACCCCTGTATTTAGCATATAATTTGTACTTTGTAAAGGAAATATGGCGACGATGTTATATGAGGTGAAAAGCATTGTCTAGAGCAGCTCCAACAATATCTACTCAACACACATAGTAAACTACTATTTTTCAAGACCAGAAACGGTTAGTTGTTGAAATTGCCTCTCCCATCGCATTAACAACAGAAATCAAAATACACTTCATCAAGAGTAAGTGAGCATACCTCAATATAGGACCAGACCATTCTGGAACATCCGCTTGAAACTTACTACCAATCCTCACATCACTTTCATACGATTCAGCATCCACCAACATATCTCGTATAGGACCAAGACCTCGGCGAGGCCTTTGAATGTCCTTGGGTAATACACGTTTGGGACTCTTCACCTTACCACGCTGCCTCTTAGGTTTCTTTCTTTTACAGACAAGGCAATACCACTCTTCCTCTGGTATTTTCTTGACACGTGGGTTGCAGCACGATAAATGAAATGCTCCTTCACAACAATCACAAATTAACATTTTGGATGGATCTTCCATCAACTCACATGTCATGCATTCAAATAAAGGAATGCTTTGATTATCGTCGCGGTCTATGGTACTTGATGTTCTGCTAACTTCTGAACCTTTAGTGGGGAATATTTCACCTCTGAGGATGGAGATGCAAAGGTCCCTTGCTGATATTAATTCTGATACTGGTTTTGCAGCATTTGTATCAGACAATGAACACTCCCAAGCATCTTCAATCCTTTGATTGATATAAGGTGGCATGCTTGATGCAGATGATGACTGTCCATTGTTCACATTAGAATGTGATCCTGCTGGAATTTCTACACTTGACGAAACCATACATGATTTGCCATCTGTGTTGTGTACTGGAGATAGGATACATTCAGCAGTTCTGAAGTTTCTCATTGTACTCTCTCTCATATTTCCATCCTCGTCCATCTTCCTTCGTTTATTCACATAGAAATCATCTTCTGAAGCAGGACTAGGACAAATGCTGTCAGCAGGCAGCAAACTCGAGTTCAAGGATGAATCGACAATTTTTATTACAGATGATCTGAATTCCTTCTTCCGGCATAGAAGAGGTTCTCTGTAGATCTCATCTGAGCATCTACTAGATATTGAAGTCATGTTTTCAGTTGACAACAACTGTGATTGCACCCACCAAAAACTCAGGCGCAATAGATAGCTTGCATTGGTCAAGGATAGATATTAGACCTGGTCCTGTATTTATTTCCACAATAAAATTATGGAATTACTCAGACATAAAAAAAGATAGCAACTAAAGATATATAGCTGACTAAGGATTAGTATGTAAGGGCTGGGAAAACAAGATAAAATAAAATTGTTCAACATGTTAAGTCAAGATAGTAGTATACTACTAGTATGTTTGGAGTCTGGCATTCACTAACTGTGTATACGACACTTGACCCAGTGTCATATGGGTAAGATCTCAAGTACCAAATCAAAATCCACTTGAGGAGGTTCAATCAGGGTTCAATGTAACAAAACTGAAAAAAAAAGAAGGCAAACTAGAATGTTTACACAATTCATAGTTGTTTGGAAAAAAAAAAGTGTCACGTGTGGGCACACCCATGGAGCTGTTGAAATCTGCAATTAAATTACAAGAATAAAATATGTACAATCTACTGTCAGGATTGGAACTTGTCGTACTCGAATCCTGGTAGAAATAGGGCGAGGGCATCTTTCAAGAGAAGGGTTTTAAGTTTGACTGAAAACATGAGTCCAAGATCGAGAAACGAGGGCACACCTCAAGATCAAAATCAAGCAGTTTACCACCAATGACGTCTTCCGAAGAATTTGAAACACAAAATAGCGGTGACCCAACTGAAGTGGCTACAAGAAACACTTGAGATGGTATTGTTTCTTGATGGTTGAATTTACAAATAGGGAGGTCAAGTGGCATCGGGTTCTCGCAATGGCGATAAGTGGCCTTTATTTTTATAAAGAAGAGACTCAAGGTGAGAACCGAAGGGACGGCGTGTATAGATCTAGGGTTTCTTATCCGCGAAGATATAGAAATCGTAGCGTAGAAGGACTGAAACTAGCCATGGGTAAACCGTATCGGATCCGAACTAGGATATCTAAAGCACGCAAACTCTCAATTCTATGACATAGCCTCAATTGCACAAAATCCCCAATCTCCACTCCTACATATTACCTTTCCAAATCCTAACCAAATCCACCCAACATCTTCCACCCCGAACAGCCAAATCTGCACATCCCAACCCCATCAACAACAAGCTAACCACCCCCATCAACTACCATCGGTTCATGTTCCCAATAACTCAAGAAACAAGCATGTCAATCGGAATCAATCGCCTGCATAATACTAAGTAAAAAGTTCACGGCAGAATGAAAAATCCAGAACAAATAGCAGGGCAGAGGAGAAGAGAGGTTACCCAACGCTCCTCGGAGGCTTCGCCGCAATGGACTCTGCAGCAGATCCTCCTGGCAGGATTTTACAGCAGAAGGCAGGGGGAGATCACCGAGGTTTTCTAGCTTCCTCAGCCCTCTCGTCTCCAAATGGAAATGACAACGGTAAGCTTGTTTTTCTGTGCGGTAACGCTACGCTTAACCAACAGATAAAAATGGGAGGTGAGGTGAGGATATAGAGAGAGAAAGAGCGAGAGAACAGGAGCACGAATGCACGATCACCCACGGCCGAGGAGATTATGGCCTGGTAATTACCGGCCTGCGCAGCTGACGTATTTATCCGGCCAGGCCCGCAATCAAACGTAGGAGAGAGGAGAGAGACTTTTTTTCATTTTTTTTGTGGGCCCTTTGGGAAAGGAATGTTAAATATTGTTGAGAGAAGAAAAGGAATCATCTGAGAGGTAGTTTAGTTGGACTTTATGTTTGCCTTTAGTTGTATAATGGCCTTGTATCTAAAAGCATGGCTGAAAGCTCTACCAACCGGACACAGTTGTTTGCACAGAAAACCATTTAAAATGTAATTGTACTTAGAATTACAAAAAAAATCGAGGAAGTCACCCTGTGCCGGGTTTGATTTTATAGCTCAGCCTATTTTATTTATCTCTTATGTCTTTGTCAAAATCAATATTTCTACAAAATAGAATCATGATATTTTTTCAACCTCTTCCAGAAAATAACATCATAATTTCTTTACCACATCACACAATAAATAAGCATAACCTAGGTGTGGAATGGAGGTACTCCACCAGTTTCACCTAGAGTGGCTCCATGTTGGCGAAAGTGACTAAAAAAAATGGGTGGGCCATTGCAACAAAACTTAACTGGAGTGACCTTTAAATATTTTATGTAATAAGTATTTACAAATTTGTGCAACAATCGTACTAAGACCTCTGGTTCTGATAATATATTGGTATTGAGATGCATACAACCAACTAATTATATTATAAATCTAAATTGATGGAAAAATATTAGCATTTCACATGTATTTCGACCCTACATGCCAGACTAGACAAATACATGGGTAACTAACACACAAAGTGGTTAGATTATTGAGGTGTAATTATAATAGAACTATCATCATATCATTGTGTTGTAGTTATAATAAAATATCTAATAAGTATATAATATGCTCAATTGCTTGTGTACATTTTGACTAGGATACATATGTTACAACAAATGAAAATGATTTAAAAATGGTCAAGTTGTTTACACTATTATTTAAGGCTCAACAAAAAAGGATGTAAAAGATCAATCTCAAATCAAAATACAAAATTGTGTAGTCAGGGCCTTTCAAAAGTAATTCTCAAGGCACAATTCACTCTATTTTGATTGATTAGAATGTCTAGTGAGATAATTATCTAGTAGCCTTTCTTTTTTTAAAAAAGGAAAATATAGATGTTTTTGGAACACGTAAAAGCCAAAGAAAAATTTTCACAAACACATAGGTGCATATTTTTAGAGTCATAAAAGAAATCCAATTTTGCTGGACTTTATAAAGATTCACAAATAGCACATCAACCACAAATAGTGCCTAAATTTCTTCTAACAAAAAATTTGGTTATTTTTTTTCAAAAACTAACATTTTTGTAAACTCATGTTTTTGAAACGGGACACATCCAAAAAGACTTAAGTATAATTCCATCATACTACATATATCTAGTACACTCTCCATCCACTTGGTAAGACCTTGTTTGATTTGAAAATTCATCAAAAAGATATTTTGAACTTTATAGTTTGAAGTTAATAAAGATTGTCATTTGTTGTTAGATCAACATCATATTAAAGGAATTTAAATTTTGAAATACAAATTTATTCAAATTTTGCACGCTAAATATTTATAAATCTAATTAGTTGTTTATCAAATCAAAACTTCTAGAGTTTGACTTTTCAAATTGATTTTATAATAGTGGACAAAGTAAATCTAGTTTTAGTGCCATGCATTGTCTTAAACCTATACACGACGACCTACCCTAGGCGCTACCTATGGCCTATTTGCTTGCCACCGTATCTTGCCACGTCGCAGCTTGGGCCCACTAGAGATGTGGCAAGCAAATCGGATACCGAACATTCGGCGATAAATGGCGTGAAAATGCACTAAAGAGACACAACAAGAGATTGGGCATGCCACAGTTCTGGTGTCAACCTAACAGACTTGCTGCATAATGTAGCTACGTCGTGATGGGCTGCAATGGCAACCAAATAGACCTTGGACGTTGTTGTTAGATCGGACCGCTAGGCGTGACCATCACTCTCCTTCGTCCCAAAACTATGTTGGAGCTCAACAAAGCCTTATTGCAAGCGGTGAACGACGAAATAGGATCCTTCGATCCACAACTGTATTAGACTCTTGTGAATCTCTTTTCCTGATTGAGCCTTAGGAGAAAGAATGGCAATCCTATAAGGGAGAGAAATCTTTTTGTCGATTTAACGGTGCCAAGAGGATTTTTAGGGGGCACAATCAATTGAGTTTTGCAATTCCCAATTCCAAAGAAAAATAAAAGAATAAAGAATAAAATAATACTTTTGAGGGTAGAAAATACCAAATTGGATTAGGGTACATGGTCCTATGCATCTGGACACAACTTGGAGGAGAAAGACAAAATTGAAAGGTCAAAGATGATAGTTTATTGTGATTTCCTCACCACCAATACGGCACTCATGCACTAATAATCTACATGGTTAATGTTGGGCAAACAACTTCAAGCAAACCCATCTAAACTAACGATGGCCATGCATACATCCATTGGAGCAAAGTGGATCTAAAATATTGTTGCCGAAAACTTGTTTAATGAAAAAGATGAATGGCAAAGAGAATTGATGCATACCTGTAGATTGGATCTAGTTCGATGAGTTTTAGATCGGATCTAGATGAAACGCGTTCCTCCTCCGCGACATCGGGCGATGATATCTCTCCAAATCCTAATAGTATGATCAATCGTTCCGCTAAAACTCGCCTCGTATTTATAGACAAATTTCGGGAGGCAATTTTTCGCTTAAGTCCAATATTGATACCAAATCAAATTATGGTCTCCACATATATAAATAGAAATAGACTTGAATTTCTTACACAATAAGGCATACACTATTTCCTCCTTTGGTTCCAAATATTAGTTGTGTAGGACACCAATAAAACATGTTGACTATTGATCTATAAGAAAAATAATATTTCAAAATAAAGCATATTTCTAATAATAAATCTAGTAAACACAAGCATATGACAGCTTTGTTAGAACCGGCTCGACCATGTAGGTCAATCAGGGAGGGAAGGCAATCATGCTCCTGCTGCAAATTGCAATACATGAAAAACGTCATGTGTGCAAATTAGCCTATCCAACTTGACACTCAAAGAAAAAAAAAATTACCTAACTACAACGGACTTACAGCATGGCCCCTACATGCTTTGGAAATTGAATTTGAACCAGAATCAGGACTCTATCTACAAATGACATACATAGATCGGGTCCTTATCTGTTTAGGAAAGCATTAACCCCTAAGGAATACATAATGCAGCTGATTCGGTTACGTTTTATCTGGGTCAGTTTCCGATATTTGCTCAGAACCGAAGAATTCCATGCCCCCTGCGAACTTTCAATCAGAGTTGCACGCCCTCCGGTTACGGCAAGCGTGCGCATCAGGCCATGGTGCTGCCGGATCATGCAGAGATGACGTGCGCGTAACTCCGGTGGCCCCGACGGACCGTGCGCCAACCGGCGGTCGGTGTGCTCGCCCGCCAGGGACTTTCCGGGAGTCCCTTCCTTCTCCAGGTGATTTTTGTACCTGGAGTTGTCAATCTTTGCTTGCTAATCGGTCCTTTTGCCCTTCCAACTTTCTGTCCTGCCTGCTGTGTGTTTGGAGTTGGTCTAGGCTTAGTAAAGCTGACTATCGGATTTGGGACGGGCAAGTCCACAGCATGCTTTTAGAGCCCGATTGGTTTGGATCCAAAATTTGCCATGCTAAGTTTGGAGCATGTCAAAACGTGGGCACGACAAAACTTTCCTGTCAAAACTTGGGCAACATCTTTAGAATATTACTCAATTGGATGCCAACCAAACAAGTGCCAAAATTTATAGGCATGCCTTTATTTTGGTTTGGCAAATATTTTGGAATCATAAGTTTGGATCTCCAGCGTACTAACTCTACCTCATGTTTGAAGGATTGTATTGCATCTGTGTTTGGATGTTGGCTGTTAAGCCGTGTATTAACATTCGCCATTGTGCCGCATCAAGGGCAACAAACTCAAGCAGGAGTGCAGGACCGATCCGACCACCAGTGTTGTGTAATACTCTACGTTATGTTTGATGGGTTGCATTATGCCCGGCGTTAGGATGTTAGCTGTTAATAAGTTGTGGGTTAACATCCGCCACTTGCCATTTCAAGGGCGACAAATCCAAGCAAGGCCGACCCGTTCTATTAGAGTGGGATCTCACGGTTTACCATAATCTTAAGTCAGTCCGTCCAAAAATAATAATTCTAGCTATTGTCCAGGTTCATAGCCAGCATAGAGGAAGTCTGACATAATCCTTAACGCGTCTGATCCAGAGACGGCATGGGTTAGCCCTGTTTGGCATGGCTTAAAATTAATTTTAAGCAACTTCTTGGTCAGCTGCCAAAAAAGCAACTTATTGAGAAAGCTGGGAAGATAAAAAGCATGGTGTTTGGCAGCCTAGCTTTTACATAGCTTCTTTTTAGTTCTGCCAGTGGGACCCACTTGTCACTGTCCTACATCGAACAACAGGACTGGAACGCGTCGCGGGCGCCCTACTCCCTCGCCGCGGCACTGCGCCTTGCTCCCTCGCCGCACCGCGCCCTGCTCCCTCGCCGGAAGGCCACACCGTGCCGTGACATGCTTCCTTTCTGCGCCCTCCACCAATCTCGGGTAGGAAGCAACAGGTGGAAGGATCAGCGGCGGCGGGATCTCGGGGGTGGAGCAGCTTGGGCGCCGCTGGATCTCGAATCATGCTGAGCTCGGGCGGAGGAGGCTTGGGCCGTGCAGAGGTGAAAGCATCTAGGCCCTCTAATTGTGTTTTGGTAATTAATGATAACCATATTGGACTAACTATTTCATTAAGGATATGAGAATAGGTTAGTCCCGTAAGATGATTGAGCTTCAACGGTTAATTAACGATGGATATGTATGTTGGAACCAAGGAAGCTCAAGGCAAAGGTAAAAGATAGGATATTTTCTTTTACCGGTCATGAGGTGTTTAGAGAAGATTTTTTGACCGGATTGGTAGGCTAGATAGCCGTACTATCAAGAGGGGTCAATTTCATTTGCATGACGAGTTTCTAGTGCCACTTTGCTCAAATGGTTGCATTGCATGCATGAGAGCTAACACCGTTGAGAAAGTGGGAAAGAAAAAGGGAAAAGATCGTGTGCTGAATGTGGTACTGCGGACGGTCCGCGGGCTACAGGCGGACAGTCCGCGGGTGGCGGACAGTCCGGCCAGTAGCAAGCGGACGGTCCGCATGCCAACTAACTTTCTGTGAAATTGACTAAGTGTTGGAAGGGTCTGCCGAGACTTTGAAGGCGGACGGTCCGCTGGGAATGGCGGACGGTCCGCCTGTCATTTTCTGTGAAGCGGACTGTGGTGGCGGACCGTTTACACAGGAACGTGTTCTGGGGGTTCCAAGCCTCTTTTATATGGCGGACGGTCCGCAGTTAACTTTGGTGGGTCCTTAGTCGCGTGGAGAGTTGAGCTTCTAACTCTGAGGCGGACGGTCCGGCCTGAGGGGGCGGACGGTCCGCCAGCTGCGTAACGGTAAACTCTGACACGTTTGACTTTTCGAAAGTAGCCGTTGAGGCTTAGGCGGACGGTCCGCCAAGTGGGTTGCGGACGGTCCGCCAGTCCTCTGTTTTCACGGGATTTGAAGGTAACGGCTAGTTTTGAAGGGGTGGAGTATATATACTCCACCCACGAGGAAGGAGGCCCTCTCTTGGCACTTCTGAAGCATAATTGACATACTTGAAGCTTCTTCCACCTCTCACTCACTCCTATTGCTTAGAGTTGCATCCTTGTGAGTGTGAGAGAGTTCTAGTGCATTGCATCAAGAGTTTGAGCTTTGGGGCACTAGAAGTTCATCAAGCAAGGGTCATCGACTTGTTACTCTTGGAGGTTGCTGCCTCCTAGACGGCTTGGTGGTTGTGGCCGGTTGAAACACTTCAAAGAAGATTGTGAAGTTGCTCCCGCCTTGATTGTGAGAGGTTTGTGCTCACCTCACCGGAGTGGGAAGAGCAACACTAGTGGAATCGAGGTTTGGAGAGGTTCATTGATTCAAGCCGGCTCATACATCAAGCGAGGTCTTGATAGAGGAGCGGTTGAAGCTTTGGATCCACCTCAACGTGGATTAGGGGTGACCGGCAAGTCATCGATACCACGGGATAAAATTCGTCTCTCTTGTTCGGTTATTTCTTTGCTCTACTTGTTTACCACATTTAATTTGAGCAATTTACTTTCCTAGAGATTGATTTGTATCTTGTCACCCTAGGTTGCAAATCTTGACATAGGCATAGACTTGGTAGAAATAGGTTTCACCTTGTGTTACTAATAAAACTTGTTGAGTTTTGTGATTGAAGTTTAAAACCGCCTATTCACCCCCCCTCTAGTCGGTATCCTAGATCCTACAAAAGGAGGTTGGGGCGGCGGTCGGCGTGGAGCCGCTTGCGCAGAGGAGGTTGGGCGACGGTCAGCGGGAGGATCTCGTAGCCCGGCAGAGGAGATGGGAGCGGCAGAGGAGATGGGGAAGACGGAGGCGCGATGGGCGGAGAAGATGGCGACGACGGAGACGCGACGGGCTGAAAGGACCTTGATGTCGCCTAGAGGGGGGGTGAATAGGCGTTTCTTCAAATTTCTGCAAATTACAAAAGCTAAAACCCGCTATCAGCAGCAGAACCGGTCAGACCGGTTCCTGAAACCGGTCAAACCGGTTTGCTCACACAGACAGTCAACAATTATGAAGAACAACCTCCTAACAATTCTAGCACAAACCACTTTGGACAACAAGCTTCACCAGGTGTTTCCAAGTGTATTTATGAAGCTCCTGCACACAGCACAAGTATGCCAAAGTAGAGATATACGGAATTTACAAGTAAATGCTAGAATTGACAAATGTAAGTAAATAGAGACAAGACACAAGATTTGTTTACCGAAGTTCAGATTCACCACATGCACTAAGCAGCCACCAAGGCAAGGTGAATCCTAGTCTCCGTGGAGGTGCTCACGAAGAGCCGGGTTGTCACACCTAACCCTTTCCTCACCCAATCGACCACCAAGGGGATTGAGTTTACTTACTGATTTTCTCACCAAGAGGATGGGTGATACAAACTTCCGGGGCACAACCACACACGGAATGTGTGCTCCACGGCGACGCCTAGCCGTCTAGGAGCAAAGCTCCAGGAGTAACAAATGCTTCACGAGTTGCTGGACGCCACCACAAG
The DNA here is from genome assembly GCA_004135705.1 of Alloteropsis semialata. Lineage (NCBI taxonomy): Eukaryota > Viridiplantae > Streptophyta > Magnoliopsida > Poales > Poaceae > Alloteropsis > Alloteropsis semialata. The sequence continues at coordinate 7,728,561 of CM014273.1, read as the reverse complement.
TGCTCAAGGTCAGATTGCTCACAAATCTCACAACACAAGTTTCTCTCTCAACCCAAACCTAAGAATCTCACAAAGATGCTCAAACCTCACAAAGAGAGGTTGGGGAGAGCTCAGCTGACCTCAAGAAGGTATGAAACACGCACAGAACTAGCAGCCCCTCAAAGAGGAGCTCTTGGGTATAAATACCCAACCCAACAAAAACTAGCCGTTATTCTGTCAGACAAAACCAGTCAGATCGGTTTGCCAAACCGGTCAGACCGGTTTTCAAACTCAACTAGCCGTTAGACTCTCGGAGGCCAGGAACCGGTCAGACTGGTCCCCAAAACCGGTCAGACCGGTTTTGGCCAGACAACCCCACTAAGTTAGATTTCACTCGGTTAGACTCTCATGGGTTTGACTTCAGCACTTTCAGTGAATGTCTATCAACCAATGTTGCATCCCTCTTAATAGTACGGCATACCTAAACTCAAGACATATAAATAAATATATTTCAACCACTTGAGCTTGTATATTGAGAATCATGCCAATACTTGAATATTCTTCACTTGAGGGCTTTCAACATTGTCCATCATCTGAGCATATCAATCTTGAGCTAGTGACTTAGGATTTTCCATAGCTTATGTTTGAATTCACTTTAATCCTTAGGCCACCTCCTTTATCAACCATAACATTTATATGCAATGCAATGCCTCTCATGACAATACTTGGATATGATACTTCGCAACCCCCCGGATACTAGATACTTCACCTTAGCATTACGCACATGGTCATAAGTCGTCACTTAGCCAAAGCTTGCTTAGTCCCTCGCTATAGTCATCTCGATTTGTTTCTTCACCGCTTACCCTTGCATCATCAAGTTTAGCTTTGCTTTGCCATTGAATGAGTTCCATTTGAAAGATCCTTCAAATGCTTGTTCTTGATTAATAAAGAATATCTCATATAATGCAAGCTTCCAATTGAAGACCAATATGTAACACATATGCTCATGTTCTTTTATCATATATTCATGAAGTCTTGCATATCATTTTTCTTTGTTAAATAAATCATATCATATTCTTGAAGACCCACATAGCATATCTCCAAGTCATTGCTTCATCATTGCTTGTTTAGACTTGACACCTGGGTCACCCGGGTTGGACCTGGCTGAGCCGGGTCAGCCTCTCTGTCCTGAAATTAATTTCACCTGGCTGACCTGGGTGCCACCTGGCTGAGCCGGGTTAGCTTCACTTCATCTTTTGCAATGAACATTATTTCTTCACACACTTGCTTGCTTATATCAATGAATAACCATATATCTTGATGCGCACATTAAACATAATGAATCATAAGAATAATCCCTGCTCATCATCTCAAGCAAACAAGTTAGACCTTTAATCGTTTTGTCATTAAACTCGCCAAAACCCACATGGGGGCCTAGATGCACTTTCACGGGCGGAGGAGGTCGGGCTGCGGCCGTGCGAGGAAAGGAGGCGTGTCGGTTGGGGCCGCCACCGGCAGGGCTCGGGATGGAGGAGCGCGGTGAAAAGGGAGGCGCGGGTGTAGGGTAAAAAGCTAAGAAGCTGCTCGCCCCTGCGTCCCACGAAAGCGGTCCCGTAGTTGATTTTGGAGAATCGCTGCGCGGAAAATCTCATCGTATGTTTAGCATTTGGCATCTCATGAGCTTCTTTTTAATTTTAAGCTGCCTGAGAAGCTGATTCAAACAGGGCAACACCGGCCACCACCCTCTAAGACGGTGTTCTCACGATGGAGGCTAGTGTAGAACTAGCATTGGCTATTTACATCAAGCGGGCACGGGACGTCCACAGCCTAAAGGACATCATCATCATCTCTGTAAGCCCAATTAAGTTCTAGTTAATCATGAGAATTGATTCTAATATTGTAATAACGCTATGCACCAAAAAGTTGGGTCTTGAATTTTTTTCTCTCCTTGAGACCCCATCAGTTACAAATATACATATTTTTTAATACGATGCAAGCAGGTCCAGACATAAAAACAAAGGCCAGTGTTTTTACCTTTTCCAAGCCAAATGGCTACATTTTTAATGGAGCCTTGTTGACATGTGAGAAGCTCTGCCACTATCGGCAAGTGTTGAACTGCTGATACCATAGGGAGCACCTCTTGGTGCTATGGGTAATGTCGTATGAATATAATTTTCTTCTAACAGAGTTCAAATTTTAGTGCACAAATGACTTGGATTATGAGCCCGCTTGGTTGCGGGCCACGACTGGCCACACGCAACCCGCGGTAGCGCCTAAGGTTCGACGCCAAAAATCAGAGCCTCAAGTTTGGCAAGAAAATCAACTGGAAAAGCTGTGGCAGCTGTAACTTTCGCATGAACCAAACACCCCTCCGATTTTTATGGCACTGCCTAACATGAGGCTCACGAGGCGTGGCTCGCAACCAAGCAGCCTCTATATAGCATGTTGATACTTGGTAGTAAGTATGGTATGCAATGCATACTAAAGATAGTTACTCTCTCCATTCTAAAATATAAGATATCCAAAGATTCAAATTTTGTACCCAAATATAAGGTATTCTAGAATTTTGAGACAACTATTTTAAGGAATCTATTTAATTACTCGTTGTTTTCTCATTGATAGTTGTAGTATCAATCCTTCGTCTCTTGGAAAATCTATGCTTGTCCCACCTTCGTGGTGCATAAATTACGGTCTCTAACATATGACAATCACCGAGGCCAGAAAATGATAGAATGCCCCAAATTTCTGGGCGAATGAACTAACTTCCTATGAAAATTTAAGAGCACATGTGTCATTTGTTTATCCCCTTAATCTATCTTAGAATTGCTAGGATACTTGATATTTTTAGGACGAAGGTAGTATGTTAATACGATTGGGTGAAACAATGAGCCTCAACAATCATAGCAGGCGGGAGAGCTCGGGTGCAGTGGCCCTAATGAGTTGTTTTCGGGGCTAGCTTGTCAGATCTCAGCTGAGAAGTTCGGTTGGCATCCATTCGATTAGCTCAAGACCGAGACTTAAGTCTATAGGAAGGCTAGAAACAACAAAATGCAATGATTATGTATGACTAAAACACGACAAAGACTGAATCCAAACCCTCCTCCAACCCCTTTAATGGCCACCTCTTCTAGAAAAAAAGAAAGTAATTTCCTCACATTTTCTAGTATACTATTTGATCAAAATAAAAACTTCAACTCATCCTCACATTTGGAATTTTTAGACGAAGTTGAAGATTTTTCTGTAATTTTGCAACTCAAATTAAAATTTGAAAAAAATCTGCTACTTGAATTGAGAACTTCAAGCATAAAATTTTAACAGACTAGGGATTCAGACAAACTTTCGATCTACGGCAATGGCAGCTTTGTGGCCTAGTGTGCCCACAATCTTGTTATCCAAAATTGGAGGCGTGATTCAAGCTCTACTGCTAGAATGAAGATGCTCCTTCTATGATGCGCAACTCGGTGTTGAGTCACGAATCTACTTCAGGTGGTGCGCGCCCCTCAGCTGAGGCACGACAAGGCGTGTCGAGCTTTGATTGCAATGAAGTGATTTTTTTATTGTAACACCACAGGTGTTAGTGAACTACTAAGAGCATCATTAAAGCACTAGTAAGGAGAAATATCAAGATTTAGTGTTTAAGTGCTTGTTTTAGAGCTAAATTAGCCCTAAGGGCATTTTGGTAATTTTGTCACTATGGAATGGTGTACCAAGTCAAACTTGAGCTGATAATGTCAAAAGATGGCAAATCATCCAAATGCTTGGAATGTTCAAGTTTGAAAAGAAATCAAACTTAAAGTTTGGATTTTTGGTTAAGTTTAAAGTATATGAAATGGTGAGTTTGGTCCAATTTCTTGAGCTTATAACTCTCAATATAGAAGGATTTAGCCAAAGGTCATATTGAAAGAAATGTAGCCCTATGTTAGGACTACAACTTTGGTATTTGGAGAATCAAAAGTCTACATTTGGATTTTGGAGAAAAATTGACCCAAATGTGGCAACATTGAAAAGTGATAGCTGAATTTTCTGAATTCCTTTGTTTTGGCCAAATTCAGTGCTATATAATTTGAAATCTGGGGAGATTCAGCTCTAGTGCATATAAGGAAAAGTGAAGCTCTATATACCATCTACAAGTTTTGTATTTGGACTTTTTGGAGTTTACATATGAAATTGGGAGAAAATGAGACCTGTTACGACAGCTTTGAATGGATTTGGAAAAGTTTCAGAGTTTCAGAAAAATTGGTTCGAGTTCTTGGCAGTGTAACTTTTGATCCGTTGAGAATTAGGCTCTAATGTCTATAAGAGACTTGTAGCCCTATGGTTCAGCTACAATTTTCATATTTGGAGTTTGATGAGTTTGAATGTGAAATCTGGAGCAAAGTTAAGTTGAGTTCGTCGGTTTCGAACGGTTTTCGGAGTGAGCGACAGAGTTCAGAGCAGAGCATCTCAGGTCGGCCGGCGAGGACATGCAGCTGCTTGCCGCTCACCGCCGTTCGAGCCACGCGCCGCCGCGGCCGTTGTCCAGCGATGCCGTGCGCAGCAGGAGGTGGCATGAGAGTTAACGGTGAGCTTCCCAGATTATAAGCACAGCCGGCCGTTCTTTTGTTTCTTTTTCCTCGCTCGCCGTCGACCATCGTCTTCTTCGCCGCCGTCCTGTTCTGCTGTCACCAGAGCCCCTCCACTCTTTTCCATCCGCCCATAACTTCTCCAGGCCGTGAGCTTCGCAACCCAACCGTTTGTGCTCGAAAGCATCCACCAGAGCCACCCAATCGCCGAATTCTTCCCCGACGAGCCGCCGCCGGCCGTTTTTGGGTCACGCGGTGAGAACCACCTCTGGGTTGTTTTTGTCCCCAATAGATGGCACGGGTGTGCGTTCTGTGTTCTTGCGCAGCTCGCTGGTGTTTTTGTTGTTCGGTTCTGTGGCCTATCTCGTCGGAACGTGAACGCCGCCGTGGAGCTTGGACCTCCATGGCCGCCGCCGCAGAGAGCCGTGCTCCAGCCGCGTAGAGCTTAGGGTTAAGCACGTCGCGAGTTCGCCCTGTTGCCCTGAGTCTTCCGGTGCCATTTGTTGGCGTGGGGGACTCCGGTTGGCCGAGTTTGAGCCTCGCCGCCGTGTTAGTTGCCGCCGCCGCTCTCTGTGTCGCCGGTGATGCTGTTGTGCTTGCGCCTTGAGAGGGAGGAGTCTGTAGGTGTGACATCCTGGCCCAAGGCTTAATAGGATTGATAGAATACTCATACCAACAAGTTGCAACTTCTTTTCCGGGAGCTCATCTCGAAAGAACTCCGAGGTTAAGCGTGCTTGACCTGGAGCGATGGGTGACTGACCGGGAAGTTCTTCCCGGGTGCGCATGAGTGAGGACAAAGTGCGCAGAAAAGACTCGTGTTGGTCTGTGAAGGCATTCTCGAGGTCCTAGAGAGCTGCCAGGCGTAAGCGGGCCCGGACCCGGGGGGTCGGGACGTTACAATTGGTATCAGAGCCGACTCTCGCGGTTTCACGGGCGCGTGGGGTCGCAGTTGCGCAGGCATGGTGCGCATGGCTGGTGTGGGCCCGGAGTGGTCGCACAGCATGGCACATGCGCTGGCACTGGGCACACGGACATGGCCAAGAGAGGACGTTCCTGACTTGGGGTTGACCGACGAGGACGTCGGTCTTCTAAGAGGGGGAGGATGTGACATCCTGGCCTAAGGCTTAATAGGATTGATAGAATACTCATACCAACAAGTTGCAACTTCTTTTCCGGGAGCTCATCTCGAAAGAACTCCGAGGTTAAGCGTGCTTGACCTGGAGCGATGGGTGACCGACCGGGAAGTTCTTCCCGGGTGCGCATGAGTGAGGACAAAGTGCGCAGAAAAGACTCGTGTTGGTCTGTGAGGGCATTCTCGAGGTCCTAGAGAGCTGCCAGGCGTAAGCGGGCCCGGACCCGGGGGGTCGGGACGTTACAGTAGGGGAGTGTGCGGGTGAGGGCCTAGTCGAGTCAGGGAGGTCGCATCGCCAGGATCTCGCCGCCGTCGAGTCTTGCCGGTGGTCAGCGCCGCCGCCGCGGCTCGGTTCTTTTGCCGGGCGCGCGCGCGTGCGAAGGAGGGAGAAGGAGTGGGCCGGGCCCACGGGCCAGTGAGAGAGAGAGGGTGAGGACCGCGGGTTGGTTTCCGGGAATCGCAGGGGGTTTTTGTAAAGTTGTTTTGGTTTTTGTTTTTAGTTTTAGATTTAGTTTTTAATTAGGTTTTAAATGGTTTTAATTTAGAATAATAGTTAGATAATTTATTTAAATACCTTTTCCTTTTGGTATTTAAATAAATAAATAGTATAAAATAAATAAAATTATGAATAATGATTTATAATAAGAAATTAATAATAATAATTAGGATAATTCTTTTATGTGTATAGGATAATTCATTAATGATTTTAAAAATTATAAAAAAATTCTAGAAAAATAGAAATAAATAGGAAATAATCTGTTTAGGGTTTTGCAGTGCTGTCTAGCTCTGTTTAGGTTTGTTTGTGCTAACTTGTGCATCATAACGTTATATAGAAGAAGCTTCGGGAGTCGAGTTCGTCGAGCTTCCACCAGAAGGACCCCAGGAGCCAGAGGAGGTCGAGTTGGAGCTAGAGCCCGAGCCTACTGCTGTTGCTGCTGCTGATACTAACACTGCTTTTGATCAAGGCAAGCACCGGAGCATCCAAACCTTATTTTGAGTACTATTTCATGTATTACTATGGTATAGCATGCATTACGTGCTAGGAATTGTGTGAACTGTTGATTGCATAATCCTTCCTTGATTAGGGCAATACTAGATGTCAACCTGATCTTAGTGAAGCTTAGTATGCTTAGATTCCTCACAGTTCCATCATAGCATTAGTGAGCTCAGGCGTATGCTCTATCATCTGTACTTGAGGTCATAAAGATGAAATGGAGGTCGGGTGTGAGGGTGAAGGTTGGGAAAGGAGTCTCAAGCCAACACATCACCTCGACCGTTTTAGGATTTAATGTTGTTTACCTGGGATCAAGCTTTGAACGTACTAGTCATATACCGGAGATTCCATCCGATGAGCTGATGTAGCTGTGGTTGCTCCTAGACTTGAATTGTGGCTCGCTCTTCTCGCAGTGGTAGGTGGCAGGGACGTGGCCGCAAACTCACACGTCGGGTTGCTGCCAGACGTGGGGCCGGTGTGGGGGCGTCCCTGGGTTCGAGCGAGGGCAGTTCAGGTCTTGGAAAGACTATAGTGAAAGGGTGCTTTGTGTGGACCACCCTGGGGACCACACAACGCGTATGACTAGGTTTTCCCCTGCAGGGATAAAAATTGGTCCGGATCGCCGCACTTCTCGGTATGAATACCGCTTGATCGCTGCTAGACAGCTTAGAACAAGTTAATGTTGATGATGCTTATGAAACCTGAGGCTTGCTTAAGTAATACATGAGTGATTTAATTCTGCTGCTAATCTAGTCTTCAGGTAATCACTTAATTGGTTTAACTCTAAAAGTTTAGGATTTAAGTTTAGTAAGCTTTTATGCAAAAAGTGTTTCCTATCCACAGCCTCAAAGCTTTGCATACCCTTGTGTGTCTGTATTTATAAGTTATGGTAGACGGGTCAGACTTGCTGAGTACTTTTGTACTCAAGATACTACAAATGTTGCAGAGCCGCCAGAAGATGCTCAGTAAGGCAGGGAAGGACTCCAGAAGAAGAAGAGGCATGTTGATGAGCCCAACATGTTCTCTTGGAGTGTTTTGTTTTGTTTGGATCCAGTGTGTTCATCATAATGTCCTTGTTATGACCCACCTTTGTTTTTCTCGGAACTCTGTAGTTTGACTTATGTTTTAAGTTTGTTCTTATGTGTGTAATAACTCTACTCCTTGTATAATTAAGTGTGTTGTGAATTCGTCTGTTGTGCTCCTATGTGGCGCAGTTCTATGTATGTGAATTGAGCCTGAGTTAGTGGAGGTTTCAGATGTCCTGTGGACATCTGACGGACTACCAGGTTTATACCGTCTGAAGTGCGTAAGCGGTGATTGTCAGTAAAATGACAATCCAGCGCACTTGAGCCGGTTTAAGCTGGACGATTCCGCCACATTTATGATGCTGTGTTTTTTGTTTAAGAAAACAGTGTGCGCTCGGTCGATAATCGACCATCACAAGGTTTGGCCTCTAATTAAGAATTTTTGATGGAAGGGCACATTCTAGTGACATGCGGTTGGCATGGCATTAAGATGACCATAGGAATTTGTATGGGTTGTGAAACTTTACTATTCTAACATAATTTCTTTAGGTATTACATATATATGATACATCACTACTCTCAGCACAGACATGTGACTAAGAGGCGATCTTTAAGTTCAACATCGATCGTAGCGGGTTCCCTTCTCAGCTTCTCTCTAGCAATGAGGCTCTACCTCCATCAAAGCCTAGAACTTAGTCATCAGAAAGTCTATAGGCCTTATGAGTTCTAATAGAATTGTTAATTAGTTCCACCCAAATCTATAAGAAACTTGGTTGATTACTATAAATAGGTTTATAAAGTCAAGAAGAAGGTTGATGGGTCGATAGATCGACACAAGCCTCGCCTAGTAAAGGATTCAAACATAGATATGGCATTGACTATGCGGATACTTTTAGTCATGTAAAAGGCAATTATATATTGCTCATCCTATTCTAGCTATTACATTGTCTCGAGAGTGGTCTCTTCACCAATTAGATATTTGGAATTCATTCTCTTTGGTATTCTAGAGGAGTGCAAGCCAGCTATAAGTCGTTCACATCCGAATCATGTAAGTTGTGCAAAGCATTGTATGGACTCAAATAGGCACCAAGGGCATGGTACTCGTGGTTAAGTTATAAGTTACAAGAATTTGGTTTTTGTTCTTTCTAAAGCTGACACTTCTATGTTTTTCTATAACAAAGGGAAGCAAACTTTTTTTTGGTATTAGTATACATTGATGATATTATTTTAGAGTCAGTTGATTTGAGGAGAGGCAACCGTGGCTTTGCTCAAGGACCTTGAGAAGGAGGTCAATCTCAAAGACCTAGGTGATCTCCAATACTTCCTTTAACACAGAAAAGGTATGCAACACAAATACTTTAGCTTGTAGGTATGTTTAGTTGCAAATCAATGAGAACACCATTGTAGACTATACAAAAGTTGTCATCAACGAAAGGATAGAGCCTAGAGGCTAGGATTGAAGGACTCTACATGTTAAGTAAGTATAATATAGGCATCTTACAATACCTGCAATGTGTTCATTCATCTAAAGATGTACATTGGTCCGGTGAAGAGAAGTCTTTGTTACATTAAAGGGACATTGCAGCCCTACTTAAAGATTGGTAAGTTACAATTTATGATGGTCAATGCTTTTGCTTATGCGGATCGGATCGCCGGGTCGGGTGTCCTAATGTTAGGCGATCTAGCACTAGAGGATTTTTGGTGTTTATTGGCTCAAACGTCATCTCATGAGAGCCAGGAAACAAGCTGAGATATCGAGGTCGAGTAGGGAGGCAATATAGAGAGCCTTGGCCAACTATGTAGTCTTTGAGTTGATATGGGCACAAACACTTTAGACAGAATTAAAGTTCCACATCTGGTAGTAGCTCGTCTTGGTGCGAGAATCTTGGTCCACGTATAGTTACCAATGCTCCATGGTACGAAAAAACACGGAGTCGACCATCACTTTGTAAGAGAAAGGGTAGCACAAAAGCTATTTGAAGTCCAATTTATACCATCAAGGTATTAAGTGGCAGATGGTTCCACTAAGCCATTAACCTACACGGCAATTTGAAGCATTCAGGACCAACCTCAACTTGTTGGATCTAGGTTGTGACTGATGGAAACTACTAGTCCAGAAGGTTATATTCGTGGATATGTTGTGACGTGAAGGATAGGATAGAAGGTAGTTCAGATCTTATTTGTTAGTGCTGTAATATTTTAGACAAGTTACTTTCTCCATAAGTAGTACACCAATCTGTAATTTAATTTTCAGACACTGAACACGTGTCCTATCTGGGATAGAAAATTTTCATTCGAAGCGCCCATGTTTCATGCAACATCCACTATGAATGTCAACATTGTAGAAACAAAAATTGTAACATCAATGCTTACCTTATGCAACATTTAAAAATTATAATCACAATATTTTAAAACTATATCCACAACATTTTAGAAGCATATTATTTTTGTAAGAAAAATATTAGTGAAACAAATAAAATTAGTCAATTGGGCTGAAAAGATGAAAAATGAAAAATTAACTGTTGAAACATTTGCAACATCCTAACATATTTATATTTTAACATCACATCACACAAAACAACTAGTGTACCTCAATAATCAATTAAAATTTTCAACATTATCTCATGCCTAATGCAATAAAAGAGCCTGATTGGTTGAGTACCAATCTTGCCCTACCGCAACTAGGGCATGCCAAAATTTGGCATGCCAAATCCTGGGTATAATTTTTTGGGATAGCACTTGGTTGGATGCGCTAGAAACTTCGGCACAGCAGGTTCTTGGATTTGAACCAAGCGAGCGCCAAAATTATTAGGTTGGCCGTGATTTTGGTTTGGCTAGTTTTGGCCTCCAACCAATCAGGCTCGGTATAAAAGATCCCACCGTAATATTAGTGGTCGAGGTTGGAGTATCACTTCCACTGCAAGTCTGCGACATCATCGCACCTATCGCAACAAAAAGACGTATAAAAACTCCCACGTAACATTAGGAACAGAACAGAAAACAGAGCAAGTTCAGAAATACCACCGGGAACGCCCTTCCAAGTTCTGATCGCATTGCGCACGCCGGCAAAAGGCACGCGCGCAGCTCCCTGCACGGCTGTCCGCGTAACGGGTGACGAGCAGACGTCCGGGGATTGGGGAAGCAAAAGGCGGCGCGCGGCGCGGTGGCCCCGGCAAAGGCAGGCGTTTCGGGCAGCCGGCACTTGAGGCGATTTTTGTAGCTGAACTTATCTAAGTTGTTTCTAGAGCTGGACAAAATGCTTGTGGCTCGTTAGCTCGCTCGACTCGACGTCGGCTCGGCTCGGCTCGGCTCGTCCTCATTTGCTAACGAGCCGAGCTGATGTTCTAGCTCGTTAAAATTAACGAGCCAGCTCGAGCTGTTCGTGAGCAGCTCGCGAGCTAACTGAGCCAGTAGCTCAGCAGCCGCAGCCCACGAGTAGCAACTGGCCCAGCAGCCCACGACCACAAGCAGAGCCCAAAAGACATCAATTACTAACCCTACAGCCTGCTCCACGAGACCGCAACTCGTCACACCTCCATCCTACCTCTCCGACCCTCGTCTCACGAAGTGCTGCGCCGCCGCCCGCCACCTCCTCCCCCGTCCTCCATGCAGCGGTCCTGTATCCCCACTCCATGGCCAGATCTCGCCGCGACATTGCGAATCCCATGGCCAGTGCTGCCCACCGCGAGTCCCATGGCTGTGATTCACCACAAATATCACACATCGCTCTCTGCCCATCCGCCAGCCGTAGCAAATGGAGAAGGCGAGCTGCAAGCTTCGAATCCACACCTGGACGGCTGGGAAAGTCAATTCACTAGTGAAATTCCTATTCTTCTTGGCTGAGATTTTGATTCTTCATGTCCAGTCGTTATGTGTTCCCTTTGTTTTTATTTGACTTGTAAGATTCAGTTTCTGTCAGGGAACTTGCTCTCCAAATTACCATTTTGTTTGCCTCTTCTTGGATGGGGGAATTTCCTTTGATTTTTGTCTATCCATGGTTGCTGCCTGTTTGTGCTTCGGCAGGCTGTTCACTCGCTGCGTGGCCATCACCGTCACCTGCAGCAAAGTCTCGACCGGCCAGCCTCCTCTCTCTCCTTTTCCGGCTCGCGAGCCAAAACGAGCTGGCTCGAGCTACTGACGAGCCGAGCCAAGCTGCATTTTCTGCTCGTTTAGATAACGAGCCGAGCCGAGCCGAGCCAGCTCGTTATCTAAACGAGCTAACGCGAGCCGAGCCGAGCCAGCTCGATATCCACCCCTAGTTGTTTC
>CM014273.1:7676749-7715603 GCA_004135705.1 Alloteropsis semialata | reverse complement strand
AAGTTGCCTACCTCTGTTACCAGAAGAGCCTTTACCAACTCATCTTGAGATGATGCTGTCTGTGCAAGATGCACATATTCTCATCAGAACGAGAAGTTACAGAAAAACAATGGCAAGCATTGCAAGGACCACATTTTGCTTCAACTGATTGTGACCGAAATCTGAGTATGCCTTTGACTGGAGAGCAATTTAGGAAAGCACCTTTTCCACAAAACACCATGAAAAGCTAAATGCATAGAACAAGCAACATGAAATTAGACTAACAATCTTTTAAAAAATATAGTGGGCATAACAGGGTGTTAAGAAATTCTCCACCTGTTGGCATGCATGTCCACACATCTCATTATCGATTTGCCTTTTTTCTATAATAATCTGTGACACAGGAACCAATTGTAGTGATAATCAAGAACTGGAATAAATAGTCTGGAAAAAATATTCGGAAATAGTCCAAAAAACAGGTTGTCCTCCTAAAGCAAACAAGGCACCTTTACCGCATGAATTGCAGGTTCCCTCCTTGATGTTCTTCAGCTCCCTTCCCGATGCAATTGAAATCGCTAGCTGCAGATTCAATCACAAAATGGAACAAATATCAGCCAAAAAAACCATATGAGAAAAATGGAAAATTGAGAGGCAACCTAGCTACATTTCTGGCCCACTTCATATTAGTGCACCGCGTAGCCTCAGCAAAATGTAACCCACCCCTGCTGGCATTTATCACCAACTTAGGTTTTTATGTACGACACTCCCACCATATTACTTGACAAGCAAAATGGTACATAATTGTTTCTTATCTTGTTTATTTTCCTTTTGGTCTCTTACATTTTCCACATAACTGAAATTTCTGGCGCAAATGCTCTAACTATTCCAGGTACAAGAGCACAGTGCACTTAATGTACAGCCACATAAACCAATTGTTGGTGCCAATGCCTTTGCTCATGAAAGTGGAATTCATCAGGTAAACATATCTGCAGTCTCCTTACCACCTCAACTCATTGGAATTATAGTAGTTGTGGGTTGGTTATTTTTAAATCCGTGGCATTGCTCCCTTTCACTTCCTCGCTAGTTGTTTGCAACTTGTAAATCATTACTTTCACCATTGTGATGGAAAGATATAATTTTTTAAAGCCGATGATCTCATTGATGTATGATTTAACTATTTTCATAATCTGAGTTGATGGTAGACTTTTCACTTTTCTTCTGTTTTGTTGGATAAAAGAATGCTATATGTGCAGCTTGGGTGTACAGTGACGCCCTTTCCTAATTTAAGTTCTCACCTTTTTTTTCCCTGAAACCTCTGCAATCCTCTTCCTAGTTCCTGAGTTCTCACCCTTTGTTCACTAAAATATGTGGTACACAAATATTTAAGCTTTAAGATGGGAATAAATAAGAAGAAAACAAAAAAAAATTATGTGATTTGACGGCATTTGCATGTTGCAGTGAACATGAGGTCAGCATAAAGGCTAAAAAAACCAGCATCAGGTTTACCACTGTAGATGGTTTACAAGCATCTGATGTAGGCAAAAAAATGATTTCTATTTCCTTGTGTCTTCAACAGCTGAACAGCGTTCATCGGGGGTTCTTAAAAGCTGGTGGCTCTTCCGGTCACCAGAGGCCTCCGAGCCCCTGTCGTGCCGTGGCAAGTTGCCACGTGTTCCTGTCCATACTTGCAAAAAACTCCCTCTACTTTTTACAAATTAATTCGTACATTATATATTGTTACAAATAAACTATCTAAATTAACCAACACTCCTATTTAGTCATTTTCTCAGGCGTTGTCCCAAATGAACCCTCTTATTTTTTGAAAATCAATCCGCACTCTAATTATAAATGTTATTATTAGACATTGTTACAGATAGCTGTCTGGATTTTCATAAATTAACCAACACTCTTATTCAACCGTTGTTCTTGTGGCGGAACGGTCCTACTTAAACTGACTCAGGTGTGATCTGTAGTGTTAAACACTGAACACGTCACACACCTGGGCCAGTATAAGTCCGGAGTTCCGTCGAGTGTCCCCGGGACTACCTGAATCATCCACATTCAACTGTCTCATCACACATACTCAGGATCCCAACACCAGAGGATACATCACAGACATTGCACCAAGAAATTTATACAACACAGATAAGTAAGAGTTATATAACCACAGTAATAAGTTTTACCTCTCAGACTATGTTAATACAAGGTTCAGCAGGTGGTTCTCAAGTCATAACTAAACCAACTAGCAAAGTATATCATGTCGTGCCCAGACATGATCTACATCTTCAGGACCACCTCCGCTCCAGCTGCTGCAACTAATCTTCAGGTTCAACTGCAACAGGGGTCAAAGAACCCTGAGTATGAAGGTACTCAGCGAGACTTACCCGACAACCTATTGCTAAAGGGATTTCCAAGGAATGTGCAAGGCTTAAAGGTTTAAAGAAAAAGCCAACAGACTCTTGCAAGAAACACAGCTTACTAACTTAATCATTTTTATTTTCTCAAATTTTAATCCCGTTAAATTATTATCCTAGACATTTAGGTTAGCCAAGCCAAGCTAAGCCAAACAAGCAACTATAAACTATCAAACATAAGGTGAAATACATAAGTGAGCAGAGGCAAAACCTAATCCGTTTGGCAGTGATCAAGCATATGTCAAGTCCGTGACATTCGGCGATTCGAATCGATTTTTAACCCTGCAGGGATAACCTGAGACACACGCCGCGTGCGAGCCTCGTCAGGCCACACGAAGCTACCTTTCCCACTACGGCCACCATTGCCTGAACTGTGCCCACATAGCCCGGGGTCGCATCCCCAATCCCTACACAGTGCCCGGACAAAGGCATGTGGGTTACCGACTACGACCCCGCCCACATTCCTCGCCAGACACGGTGAGTCACAGTTCAACCGTTGGTACCACAGCAGTACATCGGTTTTCCGGGTCCCAAGCGCCGGTATGCGCTCAGTACGTTCAAAGCTTGACCTCAGGCAAACATCATGTTACCTATAGTTCATTACCTGGGTAGGACCTTCCCAAACTACCAAATCATCCAACATCTCACCAACCTTACAAACCTGTCCTGCCCAAAATTTGCTCAGAGTCTTACTGATCATATTTTAATTCATAAACAAGTAGTCCTAGAGTGCAGGTGACCGGGAAATCATCTGACTTCTACTGTAGTGAGCAGGTCTAAGCAACTCTACTGTTATCTTTTTGAAAAGGTGGCAAAGATATCTCTAATCAAGGAATGATAATGCATTAAACTGGGATTCACTCAACTCCTACTCCAATGCACACAATCAAAGGCTCAATCTCATTGTATTGCATTTAATAAAACAAGGACAAGTATGCTCCGGGGCTTGCCTGGCTCAAAGAACTCGGGCTCTGCTGTTATTAGGGCTTTTGGAGCTGCCTCGACCTTCGAATTGAACACCACCTCTTCTCCTTCCTGGACGACGCTTGGATCCTTTACCAGCTCTGGCGACAGCGACTCCTGGTCTATACGATATGATGCATGAATATGAAAACTAAATTAAAGACCCTTAACCACCCTAAACTTTTGGAAAGCACCTAATCAGCAAAAGGAATTACTTAACTTTAATCAAGGATTATAAATAAAGAAATTATCTAAACAAAACCTATTTTTCTAATAAAACAAACTCCTTTACTAAACTAATCCTACCTAATTAATCAAGGGCAAGAATATATAAAACACCTAACCTTAAAATCTAATCTAATAACTTAAATGCATAAAGGAAAATGCAACTAATCCCCCAAAATTAATTCCATCCATTTTGGAGTTTCCTACAAAAAGATATGCATTTCTAACTTATGAAATGCATTACTAAAAACACTAAAAACCTAATAAAACCTAAAACTCCCCAGCTTTGCACAAAACACCCTGCCCTTTTTCCTAATCGAACCCGTAGTCCATCTCCAACGCAGACTGACAGGCGGGACCCGGCCCTCTTTCTCTCTCTCTTTGGATGACCGTGGGCCCAGCCCATCTCTTTCTCTCTTTTTCTTTTTCCTCCTTTTTCCACTGCGGCCCGGCCCACTTCCTTCTCCCTCTCATCTGGTCAGCCAGCCCAGCTCGGCCCATCTCCCCTCTCCTTCCGACCGACGCCCAGGCCCAACCGCTCTCCCCTTCCTTCCTTCACGCACGGGCACGCACACGTTCGCGCGACCGGTCCCGGCGGCCCTGGCCGGCGACGGCAACCGGCAACGGCAACGCAAGGACCCCAACAAACCTCACGCCCGCACGTTCTAGACCCTAGCACACTCATTCCCCACCCTAGGACTCCACAACGGTGACCCGACGACGGCGGACAGCAACCACGGCGGTGGCAACCCGTGAGCACGGCGGCGAAGCACTGAACCAGCGCTGGGAACCTCGATCCAGAGCAACAAACGACGCGAACAGCTTCTCTTTTACCTGGGACATGCGGTGCTCACGCTCCTAAGGGCCCTAGGTGGCTGAGCGGTGGTTTCCAAGGCGGCGGCCAGGACGGCAAGACCGAGCGGAGGCAAGACGGTGTTCCGGCCAGACGGGCCACGAGCTCGGGCAACACAAACCATGGAGAGCAGCGCAAGGACTATAGGAACACCGCTGCAAGGTCAAACAGCGACGAGAAAGGCTGGAAGGGGGTGCTCACCGTGGCGGCTAGAACAGCGGCGGCGGTCAGAGAGCGGGGGCGACGGCGGCTGCAGGCAACAAGGCCAGGCAAGGGTAGCTCGGATGGAAGGCGGATGAGCTAGAGAACGCGTGTACAAAAAGAATCGGACGGGGTGGCGGAAGCGGCGGTGGATTTGGGCAACGGCGGTGACTGTCACCGGCGCTAAGCAGGAAAGAAAAGAAGAAACCAAGGACGGCCGGTTTGCGTTCTTATCACGTTTGCATCCCACGCTGGGCTCGCCACCTCCTGCTGACCACCGCCTTGCGCTGGACGACGGCCGCGACGGCGCGTGGTACCACCGGTGAAGGGCGGCAAGCAGCTGCGTGTCCTCGCCGCGCCATCTCTGTCTCTCACTGTCCGTCTGAACGTTCTCTGTTTGAAGGTCTGAAACCATTCCAAACTGCCGGATCCAACTCAAGTTTTCTCTAGATTCCATATGTAAACTCTTCAAAGTTATATAACCAAAGTTGTAGCCTATACTTGGGTCTTCAAAAACTGTATAAACACTTGAAGCTAAAACACAAAGGATCAGAAGTTTCAAAGCTCTGAACATCAGCTCATTAACGGCTTAACTGAATTTGTTCTATGTGAACTCGTCCAGGCCAACAAGTAAATACGGCCTTTTTCTCCAAATTTCGTGTGCAAACTCTTTGAGCTCAAATAACGAAAGTTGTAGCCCGAACATTGATCTTCATTTGCTTCAATATGATCTTGGTCCACAACTCAACAGATGGCAAGATATCAACCACTGAATTTCAGACTCCAAACTCGGCACTTTCTGAATATTATGCAAACCAGCAAAAATCAAATCGATTTCTCTCCATATTTTGAATGTAAACTCTCTAGACTCCAAAAATTAAAGTTGTAGTCCTAACATAGGGCTACATTTCTCTCAATATAACCTTGGGCTAAAACCTTTTAGTTTGGAAGTTACAAGCTCTTGAGTATTAACCAATATCATCATCAAATGTGGTTTAAACTTAACCAAATTTGGTTTTCAAAGTTTGAATTCTTCTCAAACTTGATCATTCCAAGCATATTTGATGATTTTCTATCTTTTAGAGTCATTAGCTCTGATTTGACTTGGTCAACTCTTTCAGAGTGAGAATTTACCAAAATGCCCTTGGTTCATGTTTGCTCTCTTTGAGTAGCTCTTAAACCTTCATTTGTTTACATCTGTCCTCATTAGTCCTTAATGACCTTCTCCTAGTCTTAAGTAACACCTGGGGTGTTACAGCCCTCCCCCCTTAAGAAAATCTCGTCCCGAGATTTAGTTAAGGCGGGTAAACACCTGACTTAAGCAGCGGCAAGGAAAATGTGTCAGAATCTTAAAAACATAATATCTTCATTAAGAACACGAGTAGTTGCATGGTAAAGCAGATCCATGGTTCTATCTAATATTTCCAAAGACTGATTTATCTACAAAGCAAACTTCTTGTTCTCAGATGCCTCATCTTCTGTGTGATTACTCTACTAAACTTTATAGATCTTGATACTCTTTCTACGAGTACTTCTCTTTCCAATCCAGATTCTGGATAGGTCTCTCCTTCTAGGTCACATGTGATTCGAGTTCCATATCTGGATCTTCATATATTTCTTTGAGAACTTGTAGGCACTTCTTGAGTTGGAAACACATAGTACTCACTATTCAACTTCGATAACTGATCAGGTAAGGCCTATACGTAAGTATAGGACCTCTTTGCTCAAGTACCTGATAAGGGCCAATATATCTTGGATCTGTTTTGCTTTGACCTCCAAAGCTATGGATTCCCTCTAATGGTGACACTTCCATGCACACCTCTAAAGCAAAACTTTTCACCTTTACCCATTCTTCTTCTTAGGTGCTTCGTGCCTAAGTCTTTCTTCTGAGCTTCAGCAAAGTCGTCAACGAGTTGAATCCACCAATAAATTTGACCATCTTCTCATGCATTAACATCTATCACGTGCTTCTCCACATTTTGGTTAAGCCAAACTAGGGCAATGGTCAACCTGAAGACACAACCACATACTTATACAGTACTGTTTGGCTTGAAAATGCCGTCTTGGATGTATCTTGAGGCTTTAATCTTAATCCGGTGACATTGAGTCACTCTGAGGAAGTGGATACTTTTCTTAATGATTATAGCATGGAGAGCTCTGTGGTACATGTAGAACCTCAAACTTTCGTCCTTCTTCTTTGCAAACAAAGTAGAACATCCCCCAGGAGATAATCTAAGCCTGATGACATCTTTACCCATTAGTTCTTGCAATTGCTTCTTTAGTTCTCCTAAATCCTTGGGTAGCATCTTGTAAGATCTTCGGTAATTGGTGATGTGCTAACTCAAAGATCAACTCAACTGCTTTATCTTGAACATTCCCATAAACTCTCTAGGCACACATCATAACACTCCCCATGGCATGACTATAGACTCAAACTTGTTACTTCTCTTTTAACCAAGATTCTCGGCAACTTTGACTCAGCAGGTAACTAATCTTCTGGATGGTTATCCTCCTAATTCTCTGGAAAACACTATTTGGGTGTCCACACTTATATACATCCTATTCAGCTTCCTCCAGAATTTGTTTCCTTATATTGAGTGCTTGGATATAACTATTCCATCTTGAAGTTAGTTGCTTCTTGGTTGGAATATTGATCTTGTAGTGGTAAACTTGTCGAGCATCGAGCAACACTATAATAGGAATATGTATAGTAATTCACAGATTTAGCTTAGTTCCTCTCGGTTGCGCACTCCGGATAATGCGCCATCCGTTTGGACAAGCCACATCCATTCCTTACAGAATTCCAATTAAAAGCACCGTCTCCAAGCTATACATCTAGTTTTGCACTGCGCCTGGACGAACCGGCACAATCCAAAACATAAAAGTATACCTTGAAGTTGCGCATTCAATTGAAATTATTTCACATAATCCTAACCAGAAAATGCCATGATGTCGAATCCATAATGCTTCTAACTAAATTACCACTATACTCATCCTCCTTCTGTTTTTGATATCCAAAACTCTTTCTGGAAATCTTCTACCAATATATCCCATCCTTCAAAACCAACTCTTTGAATACTTCCAGCCAAGTACTTACTACAAACTTGCTCTAACTCTCTCTTCCTAAAAGAGTGGTGTTTAGATCATGACTAATTGTCTATCACCTTACTACAGTAGTACTCATCTTCTTCTATCATTGACAACTTCAACATTCTCCCCATTGTCCATTAGCAGTTGCAGTGAAGACTCTGATACTGGAACTTTTTCCTGATCTTTAACTCCCATGAGAACTACCATAGTCTGATATTCCTCAACTTATTACTGAAGGTCCATGATCATATGCAATTAATCTAACTTCTCGACTTTAAGTTTGGCAATCAGGCACCTAACTCTATTTAGGTCTCCAGGGCAGTATACTTGCTACCATTTGCTCTACCATAAACTTATCTGAGTTGCTTCCCAAAATGCTGAATGGTGCTTATCATGGTATTAACATATCTGACATAGGCATTCTCCAATATAACTGAAGAATCTTAGCTCACCTTTAAATCCATTATTAGAACTTGCTTACCATCTTGAATATTTACAAGCTCTTCCTTCTTCAAACATCCAGATTCATAGTCTTGATAGAAATTGTACATTGAACTCATGTACAGGGAAGACGTTGTAAGGACAGGATTATACTCTTTGTGTCCTTCAGTAATTAGAACCTCCTGGTGATGCATCTAGACTCCACCATTTTGTTGTACCAAAAGAATATATTTTACCCTTGTATTACTGATGTCAAACTTAAGCTCGTCACAAAGGGTCATTAAAACCTTGTGAGTGGCAGTTTCCACCAATTCCGAATACTGAGCTCATTTCGATTGATACGTGGCTCCCATTCAGGATTAGCTCAAGCTGAGATATTAACCATCATGAGACACTTATAGATATCCTTAGGCACAAACTCTTTCCGACATACTCCGGATACTCCATGTAGCCTAATTACTGAAGTGTGTACCTTAACAGCTCAAGAAAACCTTGTATGCCAACCACGTACCTGTGGATCCACCCTTTATCATCTACCCAACTGATAACCACCTTTACAACTAGAGAACCCAACCTTAAGCTAGAGTACAAACAAGAGGTTTTGAAAACTACCCAAAACCCATGCATCAGGTATGCAATGCACATGCTCGAAACCTACGACCTGAAAGGAAACACACAACCTCTCGCATAAACACGGTGGCTTTTTCGTACGACTCTCAACCTATAATATTCTACCGAAGCTAAACGTAGCGAACGGAGTTAGGGTTCCTGCAGAAAACCATTCATTACCATTTACTATAGAAATGGCACCCATGGGTTTAACACTGCATGGACAGTGCTTCATACGTTTACACGTATTCACTTTTCCTATACTCACCACCGTATGGTCGGCGTTTGCGTGTCCCATATCATTGCCATATGGGATACCCCTGAGTAGACCACTCCTTAGGGTTAAGCGACCGTGATTAATAAGATCACACGGCGGGAACTCCGCACTCCACATCAGGCGGCAGATGTCGACAAGCCACAAAGACAAGCCCAGCGGGCTAGCCAATGGACAGGTCGCCCCCCGAACAATCAGTGAACGGGGCTCACACAAGCAAGCTTGTGCAAGTCAGAGTCATAATATCATATCTTGCTGAATTTAACTTACCCTTCATACCTGATCGA
This sequence comes from Alloteropsis semialata, assembly GCA_004135705.1. Classification (NCBI taxonomy): domain Eukaryota; kingdom Viridiplantae; phylum Streptophyta; class Magnoliopsida; order Poales; family Poaceae; genus Alloteropsis; species Alloteropsis semialata. Next base: position 7,706,267 of record CM014273.1, on the reverse strand, counting down.
AGGTGCGTCGTTACAAAATTGTAAGTTTTTGCAGAAAGTAAATACATAACTTTAGAAATTAGTTTACTAGAGCCACCCTGAAAAACCTATATAACTACCTAGTAGGGCACTCTACTAGGTTCAACACAATATCTGTGATGTCCTGAGGATATGAGCTCTGATACCAGCTGTGGCGGAACGGTCCTACTTAAACTGACTCAGGTGTGATCTGTAGTGTTAAACACTGAACACGTCACACACCTGGGCCAGTATAAGTCCGGAGTTCCGTCGAGTGTCCCCGGGACTACCCGAATCATCCACATTCAATTGTCTCATCACACATACTCAGGATCCCAACACCAGAGGATACATCACAGACATTGCACCAAGAAATTTATACAACACAGATAAGTAAGAGTTATATAACCACAGTAATAAGTTTTACCTCTCAGACTATGTTAATACAAGGTTCAGCAGGTGGTTCTCAAGTCATAACTAAACCAACTAGCAAAGTATATCATGTCGTGCCCAGACATGATCTACATCTTCAGGACCACCTCCGCTCCAGCTGCTGCAACTAATCTTCAGGTTCAACTGCAACAGGGGTCAAAGAACCCTGAGTACGAAGGTACTCAGCGAGACTTACCCGACAACCTATTGCTAAAGGGATTTCCAAGGAATATGCAAGGCTTAAAGGTTTAAAGAAAAAGCCAACAGACTCTTGCAAGAAACACAGCTTACTAACTTAATCATCTTTATTTTCTCAAATTTTAATCCCGTTAAATTATTATCCTAGACATTTAGGTTAGCCAAGCCAAGCTAAGCCAAACAAGCAACTATAAACTATCAAACATGAGGTGAAATACATAAGTGAGCAGAGGCAAAACCTAATCCGTTTGGCAGTGATCAAGCATATGTCAAGTCCGTGACATTCGGCGATTCGAATAGATTTTTAACCCTGCAGGGATAACCTGAGACACACGCCGCGTGCGAGCCTCGTCAGGCCCCACGAAGCTACCTTTACCACTACGGCCACCATTGCCTGAACTGTGCCCACATAGCCCGGGGTCGCATCCCCAATCCCTACACAGTGCCCGGGCAAAGGCATGTGGGTTACCGACTACGACCCCGCCCACATTCCTCGCCAGACACGGTGAGTCACAGTTCAACCGTTGGTACCACAGCAGTACATCGGTTTTCCGGGTCCCAAGCGCCGGTATGCGCTCAGTACGTTCAAAGCTTGACCTCAGGCAAACATCATGTTACCTATAGTTCATTACCTGGGCAGGACCTTCCCAAACTACCAAATCATCCAACATCTCACCAACCTTACAAACCTGTCCTGCCCAAAATTTGCTCACAGTCTTACTGATCATATTTTAATTCATAAACAAGTAGTCCTAGAGTGCAGGTGACCGGGAAATCATCTGACTTCTACTGTAGTGAGCAGGTCTAAGCAACCCTACTGTTATCTTTTTGAAAAGGTGGCAAAGATATCTCTAATCAAGGAATGATAATGCATTAAACTGGGATTCACTCAACTCCTACTCCAATGCACAATCAAAGGCTCAATCTCATTGTATTGCATTTAATAAAACAAGGACAAGTATGCTCCGGGGCTTGCCTGGCTCAAAGAACTCGGGCTCTGCTGTTATTAGGGCTTTTGGAGCTGCCTCGACCTTCGAATTGAACACCACCTCTTCTCCTTTCTGGACGACGCTTGGATCCTTTACCAGCTCTGGCGACAGCGACTCCTGGTCTATACGATATGATGCATGAATACGAAAACTAAATTAGAGACCCTTAACCACCCTAAACTTTTGGAAAGCACCTAATCAGCAAAAGGAATTACTTAACTTTAATCAAGGATTATAAATAAAGAAATTATCTAAACAAAACCTATTTTTCTAATAAAACAAACTCCTTTACTAAACTAATCCTACCTAATTAATCAAGGGCAAGAATATATAAAACACCTAACCTTAAAATCTAATAACTTAAATGCATAAAGGAAAATGCAACTAATCCCCCAAAATTAATTCCATCCATTTTGGAGTTTCCTACCAAAAGATATACATTTCTAACTTATGAAATGCATTACTAAAAACACTAAAAACCTAATAAAACCTAAAACTCCCCAGCTTTGCACAAAACACCCTACCCTTTTTCCTAATTGAACCCGTAGTCCATCTCCAACGCAGACTGACAGGCGGGACCCGGCCCTCTTTCTCTCTCTCTTTGGATGACCGTGGGCCCGGCCCATCTCTTTCTCTCTTTTTCTTTTTCCTCCTTTTTCCACTGCGGCCCGGCCCACTTCCTTTCTCTCCCTCTCATCTGGTCAGCCAGCCCAGCTCGGCCCATCTCCCCTTTCCTTCCGACCGACGCCCAGGCCCAACCGCTCTCCCCTTCCTTCCTTCACGCACGGGCACGCACACGCTCGCGCGACCGGTCCCGGCATCCCTGGCCGGCGACGGCAACGCAAGGACCCCAACAAACCTCACGCCCGCATGTTCTAGACCCTAGCACACTCATTCCCCACCCTAGGACTCCACAACGGTGACCCGACGACGGCGGACAGCAACCACGGCAGTGGCAACCCGTGAGCACGGCGGCGAAGCACTGAACCAGCGCTGGGAACCTCGATCCAGAGCAACAAACGACGCGAACAGCTTCTCTTTGACCTGGGACATGCGGTGCTCACGCTCCTAAGGGCCCTAGGTGGCTGAGCGGCGGTTTCCAAGGCGGCGGCCAGGACGGCAAGACCGAGCGGAGGCAAGACGGTGTTCCGGCCAGACGGGCCACGAGCTCGGGCAACACAAACCATGGAGAGCAGCGCAAGGACTATAGGAACACCGCTGCAAGGTCAAACAGCGACGAGAAAGGCTGGAAGGGGGTGCTCACCGTGGCGGCTAGAACAGCGGCGGCGGTCAGAGAGCGGGGGCGACGGCGGCTGCAGGCAACAAGGCCAGGCAAGGGTAGCTCGGATGGAAGGCGGATGAGCTAGAGAACGCGTGTACAAAAAGAATCGGACGGGGTGGCGGAAGCGGCGGTGGATTTGGGCAACGGCGGTGACTGTCACCGGCGCTGAGCAGGAAAGAAAAGAAGAAACCAAGGACGGCCGGTTTGCGTTCTTATCGCGTTTGCATTCCACGCTGGGCTCGCCACCTCCTGCTGACCACCGCCTTGCGCTGGACGACGGCCGCGACGGCGCGTGGTACCACCGGTGAAGGGCGGCAAGCAGCTGCGTGTCCTCGCCGCGCCATCTCTGTCTCTCACTGTCCGTCTGAACGTTCTCTGTTTGAAGGTCTGAAACCATTCCAAACTGCCGGATCCAACTCAAGTTTTCTCTAGATTCCATATGTAAACTCTTCAAAGTTATATAACCAAAGTTGTAGCCTATACTTGGGTCTTCAAAAACTGTATAAACACTTGAAGCTAAAACACAAAGGATCAGAAGTTTCAAAGCTCTGAACATCAGCTCATTAACGGCTTAACTGAATTTGTTCTATCAGAACTCGTCCAGGCCAACAAGTAAACACGGCCTTTTTCTCCAAATTTCGTATGCAAACTCTTTGAGCTCAAATAACGAAAGTTGTAGCCCGAACATTGATCTTCATTTGCTTCAATATGATCTTGGTCGACAACTCAACAGATGGCAAGATATCAACCACTGAATTTCAGACCCCAAACTCGGCACTTTCTGAATATTATGCAAACCAGCAAAAATCAAATCGATTTCTCTCCATATTTTGAATGTAAACTCTCTAGACTCCAAAAATTAAAGTTGTAGTCCTAACATAGGGCTACATTTCTCTCAATATAACCTTGGGCTAAAACCTTTTAGTTTGGAAGTTACAAGCTCTTGAGTATTAACCAATATCATCATCAAATGTGGTTTAAACTTAACCAAATTTGGTTTTCAAAGTTTGAATTCTTCTCAAACTTGATCATTCCAAGCATATTTGATGATTTGCTATCTTTTAGAGTCATTAGCTCTGATTTGACTTGGTCAACTCTTTCAGAGTGAGAATTTACCAAAATGCCCTTGGTTCATGTTTGCTCTCTTTGAGTAGCTCTTAAACCTTCATTTGTTTACATCTGTCCTCATTAGTCCTTAATGACCTTCTCCTAGTCTTAAGTAACACCTGGGGTGTTACAGTTCTTAGGCATTGTTACAAATAAACGCTTCGACTTTTAAAAACTAATCCGCACTCCAACTCAACGAACTCAAGTAATAAACTTGTTTTGATATTTTTCAAATATATCCGCAAAGAATTTTTATTCCAATGTGATGAAGAAAAACTGGAGGATCTCAAGTGTTTTGATTAATTGACGTTATTGAGCCTCTGAACTATTCTATTTAGCCATTTTTCTCAAGTGTTGTCACAAATGAACCCTCTTATTTTTTAAAAATCAATCCGCACTCTAATTATAAATGTTATTATTAGACATTGTTACAGGTAGCTATCTGGATTTTCATAAATTAACCAGCACTCCTATTCAACCGTTGTTCTTAGGCATTGTCACAAATAAACGCTTCAACTTTTAAAAATCAATTCGCACTCCAACTCAACGAACTCGAGTAATAAACTTGTTTTGATATTTTTCAAATATATCCGCAAATAATTTTTATTCCAATGTGATGAAGAAAAACCGGCGGATCTAAAATAATATGCATGATGTTTGTTTTCGTGCTTAGCATTTTTGATTAACTGACGTTATTTAGCCTCTGAACTAAGACCAGCAGGATGTAGATCTGACATGATGTTACCTTTGCTTGATGTCAAATCCCATCATTGTCATTGAATAACTTCTGTCTTTAATACCATATTAAAACTTGTTGTTGTTCAAATTGTTTGTTAATTATTTACGGAATATGTCTAAAATGCTTATTGTTGATTGAACTTCCCACTCACAATATTATTTTTTTTACGAAACACCAGTGCAGACACAAACGGTCGCACATGCACAATATTGTTGTGACCATACTCTGGATGATATGCATCTAATAAGAGATGGAACTGCTTTCATGGGGACTTAAATAGTTTGACAAGAACAAATATGTTCCATTATCTAAAAAACAAATATGTTCCACAAGCAAGGCTTTGCTTTTTACATATATGTAACTTTTTGCTAAAATATTTATTATTTCATATTTTGATATATACAATGTCTACTACGCTACAAAGAATGTTAATAATATAATTTTGTATATTTTTAATATTTATATATAATGTTTTTATTGTAGAGCGCGCAAAGCGCGCCAGACGTTCTAGTGAGATCAAAAGTACAGAGTACTACTCAAACCTATTCAGATGCGGTCAAGTATTTTGTGTCTTCAACAACATTTATGAGATCAAAAGTATGGAGTACTACTCAAACCTATTCAGATGCGGAGAAGTATTTTGTGATCCGAGACTTATCGTAGGCCCTGAAGATTATCTCCTCAAAGTTGCTCATGCTGTCGCCCTGGTCCAACAGGAGCATCCTGTACATCATCGTCGCCCCCACCTGGCAGATCACGAACAAGGACACCATGAACGGCAGTGTCATGCGGCTCCATGTCGCTGACTCCATCATCAGGCCGACCACCATCCGCTAGCACAACACTGCCGTGATTAGAGTCCACCAGACCTGCGAAGCACAAGGACGTGCGTGAATGAATAAAAGGATCAGTTGGTCGGAGCAGAACGGCCATGCGAGTTGGAATTGAAAATTCTAAGCTTTAATTTGCCCAATGGTGTCGATCGTCGATGCAAGCACGTGTTACCAGGAGGCGGCGACCGCGAGGCCGAGAAAATGAAACGGCGTGGCCAAGCCCGCGGTTGGACCGCCGTTTCCTTGGTCGGCGAGAGCAGAGATCCACGGCGCATCGATGGATTAGGCCCGCGGGGCCGGCTGGTTGATGAAAGAGCCGGCCTACGCCGACGTCCGCCCGTGGTGCGAGCGTGCACCCGAGAGAGAACCCGCGACACCTGGCCCAGCGATGCCGGCCGGACGAGCCTTGCCTTGGCCATGTACGGCGGCCGGTGAGGCCCTGCAACGGCGTCTGTTCCTGCGCCGCTACGCGCGGTGAGGCCGGGCGCAGCCCCGCGTAGATTTTGGATCTGGGGGGAGGGGATCGCGGGGAGACGGGATCGGGTAGAGGAGAAAATCGGGTAGGGGCAGCGAGGACGGGGAGGAGGCGGGTCCGGCGAGCTCCTCGTGGAAGCCGCATGGTGGGGAGGAGGCGGAGCGATGCAGGGAGCGGTGCGGTGCGCGGAGGCGGCGGATGCGAGAGACGAACGATAGATGAGAGGGGGAAAGGGAGGCGGGCGACGGACGGGGGGGCGCGATCGTGCGGACGGACGAAACGTGACGAAGAAAAGACGCACGAATAAAACTCTACATTTTTTCTTTTTAGTTGTAGAGATTTTATTTTTTCGCACTATAATATTGAGCCGATGTATCTGATAGTGTTCGAATACTAATTGGAAAGGATCATGTCCATGATGCACATCTCGCTAGGCACGAACAGGAGAAGGCTCTCCTTTTGATGTTTTGTCGTTGCTCTACGATGTCGACGTGGTCTTCTCGCGCATGGCATGCTCCGCCGCCACCAGGAGCACATGACATGGGAGATGGCGGCCGTGAGCTCGTCGAGGGCGCTACTCATAAACCCACAATGGCTACGGCTGCTAATGGTTTGTTGGGCGGCGCGTGGCCCCATCAATGGTGAGGAGTGCAATGAAGAGATGGGGAAGATGAGGAGCATTGATGGAAGGAAGGGCAAAACAATCCATTTCTATTTTTCTTAATTTTTACAAAACTGCATGAAAACGTCAAACAAAATGATACAGAGGGAATACTAGTTTAGGTGGCACAATATGAGCGTAGTACGGAGGGAGTACTAGTTTAGGTGGTCTAATATGGCTGGCGAGTACTAGTTTAGGTGGCACAATATGACTGGCGCAAGCATGCCTGCACGTGTTGTGATGTCTACCATCATACTCTCTGCACAATATAGGTTCGTTCAGGGATAATCACTGCAAAACATAGAAATGAACCGAGATCCAAAGATATCTTTATATATTGATGTTTATCGTACGAACTGTGTACGACGCGACATTTTCTAAGAAATCTTTTAGGCCTTTTAGTTTGCAAACTTTGTAATAAGTTTATGCATCGGAAAACATATCCCTTCTCTCGTGACACGTTTCCTTATACAAATTTTCTGCAAAGTTTATAAACTAGGCCTTGTTTAGATCGGTAAGTTTTCAGCAAGTTTTCACTATTCACACATCACATCAAACGTTAGGACACTAATTAGGAGTATTAAACGTGGGTTAGTGACAAAACTCATTCTATAACCCGGGTAAATTCGCGAGACGAATCTTTTGAGCCTAATTAGGCCATGATTAGACAATGTAGTGCTACAGTAAACAATCTTTAATGACGGATTAATTAGGTTTAATAGATTTAAATTTTAATTTTCAGACGAGTTATGTAATTAGTTTTTCTATTAGTATCTGAATACCTCTTTCGATGTCATATTTTTACGATTCGGGTCATGTTTAGATTCACAAGAACTTATTGCGAAATTTACTGTAGCAAAACTAAATCGAAGATTATAAGTACTAAACATGATCTAATTATAAAACTAAATACACGGATGGACGGGAAATCGCGAGAGGAATCTATTAAGTCTAATTAATCCATCATTAGAGATTGTTTACTGTAGCACGACTTTGTCTAATCATGGCCAAATTAGGCTCATTAGATTCGTCTCGCGAAGTTACCCGAGTTGTAAAATGGGTTTTGTCAGTTATCCACATTTAATACTTCTAATTAGTGACCAAACATTCGAATTTACTGTAGCAAAACTTATGTAATGGAACTAAACACGGCCTCGGTAACTTTTTATTTTCGGAACTAAACAGGGCGTTAGAAACGAAAGAAAATTGCGGCCGTGTACCGTATTGCGGCGCGCGCGGTTGCCACGGCCCACGGGAAGGGCGCCGCGCAACTGCACGGCACATGACACGGTCCACGACGCACGGCACGACCGCGCGCGCCGTCAGCCAGCCAGCCCCTCGCGGAAGACGCGGCCGGCGGCGCCTCCCGTGCCCCTTGCCTGCCGCTCGCTTCGTCCACTTCGCTACGATCCCCTCCCGTAGTCCCGTCCCCGCAGCCGCAACCGCAAGGCCGCGACGCAACGCAAGTACGCAACGTCGCAACGCTTCTTATCCTCTCGCCCTCGGGCGTCGCGTCGGCGCGTCGCAGCCCTCCCCGGTCGCTCGCGTCCTCTCGGATAAATACCGAGGGGGCAAAACGCCACCCGGCCCTCCTCTTGCGCTTTCCCTTCACGCTCGCCGAGAGGTAAGGCGGCCGGCCGGGGAGCGCTCGCGGCACCGCGGGGCGGAGCGGTTCTCCACGCCGGACGTCTCCCTCTCCGCCCTCCCTCCCGGTGGTTCAGGTGAGTTCCTACGCGCTTCCTCCTCCTCCTCTTCTTGGTTAGTAGTATTACTACGCTGAAGAGCACCAATCTGGGGAACCAGCACCGTGTGGCGGAGCCGACAGGAGAGGGTCGCTAGCCACGTGCTTTCTCCATGCGCTGTCTGTGATTGCGACGGCGGTTCGTTTTGCTGTAGATTAATCGTTGTATTGTTGAAAGATTGAGGTGTTTCTTGGCTTAGGTTCGGCTAAGGGTCGCATGGATTGAAATCCGGGATAAGAAACGCGCGAGGCGGAGTTTTCGCGGTGTCGATTCCCAGATTAGTAGCAGCAATTGATTTGTGCAAATCTTGGGGTGTTAAAAATACGGGCTTTTGCTGCCTTGTTTATGCGCTTCTGCCCTCTGAGATAGGGCTAGAGAGATACGGTCACGGAAAGGTATCTTCTTGAAGAACAGGATATGTGCCCATTGATTTGCCGTTAATTGCAATGTGTTGAAAAGATACCTTTTTTTTAATCTGTGTGCACCCAAGAAGGTGCAGCAGTAATGATTCGGGCTCTCTGTTTGAAAGATGCTGGATACATTAAATACAAACCCTTGACTGTTTGTACTGAGAATACCTGAAGCTGTACTTCTGGACTACAAATCACCGCTGTACCCCTATCTGATATTGTGTATCCGATACTTTGATACTCGATACTCTCTCCATACCACTACTGTGTCATATGTTCCAAAGCCCCGTGTCCCTATACCACTATTGTGTCATGTTCCAAAGCCCCGTGTCCCTATACCACTATTGTGTCATGTTCCAAAGCCCCGTATCCCCGTNTTAATGCATCGACTAGCTCATCCACAAAGTACTGTACCAATGAATTGCAGGAACAGACTGCAAGCTCACAATCTTCAATTCCTAACAAGCTCATTGCTAACAAACAGCACACCGCTAAAAATAAACACACGGAGACATTGTTGTTTCATACTTCACGAGATCATTGTACAATGGAAATTACTACACTGAAAAAGAAATACAGCGAACAGGATAGAAAATGACTGCACAATCAGACCACTTTGGAGACCATATCAGCCTCTGAATTCGGACATCAAGTTGACTCGCAATCGAAGTCAAAGAAATGGCGAATCTTATATTGAGGAATACGAATTTTGAGGTTGGGGCACGAAGCCGGCACGGCGCGCCAGGATCCCCGACGGGACCGGCTTCACGGCCTTAGCCTTTTCCTCTTCGCACTTCTGGTCCGCCATGGCCGCGCCCACGCAGTCACCCGTGTGGCGTTGGCGTCTTCCCTTGAGCTCGACGGCGCCGCCGCCAGATGTGGAGGCAGGAGAGGAGTCGGCCATGGTGTCAGGATCTCTTTGTCGAAATTCGAAAACAGGTGGGGGCTTTGCTGCGATCGCGTTCGGCTTTCTCGCTGCTGCTGTGGTCTGTGTGGTTTGGGACTTATTTAATTGGAATAGTAAAGACCCTGCAAATTTTTTCAGGGTATTAAATGCATCTTTGACCACTAATTAGGGGTATTAAATAATGTCAGTTTACAAAACTACCTCCACAACCTCTAGTAAATTTCTGAGAAGAATCTAATGAGGCCTTTGACCGCATGATTAGAGGATGATTAGAAGATGGTTACTGTAGCATCACTGTAGCAAATCATGGATTAATTAGGCTCATTAGATTCGTCTCGGAAAGTTACCCGAGTTGTAAAATGGGTTTTGTCAGTTATCCACATTTAATACTTCTAATTAGTGACCAAACATTCGAATTTACTGTAGCAAAACTTATGTAATGGAACTAAACACGGCCTCGGTAACTTTTTATTTTCGGAACTAAACAGGGCGTTAGAAACGAAAGAAAATTGCGGCCGTGTACCGTATTGCGGCGCGCGCGGTTGCCACGGCCCACGGGAAGGGCGCCGCGCAACTGCACGGCACATGACACGGTCCACGACGCACGGCACGACCGCGCGCGCCGTCAGCCAGCCAGCCCCTCGCGGAAGACGCGGCCGGCGGCGCCTCCCGTGCCCCTTGCCTGCCGCTCGCTTCGTCCACTTCGCTACGATCCCCTCCCGTAGTCCCGTCCCCGCAGCCGCAACCGCAAGGCCGCGACGCAACGCAAGTACGCAACGTCGCAACGCTTCTTATCCTCTCGCCCTCGGGCGTCGCGTCGGCGCGTCGCAGCCCTCCCCGGTCGCTCGCGTCCTCTCGGATAAATACCGAGGGGGCAAAACGCCACCCGGCCCTCCTCTTGCGCTTTCCCTTCACGCTCGCCGAGAGGTAAGGCGGCCGGCCGGGGAGCGCTCGCGGCACCGCGGGGCGGAGCGGTTCTCCACGCCGGACGTCTCCCTCTCCGCCCTCCCTCCCGGTGGTTCAGGTGAGTTCCTACGCGCTTCCTCCTCCTCCTCTTCTTGGTTAGTAGTATTACTACGCTGAAGAGCACCAATCTGGGGAACCAGCACCGTGTGGCGGAGCCGACAGGAGAGGGTCGCTAGCCACGTGCTTTCTCCATGCGCTGTCTGTGATTGCGACGGCGGTTCGTTTTGCTGTAGATTAATCGTTGTATTGTTGAAAGATTGAGGTGTTTCTTGGCTTAGGTTCGGCTAAGGGTCGCATGGATTGAAATCCGGGATAAGAAACGCGCGAGGCGGAGTTTTCGCGGTGTCGATTCCCAGATTAGTAGCAGCAATTGATTTGTGCAAATCTTGGGGTGTTAAAAATACGGGCTTTTGCTGCCTTGTTTATGCGCTTCTGCCCTCTGAGATAGGGCTAGAGAGATACGGTCACGGAAAGGTATCTTCTTGAAGAACAGGATATGTGCCCATTGATTTGCCCGTTGAATGTGCAATGTGTTGAAAAGATACCTTTTTTTTAATCTGTGTGCACCCAAGAAGGTGCAGCAGTAATGATTCGGGCTCTCTGTTTGAAAGATGCTGGATACATTAAATACAAACCCTTGACTGTTTGTACTGAGAATACCTGAAGCTGTACTTCTGGACTACAAATCACCGCTGTACCCCTATCTGATATTGTGTATCCGATACTTTGATACTCGATACTCTCTCCATACCACTACTGTGTCATATGTTCCAAAGCCCCGTGTCCCTATACCACTATTGTGTCATGTTCCAAAGCCCCGTGTCCCTATACCACTATTGTGTCATGTTCCAAAGCCCCGTATCCCCGTACCTGTATCGCTGTACCCGTATCGCGTATCGGTGATACATAGCTTCTGGAAGTTAAAAGGCATGAGATCATCTTCATCTAATTTCTTGTTGTTTGCTGTTTTGCTGCGGTATGCCATTGGGCGCCATTATGCCAAGGCGCTATTTTACTGTATTTACTCTTAATACTAAAACTGGAAATTGTTCTTATTTGTGCAGAGGCTTTTGTGTGCTGAAGGAGCTTATTTCCTGTTCCTGTCATGGGTTTGGAACATTTGACAAGTTCTGTTAATCCTTCATCAGGTTATACCCGTGATCCATAATATAGTTTCAGCATATGAGAACCTTGAAACTGTGACTGAACCTCAGGTTACATCTTATGAACAAGGTTTCGCATTGCATGGAAACGAAGCAACGGAGGAAATGAAAAGGCTACAGGTTCTGAGAGCAGAAACAAGGATGGAAACCTGCCAAAGCACAGAAAGTAGAGATGGAGTGATCAGATGTCCAATTCCATGCAGAAGCAGCAGGTATGGCCCAGCTCTCTGATCTGATCTGGTCCATCTGGAACTACTTTTTGCTATCGTACTTCGAAATATGTGTATATCATACACATAGCTAATTTTCAGTGTTCTGATGTTTAATTGTGCTCATGGGTTTTTTCTCTGTCTCAGGTGGTATAGGGAACGTGAGTTGAGAGCTGCACAAGATCTTTCTGATTTCATTCTGAGCAAGGTTTGTTACTCTACAATTCTTTCATCATAGTACTATCTGATGCTTTTCAAATGTGCTTCCACTTTTCCATTCATAAGCTATTGCCTTTTAGTGAATTTCCCTTTTTATTCTCTTTTTTTGAGTTGGTGTTGGAGTAAATTTTTAGCACAGGTAAATAGAAAGTGCCACCCTGTACCTAAAAATCAAACCATACTGTTATTCTAAGCTAGAAGGTTTCACAATCTGCAGGCTTCACCTCCGTACTTCATGGGGTCCCCACCAGTTCGTGCAACCAATCCTCTTGTTCGTGATGCACAATTCTGTGCGTGGAAGGTGCAAAGTGCTGATCAGTCGCTAGGAATTCCTATACCAACCAAGGGCTACAATGCTCGCTACTGTGCAACGAAAGGATCTATTACGAAGGCTTGAAGCACGTTTATCAGTTTCATGGCCGCACAGCGACATAGTTGTAACTCTGCTTCATTTAGCAAAGGCTAACTTGTACATACGAGTCATTGTGCCTTTTGAAGGTGTCGCATTTGAGTGTTTAGAGTATTTCATCGGCAGCGCTGTAAATATTTTTTTGCTTGGTTTTTTTGTTAGTGGAGTTAGTTTCGGTGAATCAGTGCCAGTAAACTTTGTTGTTGAGAAATGAGGTAACCAGAATGAAAATGTTTGCGTTTCTTCAGCCTCTGGTCTCTGTGTTGAAATGTGCTGGATGTGCAAGTGCATGTTTAGGCCTTCTGATCCTCTGCTGGATGTGCTGAAAAGCATTGCAAAACACAGATGAATCCTTCAATGAACTTTTTGCATAAGGCCATAGAGAAATTCATGGATGTTTACTCTCCAATCAGCTATATGAATTTACTTCAGCTACTACTGATAGATGGTTCAATTTTGAATGAATCACATGCCTCCTATTTTACTTGTCTTCTGTACATGTTGTTCGGCCTTCTTTGCCTGTTGAACTGCTGATCTTTTTTCTGATTTCCGCTATCAAACTTCAGTGGGACGATCTGTCTGATGTATGAAGCCCCTGGGAAGTTTCTTCTTTCTTTTGCCAGTGACCGGAGTTCTGGTAACCAGTACGCCACATACTCCCCTTCAGGATCATACGTTTTGGCCTGCAGAAGGATGTTCACGCACGGTCACCGACAGTAGAGGTGTGACTAGTATTGCTATTATTATAAGCAAGCATGTTGTAAAATTAACATCTTGGTATTTTAAAGCGATCAGTGGATGCAGACCTACAATTGCATGCCGGTGTGAATATATGCGTTTGCTACCATGTTAGCTAAGATTAAATACAGTTGTCTGATTTTTTGGGTAAGAGTTCAGTCTGGTCAAATAAATATTCAGATTTGTTAGTGTGGATTGTTGATGCTTACTTGCTTTGGGATACTGAAGTATCGATCTTCTCGTGGATCATTGCCAACTCCTGTTAGAGCACAGTAATAAAGTTTTAATCAGTTCCAGCTCATTAGAATATGTTTCTTGTTCACACTGTTGTATCCTGAATTTAGTAACATTGGGCACTAGCAACAGACAGGACCAACCTGCTCCATATGTCCAGTTACCATAATTTGAAGCTGGGTCATAATCCAAAAGACATGTTTCAAACCATTCTGCTCCCATTCTCCAATCCATACCCATATCTCGGACAAGAAATGAGCAGACAATCTACATATAAGCAATGATAGAGACATGAATAATTGGGAACTTGTGGTTCACAGAATTAAGTTCTCTGCATTTGCACGGCTTATGTGGTGGGATATCGAAGGTTACCTGACGACCACGGTTAGACATGAAACCAGTGGCTGAAAGCTCCCTCATGTTGGCATCAATAAGAGGGTACCTGAAAATTTATTACCATGGTTGAATCAATAGGCATGATGAACAATAGCTCCAGATTTGAAATATCAGTCAGTTGACTAGTCTGTACCCAGTTCGACCATCTCTCCAAGATTCAAACAGCGCTTGGTCCTGACTCCACTTGGATACTACTTTCCTCGGACCCCCTACAACAATAATTTTCAGCAGGAGTGCAGTATTATACCTTTTACGATCCAAATGGAAATATTTGATTTTCCAAACGAAATAGCCGTACATTCTTTTCATCATGATAAAAATTTAAAGATCCTTTTATACAAAAGTTAAGGGCAACAAAGCGTCATATTTCATCCTTACCTATGTGAAAAATGGAGTTCCCATATTTTGCTGATAGAAATCTAAAGTAGTCTCTCCATATCAACTCAAACAAAACCCTGAAGCCATTGTCATATAAGGAAAATGCACTTAATCTGTATGAATAAGAATGTGCCTAACAAACAATTTCAGCATGAAACTAGGATAGAAAAATAATAAATTAGACTCCATGTGCAGTTTATCTGAACTAGAGCCTGGTAGCAGTTAAACTTATAAGTCACACTAACCAGTATGTAGAATCATTTGCTACTCTTTGCTTCTCATATCTCTTCACCTGCATCACGAAAAGACACAAAACATATTCCATTATGCAAAGCTAATGATCTCTGCAGTCAATCATGAATTCTTTACCTCATCGCAAATATAACGTGGCGAAAGACTGCCAGAAGCAAGCCAAGGAGAGAATTTTGTGGAGTAATCTGGACCTAACATGCCATTCCGGGTCTCCTTGTAGACTTTCAGCTGATCCTTCTTCCAGAAGTACTCATGTACTCGACCAAGAGCTGCACTCTCTCCTCCTATGAAAAGCATTCCCTTCTCAGACTGCAGAGAGGACCAAACAGTACTGATCAAAATTAGAAGTAGTGAAGCTTCTGGCGAAAGCACAATTAGATGCAACTAAACCTGCCTTTGTGACACTCAGGCCTAGTGACTCCAGTGTTGGTATTGCCCCCCATCCTCCAATCTCATCTAGGCCAGAACTAGGGGACGGCCCAAGCGATGGCGGCAACTTGCTGCAGTTCCTAACCGAGGACTTCGATTCAACAGCCTGGTGAATAGCGTTGCTTCACCATCAACCCATCACGCCTGGGAAAACAGCCTAAAATTTGCAAAGGCAGTCCCTACCTTTCTGAACTGTGTATACACATCTGGCAAGTTGTCCACGGTGAATGGGAGGTCATCGGTATGATACATTGTTGCTCCCCAGATGAGCTGCAACCTTGGGTTCAGAGGTTTCTTCTGGCCAGATGTTCCTCCTTGAGTAATCTGAACTTTTTCCAGGCCTTTGCGCACGAGGCTTTCAACAAGGAGTTCCTCACTGCAGGTTTCCTTATGAGCATAAACCTGGAGACACATCATTTACTGACTTATTCTTTAGGTCCCTAGCATAAATCCACTACCCCAAGATCCAGAATTCAATATCAAGCTGTGCTAGAGTTAATTCAGTGACACAATTTGTGCAGAGGGACCTACTGTGTGTGCACTGACAGTCTTTGCAATTGAAGGGAGGATCTCTTCAGGCTTGCCGTGCCGAACTAGTAAATCGAGACCCTTTTTCCTCAGATTCTTCTTCAGGTCTTCCAGGCACTCTATCAAGAACTGTGCCCTCAATGCTGAATAGGTGATCGAATTTCACCGAAAACACAAACACATAAATCAGCAAGATTTCCCAATCAGGAACTGCTTGCGTTAGGATCTAAGATGCCAAGATATAATCACACTTCTTATCGATCTCGAATGTCAAATGCAACAGAAACCAACAAAATGCAGGATTGATGGGTCCTCACCTGCAGTCTTGGGGAAACCGAAGTAGTGCGTGCTCCCCTCGAAGATCCGAGGATCAACGCAGAACACCGGCAGGACCGCCTCGGACGCCGCCCACGCGCGCACGAGCGCCTCGTTGTCCAGGATCCGGAGGTCATTCCTGAACCAAACTACGGCCACCCCTGTGCCGCCTCTCCTCAAGCTCGGCGACGTATGCCTCTGAAAGGCCTCGTCAGCCACCGCTCCGGCCTCGTCGGCGCCGAGGGAAGGCACCGGCACCACCGCGCCGCGCACCGGGCGGGACGAGGAGCTTGAGGCGGCGGCGCTCATGGCGAGGAAACGGAGGCTGACCGGTGGATTGGTGTGGAGGAGGAATCGGGGGCAGAGAGGGGAGGAGGCCGAGGAGGAAGAAAGGAAGTGGAGAAGCATTTCTTGGACCGGGGATTTGAAAGTTTTGAGAAGTCGGTTTGCGAAATGGAAGGGGAAGGTGGAGGGAGCAGCGGGGAGGGGTGCCACATGTATGGATTTGAGTGGTGCTCCGTGGCTGGATGTGGAGCCGTGGAAATAGATTGTGGATTTTGTGGGCCACGAGAGCACTGTGACTGGTGGACCCAGATGTCAGTATGTCTTCTTGGAGATAAAAATTATCTCTAATTGTTTGTGTTGTTTATAAATAATCAATTTTTGAATAATCTAACAGAAAAAATGATATTAGACTAATGAAGAAATACAGTTCCTCGTGTAATTCTGAATATTTAATGGATGGATCAAAGCATGACTATTGACTATAAAACTAACATTCCGAGCTAGCTTCTATCTCCAAGTCAACCACTGTTACAGGTGTCTTCCTGGTCTCCTGTTCCTCTCGGCAGAAATACAAAGATGGTTCAATATCAGTGCTACCCAAAACATATCTACTGCTATTTTTAACAGGAAAAACAAGCATGAGAAAGAACCACAATTCATAAGAGTTCAACAAGACCTAGTTAAAGGCATACAGTATGCTCGACCTCACTAATGACATTATTGAAAAGTGTAAGCTTCAAGGTAACAATGATATAGACATATAGTTCTACAGGAGGGGCACTCGATGAGGGCTATACTGTAGGTACTTCTTCAGTGGCTTCCACAGGTGAGTTTTGTGTGCCAGCAACATTGTCTGATACTCCGCGACAGCTTCCTGAAATGCTTGTGTTTTCCTGTCAAGATATGCAGTAGCTAAATCTAAGCCATCTAAACAACCAATGGATATGATGTGAGCGTAGAGAAAATCAGAGAAGACAAACCATTCCAGAACCATTGACGGGTACGTCGCCTACAACTCAAAGAATAACGCCGGTTAAATCCTGGAATAAATTCACAAAAATGTGACACCCGTGTCGAGTCGGAGACTCGAACCCGGATGGACAGGTTCCACCACAAGGAACCTAATCAACTAAGCTACGCTTAGATCACTATTCACTATCGGCCGTGTTCAGATGAGGGCGTCAAAAAATTTACAAAACGGAATCTTGCATGCATGAAGTACTAAATGAAGTCTATTTACAAAACCTTTTCACAGATGAGTGCAACTTTGCGCGACGAATCTAACGAGCCTAATTAATCCATGATTTACTACAGTAATGCTACAGTAATCATCCTCTAATCGTGCGGTCAAAGGCCTCATTAGATTCGTCTCGCGAATTTATGGGGGTTGTAGAAGTAGTTTTGTAAACTGACTTTATTTAATACCCCTGATTAGTGGTCAAAGTAGCGTAAAAAAATTTACGCTCCAATCTGAACACAGCCATCATACCTTTGTTAAATGGTTTTCAGACAAAAATAATTTAGAGATGATAATTTCTGGATCCAATTCAAATCGTAATTCATCTAATACTTACACTAAAGTTTTCTAAAAATACCAACCATCCATCCCTTCCAGGGAGTGAACAGATTGAACAACATTTCGAGCTCTGAAGAGAGAGAAAGGAGAGAAGAGAAGAGCTCTCATCCTGCACGTTGGTCGTCATTTGAATGGCTCAGATGCAGGTCAGCATCGCACACGGACTGCCCCTGCCACCGCTGGCTTCCATCGCCGCCCCTGGCCGCCGCCAATGGCGCCGCCGGCCGCACCACCCACAAGCTGCCCTCCACCCCTCAATTCGCTAACTGAGGAAGCCGCTCGGCCCTGCCGCCGAAGGGGCCGCGCTCCAGCAGGTGGCGCCGCCGCCGCCGGAAACGATGATGGCGAGGAGCAGCACCTCAACCCCTTCCTCGACGAAGCTCCATCCGCCTCCTCGAGGGTCCAGTTCAGGTAAGTGCCTTCCTTGTGGTTGTTTTGCATTATCAGGTTCTGTTGGTTGGCCTTGATTAAGTTTGACCCGCACGCTCGATCGGTTCTGCGGCGGTGAGCGCAGGAATGTGGCGTCACGTGCGCGGTGGGTGGAGGAGGCCGGCGTTGCGGAGGTGGTGGAGAGCAAGGGCAAGCTGTGGCTGACCACCGGCGTCACACGGGGCGGCAAGTTGTGCTACAACGTCGAGGAGATCGGGTATGCCATCTGTTCGATGAAATGCCGTAGCCGTGCAGCATATGTCAGATTCCTTGTTGATATGTAATATTTTGGCCCTCTTTAGTCATGGTGTGCTGTGCGTCCAGCACTAGCATAAATTCATCGCTGCTTGAACCTCTGAGCCATTTGTGAATAGATTATATTCATGAATGCCGTGTCATTGATTTCCTTTTCGAGTTTCTTGAGTTTTCTAGTGAAGGCTTGTTGTTGTCTGATGAAACCATACAGGTTCTTGGTTGAAAGAGGCGCCTTGATTCTTCTCAATGACAAGGATGACCCGATAGGAATAGAAGGCATCTATGAAAAGATTGCTGGAGGAAAATATGGGTGCTCCTGGGACGCCTTCCAAGCCTATAAGCACTTGAAGTCGCTTGGTTATATTGTTGTGCGGTATGGTGTTCCTTGGACAATGAAGAATAGTGGTAGTTGTGACATTGCTGTTCCTGCCACAGGCGTGGTTCACACTGATCAGAGCTTCAATAGATTTGATGGCACCTGCAGCGACATAACCAAAATGCTGAAGGAAATGCACATCGATGGGATATCTCCATCCTTTGAAGTGTATTTGCCAAACAGCAAGTTTAAAAAATCATCCCCAGGAGCCCCTAGTTTCCTCTTATGTGTGTTAAGGTAATGTTCCTTTTATCCAGCCAATTACAGTTTCATCTTCCAGTAGCTCATCTTCTGTTGGTCTTCCAGTATTTTCCTGTAGATACGGGGTCCATCTTCATTTAGACTGTATTTGAATTACTGAACTATTGTTCTGTAATCATGAAAGAATTTTTTCCCCTGTGGGCTGTGGCTCTTTCAATATGATTTTAGTAATATCCTCTTGTTTGCAACACACACATGGACCAAGTTTCATGGAAACCAAGGGAGGTTCTGGCATGCACATAATTGATTTATTGCTTGTGTATTTAGTCACAATTGTTACCTATATGGGTCAAAGAAATGAATAGCTCAGTCTCATAGCTGATTGAATATTTGCAATGTTTAAGTGGACGCCCAGTTAATTGGATCCTGTCTTGGCAAGTTGCTATCAAATTGCAGATGTGCATCCTCATTGTGACTTCTATTGCAATTTATGACATTTTCTTTCCATTCTCACCAACTTTTATCCAGAAGATAGAGAAATAGCTGATTCTGAGCATGCACTAGGCTAAGAGTTTGTGCAAATTTATAAAGTGCAGATCACTGTTATGAAAGTAAAGAAAAAAAGAGGTCAAGATGACTTTGATGATAGCATATGAATAACATAATAGGGTTGCTGGAATATACTCTGTTGCCATGTTTGTATCAAACTCTTACAAGTCATAGTCCTAAAAGAAGGATATTGACATTGTTTTACAATTCGGTGCAGGAATAAGCCTCCCTCAAGGGTTGAATTGGAAATGGTAGAAAACAATTTTGGAGGTGTTCCTCTGAAATATTGCCATGTGGATCATGGGCGGGTCAGCTTTCTTTCTTTCGACAAAGTTGCTCTTCCAAGCTTACCCTGAAGGGTATAGGCACATTTGTTAGCACTCCTTGTTGTCACCAATCTTGCAAGGTACATACAAATAGTGAGATCTTTGTCGCAGCAATTTTTCTTCTTGTTTGAAGCATGATTACTGGCTGCCTCATAGTACATGAGATGTTCCATCTTGAGTGGAATGGATCTTGTTGAGATACACATTTATATGTTCTATGGACTCTGTAATCCTTTTTTTTTTGCACAGGTAATCACAAAAAAAAATTGCTTCTTTATGTGATTATAATGGTTAGCACTTGCACAACTCCAGAGTCATGCTTTAGAATCAAAGTCTGAAATTGACATCAGAGGTTTTCAAATTGATGTTACACAAGTAAAGCACGTAATCTCATAATGAATACAAAGATGTGAGCAAGAAATCTGCTAGCGTGAATAAAACCTTCAATTATATGAAATTGTGCTACTGAACATTAACATAAACATGTGTATCTCCCAAATACACAAACCATACAAAAACAATCTTGCAGCTCATTGTGAAATTTTGGTTAAGAAACAATGATAAGGGCCTGCTTCAGAAGCTCTAAGTTAATAGTAGTGGCCATTGCCCTGTTACAGTACAAATGGTTTCAGGTTTTGCTGTAACTTGAAGCTGCATTAGCACTTTCTTAGCTATTGCTCTTCCCCTTGATGAAGAAGAGGGAATTTCCGAATATATTAAAGTATGGACTTTTCTGCGTTTTCAGAATACAGCAATTTTCTGTAGAGTCCAGAGGTGCCTAAAATCATCTCTAGTCTTTGCTTCTTGTTTATTTCTGATGATTTTGAGAGGTTGCACGAGGCACCTTTGGATTTCCAACAGCAGTGAATGCTATTCTTTTCCTAGTCTCATGCTTGAGGTTCAGCCGTTCGGGTGTGGAGCTGAATGCATGCGACTTGCAAGTACTAAGGGTGTCAGGAACTGAACAAGCACCACTTTCATTTCCCAGTTGCCTCCCACTCTGAGAAGTGAGAACCTCCAGCACCATGTTCGTTTTTATCTGGTTGCTCAGCCAAAAGGTACCTGTTTGGCTGGCCAGTTCGTTTCTTCAAGGTTTGGTACTCAGGCGGAAAAAAATGGCCACAAATAGGGCAAGAAGCCTATGACACATCATATACTCCCTTCGTTCCAAATTGTAAGTCATTCCAACAATCTTGGAAAGTCAAAGAATCTCAAGCTTGATAAAGTTTTTACGATAAAGTATATAAAATGGTTTGACTCTCCAAGAATGTTGGAATGACTTACATTTTTGAACGGAGGGAGTAATAGACAATTCAATAGACAACTGGGGAATGGTGCCACGTGGCAGGATGTGGACGCGGCCAGGAGACAAATGACTGGTAGACCCCAAATTCCAGAATGTCGTCGTCTTGGAGATGGGAATTATCTCTAATTAAATTGTAGGTATTTTGATTT
This sequence comes from Alloteropsis semialata, assembly GCA_004135705.1. Taxonomy (NCBI): domain Eukaryota; kingdom Viridiplantae; phylum Streptophyta; class Magnoliopsida; order Poales; family Poaceae; genus Alloteropsis; species Alloteropsis semialata. Next base: position 7,684,807 of record CM014273.1, on the reverse strand, counting down.
CAGATTTTATTTTTTGAGAGAAATACCGCAAGTGAAACCCCTAAAGTGCTGGCTAGTGGCCTTTGCCACTGCACCGCGAGCCCCTTCGCATTTCAGATTTCATAAGCAGCAGTGGGGTTTGAATTTATGTATGAAAACCTCATAGCAAAGTAAGAACTAAGATAGTACACTCAATCCATAGTGATACATTAACCTTTTGGTAACAAAAACAAATTTAAAATCATAAAGTTATAAGGTAATTCTATAGCTATCACTTTGTGTCTACAAAGAATGGATCATATAGTAAAGGTATGACAAAAATCTCTTCTCCAAGAGACAGGAACGAATGAGGGGGGAGGGGAGGACTAATGGAAACATACATAGAACACAATAAATTACTATGCGGGCTGTGTCATTCTATAAACAGTGCTGTGGCCCTTCCCTAGGACTGATAACTCCAAGCCGTCACCGTTGTTGCTGTGGTAATCCGTGTCTTTCGGCCCAGATCCTTGTTAAGAAGTATGGACCTCACAATTTACATAAACATGGAAAAAGCTTGTGGAATTTGAGGCTTCAATCAGATCATATGCCCAAAGCAAAGAATTAGGCTGGACTTAAGCAGACGTATAACTGGTGAATAGCTTCAGTAGGTTGTCAAGTGCTTCAGGATTAAACTTTCTAGCGAAAAGATAACATGGTCTCTTTGATCCATTCCACAAACACGGCTTCTGCATCACAAGTTTCTGCAATAGAAAAAAAATAGCACGCCGGCATTCATTCAATTGTATTCAGATGCATTGAAGCTGGAAATGTCATTATTTGATGGATGTGAAATACAATTCAGGAGTTGGCTAGTAACCCATGATGAAGTTCATGACCAATTTATTTATTGTTTGTCAAAACTCAACAATAATAATTGCTGCAAATTGTTGCGCTTACCGTGTCATCACTTGTTACATGGAGGTTCTCATCAATTGCCTGTACAACAGTAATGCACGTCAGAGTATACACATTAATATCATATGCTAGTTGAGGAAAACTCATACAACAAGGAAAAACATACTGTTATATTCTTTACGAGATCATAGGTGACATCTGCAGCGCTATATGACCTCGGATGCCATTTTCCCTCAGACCAATCCACATGTGTAACTGACCAATTAGAGATTCCACCAGGATCTACCATCTGAAGTTATGAACATGAATTAAGCAAGCAACCTAAAGAAATAAAAGCAATGTCACTTGTATAGATAGTGAATACTGACATTGAACAGGGTTGGCAAATAATGCTCGTCTGCAATACAGTTGCGCCCCTCCGCTGGCTGCAGGTTATTGGAGACAGGAAATTTCCTTAGCAAAAAAAATTTGAGTTTACTAAAAAAAATATTTGTCGAACTGAAAAAGGTGAAAATAATGACCATTGGTTCAGAATTCGGATTTGAGAAATGGTGACTAGAACGTGTGGACCCTTTTAATTGTTCTGACGAACTTGTCAATGAACTTCACACATTTATCAATGTCCCAGTACATATTCAACTATTTGCTTCAGTTTCTTCAGCCTTAGTTTCCAAGGCAGTTGTATGGATTGATTGAAGTCCATTTCACTTTTTTTTTTTTACAAATCAAGGAGGTGTTTGGTGAGTTCTGGATTTTTTTTTTTTTTTGCAAACAGAGTTTTTAGAGTTACTTTCCAAATTTCTTACTGACACTAAAACAACATTGGACTTCATATTGAAAATTACATATTGTAAATTAAGTTATGGTTGTATTGTATGCATGTTACCTACCTTAATACTTGGTGTCTTAGTTTCATACTATGAACTAAAGATAATAAGTCCATAAATATACCTTGCAATATAGCTTGAACTTCTTGTAGTACAGGCTGTCCGCCAGAATCATTAAAGCGTGCCTCCGCGTAACTGCAAACCACTACAACAAGAAGAGCAATTTACACAAGAAAGCATTTAAGATTAGATTTCTGTAATCAACAACCAAATTCTAAACATGTCAGATTTATGCCACGTAAACTTTTGGACAAATGATACACCTACTAAATGAATATGCATTTCGTAGCAGTGAGTATTCTATATCCTAACAAACTACTAAAGAGAATAACTGTACCTGAGCACCCTTTCTAAAGTCCCTCTCGTCAATTTCAGGAAACATCTCAATAGAATACCTTCCACTGCCATGTGGACCTGGATCCTTGAAACTTAAAAGTTGAAAACAAAGGAGTGAGTGGATATATGAACATCTTCAAGAGATAAAAACAAAAGTTAAAAAAACGTTCTCAGATATTATTTTTCAAATTGATTTTGAAATATAAGTTCCATTGTTCTTACCAATCAATGAAGCTAACGTTCGTTCCCATCAGATAATTATACACGTAATCAAATGAATGCAGCGGAACACAGCTGTGAAATAAAGCGAAGATGGCTCAATAATAAAGAACGAAGGATCAAAAAGGCAATCACCATAATCAGAGACAGAACCTATCAGAGAGCAAGACAAAAAATTGATTATCAACATCTTCCAGAGCATTCGCTAGTAGTCTCCTCTCAGCATCAACCATCGAAATCAATCCCCATACTACCTGCATAATAAAAACATACTATGCTCAAATTTAACAGCCACACAACTATAACATAAAGCATTACCACAGTCCATTAGCGGAGAAGAATCCCACTAAAGATATACTCGTGGACAAGGACAAGAATCCCTTCAATTTGCAAGTGGTGGATTCAACAGTTAATAGTAGTATTCTCAATACAAAATGCTTGTAGTGATCTTGTTAGGACTTGTTGTGGATGCCTTCCTTTTCTTTTCTTTCTTGGAAATGTGTGGGTGCCTTCCTTGGAGCCGGATGTCCAAGTGTCGTCTGCTTGGACTGGAGGTGGGTGACAGCGACGTTGAGGGAAGACCGGAAGAATACTGGGTCTTGATGTGTGTGATCTCGCTGTGTTGGACTCAACGACTGACAGCAGCTTGTCAAGCGTGTCGCCGAGGGCCTTGATGTCGTCCTTGTGGTTGTCTATTCCTAGGGCTGCAGCAAGGCTTCAGGGGAAGACTGGTGGCTGGGGATGAGGATATCGAAGATATCTGATACCAGATGATGTGGAATTTGAATTTGGGAGAGAAGTAGGCGAAACAGAGCAAGGATAAATGTACTCGCCCTCCAAGGGAGACTCTGAGTGTTTAAGTTTAATTCTTGCTTGATATACCTGATCAGCATCCCCTCATATATATAGGGATGGTACATGTTACAAATCCGAAATCCTTCAGGCTTACAACTCATCTTAACTTATCTCCTCACAAACCGAGTCAAGCAATCCTAACCAAATACTAAACTTGTCCAACAAACAACAAGCTTCAACATCTATCTCTAAGCCAAAACAGAATTTGAAGCAGCTCCTTCCAGCGACGCTGACGCTGGTAGGGTCGGCCAAGGAAAGCATTCGCGACAGGACTGAGCCTCTTGTTCGGGGTTGTGCAATTTAATTATTTTGCCACATTTTTATGAGTTAAGTCCTATGTCTGACGCGTGCAACTATTTTTTGGCTGTTGCTGATTTCTGCTAAGTGGAGTAAAAAAATCCTAGTTCAAAAAAGTTTCTGGCAATAACCCAAGGCCAACCAGTTAGTCATTGTCACTATATTCTTTGTCCATCATTGTGAGTATTAACACAGTTAAGTCGAAAATGTATGAAACACAGACAAGAAAATATTACCGCATCACTGTGAATGTCTCGACCAGCAAACAAAGAACTAGTATGAACAGGCTTTTCACGTGATGCGTGCACATAGATGGAGTATCTTCCCTCGTGCCCCTGTTTAGAGAAGTCAGAGTGATTCAATTTTCTATAAAGCTCAAATAAATTTTATAAGAGATAGGAATATCACTACAGACTAATACTTATTAACAATAAAATATTACCATAGGTTTGGCACCCATAAGGCAGAAACATGCTTAATCTATTTATAGAGATAAAATAAATTGATTCTTCAACACTACAATGCTCAAAGATGCATGAGAATCTTATGCTATCAGCATAAACATAAAAAATAAATTTGAGGAACATCTACCATTTTAGAGTACTACTTGTAGCACAACTGGGCAGTTTTGCCACTAACTAACATTGGCTAATAGGGGAATCAACATATTGGCAAAATTTATACTCATATTTGGACCAAAGGCATTTGGCCCTGCTTTCTATAGAAAGCAAGCATATATCTGCTGGGGACACCAACTTTACACAGTCAAGTTCAAGATTCAGCATAGCTGGCTAAAGCAGACACCATGGTGGTTCAACTCTACTGCTAATCGCTACCTCCTCTCCATAAAAAACAAACAAAAGTGTTCCTACAGAACCAAATATTTCAATAACACTGTAGTCTATACTCATACTTCAATAATACACATTAAAACACAACGAAGTAAGCCACTAAATTGTTTCTATGGAACCAACTGGGTGTCTATATATCTACATTTGAAAGGCTTATGATGGCTTCCAGTTAAAGGAAGCACAAAGATCCTTGAAAGAATTATACTCCTGAGTTGGCACAAAGACAGCAAGTACATTTGGACCAACCTGTAAAAACTTCTCCCACAATTTCTCGAAGGGCAATGAACCAGGTGTCAAGAACATAAGGGCGATCTTTGGATTTTTTGACACAGGCATGGGCATTGAAAGGATATCCCTAATAACTACAGATGAAATAATCTCCTCATCAGTCCGCTCCCGCCGGCCCATAGAAGGGAGCCAATCCTTGAAAGAAGGTGTACATACACTTGAAGCAAAGAGGTAGCACTTAGAGTAACGCCGTGGTGGGAAGACATAGGCCCCAATCAACACGAGACAAACCATAGACAAGAGCACAATTATCCACATGGGCTTCTTGGCCGCGGCCCGATGACTTTGAGGCATCATGACAGTCATATCCTTGCCACCCCCACTGTACACTTGAAACTTCTATCTCCTCTCCATCTTCAGATCATCTAAAACTCTTTTTTCACCATCAAACTCCAGTTATTCAGCAGCTACTCCAGGGCCTGATGAAATTTCAGGTGAAGGAACCTTCCTGCAGTTGCAATACACGATAAGCAGCATTAATACATGAACTCATCCAAATGATTCAGAAACAACCAAGAATGCTGTTGTATGCTTTTATTGTGACATATTCAAGTCAATCACTAAGATTTGCCCCTGCAATTCTACGAAGAAGCACTCCACCCCCGTAACTGATCTGTTACAGAATCGTGATGCAAGCTACTAAGATTGAACGAGCACCACTTAATCCAAAGCCCTCAAATATGCAGACTTTCCAAGTGGGTTGAGCAATTCAGCAATTGTGTCGAGGTAGGTGAACGACAGAGTCCAAATCAGGTGATTTCCGAAAAAAAACAGAGCGCGAGTCCACGGCGGCGGCTGGCGAAAAGTCAAGTTCTGACCAAACCAAACCACGGCATCCCAATCGCCTTAGCGGCTCGATCCAGCCAGCCCCCACCCACGCCAAATAACCGAAGCCAAATCACCGTGCGAGCGCCGGAATTCGCTCGCAGCTTCACGTAAAAATCGAAGCTTTACGCCCAGAACAGCAGTTCCAGCAACCGAGCCCAATGCCGGGAGCAGCCGAGCAGAAACACAGCACAATGGCACGCTATGGTTACCTGATTGGACAGCGGGAGGAGACGAGCGCCGCTTCGGTGTCCGCCGCCGGGAGCTCGCTGCCTCCGGGCGCCGGGGGATCTGGAGCCTGCAGAGATCGATCGGATTTGGAGTCGATGGTGGAGGCGGAGCTGTGGCGACCGAGGCCACGAGGGAGCTGGTATAAAGAAAAGGATTAACTAAAGCTAGAATTGGCACTAGCTGTTGCTCAGGGTCCAGGGAGGTGGAACTGTGGAAGCTGGTTGGCTCTTGCTGCTTGCTTGAGATGGGTTTGGGTTGGGCAGGAAGAAGAGAGGAGGGGAAGTCTGGGAGTTGGGAAATTTTCGATTAAATAATAACTGTGTGTGTGCTTTTGCGCCTGGGACCCCGTAAACTCTCTTTTTGAGGTCCGGTGGGATTAGAATTATCCTCCTGTTTTGATTCAGGGCTTCCAGATTTGAGATTGTTTATGCTTCGGTCAGTGTATTGAATCCTGAGGCGATAAAAGTTTACATATTCTGAACAAGGTGTAGGTCTATCAAACTTTTTACAGACATATTTCCGAATATACCACAGTAAAAATCGATTGTGAATTTTTTGTATCATTCGCCCTAGATTTTCATACATTTGTGTAATCATAGATTAAGACGTTTTCTATGAGAGGCTAAATATCCCAATATTTCCAGAGGTTATTCCTGATAACATCCTCAGTCCAATACATTTTCACCATTTCCCAAAGGAATGTCGTCCTCGAATTGTACCTGAAAACTTTCATCGGGATCCAAAAGAGGAATACCTTTGCTTGAATACTCGTCTTTGCCGGTACCTTTTGGTACAAAAGCGTACATGTGCATGGGAATACCAAAAAAATGCAGACACCGGAGAATATTCGCACGACGCCAAGAAAAGAACCTTTGACCACCATCAGAACAAGGGAGGAAAATTCCTGGATCTACCCAGCAGTAGCCAGAATACCTTCTGAAAAATGAAAATAAAAATTAAAAAAAAACATTCTCATCCAGTGAAAACGAAATCGGTTGCCGGCTGTTTGTTGCACCTGCGAGCACGCATCCGGGCATGGGGAGAGATGTGCTAGAGACAAATTTTGGTGGGCTGGCCGGCCATGCCGGCGGTCGGCATTGCTGCTTCCATTCCGTCTCTGCCCCCAGCAAATTCCAAGAGGATGCCATGCATCAGCATGCTTCCAAAAGTCTCAGCTGATGATGCGGCAGATATCCTCTCGTCTGGTCTATGATTTCTGTACGATCTACCCCCGTCCCAGGGCTTCTATGTCGAAACAGTGGATTTGGATTAGGTTAACATGTTTTTACTGTCCTCAAGTTCTTGAGAATCAATTAACCTCTCAGGAAAACATAATAAAGGAGATTCGATGAAGTTGACCTTTTTTAACATATATACAACCAAGAACCAAGCAATCCTGTTCGGCTAGCTGGTTCAGAACCAGCCAGCAGTACTTCAGTCTCACATAAAATCAGCACCAGCCACCAGCCACCAGCCACCAGCCAGCAGTACTTTTCTCTCACAGAAAATCAGCACCAGCCACCAGCCAGAATCAGTACCAACCAGCCGAACGGGGTGGAGCATTTGCATTTTGATGGTCAGAAGCGTGAATTTTTTTTACTGCAGATTCAAGGTGAACTGAAAGAGAACTTGTGAAATTGATACGTGTAGATCGAAACTCCTGAACACTGAAGAAGAAAGCTCACAAACAAAATATATATACTGTTGTTCAAGCTGAGGGGCATCGTGCTTATTCAACTATGAACATGTGCACCAGTATCCCTTTTACAATAAATAATGGTACATCAAAACAGGGTGTCCATCGAGCACCGGAGGGCAAGCAAGGAGATCAACAAAATAGCAGGGGGAATCTGATACGTAATTTACATCTACAACCTCAGGCTGGCAAAAATAAACTGCTCCCAGAATCTCCCGGAGCATTTGGTGGTCTTATTGTTTATGCAGGATGTACAATAGTCACCGAGCTTCGTCTTCTAGGTTGCGGAATCCAGCGGTAAGGTCATCATACAGCTTCTTAAATTTTGCAATTAGGGCATCTTCGCCTTCTGCAGGATCTTCGAATTTCTGTGAACTGTCGTACAATGGGACAATGTTTAGCGATTAAACTATCAATATATCATTGAGAAAAAAGAACAATGATCAGTAAGTATCGTTTTTGAGTGTGTAATTGATGACTTACACTAGGCGGTAGAAAAGGTCACCAAGACGATGCTTTATAACGCTGTAGGTTATCTTCTGTCCATCAGCATTAGCAGCTCTTTCCACAGCCTGCAGAGATTATAAATTATAAGAGGACCTCAATTTTGTTCTCTTTCATGAACAATGAATTTGGATAAAGTACCTTCACATATCAATGCTATTAGAAAAGAAGGTCCAGTACATGCAAGTTATAT
>CM014273.1:7648831-7672812 GCA_004135705.1 Alloteropsis semialata | reverse complement strand
TGTGCAGGAGGCGAACCTTGCGGACGTATCCGTACTCGCTCTCCTTCTCGCTGTCCTCGAAGGTGGTGACGCGCTCGCCGAACGCCATGGTCGCCGCCGGCTGGGGTTTTCTACCGGCGACGGATCGTCGGGGGAGAGGGAGAAGGGAAGGGTCGCGCTCGATCTAGGCTGGACTGTTGGGGGCAGCGATGGAGAAGGGGGCCACGATTGCAGAAGGGATTTTTCCTCGTTTTCTTTTCCGAGTTAAAATTGAAATTTGCGCATTATTGTTGTTTTCGCACAAAATAAATAATCGCAATGATTGGAAAAAGGGTTTTGCTAGTTGCTACCAGTAGTACACGTGGATGCACCTCGATGGCTGGATGGAGGAGTTGGTCCATTCACTGACATGTGGGGTTGCGGGCCCATTTGGAACATCTATGGGCCATTCGGTTGTGGCCTTGTGGGCCTATTTGGAATTGCTATATAGGCTCCTAGCACGGCTACTTTTGGGAGTGGGCGCGACTATGCAGAATTTCTCCTGAAAAAACAGACAGTGTGCATCAAACGCTGTGCGTGGGAAGTTAATCTCAGAATCGCATAAAATTATTTACAATACTCAATGAGCATTCATTCAATTTCACTGAAACTTTGAAGCAAAAGCAATTAACAAAAGATAAAAAGTTTGTCTAATACATGTAAAAAATATTGTGGATATATATTTTTCTAACACTAACGTACGATAACTCTACATATACAAAAATATATTTTGCCACTCTCTCTTTCCAGTTTCCACTGCCTCGACTCACATTCTTAACCTTACCGGCTCGATCTTTTCGGGCGGATTGGAGGTGACCTTGACCTTGGATCATGTTTGGATCCATGTGGGACCCACAATATAGTTCAGGCGGGCCTACAATACTACTCATGTGGGACTTAGTATTGTATGTTTAGTGGGACCTACGACAATGATGTTTTTTACATAAGAAGTGCATACAGGAATCCATTAATCTCTACCTAATTATAATTACATTAAAAGTGCAGTCATACTCATACAGAACCGTGTATAAGTTGCATTATGATTTGAAATAATAAGCGTCGAGCAAACTTTCATTAGCAGCAGCATGAAGGTTCTAACTTATAAGTTATAAGAATGCATATTCATTTATCTGAGAGTTATATCTGCAATTAGTACTGATAGTATTGATGTTTCTTTTATTCGCTTCAGCTATCAAATTATGACACTTGAGCTCCTTTCAGCCTGAAAGGACCGCACTCACCAACCTACAATGACATGCCACTGAAACTCAAATGGTGTTTGTCAGGTCTGATCCAAAGCGTTTAACTACTAAGACATAGGTGTCATTCTCCAGCAAAGCTTAAAACATGCTCAAGGTGGTCCAGCTGTTCATGTTAACCAAACTTGCAGTTTTCAATGGCCAGACACAAGTTATAGTTTGTGCAACAAAACTTGCAAGTTTCACTCATGCCCGCCAAACTTCTACTACATTTTTCATGGGTAGGGGGACAAGTTACAATAATTTGTTCATGATTAATATTTATTTTTTTGTAGGGTTTTTTTTGTATCTTTTATGCGTACCACTCACGACAGACCCGTCTGTCAGTACCGAGAAAGGTGGGTGAGGGCTGAGACCCATAGAAATCACGAGTTGGAAAGTGACTCTGCCAAAAATGATTTTTTTATCACGGCGCGGTGGCTTACCCACTTGTCATACCGTCGGTCTCCTCTGATAGTCCGATCTCAATCACGCGTTCCTCTTTCCGGTGTCCTGTCCCTTTTCTTTCCGCACACATCTCCCATGCTCGCCTCCGCCTCTTGCTCCACCTCCCACTCCTCGTGCTCGCGTCCGTATTGCAGCAGCAGCATCACCCTCCTTCCCTAGCAGCGCCGCAGTCCTCAGTGTCCGCAGCAGAGAAGAGGCCATCGTCCACGTAGGAGAACAGAGCACCGCTTGGCCTTGTGCAGTGCAAGTAACAGATCCCTCCATGCCAAAGTCGATCCAATTCATACTGAGATGATGGGTTTTTTTGTCCTGGTCCCATCAATTTTTATGGAGGATAGGATCTGACGACACCTCAGGGAAGACAATGCTCGGGGGCAAGGTTCGCTCGATTGCATTAGGTAAGGTGGACCGTAAGTGTGGCTGCACAATGGTGTTTCATGTAGTTAGACAGGAAAGAAAAGTGAATATGATCAATGTAATTCACCTGAATTTGGTTATCTGATTTGGCTTCTCTAAATTTCAATTAATAATGATGGACTCCATAGTGGAGAGATTTATATTCCATTTTTTCAGCAAAGAAAAGTTTTGATTTTATATCATGTAAACAAGTGGTCAGTTCCCTGTTGTCTGTGACGTGATACAAGTTTTCCAGATCAAATGGTCTTTTACACTAATTAATATCATCGATGTGAATCATGTGGTGCATGCTTCCACGATTGCATTGCTCTCTTGGTCTCCCTTTTGCTAGCTACGTTGCAAGAGAAAATTCGAGTAACCCCAAAGGATTTGCAAAGCCATGTAAAAGTACATAACAAGACAACGTCTCTGCCAAGTAGCAGATTAGAGATGGCTTTGATATTTTTACCAAGATCAGTTGTGCAAGAAAGTTATTTATGTTTTATGCATATCCATATATTCCACGTAAAATTATGTATTTGTAAATATGATTAAAATATTGAATTTTGTTCAATGGTATATCATAAAAAGATTGCTTATGATATTGATATATGAACTGCAAAATCTCATGTAGACTGTAGCGACGCACCCTATAGTATGATGACATTATCAAGACAAAAACAATTAAAATGTTTCTCACCCAATTTAAACCGGCCATATCTGTTACTCTGGTGTTAGCTAGGGTCGAGGATAATTTTCAAATTATTATCATGTAAACATGCAGCACGCGCGTGCCGCACGGGCCATCTTGCTAGTTATAATTAATAATTTAATATTAAATTGCGGATTGTTTCGTCCGTTCGTCCGTCATTGACTTTTTCCATGAATTTGCGGTCGTAGACACGTGGGGTCATCGGGAAATCAACTCTGATTCGCTTCGGAGCTTGTTCCGGCGTAGGTTTCGTTTCCGTAATCACGTGCAGGTATTGGGCTTCTGGGCAAACTGAAGGAAGAGTGCTGGTGGGCTATTTTTCTCCTCAGGGGCATTGGGTTTAAAAAGTGCTATTGGATAATCTTTTTTATATTGCAAGATATAGAAGCTCAGTATTTTTGCAAAAAAGATGAGAGTACAGCTGTACCCCATGCACCTTCCTTGCAAAAATCAGCGATTGTCTCTTATCATTTTGGGCCGATCGAAACTAAAAAAAGCTGGCGTATATTTGGAGAATTTCAATTACATAGCATGTCCTTATGTCAGCATGACATCACCCATGCAAGTTTATACCGATGTCATCATTTCCTGTTTATACACTGGCAATGTCTATTTCTTTCGTTCTTCATGTGTGCCGGCGCCTGATTGCTCGCCAAATAGATGTTTTGTATTGGGATATACCATTCACACACATAGTACGCGAGTAAATCGATAGCAACCCTAACAATTCATGTCACACACGTTATATGCAATCCCTGCATGGAGCAAACTGGTGTTGACCCGCCACATCGGGTCGAGCTGTTACTTGGGTTGAACGGCATGCGTACACTTGCCAGCGCATAAATGTTGTGTAGTCAAACAAAAAAAAGTAAAAACAAAGTTTTGGCACGTCATCTTTGATAATTTAATTTTCAGATCCTATAGTTCATAGCTATTTTGCTTTTACAAATAGCATTTTTGAGAAACAAAGAAATATGATGTTTCCTAATAGTGCTATTTTGATACTTAGTGCAACGAAACACATAATAGTACAAATAAAAAAGTGAAAACAAAGTTCTCGCACTCCATCTTTGTTCAATAATTAAAATTTCACATCCTATATTCATAACTATTTTGTCTTTACAAATAGCAAAGAACTATGGATGTTTCCTAATAGAGATATTTTGATCCTTAGTGCACTGAAAAGTATATAATTAGTAGAAATAAAGAATTATGTGTTTCAAAAGCATGTGATAATATATATGGATAGTACTGGTTCGTGGGAACCCACGAGTGGCCAGCTAAAGTTCAGCCAGCTAAAATTTAGCTGGAGCTATTTGGATCCTCATAGCTAATTTTTTTTTCTTTAGACATGTTTTAGCTGGGCTTAGTAGGTTGGAAGAACTAAAGGAATTGTGTATATTTTGGCCTCCGGCTAAAGTTTAGCGGAGTTTTAACTGACCATATTTGGATCACTAGCAGCTAAAGTTTAACTGGTGGATCTAAACAGAGACTTATAATGTATCATTGAAAATTCACCCGTAGCAACGCACGAGCATATTTGCTAGTATTAATAATTTGATATGTATGTAGAACGATTCAGATTGATGTGACATCCTGGCCCAAGGCTTAATAGGATTAATAGAATACTCATACCAACAAGTTGCAACTTCTTTTCCGGAAACTCATCTCGAAAGAACTCCGAGGTTAAGCGTGCTTGGCCTGGAGCGATGGGTGACCGACCGGGAAGTTCTTCCCGGATGCGCATGAGTGAGGACAAAGTGCGCAGAAAAGACATGTGTTGGTCTGTGGGGAAATTCTTGAGGTCCTAGAAAGCTGCCAGGCGTAAGCGGGCCCGGACCCGGGGGGTCGGGACGTTACAATTGGTATCAGAGCCGACTCTCGCGGTTTCACGGGCGCGTGGGGTCGCAGTTGCGCAGGCATGGTGCGCATGGCTGGTGTGGGCCCGGAGTGGTCACACAGCATGGCACATGCGCTGGCACTGGGCACATGGACGTGGCCAAGAGAGGACGTTCCTGGCTTGGGGTTGACCGACGAGGACGTCGGTCTTCTAAGAGGGGGAGGATGTGACATCCTGGCCCAAGGCTTAATAGGATTAATAGAATACTCATACCAATAAGTTGCAACTTCTTTTCCGGAAGCTCATCTCGAAAGAACTCCGAGGTTAAGCGTGCTTGGCCTGGAGCGATGGGTGATCGACCGGGAAGTTCTTCCCGGATGCGCATGAGTGAGGACAAAGTGCGCAGAAAAGACATGTGTTGGTCTGTGGGGAAATTCTTAAGGTCCTAGAAAGCTGCCAGGCGTAAGCGGGCCCGGACCCGAGGGGTCGGGACGTTACAATTGATCCATTCAACATTCACATGTACGTAGAACACATCACACTTATACATTATTAATTAGCACCTACTCTCTGTTCTAAAAAAAATACAACTCTCACTTCTCGAATGGGTAAAGCAAAGCAGGGGCCAGTTTTTTCCCCGAATTGGTCAATGCACTAATACATTATCTCGCATCTCGCGATGCTATCTTACTCGACTGAAACAGGGCACTAGAGTTTAGATATAGTAGTATCTAGGTAGAACACTAGTGTTCAGAGACCTGACTATTCTTTCACTACCGTTCAGATATAAACAAGGACTCTACACTGCCTAGGTTCAACGCAAGAACCTTTTGAAACATGATGCAAACGAGCATATGGGTTAGCACAAGATCCCACGAAGAAGAACTTCTTCTCCCGCGATAGTGATAGATCATCCTTCATGTAGCACACCCCACGTCGAAAGAACACATATTAAAATATGCTGCATATGCAAGCGTGCTATGGGACCCACGTGCTGGATGGACGGTCAGGATAAAACCTCATGGCCACAAGCCCACAAGTGCATGTGCGGAGGCCTTTCCTATATTTTCTGTTTGTTTGAGGGAAGGCCTTTCCTATATGGAGGCCCAAACCGAAACCACAGGCTGCAAGTTCTCGCGCTTCTTTGGACCATCTGGCTAGAGTCAAAGGCAAACCTGGAACGAGTTGGTCCGGCGTTGGCCCAGGCCCAATCGTCAGCTTGCCCCAACGCGCGATGGCGCAGTGGTGGCGGCGCATCCGCCTCGATCAAGAACGGCGCGCGCGTGTGGGAGGCGGAGAGGAGGAGCTAATGAGTCGGAGTGGGACTCGGAGGCAAAGTCCGCGTGGCTGAGAAGAGAAGGGATCCGATAGCGCCTAGGGTTGCGGGGCCATATATGCACACGCCTGGACCCTCCCCCGTCCGAGAGAGGGAAGGAGAGAGAGCAGCCATGGCGACGGTGGGGGTGGCAAAGGACCAGATGAGGACGAAGGATCAGCTTGAGATGGTAAAGGATATGTGGCTGCAGGGGGACGGCAAGGCCGTGGTGAAGGATTCGGCGTCGCGTGCCTGCTGCAAGATCTGCCTCGACAAGGAGGATTCGGCGTCGCGCCCCGGCTGCAAGATCTGCGTTGCCAAGGCGGCGGTCTTGAGCAGGATCAAGGTGACGGGGGGTCTCAGCATCGAGACGGCGTCCAAGGAGGAGGAAGAGGGCAAGGCCAAGCCGGCGGGCTTCGTGAAGAGGGCGTCCTTGAACCAGATGACGGCGGAGGGAGGCTACATCATCGATACGGAGGTCAAGTTGGACGGCAAGGGCAAGCCGGTGGCGACCGTCACGGTGAGGCTGCCGGATCTCTACGTCAAGAGGCTGATGAACGTTCCCCCGCGTACGCCCCTTCTTCCTCTGCCTGAAGATTACTTCCGTGGAAAGGATCCTAGCCACCGAGAGGCTATGCGTGCTAGCGCGGCCGTGATCCTATCCAGCATCGAGAGGGAGGAGGACATCCTGGCGCAGTTTTTCAACAAGGGGTACGCTATTGTGCAGCTGGAGGTCGAGGACTATTAGTATTGTCAGGGCGTCCGACGGAAGTCCAGATTATCTTTGGAAAATATGGAAGTGAAGCGTGGAAGTAGTGTTAGTAGTAACCTATTTATTTTATAAGTTATCTTTGGAAAACATGGAAGTGTGCAGTGTGGTAGTAGCAATAGCAATCTGTTTATATTTTTAGTTTTCTACTGCTTTAATATTTCAGATTGTGTAAGTTATCTATGGGGATCGTACTAGTCAATCCAATGTTTACTATTATTATGATGTTTTCTATTGAATGGATTCAAATGTTTCTACTGTCCATTAATATGCCATATTGTGATGCAGTGGTTCCTGTCTTCCATTGTCGTTGTGTGCGTTCTGCTTCTGATTAACTTACATTGTTTTGAGTTGTTTATCTGTAGAGATATTGCATTGTTTTGAGCTGCTATTGTCTTTGTGTTTGCAATACAATTATACAGTCGCCTTAACTGAAAGACCTAGCAGAGTAGGTATCTGTAGAGAGTTCTAACTAGATCGTCACTTTGACATTACACTGCATTGCTTTCGATCTGTTCTTTTATTGCCATTGAAACGAAATATATACCATGAAACCTTATACCCTTCAGCATCCAGCATCCCAATTCGTAGTCTTCAAAACTTGAAGTCTGCAGTCTCCAGCACCCCAATTTGTAAAACACGGGCAGGCACGTAGGTTCAATGGGTTGACCGCTAATGACTGACCAAAAATATTTAGCCTGGTGTAAATACCTATTTAGTTGTCCATTAAACTTTGGTGCCAATTTGTTCCCATCATTGTGGGCCATTGGGTAACCCGGTTGCCTCCTTGCATACGCGGCCCTCCAGGGTTGTTGACACTTTGACAGTGCCGCTCTAGCTTCATATTTATTTGCTCTTGCTATCTAGAGTCCAGTGACTTGTACTCCAGCAGTGCAGTTCAACATTTCTTTTTAGGTTCTCTGTTGATTTATCTTTGTACCTGCCCAGATGGTGGATAAATGTAGTATCTTAGTTTTCCCATTGTTGAAATATGCAACACATACTTAAAATATTCTAGAAGGTTTGAGATATATCAAGACAATACTTTGCGTCTTTGCCGTGCATATGAATAAGATCATGATAAAATAAGAAAGAATATAGAAGTTAGATATTTTTGTTAGCCATGCTTCATGGTGAAGCGTGAAAAATATTTGTATGTGGTTCTTTGGATGGTTACCACTTGGCACCAATCCAACAGTCATGTAACACTGTAAACAAGGGTGCCCTCCACCCTAAGATACCATGGAAGAGTAGCATATGTAGAGTAGCCACATAAAGACTATAAAATCCTTGTGTTATGAATAAAGAGTTAAGCTTTCACATAGTGTTGGTGTAAGTGTGAAGGTCTCATCGAAGTAACGTGGGAATAGGTCCACTAAATAAGTGGTATCCCACCAATTTGATACCACTTCTAGCATTCAACTGTTCTTAAGCATCAACATGATGCTTTTTTTCATGTCAATTCGTTGTTATTTGACCAAGTGGATACAACTATCTAACCTGATATACTGGTAGCATACAACTATCTAATCTGTCCCATCCATATAATGTATGCATAATGGTATGTGTGCATGATCCAGAAGCTAAAGGTAAAACATGTGGATTAAACACTATAACAGCCTTACGTGAGAGAAAAAGAACAAGATGTAGCCAAAGACAACTTGCCGGAAGACATCATAGCATGGACTCAAAACAGGTCGCATATGCTCCTGTGTACCCATGGAACATGTATGCACATACCCGGCAAGTCATCCTTGGCTGCATTCTGCTCTCTATCTCGTTTCACGTAGGGCCATTGACAGTCATCAGTCACAATAAGCACCAAACTAAACTTCTCTATGTCGTGCACCACTAGAAAGTTGATGCATGTATGTATGTATTTATATGCATAGCCATTGGTGGCTACTTGCTCGATATGAGGTCCACTAATCTATATGACTCTCTATGTTTGTTTTCTGTGTGACTTCTTGAGCCTTCTAGCTTGCTATATATAGACTTCCAAAAGTATACAATGGAGATCTGGTTTGACTCTTTTGTCATGAAACTTTTGTCAAAGTAGATGCCTCATTCTTTTGGATTGAGGTGTTAGGTCTGATATGGATAGAATATATTTGACCTCTCACACACAGATCAGTGAAGTTGTATTGTTATTGTTATCATGCTTTAGGTATGCATAACAACACAAGTTAATTTCACTTAGCTTTTCTCCTGATTGGTATTTGCCGATGTTATGAAGTTGTTTCGTGTAGTAGTATGTGCAGGTATATGAAAGGTTAAGAGAATTTCCAAAGAATGGACTACTGTGAATTCCAAAAGTTAATAGTAATTTGGAATTGCAAAAAAGGTCAAAGGATTCACAGTAATGTCATAAACTAATTTTTAAGTAGTTTATACTTTATAGACACTAAGAAGTAGGCAACCAATACAACCGAAGAGATAGCCTTAACAATTTTTAACAATAGAATCAGAAGTCAATTCAGTTAGAGCATCTACCTCCCATTACATTATCAAACCAAAAAGCATATAGTAAGATCTGATGCGGCCCTCCTTCCAATGTGTGTCCTCTCCTGATTGGTCAAGAGTTTCTGATAGTTATCCATGTTATTGTTGTCTGGAATTTATGATTCATGAGTGGGTATTTCTGTCGCCAAGTGATTGGTTGAGCGGCTATGAGATTTCATACCCTTTTCCATTTCCAACTTTTAATCTCTCTCCTGGAGAGAACATTCTTTCATCACTGGATCCACCATTCGTGGTTTGGTGGGGAAAATCATTATGAATAGCCTTTCCACTTGCTACTCAAATTTTGGTGCTGATCAGGGATTTTATTTTGTTTTTACCAAAATCACTTATGTATGAGACTATGAGATGGTATGGCTTTATTAGAGGATACAGTATGCAAGATGTCTTTGACCTATTTCAGACAAGTGAAGGAATAAATTAACTTGTAGCGTTACTGGTTGTCAAATAATGGAAGGTATGGTACTTGCAAGATGGCCCATTAGATTCTAGTGGACTGTAGGACCAGATCAAATTCTGCGGCCTCAAACGGAAGTTTAACATGTGTCAGCAACGCCATACCTTCTCTACAAGAAGTGGGTGGATAATATCATCCTGACCTTTTGGTGGGCGAAAAGGTAAGTAGCATTGACCATGCCTGAAGGTTCGCAATCACACAAGAACCGCCTAGTTATATGTATTTTACCATCATCTTATACAGGTGTAGTGCCTGCATAAAGTGATGAAAACATGCCTCAATCCACTAGAGTTAGTGCTGCAGGCCCACTAGATGACGTGCTGGATGAAACATTCCAGTGGATGTGGCCTCCAATTGGATCCTCAGCATCATTCCCTACTTCACACATTTACACAGGATATTTCATTTAATTCTATGCATCCAAGAAAAGATTGCATCTATTTATTTTTTTTTTTGCTTTTGCAGACTTGTACAAGGACGAGTTCATTTTCTACCTGAAACTATATTTGAAGTTTGCCAAATTCCCTGTTTGCCATGACAACTGCCAGTAAATGGTATTTTTCTCACTGGAGCTACATCAAACAAGCAATGCATAGTGTAAAGACTTCTATAGAAATATGGTTCAAGAAATTTGAGAGAAGTTATGCTCCAGGGGCACCGATTATTTGAGGTGATGAACTGGTGCTTTTTCTTCCTAGCAAGCTTCGAGTCTGATCAGTGAACTGAATCTCAAGGCCACATGTCTGCTGCACAGCTCGTCACCTCACTGAACTTCCGGTTATCCAGACTCTCTAGGCTTGCAGCGCTCTGTACTGGAGAGTTCTGAATTTGTCGAGCTGCGGTTGGACCTCTGAATCCATCACTCCCTAGCAAATCCAACCCTGTGACTGTGAGCATATTCAAAGCTTGGCACATCTTTCTTGAGTTCAGATATGGTGCCAGACCAAGGTCCCCTAGGCCACAGGACATTGCCCCTCTCGCTACCATATCCTCTGCCATCTTTACCTGCAATTCAAAGTGTTGGTTAGAGAATACAGAGATCAGTGTGATCATTCAGTTGTTGTGGCAATTGTTTCAGCGAACTACTTACCTTGACTCTTAAGGCTTCCACATCTGATTTGAGGATTCTGTTGTCTGTGACTGCAGTGGTGAACTGCTGGTTGGCCTCTGAAAGTTTCTTGAACAGAGTTGCATTTTCACCTTTAAGTTGCTCGACCTGATTGTGAGATAACACATCCAATGGTTACAACCTCGCCATAACCCACATCATCATATGTTTAATCGGAAGTCCTTGCTGGGCTAAAGTGATTACCTGTGACTCGAGTTCAGATAATTGTGCCTGTTTTCTCCTCCTGGATCGTCGAGCAGACTCCCTGTTGGACACCATCCTGAAGCCACAAGAGCAACCAATCAATGTAGAAGCTAAATATGTAAGCTCACTGTTCAGAATTCCTTACAAACTTGCGTAATTTTATCACAAGCTTCATCTCATCGTACCTTCTTATCCGTTTTGTTTCCATGGATTTGGGGCCTCGCTCACATGAACCTCCCTCGACCTCATACAACGATTCGCTGTCGGAGTCTGACTCGCTTTCAAGAGCATGATTCGTTGAGGTGGTTGCCCTGGGGCTAGCTGTGACAAGGACAGATGCATCAGGTGAGCAATACTTGCCAATCGCCATAGCAGCATAGCCTAACTTTGATGTGATCATAGTCATACTCCTAATCAGTTGAATAATTCAATGAAATGTTCACATACAGAAATTAGGCTTGTTTGGAAGGTAGGGATTTTCGTAGTAAAATTTTGGAGAAATGAAAGCATCCAACTCTAATGAAATACCATAAGCCTCATGTGTGTAAACTGTAAATGGCTGTGGTTCACAAATCCAAATACTAGCAATCTATCACGATTAGTTCATTAGTCTATGGTATGTATGCAGCTCACTACATTGCACACGGTTAAAACTAAAGCCAATTTTTATACTAGATTGCAGAGCTCTTTGCTTCCATGGCTCTATGATTGCCCCTTACCGGAGATGGACGCCGTTTGCGACACGACCGGGTTCGCCGGGCGGATGCTCCCGAACCACCAGCTGCTTCCGTCCATGGCGTTCTGCTCGGGCACAAGCGGAGATTTGGTTAATCAAATACTAGCAGGTAGGCATAGTATACCAAATTCTGAGCGGAGATGTCATCTCAGTCAGTGCTCACCGTGTCGCCGAAATCGAAGCCCCCGGGCGAGAACACGCCGTTCCCGCCGGGCTCGCTCGGTCCGCTCTCGGGCTTGCTCTGCCCGGCGCCGGCGCCCTCGCCGTTCTCCCGGATGAACGCCTCCAGCTGCAGCTCCGACGGGCACTTCTTCATCTCCGGCCGTTGTATCTGTGCCGACCGCGCTCTTTCTGTGCCCAGCTTCTGATCCCTTCCCGGTTCCGGCGGGGCGGCGTGTGTGTCGTCTTCCCTTCCGTCCGACCGTGTCGCCGGCGGGGCGGGGCGTCTTTTGAAGGCGGCACAAATCTTGCAGCGGGCGACGGTACGTGGAAAGGTTGTTGGTTGGGGTGTTTGGGCGATAACCGCCTGTCCGCCTCGTCAAATGGATGGTGACACGAGCTGACTCGGATCCGCGTCGGCCGTGGCGCGGCAGCGACGCCGATGCGCGGCGCACCCGTCCGGCCGACAGCCGGGCCCCGCGCCCGGTGGGGCGTGGCTGTCACGGAGCGGCGACTGCGGGGGGCCCCGCCTCATCAGCAGCGTCCGAGTCAGCACGGGGGGTGGGGGCTCGGGGATCCGCCCGCGCGGGGCCCGGCGCCGCGCCCGCGCGGCCACACGATGCGGGATCCGGTGAGTGGGCGGTGACGTGGCGGGGTTGACCGGGGAGACTCGACGGCGACGCCCGTGCGGGGCAAGCGTGGAGCTGCGTCGGACGGGACAGTGGCTGCCGCTGCCGGGCTTCACCAAGTGGTCGGCAACCAAGGAAGTAGCAAAAGGTCCTTGTGGGTTGTCATCGTCTACATCCGAGACATCCCTCCCTTGTAAGGTTGTGATCCTCAGATGCCACGCGAGATCTCTCTTCTTTTTCTTTTGGACGAAAAGGTTGGTGGCGAGATTGTTTTCGTTATCCGGAGGGCCGATCGTGGGTTACCTACCAGCCTGATGTGTGCGTGTTCAGACCCCAGTGGCCCTGAAGCCGTGGCCATTGGCATTTGGCAACGAGATACACACGGGCACACGGGTGACACGGACACGGACACGCCGTTGGGCTGGAGGCTGGAGGACGGTGGTTTTGGTCACATCGTTCTAATCCGAGTTATATGATATTCCGTCTAGGAAAGCCATTATATTATATATAAATCAGATTGTGTCATTTGGCTTGTACAGGGGGCCAAGAAGATTTAGGATCTCAGATGTCAACGGGAATGGAAGAAACTCGTGCCTATAAGCAATCTAGGGAAAATGTTGCATGGTTTCGTGTCGTGGAATGTTGAAGTTTTATATATTCAGTGTTTTTATAAGGTCAGTATTCAGTGTTGTTGAACTGATATTTTCAGCAGCGGCACTTTCCTCGTTTTGTTCGGTACACCAAGCACACACGCTAAGGCCAGTCTCAATGGAGAGTTTCATGGCATTAAATTTCAATGCCACATCAGCATAATTGCTGACTTAGTAAGGTAATTAATAGGGTGGGTTTTATCAGATGAGAGAGGAGTTTCATCCTCATGAAACTCATCTGGCATAGTTATCTACTCCCTCCGTCCCACAAAGAGTGTCCTTTTGGTTTTGTCCTAAGTCAAACTATTTTAAGTTTGACCAAGTTTACAAAGAAGATTGTCAACATTTGTAGCACCAAATAGGTATATTGTGAAAATATATTTTATAACTAATCTAATGATATTTGTTATGTATAAACAATATTGATATATTTTTATATAAACTTGGTCAAACTTAAATTGATTTGACTTAGGACAAAACTAAAAGGACACTCTTTATGGGACGGAGGGAGTAGTTCTCAGTCTAGGTAATTGTGCAATGAAACTTCTCATTGAGACTGGCCTAAGGGGGTGTTCAGATGCATACGAAATGCATAAAGTTTATGCATTAAAAACCATGTCAATTTATTCGCGATCCAATGCATAAACGTTATGTATAATAAGTGCATCTAAACATGCCCTAGGCGCTAAGCTGTGCTAGGCTCCATGCGCTGCTCGCGAACCTCTCTGTTGTACAATCACTTTGGGCTGAAAATGGGCCTAAAGGCTTTTCCTTCAGCAGTTCAGCTAAATTCATATAGGGCCTCTCACCCAAAAAAAAAGAAAAAGAAAAATATGGACGCTAAATGTTGGCAAGAGCATTAAAGTATCTAGAAAATTATTTTTAAATGAGCTCAAAGAAAATAGAAAGTTATTTTTAAAAGGTGTACAAACAAAAATGCTCACGTACATCTGCGAACACTCGCCCCTTATGAATACAGTTACACATACTGTACCTGCATAAACGCGTACGAGATACTAAGCCATGAGATCTTGAGAGTTAAGAAGAATAATTAGCAATAAATATAAATATAAATATAATTTGAGCCTCCAACTCGGGTAGTCATGTAAATGTGAAGAAAAAAAAGCAAACGTGAAACACCAAAAAAATCAACCAAAATGCAAAGTGGGTAAGTGGCACACTGGCACAAGAGTGACCTTTATTCGTGGAAAAAAAAATCCTTTCTCCTTTCCTACGTATTCTACTGCACTCCTTTATTCTGACAGCGATTTTTCATACACCTCCTGCAACAACAATTGCTTTGTAGACATAACAAATACTTAGAAATGAAACGGCCTTATTATCCTATCACGACAAACCCCTCCCCCGCTCTTTGTTGAAGAAATCTAATTAACACTCAATTTACACGCAATGGAAAAAGTTCCCACACGTTTACGACGATCTCCGGCCGTCACGCACGCCTCCAAAAGATCCCAACCAACGCCGCCGGCCGCGCGCCTCTCGCCGACGTATGCCACCACGGTACACGAACATCACACGCACACAAGGTTTGCATCGAACCATCGACACGACACCGTTTGGTCCCTATGTGGAATGCGACTGCGCCTCGCCAGGCCTCGACGCCGCCGCCGGCATCTCGCTGTCGCTGACGAACGACGAGGCGGTGCTGCTGTCGTCGCCGGCGTCGCGCTCCCTGAGCTCCTCGATGCGCGCGAGGGCCTCGGCGAGGCCCCAGCGCCGGGACACGTCGGGCTCGCAGCACCCGAGCCCGACCTTGAGCAGCTTCACCATCTCGCCCTCGCCGCCCCGCGTGCCGCGCATGTCCTTGTCGAACACCTCGCCGGTCCACTCCTCCCGCACCACCGAGTGCACCCACCCGGCGAGGTCGGTGCCGGCGCGGCCCTGCCGGAGGTAGTTGGCCGGGAACTTGCCCGTCAGCACCTCCAGGATGAGGATGCCCAGGCTCCACACGTCGCTCTTCCGGCCTGGGCGCCCGCCCTGCGCCGCGCCGCACTCGGGGGACTTGTACGCCACCATCACCTGCGCCGCGTGCTGCGGCGTCACCACCGGCGCCAGCGCGTAGTCGCTCAGCGCCGGCTCAAAGCCGGCGTCGAGCAGCACGTTCGAGGACTTGAGATGCCCGTGCGGCACCATCAGCATCGGCAGCTCCTCGTACAGGTGCGCCAGCCCCCGCGCCACGCCCTTGATGATCTTCAGCCGCTTCGACCAGTCCAGCGGCGGCAGGCTCGACCTCGCCCCTGCATTGTTGCATCGAATCGCAGGCAAATCAGGCATCACATTCTGACAATCTTGCACTAGCTTGTAAATTGCAGCACAAACTCTCACGTACCGCCATGGAGCACGTGAGCCAGGCTGCCGTTCACCATGTAGTCGGTGACGAGCAGCTTCTCCTCCTTCTTGTAGAGGTAGGCGACGACGGGGAGGAGGTTGGGGTGGACGAGCCCGCCCAGCCGCCGCATGTGCTCGGCGAAGTCCTCGCGCCCGACGCCGTTCATGTGCTTGAACCGCTTCACCACCAGGGACGGGCCGTCCAGGAGGGTCGCCTTGTAGGACGCGCCGAAGTTGCCGCTGCCCAGCACCTCGGCGGAGGCCCGCAGCAGGTCCTCCAGCTCGAACCGCGCCCGCCCCTCCTGGATGAACACCAGCTTCCCGTGGTCGTCGCGCCGCCCGCCGCGGGGCTTCCCTGCCGCGGGCGTCACCGCGCCACCGTGCCCGTCCACGCCGCCCTGCTGCCACACGAACGTCAGTCGCATCGTAAGGATCGTTGCGCTTGCGAAAGAGCATTTCGAACCCCGTGTGCTTACCTGCTCGATCTTGACGGCGGGAGCGGAGGTGACCTTGACCTTGGCGGCGTCGGGGGTGCCGCCGAGTGTTTCGGCGCGGCCAGCATATCGTGGCTCGTTGCGGCGGGCCTGAATCGCGGCGAAGACGCCGGCGACGGCCAGGAGCGCGCCGATCGCGACCACCACGATTGCGATGGTCATCAGTATCTTCATGCTGCCGCCGGACCGGGATGACGACGCCGGGGGAGGGCACACGGTGCCCACCGTTGGGCCGCAGACAAGTTTGTTCCCTGATGATTTTCCAGGACACGTTTGGATTACAGTTCGCAGTGTGTATGCAGCAGGATCAGAGATGCAAAGTTCATGAAATGGTAGTATCGTTGTGTCGAGCAAGATCACAGCAATCAGAATGCTATGCGCACAAGACCTACACTGAAGTACCCTTACATCGTCCATAATTGTGGATAACCATGGACCCTCATTCCCAATATATGATCAGCATGACTGACAAATTTCAGTTGTAATGCAGTACGCGGAGCAGTAGAGACACTTACAGTATAAACTACTCCCTCCGGTCCAGTTTATAGTTAGTAATAGTTTAACTTGATTGATTGACACAGTTAACAACTTTCGGGACCTTGATCTGCAAATCAAGGGACCTAGGTGACACTCCTGAACAAGTTTGAGCATTGTCGGTGCAATTCACTCTAACAAATACGTTTTGTTCTTGTTCATCTTGATATGTTTAACCTCAAATCAGTACTATATTCAACTTTGGATGGTGAACTTTGACCTTAGGCAACTTTGTTTTCCTCAACTCTTTCGAGTATTGTTTTTTCCTTTGTTCTTGGGTTTGGAGACACAAAGCTGGGTTCAATGAAATAAAAAAGGTGGCGGACTATGGACCACCGGAGAGGCGGAGATGCATAGTGAAGTTAAATTTTGACGGAAATTTCGATTATACAACTTTGTTACTATAACCAGAGGCTTTTAAATCCTTTGATTGACAGTAACTGAGCAACCACAAGTGATCACAAGCATTTGACTTTACTACTAATCCTAGTTGTGAAAGTGTCGTACATATTGGGTACAATTGTTGACTTAAAGTCAGTTAACCCCAAAGTAATTACCAACAGTGTACCTGTACGAATTCCTAGTATTAACTGCGCACACCTCACTAGTAACAGGGTTCTTCAGAAACTGCACAAAATCTTTACCAAAGAGTAGAAGAAACGCAGAGAAAATCTAACCAACGCATTCATGCATGAGCGTTGAAGCAACGTGTCATCAGCAACAGTAAAATCCATGAGGAACTCACCCTGAAGATGGAGATTGGCGGCGCCCAAGCCCTGGAGCCCTTCCGGGACGGGGCCAGAGAAGTTGTTGTTGGCGAGGTTGACGTCGAGGAGCTTGCCGGACGTGGCGATGGAGCTGGGTATCGGCCCGGTGAAGGCGTTGTTGGAGAGGTCGAGCTTCTGCAGCCCCCTGAGCGCCGCGAACGCGCCGTCGGGGATGTCCCCGGAGAGGCCGTTCCGGGACAGGAAGAGGGACTTGAGCAGGGGCAGCGGGGACACGTCCGGGAGCGCGCCCGTGAGGCTGTTGTTGGCTAGGCTGAGCGAACGCAGACTCCGGAGCGGCGCGAGCAGGGACAGGTCCGGCGCCGCGCCACGCAGGCCGAGGCCCTGCAGCTGCAGCGCCACCACGCGGCCGTCGGCGCACCGCCTCACGTGGTCCCACCGCGACGCGTTGCCGTCGCACGGCGCCGGCGTGGACGTCGCCACCCACTGCCGCAGCTCCACCGGCGGGCCCCCGTCCGGACCCCGCAGCGTCGCCCGGAACGCCTGCAGGACGTCGGCATCCGACTGAGCCTGTGCTGCCGCCGCCGTCACGAGGACGAGCGCCACCGCGGCCAGGAGGAGCCGCCCGGCGGCGGCGGCCTCGCCGGCCATGGGACGCGGGAGAGGGACGACGAAAATGTGTGTGTGCGCGCGCGTGAATGCGTGCGGCGCACTAGTGTTGGCGGCGGCGACGTGCGCAGGAGGGGGAAGGGGGGCGCGTGGGCATGGCGCCGCTTGGAGGGAGCGGGGGGAGAGGTCAGAGGCGGGCGGGCGGACACGGCCCCCGCGGCTGGCGTCGTGGCGAGCTAAGAATAGGAGCGGGGGGGCTGGGTTACCGAGGCGGCCGCGTTTGGGAGTCGCCGCCGCGGCGCCGCTGCGACCGCAACGTCTTTCTTGTTGCCGTCGTCGTCGTTCGCTCGCTCCCGCGCGCGGGCAGGCTGTCAAGCTGTGCGATGATTAGGCTGAGAGAATTATTCGAAGCTTCTGTCTCCTGGTTTCATCGATCAGGTTGGTTTCAGACCGTCTGGAGCCAGACAGAGAACCAACCCCAGTTCTCCTCTCATTTTCTATTGCTTTGTTTCATCCCTGAACTTGGAGCTATAAACATGAGACAGTGTTCTCCCATTTTTTAACAAGATCTTCTTGTGCTTAACCGTCAACCGTTTGGAACGGTGTCTTGTGCTTAACCCGCTAACCGTTTTGGAACTGAAACAGCCACGCACTGCACCGACAGTTGAGCCGGAACATCACGGGAGGCGTGCGGGCTTGTGCGGCGGCGACGCCCGTTCAGCTCGTCCTTGCAGAGGTGTGAAGGCCTGCGAAGACGTTTTACTCCCTGTCCTTTGCCGAGGCGCGTTTTTTTTCAACCGGGACACGCATCGCATCGGCATCGCCCACCAACGACCGAGCCGACGACGTGCAGCAGCAGTTGCGGATGCCTTGCAGGTAAACGAGGAGGAGCAGTTGTCCTGGATACGGCGCGGCGCGCGACAGCTCGGCCGGCTGCCGCGCGCTCGCCTCGCACGTCCCGGTTCGTGCGCCCGAGTCGCGGCCACGGTCTCTCGGCGCGGTGACCCCAGCATGCGCCCCGTGGAGCTGTTGTTATCTGCACGACTGCACTAGGCTGCGTTTGGATTTTATTTTATTTTTTGTTTTGTATTTGCCACGATGGGAACGAGGGGGGCGATGTTTTTGCCGGGATATGCCGTGGGTGAAAATGCTTTGTTCCCTCATTTCTATCAAGGATAACTATTTCGATCATGGTGCGCTGGCATCCTAGCAAAAAATGTCAGCGTGTGTATATGTATGTCCGGTGACCAACAGTCTCTGTCGGTTTGCGTTTGTACCGTGTTTCAGAGGGAAGGAAAAGTTCTGAACATGGACTATATTTTCATTAGAAAGGATTACAGTTAGACCAGCAATCCTAACAAGTTCAGCTGAAAAAGGAAACGACCACACTAACTCCGGCGATGACTCCGAGGGCAGCTTTGCACAGTAGTGGGCTGCCTCGTTGCCTTTCCGGTTTACAAAGGAAATATGAAAGGAAGTAAAAACCCTGCCTATCTCTCTGATCTCATGCTAAACTTCGGCGATCGAGCTTCTTTCGCCTTCCTTCGAGCGCAGGAGCGTCACTAGAGTAGAATTATCAAGCTCTAGTACCACCTTCTCCATGCCACACGCTCGGGCGAGTTGCACACCATCACGCGCTGCCATTGCCTCTGCCATCAAGGCATCAGGTACATGATTGTAGAAGCTTGCTGAAGCCCTCACCAGTGTACCTTTTTCGTCCCTAATCACAGCACCACCGCCACCAGTGCCCAGCGCGTTCCTGAACGAGGCATCCGTGTTGACCTTGCACCATCCACGCTCAGGCTTATTCCAGGTTCTCCTCCCTCGGGGTCTCTCCACAGGACCCTTTTGTTGTAGGCACATCAGGTCCTGAACCATCGAAGCAACATGCTTGGCTGCCACCCTCGCATTCCATTGCTTCCTCCCATGTCGTCTGGCGTTCCGTCCCGACCATAGCGACCACGCACCACAAATGATCAAGGCCGCGTCAGTACGAGAGCAGAGTTCATCAGTTAGCAAATCCCAGGTCCATGTCCCTAGACACAACACTGGAAGTTTGCATCCCATCATTTCCTTCACCGCCTGCCAGAACTGTATGGCATATGTGCAAGAAATTGCCACATGGAACAATGACTCCCCCGGCTCTCCACAGGTTTCACAATTATCCTCTTGCATCACGTGTCTTCTCTTTAATTCTCCCTTAGAAGGAAGAAAGTCCTGCATTGCACGCCACCAGAAATACGGATCTTGGGCGGCACTTTCAGTTTCCAAACCTTCTTCCACCACAGTCTATTCTCTGAGCCATCAGCTTCATTCATGTCAAAGGCCTCATTCTGATAGCTTTCTTGCTTCAGCATCTGGTAGCATGATCGCACCGAATACAATCCATTCTTCTCCAATGCCCACGCCACAATATCTTCGTTCAAACTCCTGCTTGGTTTCAGTTTTAGTATCTCCGTGGCATCCATAGTGCTGAATGAGTCATATAGCAGTTGCTCATTCCACTGGCGTGTCCTAGGCAGGAAAAGATCACAGACCATTTCAGTTTGCACGTCCGGGAGATGGATTACCAGCTTCATAGAGGTTGTGCCAGCAATCCAGTTATCCGACCAAATATTAATTGTATCTCCCGGACCCACTCGCTTAATTAGTCCTTTCATCAGTGCCTCCCGTCCAAAGAGGATAGCTCACCATGTCTCTGTGCTCTTTTTCCTCCTTGTTGCCTCCAAAAAACTGCATGATGAATAGTATTTTTCTTTTAGCACCCGTGCGCATAATGAGTCAGGCCTCGATAGTAGCCGCCATCCTTGCTTTCCCAGCATTGCTTGATTGAACAAGGGTAGTTCACGAAAGCCCATTCCGCCATCACCCTTAGCCCTTGTAAGCTTCGACCATCGCTACCAATGAATTTTATGACTGTCAATTGAGCTTCCCCACCAATACTTTGATATATAAGTTTTAATCTTCTTGTAGGTTGGTATTGGAAGCTTGAAGCAACTCATTGGATATGTTGGGACAGCTTGTGCATTGGCTTTGAGCAGGACCTCCCGTCCCGCACAACTTAGTAGGTTGCCACCCCAGCCGTGTATGAAGCTCCTGATCCGTTCAGCCACATAGTCAAAGGTGCCATCCGAGGCATTTCCCACTGCAGTCGGGTGTCCCAAGTATTTTTCCCCAAGCGCTTCAGTAGGAATTTGTAAAACCGTATGCACCTCCTGTTTTTCAGCTTGCTCACAATTGTCACTGAAAAAGACAGTCGACTTTTGCTTATTAACTAGCTGACCAGAGCCCCTATTATGCATTTCCAGGATCTCTGTAATTCGCCTTGCACCTCTCTCCGTCGCCTGGGTGAAAATCAGGCAGTCATCTGCAAAAAGAAGGTGAGAAATCCACGGGGCATGCCGACTCACTCTCACCCCTCTTGAGATGTACTGGGGCCCTCTGGATTTAAGCAGGTAAGTTAAACCCTCCGAGCATAACAGGAATAAATAAGGGGAGATCGGGTCCCCTTGCCGTATTCCTCTTGTTGGCTTGAAAGAAGGAGAGAGAGCCCCATTCACCCTGATGGAGAAACTCACTGATGTTACACACTTCATCACTAGATTACACCACATCTCCGGGAACCTCAACGCTACCATGACCTCGTGGAGGTACCTCCACTCCACACGATCGTATGCCTTTGCCATATCCAATTTGATAGCACATGCAGCCGCCTTCCCCCCTCTTATTTCTCAAGTAGTGTATGCATTCGTAGGCGATCAGCACATTATCCGTAATGAGACGACCAGGGACAAAAGCGCTTTGTTCTTCGGAAATTATGTCATCCAACACTAACCGCAATATGTTAGCCAACACTTTTGAGCATATCTTGTATAGTACATTGCAAAGCGAGATCGGCCAAAATTGGGTAAGCTCTTGTGGATTAGTTACCTTCGGAATAAGCACCAGGATGGTCTGGTTAATTGCCTCAGGCATCTCTCCACCCTGTAGAAACCCCAACACTGCCGACACCACCTGCTCATTCACCAAACTCCAGTGCTTTTGAAAGAACCCCGCTGTGAATCCATCTGCTCCCGGTGCTTTGCTAGGCCCCATCTGGAACAATGCTGTTTCCACCTCCTCCGGGGTGAAAGGCCTCTCAAGCACCTCGCACATTTCCTGCTTCACCTTCCTCAGGATATACTGGCAGACAAGATCAGGCTGGAGGTTCTCCTGGGCCGTAAAAAGGCCATGATAGAAATCTGCAGCCATGCGCTCCAGCCCCTTTTGTTCTGTCTCCTCTGAACCATCTGCACGTTTTAGGGCATGGATGCGATTTGTCCGAGCTCGTGCCTTGGCTTTTGCTTGGAAGTACCTCGCCCGCCTTGAGCCAGTCTGCACGGGACCGCTGCTTCTCCATCTCCTCCTCCCTCGCCAGCGTCTCCGCTAGTTCCCCCATCAGCGATCGCTCTCTAGCTGTCGGACCCCGATACACAGTGTTACTCCTTTCCCTTTCTAACTCAGATCGAAGATTTTTCAGTTTTCTACGAACTGAGCCAAAGACATCTCTATCCCAGGAGCGCAGTGTGACACCCCGGTGTCACTAACATAATTAAGACCCTTAATTAACTTAATTAAACTCATTATGACATGCATCATTTCATGATTGTGGTGTTTGTGCATAATTGTGTGTATGTGTTGACTTAGTCAACCAGAATAATCAAAATAGTCAAAATACGAAAATTATACCAAAATGTCGCAAATAATGTCAACTACATGAATATGAACTCAAATGAATATGGAAAGTTCAAACAAAAATTCAAAATTTGATTTTGAACTCGTTCGATCGTCATTTCATGTGTTGCGAGTTTTGCTTTTTACCCTTCTCGGGAGGCTAATATATTTATATTTTGCCTACACACTTGAAATTCCACCAATATAAAAGTTGGAGTACAAAGTACCCTCTTTACAATGGTTGTGATGTGGATCAAGGAAAACTTGGTTTGGTCATTAAAAATCTTGGCCAAAATCGGGTAAAAACTCTGAATTTTCAACACTTAGACGAAATCGGCTAAGTCTGAAAATGTGGATTTTGCCCGTTTTCTTTGCCCCGTAACTTTCAAACCGCTCTCCAAAAGGAGTGACACTCTTTGTAAGAATTGTAGCCTAATGTACCAGCTACAACTTTTGTATTGGATGATCTCGATGTTTATATGTAAATATTAGAGAAAAAGGTCGTCAAATTTGGGCCGAAATCAATCGATTCGGACTTAGAAATTTCAGTTCGTCAGATTGACAGCATTTTGGCATGTTTTCTCCACGATTTATCTCTCAAACCATTGATCAAATGATAGAACTTCCTTTCTAAGAGTTGTAGCTTGAACCCGAGTCTACAAGTTTTGTATTGGGCGATCGTGATGTCTCTAAACGAAATCGAGAGAAAAAGCCGAAGGAAAGTGACCGCGTCACACGGTCGAACGACCGAGACCGGTCAGACCGGTTCAGACAACCGGTCTGACCGGTTGTCTCCGGCAGGAGGCCGACCTCGGTGACCTCAACGCCAAATCCTCGCCCTCCAGCTGTCCGGCCACGCGTCCAGGTCATCCTTGCGCCATCTTGCAGTGCCAGGCAGGCATGCCGCGCTGTCCGTCGCGCTGGAGGGATAACGATGACCAACATCGAGGACAGTAAAGACTCCGGTACTTCCTCGGCCAAATTCACCCCCCTTCCGCCCGTCATTCCTCGATTCACTCCCACCAGAGCTTCACCACCTCGCCAGCTCCGCCCTCCAGAGCCTAACTTCCTCCGCCATTGCCCATACTCCGAGTAATCGAAGTTTTGCGACCACCATTGCCGAGTTCGGCCGAGCTCCACCCATTTTCCGAAATCGTAGCTCCTCAATCGTTTTCCATCCAATCCAATCATCAAAATGCAACCACCGTAGTACCTTGATACTTGCCGACCCCTTTCCCTCCGTTTTTCCGGCCACCAGAAGCCCGGCCGGCCCTCACCTGCTTCAGGCGCGGCAGGCGCCCGCGGCCAGGGCTGCTGGAGCCGGGGCCGGCCTCCTGC
>CM014273.1:7614825-7641526 GCA_004135705.1 Alloteropsis semialata | reverse complement strand
TCCGCCTCGCGCGGCTGCTGCACCGCCCGCGTCGCCCCGCACGCTCCTCGGGGCCCGCTGCCTGCAGTCCGCGCCGCCTCTCGCGCTGCAGCCGGTCGCCGACCGCACGTCGGCCTACCCACGGAGAGGATGAGGGAGCCTCTACCGTCGCAGAGAGCAGCTTAACATGGACTAGATTTGATCGGAGAAGGTATCCTCATACCTCAGCAGTCGGACCAGGGTTTCTCCTCCTCACTCTTCCTGGCTTGAGTTCTTTGGTACACATCGAGTAACTCTGTATATCGAGTAGTACGACACTACAGCCAGAGTGCCAGACAGCCAGTACATTGTTTTTAGGAGACACGACTGCCAGTACATACATGATACATTCACTGCTCCGTTCGTGCCGTGCTGGGCGGTCAGGCGGTGGGCCGGCGCAGGCAACAAAGCTACGAATGAGGTGGGCTTCTGGCCTGCCTTGCACGGCACAGATTGCTGGGCCTCATGAGAGTAGCGAACCCGCCCATGGGCTGGACCGTCATGGCCTGGTGGGCTGAGCCGCCGAGGCCTCCTCCTTCGGCCACGGGTTCGCACGCACGGTTGGCTGCGATGCGTTTCCACTTCCGATCTGAAATCTGATCGATCATCCATTCATCCGCCGCTGCCACCCACCGAAAAGCAACGCACCAGTTCGCCCCTTCCCGTCCCAATTTGATCCGAGGAAGAGAGCGGTCCCCTCGACCACCAGGCCGCTTCTCCGCCGACCGAGCGGCGTCGCGGAGGTGGGACGGCAGCGGCGATGGCTGCCGTGGGCGCGGGTTCAGGCGACGGCGGCAGCGGCGGCGGCGAGGAGAAGACGGTCACGCTCATCAGCTCTGACGGCGCGCGCTTCGAGGTGCGGGAGGCGGTGGCGTCGATGTCGTAGACCGTGCGCAGCATGATGGACGCGGCCAGAAGCGGCGACATCCCGCTCCCCAACGTCGGCACCAGGACCCTCTCGCTGGGGCTTGAGTACTGCAACAAGCACACCCCCGTCCCCTCCGCTGCCGCCTCAGTGAGCTCTTCCGCGGAGGCCGCCGCCGCCGCTGCCGCGGACGCCGAGGAACTGCTGTGGTTCGACAAGGAGTTCGTGCGGGTGGACAGGAGCACGCTCTACTTCCTCATCGAGGCGGCCGACCACCTCAAGGTCACGAGGCTGCTGGAGCTCACCTGCCAGACGGTGGTCGACATGTTCAACGGCAAGACGATGGAGCAGATCAGGGAGGCGTTGGGCCGGCTGGGGATCCAGAGCGACTTCACGCCCGAGGAGGAGGAGGAGATACGCCGCGAGAACGCGTGGGCCTTCGGCTAGCTACTGCAGTGAGGCTGAGAATGGCGGCGTGCTTGCTGTGTGGACGATCCACTTGGTGCCTCCAATGCTTCGGGGGTGTTTAGTTCACCCCCTCTCTCCTCCATTTTGCAAAATGCACACTTCCCAATACACTTTTTCTCTCTGTGCACGCAATCCAACGCTGCACCATTTTGCAAAATGGGCTTAACTAAACACCCCCTTCGTCTATGTACGCCCATCTCTCTGATGCCAGATTCAGTCGGAAGTTGCCGTTTTGTAGGGATGTTTGATCTAGTAAGTTTCTAATGAAACGGACTGCAAATTCGATGGTACACTCGGAAGCATTGGACGTACGATATCTTTTCGTAGGATCTAATTCTTGTCACTAGTGCAGGTGTAGTGTATAAAGACACTGTGTATTCCGCTAGTATATTATATTCATTTCTAAACCGGACAGTCTGAACCAGGGGACAGCGCTGGCGACCGCGACTTGCCTCGTAGCTAGGAGGTGAAGCCGTCACGCTGCGGCATGAGTGTCGACAGGCTTGGCCACGGCAGCGGTGCCACCTCTGTGCGTTAAGGATGTCAATGCACCCGTTCCCGGGTTCCCCGCGGAGAAATCCTCTATTAGAGGACAAAAATGGTATAGTTTTACTCTCCGTGAGGATGTAGCTGGGATAAAACAAATCCTCATCAGGAATCACGGGGCAGGGGACGTCCCCTGTTCCCATTCCTCGCTGCACTGCAAGCCACCACGTACAGCCCACGATAGCCCAATAAGCAGCCCCTGTTCCCCGCTCCACCACAAGCCACCACGTACAGCCCACAGCAAGGCCCAATAAGCAGCCCAACACAGGTTCTAAAATCTGGCCTATATAAATAGCAAGCAAACCCTAAACCTTATCCTATTGCCATTCCTCTCCACAGCCTCCGCCTCCACTCCGCCCAAATCGAGCCACCGCCGCCGCCGCCGAGATCCGCGAGAGGGGCGAACTGCGAGTCTGCGACTTCGCTCGTCGGCCGTCGCGCCTCCAGTCCGCTGGCCAGGGAGCCCTTCTCTCACGCCGTCGCTACCCCGTGGCCGTGGGGCGTCAGGCGTGCGTTCGTCGCGCGACTAGCGCCGTGCCGAGGAGCTGTCGCCAGCCAGCCACGCTGCCGTGTCTTCGCCCCCAACACCGACGGCAAGGATCCAAGGTTAGAACACCAAGCAACTTTTTCCTCACACCTTGCGCGTAGATCTAGTCTGCATGAACGCCTGGTCGAGTTTGTTTGTCTACCT
Source organism: Alloteropsis semialata (assembly GCA_004135705.1). Lineage (NCBI taxonomy): Eukaryota > Viridiplantae > Streptophyta > Magnoliopsida > Poales > Poaceae > Alloteropsis > Alloteropsis semialata. The sequence goes on along the minus strand of CM014273.1, from coordinate 7,638,938 downwards.
TCCATATTTGTTGTGTCGAGTGACTAACCTAACTCCGGCGGTCCTCATAAGAGACGCCGCTTCAGACGCTCTGTTGCCACGTGCTGCAAGCGCAGCAGCAGCCGCGCCCGCCTATACAGCTGTTCCAACTACTCCTTTGTGTTTGTGTTGTTATGTGACCATGATGCCATGAACTTGTAAACATGTTGGGTGTGGCTATGCATTTGTAAGAAGTGCAGCCATGCTGGTGTGCTTGTGCCTGCCTGGTACAGGTACTGCAGTACTCCTGTGCTATGTGGTTATGGGCTGTGGCCAAGACTTAATTCCTTTTGTTGTTGTGGTTAGCTGGTTGCCTGGTTGTGCTTCTGCACTTGTGCAATATGCACTCATGAGCTGATAATGTGTGAACCATTTGATGTAGTGGACCAGTGATCCTTTTAACTTATTTGTTGCTTAAACCTTGCTATTAATCTTGTTTTTGGCATGCTACTGTGATACGTAACTGTAAAATGTTCGTCAAGTCTGATGTAGAGGGGACGCGGACCCCGTCGGGGATGGATTCCCCGCTCAGGGACGGGGATGGGAAAATTTCGTCCCCCGCAAGTGCTGGCGAGGGTGGGAACGGGGAAAATTCCTCCCCGCGGGGACAGGGATGGTGAGTCGACCCCTGACAGGGAATTCCCTGTTAACATCCCTATCTATGCGTTGCTCACTGTTGGAGGCCAAGCTAGTGTTGCTGGGCCCTGGACACGGAGAATATGGGTGAGACCGTTCAACGCTAGGAAGGATGGACGAGAGCAGAGCATCAACAAGAGCATATGAGAGCAATTTAGTGTAGGGACGGTTGGCATTTGGCAACGAGTAGCATCACTTTACATGATGAAATCGGGCTGGATTAGGTAGGGGATGATGGATGGGGAAATTGGGCAGTCAATTTATACGGCTCCACCGGTGCAGGACGAACTCATGCGAGCAACCAAACACACCCTAAGCAGCGTTGCGGAAGCTATCTTTCTGTAATCCCGATTTCCCTTATCGAGACCGGCAGGAGCCACATGCTGCAGCTCATGTCATCTACATCGCCTAGATCCGGCGTCGACAAACTTGCCCTTTCTCGCGCCAACGGACCCGGATGTGCATGCGACTCAACTTACCAATTTTAATGGTTTCAGTTCATCTGTTTATGCAGGCAAACCGCTGAGATGTCTTCCGCGACTATGTTCACGCTGATAAGCTCAGACAAGGAGCGCTTTGTGGTGACAGAGGAGGCTGCGAAAATGTCCAAGGCGATCCGCCACATGATTGAGGACGGCTGCACTGACGGCGGCGTCCCGCTCCACAACGTCTCCGCCAAAATCCTCTCAAAGGTACTTGAGTACTGCAACAAGCATGCTGCCACAGCCGACCCAAGGCCCAAGGTTGTGGATGCCGCGGGGAGCTCCTTGAACCCCTCCTTGGGCATGGATGACGATCTGGCGAACTTCGACAATGCGTTCATCGACAGGGACCAGGGCATGCTGCAAGATCTCCTGGCAGCCGCCAACTACCTCGACATCAAGCCGCTGCTGGACCTATGCTTCCAAAAGTTCGCCGACATGATTAAGGACAAGACACCGGAGCAGACCAGAGAGATGCTGGGGATCAAGAACGACTTCACAGCCGAGGAGGAGGAGGAGATCCGGAGGGCAAACCAGTGGGCCTTCGAGTAGAGGCTGCTGGGCGTGGGCGCCATGGATTAAGAACTCGATCAATCGGATGCCCTCTGGTATGATGCGGTGGATCGCTTAGTTTGTTCAGAGCATGCTCAAGAAGACGCTAATAAATTTCTTTGGGTCATTGTCGCTTCTTTGATGCCGTACTATTATCAGTATATCCATATGTGTGCGCAACTCAACTAAAAAACACTCAACTCAATTTGGTAAATACTAGTGCAGTTGTGCACCACCCACACGGCCACACCGCAGCTCCCCACACACGAACGACCAAGACTTAGACTCGCGTCTGAGGTGTGTGGCGCACATTCCAAAAGTGAGGTCTACGAGTTTGATGGGCTTTGGGCTGGGTCGGAGGTAGCGAGCCGACGGTCTGCGAGTCAATTTTAAGATGGGCTGGGCCAAGTCCAGAACGGTTCCGTTCCAGTTCCACCCGTCCTCCCAAGTCCCCGTTCTTAGTCCGACTTGATCTGCCCTCCCTCATCATCCTATAAATCAATCCAATCTATTATCAAGCAGCTTGCCGCAATTGCTAATCGTTCCAATCAATCTGAGAAGAAGGCATCGGCGATGGCTTCCCGGCGATGTTCACGCTGATCAGCTCGGACAACGAGCGGTTCGACGTGACGGAGGCGGTGGCCAACATGTCGCAGACGATCCGCCACATGATCGAGGACGGCTGCGCCGACGGCGGCATCCCGCTCCCCAACGTCACCGCCAAGGTCCTCGCCAAGGTGCTCGAGTACTGCACCAAGCACGCCGAGCACGCCGCCGCCGCCGCCTCTGCCGGCACCGAGGCTGCTGCTTCTGCGGGCGGCTCCTCGGATGGCGGGAGCTCCTCGGAAGCCGCCGCCGCCGCCGCCTCGGGCAAGGAAGACGACGGTCTGGCGAGCTTCGACAAGGCGTTCATCGACGTCGACAAGGACATGCTGTACGACCTCCTGCTCGCCGCCAACTACCTCGACGTCAAGGCGCTGCTGGACCTCAGCTGCCAGAAGACCGCCGACATGATCCGGGGCAAGTCGCCGGAGCAGATCAGGCAGACGTTCGGGATCAAGAACGACTTCTCGCCCGAGGAGGAGGAGGAGATCCGCAAGGAGAACCAATGGGCCTTTGAGTAGACGCCGCCGCGCCGGCTTGGGCGCCATGCGAGTGCCCTCTGTCATGGATTGAATAGTCTAGTCTAGCTAGTGGATTGCTAATTTGTTCAGGGCACGTTCAAGAAGACGCTTATCAATTGGTCGATTTTGCATTCTTCGATACTGTATCAGCTTTGTTTCTTAGTCGTCTCTCAGGTTTAATCAGGGATTAATAAGTAATTTTACCTCGATCATTTGTGCCTTGGGAGGTACGGTGACACTGACACCGCCGATGGTTGTGTTTTTTTTTTTAATCCTGACGGCAAGAGATTTGCCAAAGAAAAAACTGATAACGGAAAAAAAACACAAAATAAAAGAGCAACTTAGCGGGGACACTCCCCACCAGGCCACCATCGGTTTCATAGGCACCGACGAATTTCGCGAAAGAGGAATTGGATTAGATCAAAGCCGAGATCAGTTTGAGCAGGAAGAAAGAGTTTCTCATACACGTTCATGTCCTCTCACTCACCCTCTCGTCCACTCATACTCACAGGCGCCAGCAACTTAACGCACGCGCTTAGATCCACATTGGGCCGCTAAACTTAGAATTAGGCCCACGGGCTCGCTTACTCCTTCGGGGTCCATCTTGAGCTTCAGTCGTGTCCGGCACAGCATCATCAGGAGCAGCCAGAGGGGCTGTAACAGTTCGGTTGCGAACTGCTGGATGCTTATCAAAATACATGTATTGATCATGTGTTGCTCGCTCGACATTGTAGATTGAGAAAAAAAAAAGTCTTATAACCCCAAAATGTTTGCGAGCACAAACCACACATGTGCATGGACTCCCGGTCCTTCCTTCAATAATTTCTGTGTTCCCACAAAACTTCTCGTTTTTGCTTCAAGTACGCCGTGGGCATGAGTTTCTAATTTAGGGAAGTTATATATTATATATATACACGGAAAGTTTTTAGATTAAAGAAACAAATGCCCTTAATCTAAAAACTTTCCGTGTATATATATATACACGGAAAGTAAATCAAACGAATCGGAGACCTAGTTAACCACGAGATATTAGTTCCTACTACTACTCCACGCTACACGTATTATAGAATAATACTAGAACTATAGATCGAAAAGCTTTTATAATTTCTCCTCCGCTCTTGGTGAATACACACGCAACCTGACGAAAGAGCGTTCCGATTGCCAATCTAGCGCTCGCAATTCCGCAGAGTCCGGCGACGGGAGCGGCATGAAGACGATCACGCTCGTCAGCTCCGACAACGAGCGGTTCGAGGTGTCGGAGACGGCGGCGTCGCTGTCGCTGGTCATCCGGGACATCATCGAGTACGACCCCGCCGGCCGCGACAGCATCGCGGTGTCCAAGGTCACCGGCAATGTCCTCGCCAAGGTGCTCGAGTACTGCGATAGGCACGCCCCCGCCGCGGGTTCCAAGACCACCACCGGCGGCGCCAACGGCTCGTCGGGCGCCGCCGCGAGCTGCAACGAGGCAGCAGACGGCTGTTCCGCCGAGGCGGACGCGCGGCGGCGTCGAGCGACGCCGATAATGAGGAGCTGAAGAGCTTCGACGCGGCGTTCGTCGACGTCGACCAGTCCATGCTGTACGACCTCATCAAGGCCGCCGACTTTCCTCGAGATCAGGGGGCTGCTGGACCTCGTCTGCCAGAAGGTCGCCGACATGATCAGTGGCAAGACGCCGGAGGAGATCAGGAAGATGCTCGGGATCAAGGACGACTTCCCACAGGTGGTGGAGGAGGAGGAGAACCAATGCTTCTAAGAGTAGAGCTGGTCGGAGGCTGAGGCCGCAGTGGATCTACCATTACTACTATCTCATGATTAGTTGATGATGAGTTTGTACTTGAGGCATGCTAATTTAGTAAGCTCTTGGCTTAGCTGAATAGAGGCGGTCTTTTTCCTGGATCGATGTTGAGGAAGAGCCTTGTTGCTCCAAAAGATGCTCAGGAGTCATCAACTACTAAATTACAGGCCCGGGTATCCAAAGGAAAAATGAACATAAAATGTTTGACACCATGCAAAACATAACGAGCTCCAAAATAAATTTAGTGGTAGATCTAATTATGCTCGTGCGATATCATAAATGTTATTCATCTTTCCATGATCAATACATAGTACGGCGGACCGTTCGAGTCCCAAATCCTAAAAATTCCCCGATATGATTTTAGCGTATCAGATCTAGACAAAGAAAAACAAACAAAGTCGCCACAATGTTTATACAATGCACCACGTGTCAATATTCTTGCTGATAGATCCGATAGCTCAATGCTATTCGTCTTTCCATAATTTTAGTCAAACATAAAATATGTATTTTTTTTGTTAGAATAGGATAAACTCATTTGTTCTTATATTTGTGAATGCGGGGATATGCTTGAGCTCTCCATTAGGTTGTGCACATGGTCATGGCGCTAATGCCGGCCTGCCGGTGACGGAGAAGGCCAGAATTAGAGGTGGGCTGCATACACCACTGTTGCCTGAATAATTTGTGCACGAAAGGTTGAGAGACGGACCCCACACAGGTCCGCTGTTGCTTGAAAAATTACAGGACATATCAGGTTTAAGATGTTGTAGTATCGGGATCGGCCCAGAAAAGTGGTTGTAGACATCAATAAACCATGGGTCGCATTACAATTTATAGTAGTAAACCTATCTAGCTTCTGAAAGCCAATTTCTAACTTTGCTTTTGGGCGCTTGAAGGTTCGTGTGACCGCGGGGCCGCACGATCTTCGTCTTTCTCCTCCGGATGTTTTTCTCTCGTGTTCTCTCTCTCACTCGCGTCGCTACCTAAGGGGTGGGGTGCGGCCGGGGCGCCGATGGCGAGGTCGTTGTGCGGCAGGGCAGGTGATCGAGGCGGCAGGGTGTTCGGGTTAGGGTTTAGGATTGTCCGAGGTGGAGCTCTAATGGTCGCGGGCCATAGAAGATGAGAGGGTGGGGAGGGAGGCGGCGATGATGGTTTGGCTAGAGGCACTAGAGCCCCCGGTGAGCGGTGCTGGCGGTGGAGGTGAAGAGGTCGACCACGTTAGGAAAGGTGCCCAAGCGGCGACGGATTGTGGGCGGGCAGTGCAGTGGCGAGGCACTGGGTCGGCAGCGTAGGAGGTGGGACCAGAGGTGAAGATGACGCAGCGGCGGCCAGTGAGGAACACTACCGGAAAAATCATCATTGCCGTGTGCTGGCCTCTTTGCCGTGAGTCAAGAGGCGGGCACACGGTAAAGGACCATTTTGCCGTGTGCCAGCCAAAAGGCACACGGCAAAGGCTCAGCACACGGCAAAAATCATCTTTGCCGAGTGTTTTTTAAAATACACTCGGCAAAGAAAATCTTTGCCGAGTGTCAAAAAAATACACTCGGCAAAGAAAATCTTTGCCGAGTGTCAAAAAAATACACTCGGCAAAAATTTCTTTGCCGAGTGTAATTTTTTTTTGCACTCGGCAAAGATGGGATTCAAAATACACTTGGCTGATTTTGAAGTAGTAAATCAATTCAAATAAAAAAATTTTGAATTACAAAGTTATATAACTTTTCAAGATGTACAACTTTTAGTTTGGTCATTTCTTCATTCGATAAATTCATATGAACGTTGTTCACAAAATCTATATCTCTCGTAGAGTTTCCTGAAACTATAAGAGAGATCTATAAGATTTGTGAATAATGTTACTGTCACTACGTCGGATGAACAAATGACATATATGAAAGTTGTAGATCTTCAGAAGTTATACAACATTGTAGTTTAAAATTTTTTAATTTGAATTTGTTTTGCTAATGAAAAGTACGTTTGTAGTTCATAAAATTTGAAATTTGAGTTTTTTCAAACGACCTCGGATGAAGAAACAGTCAAAATAAGAGTTGTAGATCACAATAAGTTATGAAACTTTGTAGTTAACAACTTTTTCATTTGAAATCATATAGTCAACGAAAACTAGGTGTGAATGTTCTCAAATTTGAAATTCAAATTTTATAAACGATCTCGGATGGAGAAACTACCAAAATAAGACTTATAGATTTCAAAAAGTTAAGAAACTTTGTAGTTGACAAGTTTTTAATTTGAAATCATTTAGGGCCTCAAATAAGTAATTTACACTCGGTTTAGTATAATATGATAGGAATCAGAACGATATCTAGTCACAAGTGAGAGTGTGGTGCAGTGGTAGAGGAGGTCACGCGCGAGAGAGAGGTCGCGGGTTCGAATCCCGCCGACCGCGTAGCGCGCGAATTTTCCGCGAAAAATGGCGCGACTTGCGGCTTGGGTGGTTGGAGGCCTTCCCACATTGAAATAAATTTTTTTGCTATTTGTTTTCGGGTTTTTTTGCTCAGGAAAACCGGTCTTTGCCGAGTGTTTTTTGGGCACTCGGCGAACCTTTGCCGTGTGCCCGACGAGTGGCCCACGGCAAAGGCCTCTTTGCCGGCCGCTCGTTGCCGTGTGGACTTTGCCGTGAGTTACCCACGGCAAAGGCTTTGCCGTGGGTAAAACAGCCTTTGCCTGGCACACGGCAAAGGAGAATTACTGGGCTATGGTGAGCCTAATCTATCTCTCCTTCCCGACTTGCAGTAGCTGTATAAGAGCCCAGCACCTGCAGACTCTATTCAGATACAAATAGAACTTGTATTTGGACGCGTGGAGAGAGAGGCCTATTCAAATACAGACAGCTCCCTGTCTCGCCCGAGTTTCTCCGAAGACAAATCTACTCGAAAAAAAAAACAGCTTCTGCATCGATGATGATGGGGGAATCTGATGGCAGCAGGGAGATCCCCACCGAGATCATAGCGGACATCTTGGTGAGGCTGCCGACCAAGGACCTCGCCCGGTCATCCTGCGTCTCCAAGCTGTGGCGCGGCATCGTCGGGGACCCCTCCTTCCTGTTGGACACGCCCAGGAACGCGTGTTCCGGCTGCTCTCTCCGACTCTCTCTCGCTCTAGCTCACGCACTCGCCGGCGACCCGAGGAGGAAGATGAACAGTGTTTTCGGCGACGAACGCCGCGGAGCCACTGCTCCTGTATCTTGGCTTCTCTGTTACATTGGAACGGACACGGCACTCCATCACGCAGGAGCACGCGGTACAAATAGGCCATGGCGCCCCTGGAGCTCTCCTCCACGCCTGCCACACTCGCCATGATCCGTGGCTCTCGCTCGACGTCGTGGCATCTCTTTCGCCCGGACGACTCGGCCACGCCAACCGATCAGCGACACGCACGCCACCTCCTCTAACCAACACTACCGCGTCTTCCGCAGCATCTCTGCATACGCGAGCTAGACTCGATCTCCCTAAACTCGTACGTGACACACACACGTACAATACGTGACACAACCACGTACACGAACATGATTCAGTCAGGTTTATTCCTAACAATCACCCCCTAAACCTGACTTCTTGTTGCCGGAGTTGCTGCAGCTGTCGTCGTCTTCATCGCCGCCGGCCGCCGCTACGGCCTCCCGACTTGACGCAGCCACCTCCGCATACTTCTCTGCAGCACGTCGCCGGCGCCCTGTGCCGACCTGCACGCGCCAACCTGCAGCCGACCTGTTTGCACGTCGCCGACCTGCGCGCGCCGACCTGCGTCACGCTCGGCAGGACCCTCCGGCGACAAACGCACGGCAGGAACCTTTGGCGACATACGCCGTCTTCTTCGGCCCCGGCGACACACGCGCGTGCGCGTTAGCCATGGGAGCAGCGCCACACGCCGCTGACCCTTCTCCGGCGGCGCCACACACCAGCCTCCTCAGCGCCACACGCCGAGCACCTCCTCCGCCGGCGACACACGCCTGACGTCGGCTCCGGCGACACACGCCGTCTTTCTCAGCGACACACGCCGAGAGCTCCATCGATGCCGGTGACACACGCCGAGCCGCGCACCCGGCAGGACGACACACGCCACTGCCATAGCGCCTCCATTGGCGACCACGCACAGGCCGACAAACGGCCGGCGACCTCGCCGCACCACCACCACTGGCGACCATGCACAAGCCGACACACGGCCCGGCAACCTCGCCTCGCCGTCGCCCGCGCGCTTCTCGCCGCTGCACCACGGCAGCCGCCGCGCCGCACACCTCCACAGGCCGACACACGGCCCGGAGCTTCACGCGTCGCAGCTGCCGGCGAGCACCGCCAGTACGCCGCCGGCCACACCAGCGCGCCTTCGGCGACGGGAACGAACCAAGCTCTTGATACCAAATGTTGGACACGCCCAGGAACGCGTGTTCCGGCTGCTCTCTCCGACTCTCTCTCGCTCTAGCTCACGCACTCGCCGGCGACCCGAGGAGGAAGATGAACAGTGTTTTCGGCGACGAACGCCGCGGAGCCACTGCTCCTGTATCTTGGCTTCTCTGTTACATTGGAACGGACACGGCACTCCATCACGCAGGAGCACGCGGTACAAATAGGCCATGGCGCCCCTGGAGCTCTCCTCCACGCCTGCCACACTCGCCATGATCCGTGGCTCTCGCTCGACGTCGTGGCGACTCTTTCGCCCGGACGACTCGGCCACGCCAACCGATCAGCGACACGCACGCCACCTCCTCTAACCAACACTACCGCGTCTTCCGCAGCATCTCTGCATACGCGAGCTAGACTCGATCTCCCTAAACTCGTACGTGACACACACACGTACAATACGTGACACAACCACGTACACGAACATGATTCAGTCAGGTTTATTCCTGACACTTCCTCCGGCTCCACGACGCCGGTCATGTCGCCGCGCGGTCGTCTTCGTCGTCGGAGGCCTTGCTCGTCTCCGTGAACCGCGAGCCCGGCAGGCCCGACGAGGCCAGCGTCCTGAGCCTCTCGTCCGGCAAGCCGATGTGCCACGTCGCCATCCCCAGCGGGTACAGCCTCTCCAGCGTCTGCAACGGCTTCCTCTGCTTCGCGATGGACCACGCCCGAGCGCCGCCGGTCGTGTGCAACCCCGCCACAGGCGAGATGCTGGAGCTTCCTAGGGCGCCGCCCCTCTCCGTGGGCTACGGTCCCGCCGCCGTCGATCTGTCGCACCTCTTCGCCTTGGGGTTCAGCCCATCTACTAGCGAATACAAGCTGTTCCGGCTATCCTTCCCATTGTACGGCGAACATAAGATCTACATAGCCGCCTACACCTTAAGCGGCGGCGGTGGCTGGCGCCAAGGCTCCTGCTCCTCGCGGTCTTTCTGCGCAGTGCACAGCTCGCCGCCGGTGCTCATCGGCGGCGAGCTACACGTGCTGACTACCGATTACAGGAGGCGCGAGCGAGCCGCGCGAGTGCTGGTGCTCGACGTGGCCACCGAGACGTGCCGCACGCACCGTCTCCCGTACTACTACGAGGATTATCACCCCGCCTGGAAGGAGGAGATGCTGGCGACCGGCTTTGACCTCGACGGGCAGATGTGCCTCGCCGTGAACGTCTTTGACAGGGACGACCCTCGAGATGGTTGCTGGCGGAACCGGAAGCTCCACTTCTGGGTCATGACGACGCCGCCGTCCGCAGGTGAGCTTGAGGACGAGGACGAAGACAAGCTGCACTGGGATCTGCGCTATAGCTTCGACCTCGCTGACTCCTACACCTTCTCCCAGCCGAGGGCCGCCTGGCTTGACCACGCCCACATGCTGTGCTACAGGCATGGGGACTCCTTGTACAAGCATGCCACGAGTGGGTACTCGCCGCTGCAGAAACTGCAGCTCCCAAAGGCTCCATCCCCGTATTATCCCATGACGCTTCAGCCGTCGTTTTGCCGATGGAACATCTTCGGGGGTTACCGCCCCAGCCTGCTCTCCCCTCTCGTCTTTGCGTCGCCACCATCCCAAGATCAGGAGGGGAGAACACGAGAATTCGAGCACACATTGCTACGTGCCCTCGCATAAATAGTCTAAGAGATCGCCAGCCTGTTCGCTTGGCTTATCAGCCACCAGCCAGCAGTATTTTTCTCTCACAACAAATCAGCACCAGCCACCAGCCAGCCAGCAGTACTTTTCTCTCACAACAAATCAGCACCAGCCACCAGCCAACCGAACAGGCTGAAAATAGTCCAAGAGGTTTGTTAGCTGCTTGTATCTTTTCTATTTTGGTATATAGATCACATCTATTTTGATATATTTTTGTAGTTACCTCTTGTTATCTTAATGATCGATTCATCTTGATTTACGACCCTCATTTGTTTCAAACATCGTAAAATTCTTCGTAATCTAAACACCACATTAAGGATTCAAAGGTGGACCATCAGCAACAAGAATTGCTCAAGACGCTGGGGGTGTACCATCAGTAACAAGAATTTGCTCACTACAAAGTGCTTAAATTCTGGGTAGATTATGTTAGGTGTCTCGTTGGAGCGTCATGTCATAGTTTTGTCTTACGTCGAAGAGAGAGGATTACAGAGAAAAGTTAGCTCTTGATTATCCAAGTTGATACAGATGGTCAAGTTCCAAGAACCTTGGGTTTTTTTTTTGGGTCCTAGGTCCCAATCTGATTGTCACCTCGCATGGGCCCAACGTTTCTGCTCTCTCTAAAAGCAAGCATCAAAATTCCGATTGGTGAAGACAAGGATATTGTGGGGCAGGTCCAGTTTGAAGTGAAACAAGGCATGTAGGGCCCAAAATCAAAACCAAAAGGGTTTGGCATCTTCTCAATAACCTGGAGTAACCTAAATCCTCAATTGCTTAGTTTCTCCAACAAAAAGATAACCACCTTAATCAATCAACAATGAAGCACCTCTCTCTGTCGAAATCACCGTAACCAACATCTACGAGGCAGAGGCCCTCTGGCGGCGCCGGAGGTGCTGTGGCACGCCTGTCAGTGGCTTCCATCAGGTTCAACAAAGCATCCTCTCCGGCACCAGCTGCAGCCTCTCTAATGGCAGTAGCGACAAGAACCCTGACCATCTGTACAGCACAATATATTGAGAATCAGTAGTCATACGAATAACCGAGGGTAAGCATCACAGCTTGTTGTATTACCTTGCGCAGAAACCTGTTGGCAACTAGCTCAACGCACATGACCCTCATACCTTGTTTGTAATCCTGGGGAAAATAAGTGCAAAGAAAGCTCAAAACATAGATATGGAAAATATTAGATCGGAGTAACAGATTTGGTTCGAATATTCAACATTTATAACTAGTAGTCCAGGTTTAGTTCAGATCTCGTTTGTTCTGGGGACAGCAAAAAAGGTATGTGCACAGCACTACTACACGGAAATGGTGGCATTATCCTGCCCCGGATATGGCAGAGTAACTCACAAGAAGCAAAAGCTACATACTAATTCAGATAACTGCAGTCTATTAAATAAATAATTTATGCTGCTCTCACCTCATTAGAAGAATATAGTTTGGCCACTGCAGCTCGAGAATGGAACATGAAACATTCTGTAGGTGGGCCACTGAAAAAACGATAGAACATTTATAGCAGCAATTAGTTTATTGAGCTTCAGAAAAAATGAGCCACATAAAAGGAGCATATTGCTCTCTTCAGATGACAGGTGGTTATGAGTATGGCAGACAATTTCCAGAAGGTTCTGATGAACATCTATGTCAGGATTAGATAATAAAACCACAGGATATGCATTAAGAAAGATCCAGCTGCTAGAGATTAAACCGCCAGAAACCAATTTTGTACTTACAAATGAAACACATGTGATGAATTTATGGTTGGATGAAACTTACACACTTCGGGAAGCTTGCGTGTCACGTGCAAACATCTTGTACGATAATGTCTTTCCAGCAAGTTTTCTAAGGATTTCGTCAACCTTGGCCACATCAAAGCTCTGAGGTTTTATATTGTGCTCAGAATTCTCTAGTACTTTGGAGGAGTGTTCTTCCCCTAAAATCAGTTTAGCATCCGCATCAAGAGGAAAAATATACATGTATCTCCTCCATTTGGCTGCAAAGTTAGGATGAAACTCACGTGCGACCTGCAAATTGTGTCAGCAGTTAATACTCAGAATAACATCATTCGCCCGAGGTCATGGCATTCTCAGAACTTTCAACACCAAAATAAACTGCTGTAATACTGATGTATGATCAAATCACGCGTCAATATGGAATGCAGACATCACTAGAATCATAAGTATCAGGTGCATTGATATATTCTGCAAAAGGGTGAAAAAAGTACCTCTGACACATGCAATGGTTTTAGTTTATCTGGAGCTGCCTCGTTTATTGCGTATTTAATATCTCCAGATTTCACATCCTTTCTCCATGTATCTATGGAAACATTCAGTAAATATAAGATGTCAATCACCAGGAGAAGCGCCAGATATAGAAAAGTCAGTCAAGAGATGTTTGATTTGCTGGATAATACATTTTAAAATGTGATTAAATTAGCCATAAAAACAATGAAAGCAACAATATCTGTATTCTCAAGGTTAACTAACAAAATGAGCAAACTTGCTGAAGAGCAGTCACCCCTTTGTCGGTGCGCCCAGCAACAACGGCACAGCCTTCTATCGGCAAAGATCTTGCTTCAAGCTGTTTAGCTTTTCTCTCATCAACAAATTGTCCAAGATGTTTCTCTACTAACCTGCAATCAATAAAAGTAAAATATTAGCAGTGATTGTATCAAATTACATGTGAATGGAGAGTGATAGATTGAACAAATTACCCCTGAACAGTATTGAGTTCAGGCTGCTTCTGCCAGCCATCGAATGACCCCCCATGGTATGAAAGAACAATTTTGAATGTTACTCTTTCCCACCTTCCTCCACGACCTTTGGAGGAAAGAGTTGCTGTTTGTTTCCCTGAAGGTGCTAGGTAATTCTCTCCAGTAGTATCCAGGATGTAATCTTTCTGTGGAAGAGAAATTTGAATGAGTTTCTCAAATCAAAATATGTGAACAATTCTTTTAAGAAAACATAGCATATGCATCTATGTAAATCCCGATTATTCCTGGAGTGTTATTCCAGTCTAGGCACAACCGCAGTTGCAGGCCATGTATTCAAATTTTAATCTACACGAAACTTTTCTGGCCTGATTTGATCCTCAGTTTGCCTAAAAAAAGATCTATTTGCTGGATGATATTGCAATTTGGCACAACAGAAATACTAGTCAGAAAATATCAACATTTCTTTCTCTTGCAACCCAGCAAATCGGAAAAATCGCCACCTGAATATTACAAGTTGGCTAAATGTCTGTTCTTTCTCACCTCATCTTTCCCAAACAGCTTGGCGAGCCCAGCGGCGCCGGCACCGGCCCCAACGAGCTCGGCATAGAAGTCCACCACCCTGCTCCACGGCCGCGCGTACATGTACTCGTAGCTCTCCCTGACCAACCCAGCAACCAACAAAGCTCCAGGGTTCAGGCAAAATCCCTAAAATGTAGAGGAGAAAGCGAGGCGGGCAGGGAGGTGGGAGAGAGGGGCGGTTACTTGGCTGTCCACCGGAGGTGGTGGCACGCGTCGGTGTGCTTGTAGTGCACGTGTTCGTCCGGCTCCGACGCCGCCGCCGCCGATGTGGAAGCCGCTATCGCCGGCGGTGCCCTCGCCTTCGTCGCCGTCGCCATGAGGGGTCGGAACTTGGAGAGCATGTGCTTTTGTGCCGATGTGTTCTTTTCTCTCTCAAGACGGCCCACTTGTCAGTGTGTTTTCACTTTTCCAACCCGACTAAAATAGGAATATCCTTTCCCCAGAAATTATTCTTTCCCATCTCCAGAAGCAAAATTTGAGAGAAATAAGCATGCTAGTTTGAATATGGATTCTGCTCGTTAAAGGGCAGCGAGCATACCTGCATAGAACTAAATGGACATTAACAAAAACTGACAGGATATGGACGCAAATTAATTTCTCAATTTCCATGGTGGTGTTGATTTGCCGTAGAACTATTCAGGTTACAATGTAGAACAAGCATCTTTACAGGTAACTCGAACACACAGGCAATGGCAATATCAGGAGCACCTCTCCACTTCCATTTTTGGCGTGGAAATTCTCCCAGGAAGAACCATCTCAGGTTTTTACAGCGTCGTCATGGCAGGCACTGACGTTACATGCTTTCCATCACAACTCTCATCTACATACAATTGCTAATCGGAAGAACAAGAACCCTAGCGTGGCCACCAGAAAAAAAACACTTGGCTAGCTGTTCTTGAGAACATGGATGGCAGCGCAAAAGATGAGCGAGCTCAAATCGTCAGAAAAAAACTGCTCTGATGTTATATCTTGTACAAATCCTCGTCAGGAGGGTCCTGTATACTTTCGTTCCGGGAAGGGGATGCGAGCACCTCCAGGCCGAGCTGCTGTCCATCGGAGTCCGGTGACGGGATGTACATCTTGCACTCCAACGACGGCTCACTCTTGCTCCGGCCGTTCCCATGCCGTGTTCGCCTGCTCTGGGGGGCTGGCTTTCCATTCACAGGCGGCACAGCAGCAGTCTTTACTGCCGGTTCCTGCTTGGGCTTCTGCATCTCAACACTCCCTACAGGTTCCTTTGGGACCTCGTAGAGCGTCACAGCGCCCGTGAGACTGTTCTGGAGGAGTATGTCTTGGCATTCAGGCATGTTCTGCACTGCCTCAAAGGTCTCAACGACTTGGCTCATGGTTGGTCGCCCTTTGGGATTCTGGCTTAGGCAACGGTATGCAAGGCTTGCCACCTCAATGGCCGCCTTGGTAGAGTACTGCCCTTCCATTCTTGGATCAATGATCCTGAACAGCTTCCGGTTGTGGACGAGGAGGGGGCGTGCCCAATCAACTAGGTTATGCTCACGGGTTGGCCGGGTCTTGTCCACAGCCCTTCTTCCAATAATCATCTCTAGAAGCACAACGCCAAAGCCATAAACATCACTTCGTGCAGTCAGATGGCCTGTCACAAGTTAATTGTGGTTAACATATTTGAGCCAAGTCAAGTAAAATGTACTGATATTCATTCTTGAGAACATGTTCATTTTTCTCTTTATACTTGCTTTCTTATAATACAGAGAACTCCTTCCTTACCAGTCATAACATATTCTGGAGCTGCGTATCCATAGGTTCCCATGACCCGAGTTGACACATGGGTTTGGTCTCCACTAGGTCCTGTTCTAGCGAGACCAAAGTCTGAAAGCTTAGCATTGTAATCCTGCAACAGTGGTAAAGAGTGGCATTGAGATACTAACAGAGGATATATATTAATATCTCCAGATTGCAGTAAGAGATTTAGATGAGCATTCCTTCTGCAGATATGTTGTTCTAAAGATGGATGAGGCAAAAATGATTAAGTATTCTTTAATGGCCTCAAAAGCATGGACACATTTTGGATGTGTGGAAAATGCAATTGAACTTTCAGGTCTCAAAAACAGCACGGTATATACAGAGCAGTTTCATTGTTCAGCAGTATACTATAATGTGACTGTCACAGCATCAAGCAATTCATTGTTCAGCAGTAGAACTATATTATCCGTACAATCTGGTTGGTTGGACATCTTGTTAGAATCTTAAAAGCAGTACTTGCAATAGGGCAATAATATTAATACATGCAAACATAATAGATGAAACACGAACCGCATCTAACAAGATGTTTGACGTCTTGAAATCCCGATATATGATAGATCTCTCAGCTCCATGAAGGTACTCAAGCCCCCTTGCGGCACCCAGTGCGATCTTCATGCGTGTTGACCATGGCATATTAAGGCAAACCCCTGTTATGTCACAAGCAAGATGATAAAATCAATGAGGAACCCCTTTAATACTGGAAATATACATATAAAAGATCTTCCAGAGAATAAAGCTTGCTTGGCATATTTTCCTGACATGACACCACTTGAATAAGAAATATCTCTTAGAAGGATGTTGTTTCAATAGATCAATCAATGTTGGAGAAAATTAGGTTTGGCACATATAAGATTATCATCTTTTGTAATGCCAGTGCAATGACTGTAACCACTCACCAACTAAGATATATTAGTTTTATTTTTTATTGACCATGTTACCATGCAGGCTGTAGGTTACACTATGCTATCAGAGCAGCAACAGAAGGGTTCAAAGCATAATCACCTGACTGCTTGGCGGTATCGGTATAGTGCATAAACTAGCAATTACAAATTATATTTAAACGGAATAGTATTCTCTGCTAGTCTGCTGATTAGTCTAAAGGTGAAAATAATGCACCCCATGCAGGTTAAGCTACTAAGAACAATGACTGCTAAAGTGGGTAGCGAAAATAGGAAGTTAGAGCTTACGGCGAAAAAGGTGCTTTTCAAGGCTGCCACAGGCCATGTACTCATAGACAAGAAGTCTGTGTGAACCCTCACAGCAATAGCCAATCAATTCAACCAGATTTGGATGACTGAGTTGCCCAAGATAGTTGACTTCGGCCTGGAAACACATCAGGAAATCATTAGTGCACATATTGCAAGCAGTATATTCACATATTGTTTAATGTCAGCCTAGTAATCAGCATAGAAATGCTCATCTACCTATAGTGTTATGCGGTTTACTAAAACATAGGCAAGGATAATGACTTTCCAATAAAGTTATAAAGAAAAATGTCCTTATTACTATTTTGAATCTTCTAAATCCAATCAGCCAGGTTCCTAATGAGCATGAAATTAATACGAATTATTGATGCATATGATCAAAGCCAGGTTCATAAACAAGAAGAAAGCAATGGGACTTACCAACCATTCCTTGTCTCCCTGAAAGCCCTCTGGGTTTAGTTCTTTAACAGCAACCTGTCTAGATGGAAAACCTGCTCTAACATTTTCATCAATTACACCTTTGTAAACAACTCCAAATCCACCCTCTCCAAGAATTTGGTCTGGCCGAAAGTTCTTTGTGGCTGCCCTCAGTTCATCGTATGTGAAAATATTAACATTCCCATATCCTTCTACTTGCAAGTCCACCACATCTTTTGGAGGGGCAAGAACACTTGCTATAGCTTTAGAATCAGATTTAGACTTCCTCAGACCATCTGGTCCAGCAGCTTCAGCTGATAGAAATTCAAGAAGCAAATTCATCAGGAGAGAATAAAAGTTGTACATATAGACATATAGTCAATGCATATCTTAAATAGGAAACAGAGAATTATGATGTCATCCTTGGGTCCCAGGAGATTTTTTTTAATTAACAATGATCCCATGAAGTGAATGGCAATGCCTAATTTACTAAGTTGCGCAATATGCAAAGAAGAAGACACCACATCTTTAACCACTGTACAGTCATGCAATACTACAGTCAGAAGTCTTAAGGGAGCATCTGTGGTCACAAGTTGCCATCAGCAGGACAGAATGTGTTATATGCCATATCTTCCCTTCCATTTCTGGATAAAACAACTTCTACTAAAACCTTTTGAAGAAGCACAGCTGTACACAAACAAATCCACTCTATCCAATAATTGGTTAATTGGGACTGACTGACTTCTCAGGAATGGATTGAACCTCAAGTACCTGGTTGTCCAAGGACAGATTGTTGCAGCTAGCAAATTATCTAAGACCTTTACCTATTCAAGTTCTACACCAAAATATGAGCTAAATTTGACTTATTCTTCCCTTAGACTACAGCTTGTCAAGTTGTCAGAAACCTTGCCTCAGATTGCAATTTTGTAAGCATAGTAGTATGAGTCTATTATGGTACCATGATTTCCACAGGATACAAACAGGCAAAATTGTACCATGCGAAGCTAGAGCAAACAGAATAGAAAGGGTATCAAAAGACTATGCATGGCATTTCCATCACCGTACATGAGCTCACACAAGCACAAGATGGCATCAAAATAGAAACAGTCAACCCATCTTCCAAACACTAAAATCAATTAAAACCAAAATCAAAGCCCATTCTTTTTGCCGCAAAATCAGCTGACTTTACCAAAACCAATAAGAAAATGCTTAATTCGCAACCAAATTACACAGCCAACAACGCCAAACCTCAAACCATGAGCTCCATACACCTCCCAAACTTAGTAAACTGTATCAGAGACACCGGCACAAGCGCACGAACCTGGCCTGCTCTGGAGCCGGTGCTCCTCCTGCGAGAAGCATCCGCCCATGGGAACCCCCAAGATCGCGCCTTTCCCTCCAATCCGGCCCTACTCCCACTTCCACATCGCCCGCCTCTGGCCAGATCCAAGCTTCCCCCCCCGCCCCCCCCCCCCCCCCCCCCCCCCCCGCCCCCCCCCCCCCCCCCCCCCCCCCCCCCCCCCGCCGCACCAGCTGGCCGCTTCGTCCGACACAATTCCGCCGCCGCCGCCTGAACCGGCGCGTCGCTGCCCGAATTCGCCGCCGGAGCTCCTGGCGCGCTCCTTCCGGATGCGCGTCTTCCTTCCGCCAACCTGTCCCTCTCCTCTCGGGCGCGTGGTTTTACTCCACTAGCAAGCAGGCACTTCTTGGCCTTTATTTTCCGTGGGGCGCGTTGGAATGGAGCAGCGAAGGCGAGGAGATGGAGGAGAAAAAAAAGGCGAGGAGGCGGATTAGCTGTGCCAGAGGGTTGGAATGAGTAAAAGGAAGCTGCTTTGGATTAAATAAACGCCGCGGACAAGACAACAACAACGCGGAGCAACCGGATGTTGAGGTTGAGGGCTTGACGCTGAGGCTGTTTTTTTTTCATTTGATATTTCTTCCCTTTTGTACTAGTGCCCTGTGGTTGGGGCTTTTAGTTGATGGACATGATTAGAGCGCGGTTAGGGGCGTGTTTAAATTCGATGAAAAACTTTGCAAAATTTACTGTAGCAATTTTAAACCGAAGATTAGAAGGACTAAACATGATCTAATTATAAAACTAATTACACGGATGGACGGAAAATCGCGAGATGAATCTATTAAGCCTAATTAATTCGTCATTAGAGATTGTTTAATGTAGCATGACATTGTCTAATCATGGCCTAATTAGGCTTAATAGATTCATCTCACAATTTCACCCAGGGGTTATGAAATGGGTTTTGTCAGTTGTCTACATTTAATACTCCTAATTAGTATTCGAACATTCAAATTTACTGTAGCGATGAAAAAGTTGCCGGATTTAAACACTCCCTAGATAATCAGGGATGGATGGATGGATAGACCTTTTCTTTACAGTGGGAATTGGGTAAGGTTTTGTTCCATAGATGACATGTGGTCCAGAAACAAGTGAAATTTTGGCGTGGTTTGTTGGAATGCCTTTGATTTGATATATATTAACTCTGATTTTACATCTAGGTTTAAATAAAGTTCAGTTGTACTTGTTTAAGCTACCATGATAGTATTTGTTTAAGCTACCTTGAATTGAAACGTGTACGTTTGTTTTTTTGAATTTGTTGTTGTCTTCAAAAAAGCCTACTTTCTACACGAAATATTTCAGTTTGTCCGGCTAGCTCCTTAACAACCCAAAAAAAATTATCCAATGTGCTCCCCAAAATACTTGAACCCTGATGTCTTTTGATTTTTTTTTTTAATGTAGTCTTTTGTTTATTTACATTTTTAGTTGTATGCTCAAATGCAATGTCACAATTTCCGTGTATTCTGTGCTGATGCTTTTAAAAAAAAAACTAATTTGTAAAGTTATTGATGGAAAAAGGCAATAAAACTAGAACGTTTATTTACTTGAGAGATTATTTTTCAGATTTTAAACTTGATTATATAATCTTGAATGGAAACGAACAAGATATTTGAGCTCTCTGCTTTGGAGTTTGGAGAAGCAGAACACATGAGTTAGGGCTCCTTTGGTAGCACTCCGGACGGATTCGCTCCGGCTCCACGGCACAGTAACACGCACTGCTCTGCACTGTAGCGCGAATCTGCTCCTCACCGCTTCTTGCTACAGTCAACTGCACGTGAGAGGAGCGGGCGGAGCGGAAAAAACCTGCTCCCCACCGCTCTGCGCTACATTAGAGCAACAGTGCCCTACAGTAACCGGAGCGGGAGCAGCCGGAGCTGCACCAAAGGAGCCCTTAGCCGAAACAACACGGGGGCCTAAAATCTCGGGTGGCGATGGTGAGGGCGGAAGCTTAACATATTTCTTTTTGCAGATTAAGGTCAATGCACTTCGTTTTGGCAGATAAACTAGGTGAGTTGTCCTAAAAAGAAAGCGCAAGAAAAGAACCAGGACGGTCACTCACTCATCAGCAAGGAAAGAATCGGGGCGGCGAGGAGGACAATGTACGTACAGTACCTGCCGCCCAACCGGGGCTACCTAGAAATTTTTGCAAAATGGCCTTTTACTCGAAAGATTTTGACATTTGGACTCCTGGAGGAAAGAATTGCGGAAATGGACCCTGAGGTAGGCGCCAGGAAACCTGGCGCCAAGGTCAGATGTGTCGGCGCCAGCTGACATGGCGCCGACTCCCGCCACGTCAGCCATCCAGTGGCCATTCACGCCGTGCGTTGACCGAAGTTCGGCGCCAGCTGATCTGGCGCCGACCCATCTAACCTTGGCGCTAAAGGAGCTGGCGCCGAGCCTGGGAACTTAACCCCAGCGCGCGGCCGCCAGCCCCCCAGCGCCCCCATTCTTTCCTCCTCAGTTCGAACAGAGGACGGCTGCAGCCGCGCCTCCGCCGCCCCCTCCGCCCAGATCCTGCCGGCGGCGGGCCCCACCTCACCGGCGGCGGCCACCAGGAGCAGAGGCAAGGTGAGGTCCCTCCCTTCTCTTCTTTTTTTCCTGTTTTTTGCTTTGTTTAGGTGGAAAACTAGGAACCCTAGGTTAAAAATAGAAAATAGATGGATGAATGATTTGGTTGGAATGGAGCAGTGAATGATTTAGGATTAGAAATAGAAGTATCTTTGCACCAATGTAAGGTTGTGAGATAGTGTTACATTGCTTGTGCGTTTATTTTGAATGGTTTAAGTTTTTTTTTTATATAAAGTCATGGGTTGACACATTGTACAGGAAATCAATGGATGCCCTGTGGCGTGAGAGAAAGTGGAAGGAACGTGGACAGAAGAGTTATCCCGACGTGTCTTGCAAGGATGCGCCTGTTCCTCCCGCTCTCCCGCAACCTCTGTGTGAGTGTGGGAAGCCTGCGAAGGTCACTCAATCAATGCATCCAGATACTGCGGCTCGAGCGTACTACACGTGTCCTGATTACCGTATAAGATAATGCAATCATAGACTGTCTTACTTGATTGCCCAAACTCTCATATATTATGAAGATTTGCGAATTTGGTTGTGTTGATGCAGGACTGGGAGCAATGCAACTTTTTCAGTGGATAGATGGCCCTGAGATGGTGGATCAACGCATTCTTCTCTTCAGACCCAATTCCGCGAAGAATTATGAGACTTTCCAGCGGTGGCTACCTCCTCCTCCTAACCCACCACCCATGACAGCTGAGGAGAAGAAAGAAGCCATTGCCAGACGTATGTCAAATCCACCATTATGCAATTGCGGTGATCCAGCTGAGATTAGTCGGCAGATGCCCAACTGTCCTTGGCCTCGCACCTTCGGGTGTCCCAACCGTACAGCCGTAAGTGTAATCTAGTTTCCATCCATCTGCATTGCTTAATTTGTTGTGGTTGCTAATTTCATGTTTTACACAAAAGCAGAATAGGTATCCGGTTTGTTCATTTTCGGAATATGACTACGGTCCCAAATCTTATTGGCCTGAGCAGGAAGGGATTAGGAGGAAAAAGGGGGAAAAGCGGTACATTGACCCTGCCCCAGATAGGAAGTGTGCCTGTGGTGTAGTAGCTAATCATGGTTTACTGCCCTCGGAGCTTGGAATAGGATACTATTGCGGGCATATGGTTGGCGATGATTTGGTGAGTTCATTAGCGTGACTTGAAATCAATATCCGCTTATATAAGGTTCATATGTTTATGTTGAATGTGAAAATGTATGTTTTGTTGTTTGCAGAGTACTCGAAAGTGTGACTATGAGGCCCATTATTTGGAGCGGCAAGTACAGGATGAGATTGCAAGGAGAAAGAAGTCGGGACTCCATCCGGAGGTGCTGAGGACCTTTCTCAAGTTCCATAAGGAAAAGCAAAGGAAGGATGCGCGACAGATGGGTTTGTGGCCTCGACCAAATGGAAAGAAGAAGGACAAGCCTGTGTGGCTGAACAATTCTAGGAGGAGGTCAGATGCTGATATTCTTGAAAGTCTGACGCCGCCGACTATAGAGGCAGAGAACATGAAGAGGCAGAGGGCAGAAGAGGCACAGCTGGAGGCTATGAGGGCTCTAGTGTCAGATTTGCCCAACCCAAAGGCAAGGCAAGGCAAAGGAGACTCCAAGGGCAAAGGAGAGGTCGTCATTTGCTCGGATGATGAGGACGAGGAGGATTGGGGCGACGACGAGGTGTTCCCTGGGTGTGAGTCGGATTAGGCCTGATGCTGGAAGTGTATGAATTCCCATGTCTTTGTCATGAACTATGTTTATGTCCTTTTTCCATTTGTTGGACTCTATATATGTTGTTTCAACCTTTTTCCATTTGTTGGACTCTACATGTCTTTGTCATGAACTATCAACTTTGAACTTTGTCTGTCTGTGTCATGTTTAAATCAATCTTGTGTTCTCTTTTATGTATGTGTTTGAACTATTTGAATGTAAGACTATTTCGCTCTTGATTATTAGGTAATATGAAATGCAATATTACATATATATTGCATAGCTAGGTTAATAGGTACAATATTTAGCCATAATAGTTTCGCCGTCCACTAACCATAGGCGGCATGAAACGTCGATTAACGTTCCTCTCTCGCTCTTGACGCAATTGTTCCTCTAGTTGATTGATGCGTTCTGCCATTTGTATCTTCTCTTGCTGTAGATTGTTGATCTCTTCTTTTTTGCTCATACTATCTTGCAGCAGGTGGTTAATATTATCATGCTTCTCCGCGTTCTCCTGTTCCATGACTTGAAGCTTTCCTTGTAGATGGCCGATGTACTCTTGAACATGTTGAAAACTTCGTAACGACCGACTATTGCGGTGGGGTATAGAGACCACCACCGCAACAATCGGTGGTGTACCACAGTACACAACTGTGACACCACCGACTGTTGCGGTGGGGTCAAAAACCCCGTTCCACCGCAACAGTCCGTCAAACCAGAGACGAACTCGTCTCTGGCCCAACAGGACCGACTGTTGCGGTGGTTGCTCGACCGAGCACCGCAACTTCCGGTGGTTGCCGTCACTTGGGCCCATCTGTCCTTCACAAGACCGACTGTTGCGGTGGTACCTGAGTACCACCACCGCAACAGTTGGTGGCATCTGCCTTCACCGGCCCTGATGGCCCTACCATCACCGACTGTTGCGGTGACCATCTTTGTCACCACCGCAACAGTCTGTGGTACACTGAAAACCTATTCTAAGTTATTGAAACTCGTCCAATTCAAATGTCTTTGAGTTTCTAACTCTTTCTAAGGTTCCATGGATTCACTTAAGCTACCTAGTGCTAGAATTTCACAAGAACTTAGCTCAATTCCGCTTAGATCAGACAGACAGTATATCTCAAAATTTAGATCACAGAATTGGAATGGAAAACACAAATTGA
>CM014273.1:7585633-7613825 GCA_004135705.1 Alloteropsis semialata | reverse complement strand
TAAGTCACTAGCTCAAGTATGGAATTGCTCAAGAAAGTTAGCAATGTTGAAAGCCCTCAAGTTGACAACTATCAAAGTATGGCATTGATCAAAACCTGGAAACTCAAGAGGATGTCTTTGTGTTTATATTTATCCTTGAGTATAGGTACGCCGTACTATCAAGAGGGATGCAACATTTGCTTATTGACAAATATCAAAAGTGCTCAATAGTTGACTCATGTGAGAATAGCCTTGAGAGAGACACAGAGTGTGCTAACAAATCCCAGATCATCTAACATTGTGTGGTTTTATCCTTGGATGAAACCTTGAGCTAATTTGAGGGGTTTTTGGGACACACTCAGCTTGACCGGTCTGACCGGTCAAGGGGACCGGTCTGACCGGTGTAAGCTCTAACGGCTAGTTTTTCTATGGTTAATTTTCTATGGCCCCTTTCGCAACCTGAACAATCTGAAAAGTGATGACATTAACTTCCAACTGAAGTACACATGCAATCTTCTTCCACTAAATTTCTTGTTGCAAGTAACAAAAACAATTTTACCTGAGGGTAGAAATGTCGTGCATTGTTCTTCACCTTCTCCAAGAGTCCAAGAAGAATTGGAGCCTGAAAAGATAGTGTTTACTTGTTTAGGATACATGTTTGTACACTTTAACAGTGCATAATAGTATAATTAACAAATCTTATACACCTTTATTAGTGAGCACAAAATATAGAAGTTTTGACAGACAAGCAACTATCTCATTTCTACGATTCATACTAGAAACCCCTGGCTCTAGAAGCAAGGAGAATGAACAGTTAGCAACAGGCATGCCACACTTCTTGTGGCAGTGAGAAATTGAGAACAAGTTGTGTATTGGATTATTGGTTAGATGTAAAAAATACTGGAAAAATTGATTGAAAACAACACTGCACATCCAAAACTGTGGCAGGGCCAAGTGAGCGATACCTCTCTGAATGCAAGGAAACCAGGAATATATGGCACTTGCAGTAGAACAACATCGAACTCTTCGTGGACAACTTCTAAAGTGCCAACATCTAGAACCACCACTGCAGCGCATGCTGTGGATGGGTCTTCCCTTAAGAAGCTAATGTCAGTCCCACCTATATACTTCAGTTTGCCCCTTGCATCTTCACTTGAACTTGATCCCACCGAAGGTAAACTCCAGACAAAATCATCTTCAAGAATAAGTTTACTCTTGAGCATGTCTTGTGTTCTAAAAGACCAAACAACCAACAAGAGAGATATGAGTCAACTCCTCCTGACAGGTTGAAGAGCTGATGGAAAATAAGTGGTGGAAGGGGATGAAAGGCATACCTGATCCATTCTTGTTTCTGCAGCACCAAATCATGGTCCTCTCCTTCTTCTTGGTATCCTTGACCATCATCCATTCCTATTTCACTGCAAATTTTTGTACGGGGTTCTATATCTGTACCTTCCAGGGAGGATGACAAACGCTGGCAAATCTAGCCGCCTTCTGCATCAAATTAACAAATTGTGCAATTGGGATATTCGGCAATACGCCTCTTAAGATTACGAATTGAAATTCAAAGAATCAATGGTTCAATAGCATCGTGGCGGGCTCCCAATGCATTGACTAGGGGCTGCCTCTACTCTGTAGGCTGTAGCCACACAGCACAGAACCAAGCGCTGGTTTTGGCACAACAGGTGCCGCCCCAAATGTCAAATAAGGATAAGGAAAATATCCCCACGGAATTATAGCCCCACGAAGAAGATACTATCGTTCAGGTATTTGCTTGTTCCCCGAGGGCCTGGAAGAGACGCGAGCGGAACTACTCCCGAAGACTCGTCCATGGAGGTTAATGAGGCTACATCTCGATGCAACGTAATTCAGGAAGCGGGGAAACATGTGGCGAGAAAGCGGCGAGATTCGTACCTGATGCGGCGGCGACGGCCAACGCCGGCCGCAAAGCTTCCCTTTTCCCCTTCCCTTGCGCACTCCGACGGTCCCACCGTAGTTAGGAGAGTCGGCGAGCGACTCCCGTCGTGCCGAGGAGTCGGGGAGAACGAGTACGAGACAGACGGGGACGACAACGCAGGCACGCAGCTACTGGGCTAGAATGGAAGACAAACTTACAGCCCACAAGCGCGCGACATGATCTGGCCCGAAAAAGAAAGTCCCGGCCCAACAGTACTCGACGTATGACGTATGAGCCAGCCCACTCCGTTACGCGTCCAGCTTTGGCCCCAACGCGGGCATTGTTAGTAACCAAAAAATAATAATTCAAGCACCAATTACAGTGCGGTGTCACATTTCATCATCTCCTTCTTCCGGTGTGTCATGAACTCATGATCGTGTACCACTAATATACACCAAGCACACACAATGGCACAAAAGAGAACAAAAATACACAGCCGTCCTGTAGCTGTCTTGACACGCTCTCAGACTGAAGAATGAACCCAACAGTCCACCGCGAGGGTGTGATCATCCAGAGCTTTGAGCGAGCTCAGCTGATGGCTCTGCCAACGTACTCGACGTCGAAGAGGAGCGTGGAGTTGGGCGGGATGACGCAGGAGGTGGGCTCCCAGCCTCTGCACCCCGCCCCCTTCTCGCCGTAGGCCAGCGCCGGCGGCAGCTTCAGCGTCCGCTTGCCCCCTGAACAAAATGTACACTCATCCATCAGATTCAGTTTGTTGATTGTTCAGAGAAACGAAAGTTCAGTTTGGGTTCGGTTTGTTCAGAGGAACGGGAGTTCAGTCTGTTCGGTTCAGGAACCTGCGAGCATCGGCGGGATCCCCTCGCCGCCTACTATCCCCTGATCCCATCCTTTGATCACCTGAAGAAACAAAACAAAATCCTCATCTCGTCAGAGTTCAGGGAAGAGGCTCCATAATGATCTGCATCTGCAAATCCTGCTGCAGAGTGCGGACTGATCGAGCACGTGGGAATTCGACTCTGACGAACTAGCGTGACGGACGGACGGACGGTACCTCTCCGACGCCGACGCGGAAGGTGAGCGGCTTGCCGCGCTTGTAGCTGCTGTCGAACACTGTGCCGTCCTCCAGCCTACCCGTGTAATGCGCCTGCAACCACCCATCGGAGCAGCAGAGGTTATCAGCCGGCGTGCAGTGCAGGTCGCTACTGGTTTGGGCATCGCGTGAGCTCGTCGGCAGGACGACGGCGTACGAACGAGAGCATGAAGCGCCGAACGGCGGCACTGACCCTGATGAGCTGGCCCTGCTGGGCGGCGGCGCCGGTGCCGACGACGCGGTCGCAGAAGGCGAGCCCCGACGGCGCCACCTCGAGCGGGCACTCCCCGCCGTCCGTGGCCTCCGCCGCCGCGGGGAGGAGGAGGAAGCGGGAGAGCACGGAGGCGGTGAGCACGGCGGCCGCGGCCTCGCGACGGCGGAGGACGAGACCGGCGCCGGTGCTCCTGACGCTGGCGGCGTCTCGGCACGGCGGAGGGGCAGAAGAGACGCGGGGGTGCCTCGCGGCGCCGGGCTTCGGTAGGGTGAGGAGGAGGCGGGACAGCGGCGACGTGGAGGTGGGCGGCGCCATGGCTGCCTGGTGCCTGCTCTGTCTGCTAGCTCGTTGCCGTTGCTCCAAACTCCAACCTCCTCCAATGGATAAGGCGAGGCGGGTTTGTGATTTGTGAATTGTGATGGTGATGATTTTTTTTTTATGAAATGGTGATGATTTGGGCTGTTCCATTCTGAGCAACTGATTCCTGGACAAGGCCCAAGCCTATCTCCAGCTTCGTAACAAAAGGCCCTGGTTTACTAGGCCCATAAACGCCAGCAAGTACGGGCCCACCAACTGTGGTCTAGTGGTACGAAGCCTTCGTCGCGAAATCCGAGCCCACGACACCGCGACACGCGCGGCACGATGTAGCCGCCGGGTTCGTCGGGTCAGGCAGCCGCCGCCGCCGCCCGGCCGCCGGTGGGCTCCGCCCTAAAATCCCGGCCACTACCGCGACGCCTCGCGTGGCCGGTCCCGGCCGGCCGGCCGACCAGGCGGGGAGTAAAAGTGGGCAGGTTCCGGTCGGTTTCACGCGCGCCGCGGCCGCACACTCCCGCGCCCCGCCGCTCGCATGTGCGCGCGCGTGCGCGGCTCCTGCACGCGCGCCTGCCGGTCGGCCTGACGAGGCCCGAGCCGCGACGGCCGGCGACGAGGACGGCCACGTTTCCTCCGGCCCGGAGCGCGACACCAATCACGCTCCGGTGATCGCGGCGGGGAACACACATGGACGCGCCACGGCAGCAGTTATTCGGTTGACAAACAGGTTACAGGTAAGCCTGGAACGGTTAGGCCCAACACGAGCACAAGAGATTTTTTTATTCAAAAATATCTTCTACGTAGTCAAGTTCTTCACCTCCTCCTCGTCCGGTTTGGAAGAGGAGAAGTTTTGTACGCTCATGATTGGCGTGATTCAGTGTTCCAAAACACATGCGCCAAGGGAATTGCGAGCTTGGAGTAACAGTGTCACTAGTATCGGCATGGAGTCGTTCACCTGCTCAATCTTCTCTCGCGCGCGCTTTAGGTGGCTCCTGCAGCTTGCCAAGACCAGCGAGTCGTCACTGTTGCCGCTGCCACCGCTGCTACAGTGTCGCTCGCCGTGCATCCTCGTGAAGTCAGCTAGCTGCCTGCGACCGGCACCACTCCAACCAGTCCACTGGAGCTCGACGCGACGCAACAGCAGCGCCATGAGTGCATGAGACCCCAAGCACGCTAGAGATTAAAAATGCTTTACGTGAGGTCAAACTCTTCTTGATCGGTGGAGCGTGACTGGGACCGAACCATTATCCAGGGAACGAAAAGTCACGGCCGAACGGCTGCGCGCGGTGCCCGGCCCGGCGGCGTTTGACCGGCGGCCTCGCCCGACGCTGACAGCCACTTGGGGTCGCGGGGTCAGTCTATCGTGGCCGGCGGCGAGCCTCTTTCTCCCTCCCTGTGGTCTGCCTCTGCCCTGCCTGCCGATCGCTGTTGATCCGTCTCGTTGGATTTGCCGTCCCATCCGCGCGTACGGCGCGCCGTCGGCCATGGGCAACATGCATGGCAGGTGAGAGCCGGAGCTTGGAGTTGGAGCTCGTCGGCGCCACGGTGTAGGGCTTTACGGCGCTGCTCGATCGGACAACGCATCCGGAACATTCGCGGCCGCGGATTGCTTGTCGCCTCGTACGGTCCAGGGGCAGCTGTCCGCTGTCTGCGATCTAGCTACTGTAGGACGTACCAACCGTGTACGTACGTACGTACAGTTATACTACGCGTGTGTGTCGAGCTGGCTAGGGATGAAAACGGACGGAAACGGGCGGGAAAACCCCTCTTTCATTTCCGTTGCCATATTTTTTTTTACCGGAAACGGGATAGTCGGAAACGGGATCGGGATCGAGATATACGGAAACGGGATCGGGATATACGGGTTCACGGAAACGAACAAATATGGGCGAAAATATGTCGGAAACGGACAGAACTCGGGATTTAAATCGGGATCAAACGTTTTAGTGTTTCATTATAGTGTGACGGCACTTTACACACACAATTAAATATACGATAAACAAGTACAAGTAGTTAACAAAACAAGGCTAGCACTATCAGTTTATAACAACACAAGTAAGTTTATTATCACGGACTCACACAGCGGCTTGCGGCGAATCCTACTATGGCGGGGGATCTAAGCTATTGGTCCATCCTGGTTAATATTAATACGGGACAAATACGGGTCCATCTCGGTTAAAAATGGGATCCCGCAAATATGGGCGGGATACACCCTCACCTATATCCCGTCCCGTTCCCGTCTACCCCTATCCCATTTACCGTCCCGTTTCCGTATTTTTCCGTCCTGTTTCCGTAGAGCTGAAAATATGAATCAAATATAGAAATATGGACGGATAGAAACGGGATTTTTTCCGTCCGTTTTCAACCTAGAGCTGGCGGCGTATTACCTGATTGATTTGCGCCTTCGCACGGCGATTGCATCCACCTGAATTTTTTCTCTGGAATTGAATGCCGTGACACGAGACAGGCGGGCACGAGTGACACGCGCGTTCGAGAACGGGCTGGACGGGCGCCGAACGGGGTGTGCTGTCCCCCCGGCGACCGTACCAGCACCTCGGCATTAACGAGCCGCACGCATCGGCATCGCCTCTCCGAACCGAACCCCTGCTGCCAATGTTTTTTTCTTTTGAAAAAAAAGCAGAACACTGCTATATCATATAAGAAGGAGAAACAAGCAATGTTTTACATAAGTTTGATATTACATAAATAACTGAAACCTCAATAAACTCAAGCAAAGCTAACATAGGGGGAAACTAAAACCCTCCGTGCGGCACAATCTCCTCTCCACATGCCATGGTTCTGATGTTGATTTCCTCTTTGATGAAGCCAAGTACCTGCATTGGCGTGCTTGCTTTATGATCAAAGATACGTCTATTTCTTTCTTTCCAAATATTCCAGGCCGTATATATCATCAAGGATGCTAGTCTTCGCCGGTTCTCTTTCACAGATGCCTGCAATGATGAGTTCCACCAGTGCTCTAAATTGGTGCCGCTTGCCGGGACTGGGACCAATCCATTTGTCCACATATTGACCTGGAACCAAATCTCCTTTGCAAACACACAATGTAGACATAGATGTTCCGCTGTTTCCGCATGCTGGTCACACAGAGGACACACAGGATTACATGGCCAGTGCCGCGCCTCCAATTTGTCGGCTGTCAGGAGCTTACTTTGAATCAGGAGCCAGGTAAAAAACCTGTGTTTTCCTTCCACCTTGGCCTTCCAAATGGCAGAACAATTAAAGGTGCAGAAGGAGCCTTTGAATTGAATGTTATATGCCGACTTAGCAGTATAGGCGCCATCAGTTGACCAACGCCAAACAATTCCGTCTTCCTGCTGTGTCAGTTGCACATCCTGAATGAGCAGCCATAGTTTAACGAACTCTGCAATCTCCTCAGCAGTGCTCATTCGCCAGAGGCCCCTTGTCCAATTATCATTGTGAAGGTCCTCTGCGACCGATAGATTTTTCCGCCATGCTAACTTAAACATGCTCGGAGCAATGTCCCTTGGCGCTCTGCCATCAAGCCAGGCTGATTCCCAGAACTTGGCTCTGTTCCCATTACCTAGTGTCACCTTTGTGCACAAACGAAACAGCTGCTTGTCCACTTCATTGCACGGCACCTCTGATCCCACCCAAGGGCGCTCCGGCTCAGTCCATTGGTACCACAACCAGCGCAGCCTTAGGGCACGACTGAAGAAATCAAGATCCAGCACACCCAGCCCTCCTAGCTTTTTCGGTCTTTGCACCTTTCTCCAGCTGACAAGGCAGTGTCCTCCATGCACATTCTCAGTTCCATTCCACAGAAAGCCCCGACGAATTTTGTCTATTCTTTTTAACAGCCATTTCTTTGGTGCAAACATAGTTAGAAAGTACGTTGGCATTGTTGATAGCACCGAGTTTAGCAGCTTTAACCTCCCAGCCTTGTTTAGGAATTTTCCTTTCCAGGTAGGCAGCCGAGCAGACATCTTGTCAATCAAAGGTTGAACGTCTACTCGTCGCAGTTGTCGCAAATGGAGTGGCAGCCCCAGGTACGTGCACGGGAAGCTTTGTATAGGGCAGGCAAACCCCTCCATCACATCCTGAAGGTTGATCCCCTCACACCTAATAGGGTACACTGCACATTTGCTTCTATTGGTGATTAGCCCCGAAGCCTTGCCAAATAGGTCCAGAATCTCAGCCACAGCTTGAATATCCTCTTTCCTTGGGTTGACAAATATGGCTGCATCATCAGCATAGAGGCTCGCCCGGAGTTCAGTGTTTCTGTAGCGCATAGGAGAGAGCATCCCATGTGTAGCCGCCAGCTGGAGCATACGCTGCATGGGTTCCATGGCCAAAATAAACAACATGGGCGATAGGGGATCCCCCTGGCGGAGTCCAGTGTAATGTTTGTACCATCGGCCCCTTGACCCATTCAAGAGAACAGCAGTGGAGCAAGTGGCCAAAAGAATGGAGATCCAGCCTCGCCATCTTGACCCAAACCCGAACTGTTCTAACACTTCCATAAGGTAGTCCCATCGCACACTATCAAAAGCTTTAGCAATGTCAAGCTTTAGAAACAGGCCCGGCTGTTTCCTTGCATGAAGGGCTTTAATGAAGTTTTGAGTATATAGAAAATTGTCTTGTATGCTTCGCCGTCGAATGAAAGCACTTTGCGCCCTGGAGACAATTCCATTAAGTTCCATACCCAGTCGAAGAGATAGCAGTTTGGCAAACAGCTTCGCAATGGAGTGCGTGAGACTGATGGGACGGTAGTCCTCAACTCGCTTTGCATCGGCCTTCTTCGGTATGAGAACAATGTGGGCAGTGTTTAGTTTTGCAAGGTGCTGGCCATGAAGCTGATAAAAGAAGCTCACTGCATGCATAATGTCTTGCTTGACAATGTCCCAACATAATTTGAAGAAGACACCAATATAGCCATCAGGTCCAGGTGCCTTTTCAGCCGCAAGGTCATGGATCGCTGCTTTCACTTCCTCTAAAGTAAATTCCTCCTCCAGATGTGCAAGGTCGTGCCTTTGCAGTCCCAACTCCAACCAGTTCAAGGTCAAATCCCTTGGCCCAGGCTGACCAAAATGTTTACTGAAGTGGTCAAAGATCGCCCTTTCCTTGTCATCATGCATGAAGCATGTGCCAGCCGGCGTTTCTAGAGAGTGGATGAAGTTCTTCCTTCTTCTCCCATTAGCTTGCAGATAGAAGAGCTTTGAATTGGCCTCATCCGCCCTGATAGAGATCAGTCGAGACGCCTGTCTTGCCCTCAGTTTCTCTACTGCCGACATGCCCAGAAATTTCACTTTCAGGTCTTTTTGGAGTTGGATTTCCTGTTCACTCAACTGCCTGTAATCCTGTGTTACATCCAACATTCCAATGAGTTGTTTAGCCGCAGACAACAGGACTTTATTGTTTCCAATTAGCCCTCTGGCCCAACTCCGCAAAGCAGCACTTGTTCTCTGAAGCTTTATGTGTAGCCTCAAAAAAGGGTTGGTAACAAGGACGCTGCGATTCCAAGTATTTGCAACCACCTCAGTAAACCCCTGGATCTTCGGCCAAAACGCCCCCCTGAACCTTGACACTGTATCATTTCCTGCTGCCAATGTAGGATGGATGAGATGACGCAAGGGGAAGGAAGCCTGACCCCAGGTGGAGTGGAGTGGGAGATTCAGTTCGGTTGGGCTCGATCCGGCTGACAATGTGTCATCACGATGGAGCAGTGAGTGTGAGATGAGTTAGTACGTACTGCAGCCAACGGGATTACCGGGAGAGGGTTCGGTCCACCTGCTCCCGTCTCTCTCTTTTCTCATGGGATAAGCTGATTCGGTACGAGGGTCGCCGGCCACGCACGCACGCACGCTTTTGCACCAGAGTATACAGTGATCCAACCAAATCACACGACGTCAGAGTTTCAGTTCGCGGGCCAATGGTACAGTTCTATTTTCTGAATCAAAAGCCAACGGTACAGTTGCCGAGTTAAAATTAAATTAAAGTGGTCCGCCTCCTAATCCAACATCTTATTGCCCTCGGTGCAGTGCCGCAGCGTCACGCAGGGGACAGTGGCGCACTTGCGCTTGCACCACAAGTGCTTCTCAAACTCGAATCGAATTGGAGCTACTTGTCGCTTTCGCCCCGCACGTGGCATAAAACAAGTGTCTTGGGAGCAAACCCCACCCGCACCGGGAGGGCAAAGGAGTGGCGTCGCGTAGCCCACTGTCTCCGCCAGTGCTCGCACGCCGCCTCTCGATAAGCCAAGAGTTTTTACTAGCCTCTTTTTTTTTTCAGCGAGCAGTGCCCATGTTTCTTGGCGCTACACTGGGGATTACCTGGAGTGCAGGGCTAGAGGTCTAGAGATAGCTCAGTGTCAACGTAATCACGCTCCTAATGCTGAATCTCTCGCGGAGTCCTTTCATCCCAGCCACGTAAAATGCGTGTGGTCGGCGACTGCGCTCGCCCAGACAAACCTGTCGGAATCGAAATTTTCACACCAACGAACACACACACAGCCGTTCGTGGCCGGTTCGAACTTGGGAACCAGGGCACTGGGGCCGAAGGAGACGCAGTAAATGAGGTGCCGCAACCGAGGGCAAGTGAAGTGAATGGAGCCACGAGTTTACGTTGGTGCCCTGCCACCGCAACGGGCAGCTGGCTGCTGCTGCAAGCCTGCAACCACGGCAACGGCAGGCAGGAGACGAGACGAGATGGATCTTCTCCTCTGGTCGTATCCCATGCGCATACGGATTGATGCTGATGCATGCAGGCCGCCCGTACTACGCCCGTGAGCCCGTCCTGGCGGCAAAGGATACGCGTGCAGCTTCGTGGCGGATCTGCCCAACGTGTCTTTGGGCTTGAGCGGCGCACGGTGAGTGACGGCCGGCCGTTCCAAATTGGCAATTTCCATGTGCGTTGGAGTGTGGGACTTTGGACTTCCCAAGCGTGCAGCCCTGTTCGGTTGGCTGGCGGCTGGTGGCTGGTGCTGATTTGTTGTGAGAGAAAAGTATTGCTGGCTGGCTGGTGGCTGATGGCTGGTGCTGATTTGTTGTGAGAGAAAAGTACTGCTGGCTGGTGGCTGAGAAGCAAAGCGATGTGAGGTTGACAGTTGAGACTTGAGAATGGGAAAACGGGTTTCTTCATACTGTGTGTTTTGCCATGCGAGTGGTACCTTTTTTTAATATTGTGATTAAATTGAAAAATACCAATATACTATGTATAGTACATACTCTAATAGTTTCTTTAAAAACCAGTCCCGTTTTGACTATTACATGTCAACTTTTACCTCACATAAAGAAATTCCCTCATTTTTTTCTCGCTAAAACGGAAAGCGAAACGTTCGCGAATTCAACCGGTGAAACATTCATTTGCTTGACTGGGAAATTTTGTTATTGGGTTTTGACCCAACATTATGGCTAATCATTTTAGCACTGAGCAGAACATTTTTTAGGGCCTGTTTGGTAGAGCTCCACCTGATTCTGATTCTCTATGGGAGTTGATTTTCCGAGAGAAGTAATTCTGTGGCTGAAAGTGATTCTCTACCAAAAACTATCAAAATCAGGGTGGAGAATCACTTCACAGAATCAGGAGAAACTACTTTTTTCAGCTCCCAGCCCCTTAGTTCATTTCAAAGAATCACTTCACAGAATCAGCTGAGAATCACTTCTCTCTGAAAAACCGTTTGGCAGGGTTATTGCTGGATTGAGCCGAGAATCAGCTCTGGGAGCTCTGCCAAACGGGGCCTTAGTTATGTGCGGGATAACTTTTCTGTCTTCAACGGAGCATCCACAAATCTGACCGACGAATATGCAAAATAGTAGTCGTTTGACTTGGGCAAATATGTTATTTTGCAATCTAGGATCTTGCGAAGTTTTGGCCATCAGTAAGTTTTCTTAAATTTTTGGACTGAATTCTCAATAATGGTGCATGCAGATTTGTCATGTAAAAGAGTATTTAAAGTTGTTCCTATGTTTTTTACAGTGGTCTACCTATGTTTTCTTTTATAGTGGTGACTGTGGTGTTCCTATGTTTATAGAAGACGCTGCAACAAAAGTATGTCGATACAAAATGCTAGTTTGTGTTGTAGGAATATGTCTCTGCACATACGTACTATATTATTTAGCTGGTGTTTGGATCCATTTGCCATGGACTAATTTTTAGTTGCTAAATTTTAGGGGCTAATTTTTAGTCTTATTTTAATGGCTAAATTTAGATGAAATTTAGCCACTAAAAAATAACCCCTAAAATTCATCTAAAATTAGCCCCTAAATTTCATCTAAAATTCATTTGTTCTCAGCATGTACTCGAGCTTTAATAAGTGCCGATGTGGCATTACTACTTATCTTTTCGAAAAAAAAGAAGGCATCCTTTTCAACTCAACCTTAAATGCCACTACATTTTGAAGCAAAGCATGATCCATAAAATTTGTAGGCCAGACATGCCATCTGGTACCGCAGCAGGCCACCGCATTTCACACTGCTCATTTCAATGCATGTGCCCCAACGCTAGCCGCCCTAGCCTTCTATTCGGAGGTGGTACCACTCGCAGTCCCAAATATCAAATACCTTAGGCACTTATTTGCAAAAAGGAGAGGAGAAAAATCCAAAGAAATAGCTGCAGTTGGAAGGGGAGATAGATTACCCTTCAACTACTGTCTAATGTATCCAACATGGATATATCCCCATTCCTAATTGCACAAAGGAAGACATCAACATCTCCAAGAGAGAAAATTCTTTCCCAGTCCAAATTAAGCTCCAAGATTTACTGAGAGGAGTAGGCACAAGACACAACAACACAAAGGACATACTGTATCAAAGTCCATGCCTTTTCCACCACCGACTCTCATTCCACACAAGGTTTTGCAAATATTTTCATCTCTCCTCTTGCCTTGTTGTAGCCTTGTAGGTCCCCTGCAGGTCTTCTAGAGGTCACTACAAAAAAGTTGCAGGACTACCACCCCAGAGGCCCAGACCTCTAGTGCGGCAGTGCCCATTGCCCGGTCCCTCTCTCTCCTTCCTCGTCCTCTCTCTCTCTCTGGACCTGCTGCCTATATGTTCTCTTCTTTTGAGAGAAGGGAGGAATAGCCGCAAGCCTGCCGCGCAAAGGAAAGCACAGCAGCACAGCACAGCTCCGGTTTTCAAAAGAACCCGCCACCCCTCTGGCCTTCGCCGTCCCCTCAATCCCCTCCCTCCCTGTCCTCACGTATTAATTTCGTTGCGTCTCCCCCATTCCTCCATTTTTCTTGGGTACCGTGCGAGCTCCAAGTACCCCTGTCTCCCTCCCATCTCGCTTGCCTGTTCGTTTCCGGCTCAGTTGGTGTAGTGTTGTTGTTTCAATGCGAGACGGCGTCGGGAGGAGCTTGTCCTCGACGAGCTTGATTGCCCTTGAAAGCGAAGTTGGTGGTGCCGGTGAGGAACAAGAAGGGAGAGGATATATGGCTCCCACGGAAGGTATTCTTCGTCCCTCTCTTTCTCCACTCTCCCTCTCCATGAGAGATTCTGCGCCGCCGCGGATACAAAGCTTGCTCCTTTTTTACTCCCTATATCTCTATACATTCGCCCGTCGATTTCACTGGGTGTGGGGGAGGGAGGGAAATCGCGAGAACCGGTCGCCGGCGATGGTGAAACTGATGGAGTTTTTCATGCGTGGACCAGCAGAAGCAGGCGAGGACGAGCGGCTGCTCAAGGATCTTCCCGGCTCTTCAGATAAGGAAGGTGAGCGGCGCTCCGTTCTTGATGGCCTTCCTTGCCCCCATTTCTGCGGCTTACAAGCTCTGATGTATCTTTTATTTCTCGATTTTGTTTTTTTTTGTTTTTTGTTACATGGAAATGTTTATTTGTGTTGGGTTTGCACCAAGAAGCGAATCAGTAGTTTCTTGTTTTAACCCCGGATTTGATTTACCGGTTCTTTACAGTTTGATGACGCAACTTTCAAGTTTGAACAGTCATTTTGATTCTTTTTTAAGAGAAGATGGTTGGTGTCAGGTTTGAGATTCTGGTCTAATTCGAAACAGTAAAGTACGTACTAGGGCGCGCGGTCTCTTGTTTCCATTTTGTATGGAGGACTGGTAGATGGTCAAATTCTGCCGAATTTCCAACCCTACCAAAGCCTCTGAAATGGACATTTTTGCTGTTTTATTTATGCGCCCCTTTCATCTTTCAGCGCCTGTGGCTGTAGTAGACAGGAACAAAACATCAGTTTTGGAACGGGGCAAGGGGTGGTGCGGATGTCAATTTTTGGGATATTTCGTATGTGTTTGTTTTCTTAAAAAATTCCGCGATAGAATGTCTCGCGTACTCTCATCTGACAGCACGTGCTTTTCAAGGCAAGCCAGACAATCTGTGTATCATTGTGTTTTTGTTTCTTGCTGTGACTTGCTTTGCACTTTGTCCCGGTCTTGATTGTAGTTAGGTAGCTGAATTTTTTCATGAATGCAAAATCAGTGCTATGGCTTACTAACAAACTTGCTATAACCCATGCTATCTCTGCAGGAGAGGATCAAGAGGATACTAATAGAGGCTCTGATGAAACAACCAAGGAGGATTGTGATAACAGTGGGTCCGTAATCGAAGCCACCCTATCGAGTGAAGATCTCAATGATAGGCATGGCAACGATAGCAACAGCCCTGAAGCTGATGGTGCTTGTAAACCAGTGCCAGAAATGGGCTCGAAGGGCAGGAACAGGGAGTGTGCCGACGAAGTGCCTGAAATGGGATCCAAGAGCAGTAATGATGACAACAGTGGGAGTTCTGAAGAAGTGCCCAGAATTGGCACCAAGAGCAGTAGCGACGACAACAGCGAGTGTGCTGATCGGAGCTCTCCCCGTGCTGTGCTAGATATCTCAGTATCAGGTAGTGTGGACTCTGACGACAGCGCTTCGGTTGAGCAGTCAGCAGAGTCAAACCACAATGTGCACTGGAGGAGCCTGATCAGTGGGCTAATACTTAGGAGAAAGAAGTCCATGGGTAGAGCAGTGACATTCCCTCAGAGATCCAAGAGCAGAGGGCTTAGAGGGTATCTGGAGAGAATGCGGAGTGGTAAGAACCAAATGGACTGCAGTGCCATTGCTCCTGAGATCCTTCCTGAGATTGGAAAGTGGAGACCATCATGGCGAAGCTTTGACTACGAAGAGCTTTGTGCTGCAACTGACAGATTTAGTTCAGGTAACATGCTGTCATGCACAATTCATTGTTGCTGTGAATGATTTAATGAATAGGCTCTGTTATTATCATTGCAAACTCGTGAGGTGGGATGTAGCTTTAACAAAAAGCTATAGATTTACAGTTGCCATGCCATGATTTCACTGAGAATGTTATTACGTGAGGGTCTGAGGTCCTAATCATGAATGATTCTTTAGGTTAATGATGAAGACCTGTTACTGTCCTTTTAGCACGCACATGCTCTTTAGCTGGCAAAGTTTAAAGATCATGCTACTGTTAATCTAAGCTACCTTTTTATCAGGACAGTACATTATGGAAATTTAATTCCTTGAGCTCTGTTTCTTATTTCCATCTTTTTAGGTGATTATTTCCAATTTTTTGTGTGCTGCAAATACATTTTTTTTGCCAGGATTTATTATTCTGCAATGCCCTGAATACCAACTGAGTTTCGTTTTATGCTGACCTTATTAGAAAAATTGATCGGCAAGGGAGGGCATGCCGAGGTATACAAAGGACAGCTTGCTGATGGACAATTTGTGGCAGTGAAGAGATTAACAAAAGGCGGTAACAAAGAGGACAGAGTTAGCGACTTCTTATCTGAGCTTGGAATAATAGCCCATGTTAACCACCCAAACGCCGCGCAGCTCTTGGGGTTCAGTGTGGAAGGGGGCTTGCATTTGGTTCTTCAGTTCTCACCTCATGGAAGCCTGGCTTCTGTTCTGCATGGTATATTCCTAATTTCCTATCTAAGTGAAATAGCCTAGAGATTTTATGTGATATATGAGGGCATATTTTTTGCAAACATTTCCAAAAGGAAAAGTACACTTTACGTTAAGAATTTTATGAGAGCAGATTTTTTACTTTTATGCCATTACAGCATAATCTTTCAAAGAAATATCTGAAAGTTCATGTGTCCGTTTCTGTATGCTTTTATATATATTAGACTCACTTTCCAAAGTCCCCTGCACCATGGGCGGCATGTTCTGAAATCGCAAGCATCACCTTTTAAATATAAAAAGTTCATTAGCTGTTAGATGCCCTTAGTCTAGTGATAAAATGGAGTTTAGCTGATCAGGTACAAAGGAAACCCTGAAGTGGAAAGTCAGGTTCAACATTGCTCTTGGGATTGCTGAGGGCCTGCTTTACCTACATGAAGGCTGCCATCGCCGCATAATTCACAGAGACATCAAGGCTTCTAATATCCTTTTAACTGAAGATTACCGACCTCAGGTATGTTTCTACTGTTAGATTACAATACTATGTTTGTTATATGATTGCTGGGGATGTCAAGGATTACAGTTTTGCTCCCTGGTGCAGATATCAGACTTTGGGCTTGCAAAGTGGCTTCCTGACAAATTGACCCATCATGTTGTATATCCCATTGAAGGCACATTCGGGTGAGCTTCTTTGGTTCTTGATCATGCTTTCTTATTATCCAGAAGACTAAAATAGTGTTGTAACTGTTGTTTCAATTTTTATTTTACATCCTCTTTTAGGTATATGGCCCCAGAATACTTCATGCATGGGATCATAAATGAGAAGACAGATGTGTTTGCATATGGAGTTTTACTTCTTGAGCTAGTTACAGGACGGAAAGCAGTGGACTCCTCCAGACAGAGCCTAGTAATATGGGTACAAAACCTACCAAACTACTACAATATACTTTACTGTATATATTGAAATCACTTCATCAGGTTTTTATTGTTTGAGGTTGAGTGAATTGGTAATTCAGTTGTAGGATAGAATGAAATGAACAGATAACATGACTTAGCATAACTACATGCTTCTGAACCCCCTTGAATTCACAAATTGGTCGTCGTTTGCAGGCAAAACCGCTACTTGATGCGAACAACATCAAAGCGCTAGTGGATCCTTCCCTCGGGAACGAATATGACCCCGAAGAGATGGTGTACACCCTAGCAGTGGCATCCTTGTGCATTCACCACAGCTCAACCACACGGCCTAGCATGAAATCGGTGAGTGAGTGTGCCATGTCTGCCAATCAAAGTGCAAAATGAGTAAATTGACCCCTGTTTGTTGCCCAAGTGAAAAATGAGTAAATTGACCACTGATTTGTTGCTTGCAGGTGGTCTGTTTCTTGAAGGGAGACCGAGAATCACTTGAACTGGTAAGAAGGCCTAAAATTGTGAAGCCCCTGATGTTTGACTCATGTGATTCAGAAGATTACACACGCTCAAGTTACCTCAACGATCTCAATCGGCATAAGCAGCTTGCCTTGGAACAGTGATCGTCAAATTGAGTTTGGACAGATTCTCCGTAATTTTGTACATCATTCACTATCTAGCTACACTGTGATCCTCCCGCTTTCCACATAGGTTTTAAAGATTGTATGGATTGATGTGAGGGATCAGTTATCATTCACTCTCTGGTTGCTGATCTATGCTGTAATTCTGCCCAGAGTTTTAGCACATGTTGTGGTTGTGGCCTTGTGATATGTCACCAGGATCGTATTGTCAGGTGATGCAGTTGCCACTAGCGACCAGTCTACTGCTATTCCTGAAATGGTGATTGGAAGAATCTTTGTGCTCTGATCATTTGCAGGATTTCTCATATGTAATGTTTCCTGGTATTAACCCAGCTGAGTCATGAGAGAATTGCATGTCTAGTTTCAGTGCTTACATATGACTCAAATGTACTCATCATGCTCCAAGGAGTTACATAGGTTTTCCAGGTCATGTATTTTACATGCCTTTGGCCATGAATGTTGAAACCACTACTGTTCCTTAAGTCTGCAAGGTGCAGTATTATGACTTCACACCGCGGCTTATATTCACC
Source organism: Alloteropsis semialata (assembly GCA_004135705.1). NCBI lineage: Eukaryota > Viridiplantae > Streptophyta > Magnoliopsida > Poales > Poaceae > Alloteropsis > Alloteropsis semialata. The sequence goes on along the minus strand of CM014273.1, from coordinate 7,596,381 downwards.
ATTTGCAAAGCACTACGACACGGCCACACTGCTACCGCAATGCGCTAGCTAAATTGACTACAAAGAAAGTTGGTTAGAAGCTATTATTTACATATAGACTGTACGTGTAGGGTTGTGATATCTGCCAAAACAATTTCATAGTACTTACATTCACTGAGAAGTACAGCAAATTTTGGCCAGAGAGAGAGAGAGAGAGAGAAGAAATAGTATTGGCCATGCAAAAGACAGGATTTCCGCACGTGCTTTACCTTATTGTATGCTACAGCGCCTGTAAAGCTGAATTATTTTTACATATAGCTAAACTTCGTATCCAGGATTAACCTTCTGCTGGACATCGCCGTAGCTTTCCAACTCAAGCATGTCCTCCATGCTCCCCAAGAACAAAGGTAACCTCTGGTGCAGCTTCACAGGCTGAATAGAGAGGATTCTGTTCTTGCCATCTGACCCTCTACCTCCAGCCTGCTCAGCAAGGAAACTGAGAGGATTCGCCTCGTAAACCAACCGCAGATGATCCCTTGGGTTCATAGCAACTCCACCATATATGAGTGTCCGGTGAAAATCAGCAACCAGTGAGCAAACATAGCGAGCCGAATACTTCTTTGGGTGCTGTCCTTTGCCTTGTCTAATTGTGTCAATGTACTTCCTTAGGCCCTCAGGCCAATCAAAATACCGCGCATCATTCACCGAATATATCTGTCCTGGCATTGTATGCAATTATAATCTTTGAGCAAAGGTAAAAGGACCTTCTAGAAGATGCAGGTTGGAAATGAGTTTTGGAGCACCATAGCAAACTTTATAAAGTTCAGTTTGTTAGTCTTTGAGCCACAGAAAACATTTTAGTGACATCTTCACAAATTACTCATGTTGAGAGTTGAGAAATTATTTTTGGTAAAACCTGTAACAATGACTAGCAACTGCTCAATGTTCAGTGAAGTATTCAGAAAGCAGCAAATTAACGAATATTGATTACACTTGGTTACCTCTTGGCGGTATTTGGAGTGAAGGATGTGTAAGAATGAATTCTCCAGTTGACCAATCCAATGTGAAGGCATGGGTACCTGCGCCGAAGCTGATACACAAGATGGTGGCAGATGAGTACAGGACATACCCAGCAGCTACAAGGCGAGTTCCACTTTGCAGCGAATTGAGCTGAGCTCTCTCTTCCAAAGGGAGATGGTCAAGCTCCACCAGCCTATTGTATATCCCAAATATTGTTCCAGTAGGTATGGAAACCTCAATGTTGCGAGACCCATCAAGCGGATCAGTAACAACAACATATGGACCATCATCGGATATCCAAATGGGCAGATCGTTTTCTTCGGATGCCAGCACTGCAACCTTTCCAGAACTCTTGAGCGATGACAATATGATATCATTCTGGATTCAAGTAAACCAAAAGAATGCTTACCATAGCTTCGCCATGAGAATGAGATATGTTAGAATATTTAAAGCTAGTTCTTGTGGTTTAGAGCAATGAGTTCAAGCTAAACAATTCAGTGATGGAAACACCTAACACTGCATATGTGATTTTGCAACCCAAAACTTTATCCTTCCATATATCCTACAATTATGACTTCAAAGTTAATAATATTTCAGACATCATCAGCTTGTTAGTTGATCTAGTAACTTCAAGCAACTTCAGATGGATATGTTTTACGGAGTGTGTACCATACTGCCAGATCAAGCCCTTAAGATCAATCTCAAAAATCACAACAATGTTACACATTCTTGTTCATGTCGCATGGAAACTGTGTAGTTAAATGCGAGAATGAGACTACCAATTAAAGAAAACGTGAGTCCAGCACGCACCGACAATTCATCGAGCGGCTTGGGCGCGTCCCGGTCGGCCGCCACACCCCCTCCGCCCGCCGCCTTGGCCCTCGACAGCTCGGCGTTGCCAGGGGACGCCACGAGGGCGGCGATGCGCTTGCAAGCGCTCTGGATGTGGGCCACGAGGACGGTGAGGTCAGCGGCCGTCCCGGCCTGGCCCATGTGCTCGAGCAGCGTTGGAGGCGACGCCGCGGCGGCCGCGGCAGCCATATCGTCCGTGGCCGCCGCGGCGAGCGGCTGGCAGACGGAGGCGCGGCGGCGTTTGAACGGAGGGAGGAGGAGGCGGAGGTGTGGCGGCGGGCGATTTGAAGTTGGCGGTAGCGGGAGCAAGCGCGGCGGGTGGTGGCCGAGGATGGGGAGGGAGGGAGACGATAACGGCATAGTTCAGCCCACGGTTGGATGGATCGTGTTGATCGGCGAATGCAATATCTAGGAGGGGGAAAATGCCTCGACCATCTTGTTGAGGTGGTCCGCCCTGTTTGATACTCTAGCTCAGCTAGAGCTAGAGTTAGTTTCTAACTCTAACTCTAGCCTCAAACTAACTCTAGCCAAAGAGGTGTTTGGATGACAGGGTTAGATTGATCAAAAAAGCACTTTTTCAATCATTTGGCTCATTTAAATCTTCTTTCCAGCTCACTCTAGCCTCAATAAGCACCTCTTGGGTGGGATAGTTTTTTTGGTGGGTTAGATGCAACTAGCCCCACTCTAACCCCTATAGTTTGGATACTTTGGGGTTAGTTGAGCACCAACTAGCCAAAACTAGCTCTAACCCCTGGATCCAAACAGGGCCAATGTGACGGTGACTCGCTCTACTTCAATTACAAAATATATGTTATTTTAATTTGTCATAAGTTCAGTTTGTCTAAATTTAATTACGTTTAATTGCAAAACACATAAACATCTGGGTAATGAATATAGCCTGTTCGGTTGGCTGGTGGCTGGTGCTGATTTATTGTGAGAGAAAAGTACTGCTGGCTGGCTGGTGGCTAGTGGCTGGTGCTGATTTGTTGTGAGACTGAAGTACTGCTGGCTGGTGGCTGATAAGCCAAGCGAACAGGCTGATTTAACGAAGTGATTTCATATTATTGTATCTTTTACAAACTTTGTCAAATTAGAAAAAGACTTACTTAGATCAACACTAAAAACAAATTACATTTTGGAACAGAGTGGACGTAATTTAAATTATTTTTTAAATATGTCCAGTTATATTGTAGAAGATATTTGACCTAATTCATTGTATTCTTTTTCCCTTTTAAACATATCTTAACCTCATGAGTGCATTTTAACATGAGTCCGAGAAATGAGGAAGCATCTCTCAAGTTATGGATGCCATCTATGAATAAAGTTTCCTCCTTTTCTTTGAAAAATAATGTATAAAACATATCTTTGTGTTGTTGTTGCCGTTGTTATCACAACCACATTCTTCTTTTTTATCACTAGTTAGAAAAAGGAAAAGCAACCACATGTTAACCTTAATTGACAAGATGTGGGTCATAGTTTTCTACCCCTCCGTTTAAAAAGAATATTCTTTTAGTTTTGTCCTAAATTATATTTAGAGTAAATTGCACCCACCATACAACAACTTGTTGCGTTGTATCATTTTGGTCTAACAAGTTGCAGAATGTGCAATCGCGTCCAACAAGTAGTTTGTTGGGTGTGTATACAGTGGTATCTACGCCACATCAATGTATTTTGCCACGGTGGGAGGATGACGTGGATCACTAGAGTTCTAACCTGCTAGTGAACATGCACATCGCAATTTATTTAGTTGGTTACATGGTTGCTAGCAGACATGCACATCATGATTTAATTAGATCACGTATACAACCTGAGTAACGTAGACTAACAAATAAAATTCACTTCATCTTGATTAAAACGCAAAGTGCTAACCAGGTGCGGTGGCGGGCATCTCCGGAAGGTAGTCTGGGCCATTCATGGAGGTGAGGACCGCGGTCGTGGAGAAGACGAGGTCGACGGCAGGCTAGGCAGCGAGGACACAAGGGCAGGGGAGTAGGCAATGGTGAAACCTGAGCCTGGCCGTAGCGCACATGGGGCGACCAGAAGAATCACGTCGCTCGCACCCGCGCAGAGCAACATCGACGAGGCTGCGAGCCGCTGGAGCGCCGGAGGTGGCCTCTCCGTTTGCTGGAGGTTGGGCGGGCTTCGAACGAGTCATCGTTGCATCTCCCCATCCACATCCATGGCGTTGGGCGTTGGTGTCTCACGTGCGTGGCGAGTTTGGATCCATGGGAAAAAGAATTCAGCGGTGGGAGTTACTGCCGTGAACTCCAAAGCAACCATAGAGAACCAGGAGATAAGGATTAAAACAAAATTAGGAGATAAATGCAGGGATTATTTTATAAAATCGATCGGCCTCACCACGTCACGCTGCCAATGTGTCCACAAATCAGCCCATTACGCGTATTTGGACCGTATATGACAGTATCTGACAACTTGACGCATCCAATTGCACGTTTTGCAACTTGTTGGACTAAACTGATACAACATAACAAGTTGTTGTATTGTGGTTGCAATTTACTCTTATATTTATTATGTTGAACTAACTTTATAATAAAGAGTTGACACCAAATAGCCATTATTATGAAAATATATCTCATGCTTGTATATTATCAAAAGAATTGGTAGATTTTCACATAATATTGGTCAACCTAAAATGATTTGACTTTAAAAAACAAAAAACGTTATTTAGGTTGGTTAGTTTGGATTCTTGATTGGTAATTGAGCAGAAAATTTTCGTGTAATGACTAGGGCTCAGCGGCACAATTTTGACAAAGGCAAAGGTGCTTGATATTTTTGTCTCTACGGTGGCATCTGTTTGTTGGGTTTTACTTTCCTGATGTTGGAAAAGATAGTTTTGAAAAGTATACTAGCCTTTGAAACATACATGTATTATCTCATGAAACATCATCTCACGGATATTAGGAAAAAAAAAAACTCCAAGCCTTCTTTTGAGTACCACAAATACAATTTTTGAGAAGCCAATTTCAAAAGCTATAAATTTGTTTCAACTAGTGGCTTTCTGTGACACCCTGGTGTCACTATTATAGTTAAGACCCTAAATAAATATAATTAAATCAATCATGGCATGCATTATCTCATAAGCATCTTGTTTGTACAAGAGTGTGCATGTATGACGCACAGTCACCTATCCTAAGGTAAAATTACTAAAGATATTTATAAATAAAAGTAAAGAGAGGGAGAGTCCTCATGTCTTTGTCCAAAAAGGTGTTTACTTGCTCCCTATTAAACCCTTGGACTTGAAACGAGACTTAGATTAGCAAAAACTCAAATCAAAACTAGCTTGAAAGGTATAAATACTGAGACCACAGCAAGTAGCGGTGCTGATTTCAATGGTCACCGCAACAATCTATGCCCTAGTGACTTAGTTCTTTGGGGTACCACATGACCGAATGTTGCGGTGGTCTGCCTTCTGCCACCACCGCAATAGTCGGTGCCCAGTGTGTATTACACATGTTTTCCAAAGCCACACCAGGATGTTGCGGTGCCATGACCGCAACAGTCGGTCGCCTTTGAAAAATTTGAAAATACTCTCTGGATTGAAAGACTGTTGCGGTGGTCCCTCACTTGTACACCACCATAACATTCCATGGTCGTTTCGTTTACACTCATTATCCGAGCCACCAGATGTTGCGGTCCTAGCCCAAGACATGACCGCAACAGTCTGTGCTCCTGAGAAACAGTAAAATTCGTCTCTGGATTGAAAGACTGTTGCGATGCTACTCATGACGCACTGTTGTGGGGCGGATCACATGCCACCACCGCAACAGTCGGTGGCCCGCGAGATGTTGGTTTTGATATTGGTCAGCACAGTGTTTCTGACTGACAGACTGTTGCGGTGCGGGTTTTACCCCACCACCGCAACAGTCGGTGCCCAACCACCGCCGCCGGTATGGGCATCTCCGGCGCCGGTATGGGCGTCCGCGTCGACTTACGTCATCCTCGGACCTCCGGAACACGTGCCCACGTATTCTCGTGCCATCTGCGTGGTCGGTGTGTTGGTGTCGCGCCACGTCCATGGATGGAGGGACGGTTCAACCACTCTCGTCCTCCATGGCTGACCGGTGAAACGCCGGGGCCGATTTCACCCTCCCTCATTCGCTCATTTATCGATTCTCCGAGCTCGCAGCTGCCTCACCTCGTCCTCTCCGCCCTCCACCTTTCCCCTTGCGCCGCCATAGCTGCCATCGCCGGGAATCGACGATTGCCGGCCGCCATTGCCACTGCACGGCCGAACTTTTCTCCTCAACGTGGACAGCCACCCACTCTACTCCTCCACGCGAAACAAATGCATCCTCTAGCTTCCCCATAAGCTCGTGATCCTCCCCGGCCCATTGCCCCTCTTTCCCGCCCCCTGCAGAGCCGCTGCCGGCCTCAGCCAAGCCGAGCTCGAGCTCTGTCTCGAAGAGGAAGAAGCCAAAAGGACCCCGGGGTAAGGAATCCAAAACAGTAGGGGGTTTTCTATAGAAATTTAGGACTTGTGTGCAAAATGGATGCTTGAATGGTGTAATGCTTCGTGCACAAATGTGTGCTAGAAAGTGGTTTATTGTTCATAAATCCTAGGCTTGAGCTAAAAATGCAAACCATCTTCAATGGTTATGTTGTTGCTAGGGGGTGAGTTGAGTATCAAATGGCTAGATTGTATTCATGATTTAGGTAAATTTTAAATTAGTAAAGTTAAGGGAGTAGGTAAGGTAATTTCAAATTTTGCTTATCAACCATGCTCATTGAATGTTTGGGTCCAACCATAAGGATATTACTTATGGCTAGGAGTCACTTGTAGGTGTTCTATCTAGATTGTGCAATAGCTAAGTCGACCGTAAGGACTCGGGTTGACCAGTCTGCCAGACCGGTCAAACCGGTCTCAAGACCGGTCAAACCGGTTCCTGTGCAGATTTAAACTTCCTAGTTATTTATGCTCCATAAAGGATTGCCAGTAATGCGAGTTGTTGTAGATATTCATGTGCTCGATTATTTAAGTTTTCATGCATCTCATGCATTCATGTACAACTCACGTAGATCACCCCATTACTGATGGTGTATACGAGATCGAGGTCGAGCCCGAGGGTGATCCCGCCGCCGCCGAAGTGAACAACTCCACTGCTCAAGACCCGGACCAAAGTCCGGAAGGGCCCAAGGCCACGGGTGATCAAGAAGGCAAGCCCCAGAGCATAACCTACTGTTAAACTAACACTCCTCCCCTTATGCCTTAATTTATGCATTTAAGTTTTGAGGAGTTAAATGAAACCTTAGTTGCATGATCTCTAGGTACCTATGTCCTAATACTAGTATGTGTAGGTCGTATAGGATGCTATGCTTAATTAGGACCGGTAGAAGTCAAGTGATTGCCTTGTCACTCGCGAGATGTAAGTTTCTACTTTATGTTTATTTATGAAGTTCGGCAAGCCGGGCTTGTGCGATATTCATGTTTGATTGAATGTCTCGCTTGCACAGAGAATTGTTGGCTAAGGCATTGATTGTGTGGCGATGTTGGTCAAGCTTTTGAAGGTACTAATCGTATGCCGGGAAATATGGTAAACTGGTAAACCTAGTACTTGATTCAAACTGACGTCTGACGGGTCTTCCTACTCTATTGGGCGAGGGGGATGATGGCGAGTGTAGCAGTGGCCGCGGCACAGGTTTGCCAGGGGCACCTGAGGTCCGTTGGGGCGTGCACTCGGGTGGAGTGGGCCCTGATGGCAGATAGCAGGGAGAGACGGTTGCCCCGTGAGGTCCTGGGTGTCTCTCACAGGTCGTGCGATTAGGTTGTCCCATGCATGGTTAAAATCAACTCGAGTTGTCCGTCCTTCGCGGTTATGCATGGTTAAAATCAACTCGAGGTGTGCGTCCTTCGCGGTTACATGAAGCTGCTTGATCTCTTTTCATACATCAGTGTGCTTGGGCCAAGTGAGTAGAATTATTGATAGATGAGAAGTATTGATATCATGTTAATCAATTGTTTTTCCACACTGATTGTTGTTGGATAGTTTGGCCAATATAGTAATGGTTAGTCTCACTCTAAACTTGGCTAAAAGCTTAAAAATAGGGATCAACTTGTAAATGCTTTTGGCAAAACAAACCCCTCAGCCAGAAAGCCTTGCATGTCTAGTATTTAACCTTGTCGGGTAAGTCTTGCTGAGTATTAGTATACTCAGTCTTGCTTGTGGCTAATCTTTTTCAGATATGGGTGTTGGTTATGAACCTGTTGCTGCTCTGACGTGGCCCTGTGTGCTTCCTGACGGTTGGACTGTGGAGCGGGTGCCGTCTGAGTCCGACTCCGGCCGCGGTGACTAGGTGTTGTGCGAGGGCTTCGCATGATATCTTTTGTTTCGACGTTTAGACTTCCGCTGCATATAACTCTGGTTTGTAATAACTAAAACATATACACTGTATTTATATAATTATCTATGCGAACCGTGTGATGTAAAATTTGTGATGAGTTGTACTGCCTGAGCCCATCTTCGAGTGGGACTGCTGCTATTTCGTTTCGGTCGAGAGAAAAGGTGGTTTAATCGGGAAGGTATCCAACGGATTGCACGATTAACTCGGTTTAAGGGCGTGGAGCACTGCTGTGATGGTGGTTCCATACTCTTAAGCCGGATTAATTAGGGCGGTCTGCCACACTTTCACCAGAAACCAAACAAAAATGCCGAAACAAGTCTAAGGAGAAATTATGTGATATCTCAGTTCTACACCCAGGTTCATCTTCTAGTATTTCCTATTTAAGCAATTTTTTTTCACCATACGATTTCAACCCAACGGCTCAGATTGATCCTAGCTTTACATGTATAACTTTCCTAACCCTAACCTCCCCAACCTTCCCTACTTAAACGCCACTACCCTATAATGTTTCCATCAAATGCGCCGCCGCCCCACTAAATTGCGTTCACCATTTCTTGCGCCGACGCGACGCATCTCTGAGCTCTTCCTCTGCCAAATCCGCACATATCTTCTTCCCCGCACCGATGGATCCTCCCTCCTCTGGCTTCTCTGTTATCCTGCCTGGATCTGGCGACACCACTACCATTGGGAACACCGTTGGTGTTGATGACTCCGCCGCATTTCTTTCGCTAGCCCTAACAGCGTGTGATGCCATTGTCCCCATCGAGCAACTTCCTCCAACCGATGTCCTTCAACCTTTCGCCGATTCACTGACTTACTGGAGTCCTTACCACAGCCACCAGCATATGTAAGTTCCCCAAAATTCTAAATTAATAGTTGCTATGTAAGTTCCCCAAAATTCTAAATTAATAGTTGCTAGTATCAAAAATTGGGAGATGGATAATAGTGGTAGTAGGTTTATTTGAAATCTTGTATATGAGTAATTTTGTTTTAGTTAAATAAATCTCGCTGAAACTTTTAGCTTTTCTATTGTCACATATCGAAATGACTAAACTAAGACTACCAGCACTGGTCATCGGTACACCAGCCTGGAGGTTGATTTTACCGTATATTTGTCCGCAGCGGTGGTCTGTAAAGCGATTGGTAAAAGAGCGGTTCGGCCTTGTACCGCTATTCCCAGCGACATACAGATTACCGCTACGGAGGAAAGAGAGTCCCGTCGCCCCAACCACCGACGCTCCTCGCGCCATTCTGCCGCCGCCCCGCGCTCGCCCTTCCGCCGCCGGCCCGCGCTCGCCTGCCGCCGCCCCGTGGAGACAGCAGCCCTACCTCCTCTCCCTCGTGCCCGTCCGTGCTGCATCTCCGCCGCCGCCGCCGCCGCATCGAAGCATCTCCGGCGCGTCCGCATCGAAGCCATCTCCACCGCCGCAGTTCCGCCGCCCTGTGGGGCTGATTCGTCGCCGGTGGCGGCGGATCCAGTCGAGGCAATAGTGGATCTGCACCGGGGAGGTCCGTCCGCAACCGTTCCCGAGGTTCTTCGGCGCCGCCGCGTCCTCCTTTCGATCTGCACGGGGAAGACGCGTCGGGGGCGGCGGCGGCAGCCTGAAGCACCTTTGCGTCTCGTCCACCCCAGCCGCGCGCCCTTGCAGCCCCGCACCCGGCACGGCCACGCCCCCGTCCGCCGCCACGCGGCCATCCTGGAGAAAGCGGCCGTGCGCAGCCGTGGGCGCAAGCGGCGGCGCCTAGCTTCACCGTCCACGTCCGAGGAGAGCTCCACCGCGCGCTCCTGTCGTCGTCGTACCCGACTAAGGTATGTCCACTGGTTGAAGCTCTCGTTGAGCCCTGAATATGATCTTTGTTTGGTGAGTGTGGAAATATTTGTAAATTGTAATCTTACCGCTTCGATGGATGCTGTGTCTGTCAAACGAAAATCGAAGTCAGATGCACAATAAGCACAATAAGCAATGTTTATTCATATATCACAATATTCAATGGTGATGAGTGTTACTACTACTATGTTAAAGTTTCCTTCCCATCTCTAGAACCATGATTATTCCAATAGGTACATTTGGTTGTGTATCAAGGATAGTAACCACTTTGCCAGGTGCAAAAGTATATAATACTCTAATACATATAGCTTTTGGATATTGTAGTTTCATGAATGTTACTTTTTACAAACATAGTAATTTGCTTTTTATGTGCTTAACTAATGTTACTTTTTACAATCATAGTTATTTACTTTTATATGTTTAACTGGTGTCGGCCCTGTTCGTTTTCGCTTCGGTGAAAATAAGCGAGAATTCCATCACACACCCTGCTTATTTTCGCTTATTCTTGCTTTTGTAATAATCCGGTTCAGAGATTTGAACTACAATAAGTGAAAATCGAGAATCGAGAAAATTTTCGGTTACCTTAGAATCTAAGCGTGGCTAAGAGAAGCAGATACAAACATGCCCGTCATTTAACTCTTTGAGTAAAGTGCTGAGAGCCTGAGAGTAAAGAATTTTAGTCTAGTTTTCAAATGATAGTATATTGCT
>CM014273.1:7574258-7584633 GCA_004135705.1 Alloteropsis semialata | reverse complement strand
ATAAATAGCAGAGCTCTGCTGAAGCTGAATAAACACTATTACATGACCACTAGCTGAAGCCAGCCATACTGATCCCCCTGCAAGTAAAGCCCATATCAGCAATTAGTACTAGTGATGGTGAAGAGATTCCCTTAAAATATTACAAGTCCACTAGTGATGGTGAAGAGATCCCAATGGTACCTTAAAATATTACAAGTCCACTAGTGATGGTGAAGAGATCCCCGCCTCATCCAATGGTGCTCAATGAGATCATGTCGCAGCTGAAGGTGCATGGTTCGGTCATGAAGCCTATGGTGTGCTGCAACAAATTCATGCCTGTCTGGATGGTAGGCGTGTGGAACAGCTAGCTCTCCGATGCGGATGAAATCAGTATTATGGGCAAGGCCTTGTTCATCCTCCACTATCATGTTATACAAAATAATGCAAGTAATCATTATATCGTTCAGTTGGCTATGGTCCCAACCATACGCGGGTCCTCGGATCACTGCAAACCGAGTTTGCAAGACACCAAAGGCACGCTCTATATCCTTTCGTGCACTTTCCTGTTGAGTGGCAAAGTATTTTGCCTTCTGGTCGAGGGGGCGCCGAATAGTCTTAACAAAGGCTGCCCAATCAGGGTAAATCCCATCGGCAAGGTAGTACCCCATGTTATAGGTCCTTCCATTGACTGCAAACTCCACAGGTGTTGAACGACCCCTCACGTAAGCAGAGAATACAGGGGATCTATGAAGAACATTAATGTCGTTGTTACTTCCAGACATGCCAAAGTAGGCGTGCCATATCCAAAGATCATGTGATGCAACCGCTTCTAAGATCATAGAGGGATGCTTGCCTCTCCCAGTGAACTGACCCTTCCACCCTGTGGGGCAGTTTTTCCACTCCCAGTGCATGCAGTCAATGCTCCCTATCATCCCCGGGAACCCACGGTTCTCGCCCTCTTGAAGAAGCCTAGCCACATCGGTTGCGTTGGGTGCACGTAGGTACTGGTCGCCAAATACATCAATGACAGCCCTACAGAAATGATGCAGAGCTTGTCGAGCAGTTGACTCACCAATACGCACGTACTCGTCAACGGCATCCGCCGGGACACCGTAAGCGAGAATGCGCAAAGACGCGACACACTTCTGAAGAGCCGATAGTCCTTCCTTGCCAGCAGCATCAAACTTCTTTTGGAAGTAGTTATCTTTACTTTTGACAGCCTCTTTAATGCGCTTGAATAAATGTCGACGCATCCTATACCTGAAAAACACATCTAATATGAGAATCTAGAGACATGAAGTGAGCGATATTCGAAATATGCGCAACTTTACCTTCTACGGAACTGGTAATCATTGTAAACAGGATTTTGAACAAAGTAGTCGGCTTTGATCTGCCGATGGCCGGAAGGAAGGTTCCTCGGCCGAATAACCTTTGGTGGAGCATCAGGTCGACGACGACGACGCGGGCGAGAGTTCTCTGCTTGCACCAGGTGATTGTATGCCGCTACCTCTGCTTCATCATCATCAAAAGAGAAAATTATGTCATCGTCTTCCTCCTCCATCATCCAGTATCTTCTCATGGACCCTGTGAACTCGTCCATGACGTTGGTGCAAGGAGGAAGCCGTGCTGGACTGAGGAGTATTGCTTTTGCAATGAGCAAGCTCGGAAGGCAGTGTGGTGTGGCCTAGTCGCCGGAGCAGCACAGGGAGGAGCAGCAGCGCCGAGGACGGCTCGTCGCGCTTGCCGCCTTGAGGCCTCGAGTACCAGCAGCTCCAACACCCCGCGAGGCCTGCGCACCCGTTGAGGAGGCCCAGCGCGGTTCCACGCCCACGCCGTCGTCGTCCGTGGGCTCGATTCCCCACCGAAATCCCTCCTGCGCGGCAGCGACCTCGAGCGCGGCGGCCTCGCGCGCCGTCGCTGGTGCAGGCCGAGGAGGGCCCTGCTCGCCTCGCCGCCCCAGCTCCCTTGATGCCTCGAGCGCGGCGGCCGCGGAGGACTCGCGCGGCGTTGCCGGAGCAGCGCGCCGCCGCCGCACGGGGAAGCAAGGGGACCGGTGCTGCTGGATGCGGAACACGGAGGGAGGGGAGGGGCGCCGCTCGATGGGGAACACGGAGGGAGGGGAGGGCGCGCCTCGATGGGGATTGGGGAAGACGGCGGGAGGGGAGGCCGCGCCTCGATGGGGAAGACGGACGAAGCGACCGAGCGAGACCGGGAAGGAAGACGGGAGAGAGGAAAATGTAAAAAAAAACTGTCTTGTGGGCCCAAATTGATGGTAGTTGATATAGAGGTTGAGATATAGAGGTTGACGGGTGCGGAAGAAGTTGATATAGAGGTGAGAATCTTGATGACTTGGACAGAATATTCCTTTTAGAGGTTGAAAATAAAGGTTGACCAGTGCTGATAGTCTAACCGCTCTATGTGCTTAGACCCACCCGCTGAAGAACCCCCGAGACCCAGGTGCGCTCCCCGCCCCGCCTGACGCCGAGCGACCTCCCACCGCCGCCGGTCCGCTGGCCCCAGATCCATCGCCTCCCCATCCACCGCCCGTATCCAACGCCGGAGTACCAAGCCGTCACCGCCTGGAGGCCCAAGCCGTCGCCGCTAGAGGCCGAAACCGTCGCCGACCGGAGGCCCCATCCATCCCCAGCTGGAGAACCCTTCCGTCGTCGCTCGGAGGTTCCATCCGTCGCCGCCAGGAGGAGGCCGCAGTCGCCGCCACCCAGCGCCCCAGACGCGACGCCCCCATACAGGTATGCACTGCCACCACTGATCTGCTCCTCTGATGCACCGAGCAATAAGCATATGAAGGAAAGATTTTGATGTGCCAGCTTGAGCGCGTGTGAGTGTCTGCCTCTGGTCTTTTGCAAAAAAAAAAAGGAAAAGGAAAAAGAAAAACTTGTAACTCTTGTATATCCGTTGACTTGTGAGTTGTAACTCCTGTATATCCGTTATAACTCCTGTATATTCGTAGGTGATCACCAACCAACATCCTAGACATCACTGATACCCTGATTCCAGTGGTAGACCAGACCACAGGCCATAACCGTATCCGATTCATTATGGGTTCTCTATTTTGAACTTCTTCTTGCTCCTCCCCCCTTATTTGTTGCAATTGCTGTCAATTGTCAAATGTGTGAGTGGTCAGCAATTTGGTTTGGATGGCGGGATTCAGGACGATTCATGTTGAATAGCACAAGGCGACAAAGGGCCTGAGGCTTGCTTGTATGTGGTTTTGGCATGGTTGTCAATTATGTGCTCATAATGGCTAATAAATCTGTGTTACATTTTTGACAGTCAATGGGTAGTATAAAGTGGCTTATCATTAGAGAAAAAACTACTGTAGAATGGCCCCTCAAAAAACAAAATTTCCATTGTAATGTAACTGTGAAGTTTTTATTTGGAAAATGTTACATTTAAAAGTACTTTGCCAACACATCTTGCACAGAAAAACTATGCAGCATGACTTGTAGGGTGACAAAAGTATTCCAGAGTGTAAAATAGTGCTTGAAGTTCACGTGCTGATTACAGCAGCATGCATTTTTTTTCTCCCGGGATGCGGCTGAAGGATTTATTTTGCTTACTCCAATGCTCTTAAGGATCCACTCAACATTGAGTTTTTGCTTACTCCACTAAGGATTTTCATTTTTGTAATACATCACTAATGTTTTGCTTTCTTTAGCAGGAATTTTCATACATCCGAGATGTACAGGGCCTCAAGATTCATACCTGATCCTAATCAGGAGCTCCTAGATGCCAAGCCATTAAGGTCTTTAGCTCCCATGTTCCCTGCACCCATGGGAGTCAATGTTAATCAGTCAAGTACACCACCACTAGTCTGTGTCACTCCAGTTGGCCAATTTCCAACAGGGTTTGGTGCGGGGAACCTTCCTGCTTTTGGATCGTCTGCTACTTTCAGTGCTAATGGTCCCATTGACGCCACCCCTATCTCTGCATACAAGACGAGATTAAACATATCACTTGCTGGTGATGATGAGCCTTACTCGGGTAACCAAACCGCAACTGAACGGAAGGCTAGGAGAGGCCGTCCTCGTGGTTCTGGTGCACATGGCTCGAATGGTAAATTAAAGCGCCCTAAGCCCACATACAAGAATTTTGTTGCTGGCAAGGAGCTTGCCTTTTTGCCATCTACGTCCGATGCCAGGGAGATTGTGGAAGCAGTTCACATGACCTTTGAGGCACTCCGGCGAAGACATCTGCAGATGGATGAGACACAGGATGCTAGGAAACGTGCAGACCTGAAGGCTGGTGCCATCATGATGGCCAGTAACATCAGGGCTAACTCGGGTAAGAGGGTAGGAGCTGTCCCTGGAGTTGAAATAGGGGATATTTTCTATTTCAGGATGGAGCTGTGTATCATTGGGCTGCATGCGCCTATTATGGGAGGGATTGATTACATGACTAAGTTTGAAAATGATGAGGATCCTGTAGCTATTTGTATCGTCTCTTCAGGGGTTTATGAGAATGAGGATGATGACACAGATGTGCTGGTGTACAGTGGTCAAGGGGGAAATAGTAGGAATACTGAGGAGATGCATGACCAGAAGCTTGAGAGGGGTAACCTAGCTCTTGAGAGGAGTTTACACAGGAAGAATGAGATCAGGGTTGTACGGGGCTTCAAGGATCCATTTTGCATGACTGGGAAGATTTATGTATATGATGGCCTCTACAAGATTCATGAGTCCTGGATGGAGAGAACAAAGTCTGGTATCAATTGCTTCAAGTACAAGCTTCTGCGTGAACCTGGACAGCGTGATGGAGCTGCAATATGGAAGATGACTCAGAAATGGATATTGAATCCTGCTACCAGAGGCGATGTTCTATTAGCAGATCTATCATCTAAGGCTGAAACGTTGCCAGTTTGCCTTGTCAATGAGGTAGACCAGGAGCAAGGGCCTGGAAGTTTCACATATACTAACCAGGTCAAATACTTGACGCCACTCAATTCTATGAAAAAGTTGCAGGGCTGTGAATGCCAGAGTGTTTGCCTGCCTGGTGATTCCAGTTGTGCTTGTGGACAGCATAATGGAGGTGATTTACCTTACAGTTCATTAGGATTGTTAGCATGCCGCAAACCAATAATCTATGAATGTGGTGATTCTTGCAACTGTTCTACAAATTGCCGGAACAGAGTGACCCAAAAGGGGCCCCGGTTACATTTTGAGGTCTTCAGGACCTCCAACCGAGGCTGGGGTCTTCGCTGCTGGGAGCCTATTCGTGCTGGTGCATTTATATGTGAGTATGCCGGCGAGGTCATTGATGAGTTAAAATTCAATTTGAATGATAGCGAAGATGATTACATTTTTCAGACTGTGTGTCCTGGTGAGAAGACTTTAAAATGGAATTGTGGGCCTGAACTGATGGGTGAGGATAGCACCTATGTATCAGCTGATGAATTTGAGCCGCTGCCCATCAAGATAAGTGCAAAAAACATGGGAAATGTCTCACGTTTTATGAACCACAGTTGCTCACCAAATGTCTTCTGGCAACCAGTTCAATATGACCATGGAGACGACAGGCATCCACATATAATGTTCTTTGCACTGAAGCATATTCCTCCCATGACAGAGCTGACTTATGACTATGGTGTTCCTGGGGCTGAGTCTAGTGGTTCAGGTTCTCCTAGAACGAAGAACTGCATGTGTGGATCACGAAACTGCCGGGGGTTATTTTGATTGGCTGGGGCTTGCTCATTGTGGTTAGTCGTGCAAACCACTTTCTGCTAGGTAAGGTTATTTTCCTGATTAGTTTATTTGTTTCATATATGCATGTATTTCCTTTGATTGGCAAAATGGGCAGCATATCAAGTGTACCGCCTTTATACAGTGTAATAATGTAATCTGGCTTCAGTCTAGACACCAAGTAGACATGAAAGTTCTGGAAGAAAAATATGGTTATGTAGTCTATGGAGTGTCGTAGGCTTGTATCACGTTTTAAAAAATATGAGTTTTCTATAAACTGTGAGCTGTAACATTTGTGAACATCTTTATCTTTTTGTTTATCATCTCTTAGAAATTTTCTGTAGTTTTCATGCCGAGGAGTACAGGGTAGAGTAAACTAAGAACAATTTGGAATTTTTCATGTCCATTTAGCGCACAAAACAAAGACACCTTGCACTATACAGAACAAATTCAGATTGTATATGACAGTTGCTCCCTAAATGCCTAGTTTTCTGACTCATTATGTCTATCAATCATAGAATCAAGCATTTATCTCTGCCCAGTACCGGATTTTTCTATTTTATTTATATTGTATAAGTTAATCTTGGAACCGCATGCAGGGGGGATGATAGTTTAGGCTCCCCTCTTTTCTTCGTTTAGTGGAAAATGCTGCACAAATTGCCTGTTCTTTGCCTGGCATTAACTAGTAAATTTGGATCTTAACCTTGTATCTTTTGTTGGTGGATGAAATCTGTCTGACATCTTCTCTTTCACTGTCATTTCCTTTGTAGATTGTTCCACCGGCCCCCCCAAGTTTGAGCTCTAAGGATGATGATGCGTCCGATGATGTCGTTTGGAATGTGAACTGCGAAGACAGAAAATTATCGTCGAGCCTTTTGATTTCCTTTGTCGTTTGCCGCACTCAGCTTGCACTCTGTGGTGGCCGTTGTGCCACCATTTGCTCTCATGTTCATGGGGGCGTGGATTGATGTATTGTTGTCCCTAATCTCGTCTAGCAGTTGCACCCGTTATGTAGGTTTATCAGTCCCTGTTTGCGCTGGACGCCTGGTTATTAGTTACCCGTGACTCGGTCATGTAAGGTTATCTGGTTTAGGATCATGTTGCTTTTGACTCTATTTCTGTGTCTCTTTGCCCTTTGCCCTGTCCTGTGCAGCGTTGCGCTTTGATCTCTGCCAGGTTCAGGTTTATGCTGAATGTTTCCGTAACGAATGCGCTTTGATTCTGCCAGATGAAGAACTCATCGCGCCTACTGTTGTTCTAGTATGTGAAGTGCCCAGGAAGGACACATTGTTGTCTGTATATTGTATTTTGGGTACCGACGTACAATTCAGTGTGATGGGGATGCTTACACAATTCTCATTATGTCGCCATCTGATTCTATCCTTTTCAACTGTCTGCTAAATTCTTTTTTGTACTGGAGGCAAACCTGGATGAGGCGCTGCGCTGAGTTGGGCCCATGGGCTGATCCGGCCCAATTGGCCCGACTAAATCTCCGCTTCCCACACAACGCGACGGCAGTTTCGGTGCTGGAGGCAAAATCCGCGTCCGCGTCCGCGTCATCAACGGCGCGTGAGAGCTGATGACTCGGAGTCGGAGTCACAGGCGAAATCGCGGGGCTCAAAAGGACCCGATAGTGCTAGGGTTGCGGGGTTGGGGGAGCAGATGTTTAGCAAGTTCGGCAAGTTGTCGCTGCATGAGAGTTGGTCGTCGCGCGACATCTGCGAGACGTGCCTCTTCGAGAAGGACGATTCGGCGTCGCGCGCCATCCGCAAGATGGAGGTCGCCGAGGGCAACGACTGCAGCAACGACTGCAAGATCTGCGGCGTCGGCAAGGAGGTGGCTTCGGCGCGCATCGGTCTGTGTCGCCATGAAGGAGGAGGCGTCTTCGGCGAAGCTCGCCGGCTGCAAGATCTGCCTCACCAAGGAGGCGGCCTTGAACAGGATCAAGGCGGTGGGGCCGGAGGCAGAGGAGAGCAAGCTCAAGCCGGCGTGGTTCGTGACCGCGGCAGAATTGATCACCATGGAGGAGGAGGGAGGGTGCATCGTCAAGACGGAGGTAAAGGAGTGCATGGCCAATCCGGTCGTGACGGTGAGGCTGCCGGATGCTTACGTCAAGAGGTTTATCAGTATGCCGACGCGTGCGCCCCTTTCTCCTCTCCCTGAAGATTACTTCCAGGAAAACCCCGAATGCCGTGAGCTTTTCCGAGACTGCGCAATCCTGACCCTAGCGAGTATCGAGAGGCAAGAGAACATCCTGGCGCAGTTCTTGGAGAAGGGGTACGCCATGATGGAGGTGGAGATCAAGGAGAAGGGCACGGAGGAGGTGGAGATCGATGACGGCTATTAGCAGCGTCAGGGAGTCCGATGGAATTGCATGGAAAGTGGAAGTGTCGGAGGTAGTGCTAATGTTATGCTGTGTCGATGGATTCTGATGGAATTGCATGGTAGTGCTAATGTTATGCAGTGTCGGTGGTGGTGGTGGTAGTAATGTTATGCTGTGTCGTCTGCTGTGTCTTGTGAACCATGCATCTGTTACCGCAAGGCGCAAGCAGTATACTCTGGTCTTTAATCTTATTGTGCAAGGTACCTATTATGGTACCATTATGTTGCTACTGAATCGTTTAAGTGATTCGGATGTTTCTGTTGATATTTAATCTGCCAGCTTGATTTTTTGTGTGTTTCTGCTGCTTGTGATTGCAAATGCAATTGCCTAGGGTCCGATAGATGTATGTAAGCAATTCCATGTTTTGAGCAGATAGTTCAATTTCGTTTTCAGCACCAGCATCTCAATATCGTCAGGTTTGTTTTATCTGGCGCAATGAGTTTCCAGACAAATCAAACCCATTGAAATCATATATAGGTACCTTCAGCATCTGCTTCCAAATTTGTAACTGCAGCATCTTACTATTACTAATTGGAGGCTCCTTTTGATGCCTCGAGATGAAGCCACCTAGGATCCTAGGTGGACACTCTAGAAAAAGAGAGAAATCCTAGAAATTCTCACAAAAAAAATCTGGCCATCAATTAAAACCCTCAAATAATTATAGCCATTAGATCTATTATATTTTCTAAAAAATTACCCACCAATACCATTATGAAAATAGCTTAAAGTAACCCCCTAAATCTATATCAAAATTACCTACATCTGCCATTACATAAAATAAACCAAAGTAACCCCTATTCTTCATCAAAATTACCCACTACGCCATTATAAACAATATTTAAAATAACCTCATAAATTGGCAACTAAATTGCCCACTACGAATACATAAAAATAACTTAAATTAACTATTTTACATATATATTACCCGTATATGTCACAGGTAATCCTACATTGGAATCCAAATCACTTAATTAAAAATATACACCAATATAAGATTCTAAATCATGTATTTCATACACTATCGGTATATTATATAGTGAGTAAGGTATATACGCATAACATGCATTGTCTTTTATAAATATATAGGGGAACTGACGACAATATAGAATTCTATATTAAAATTATAGTTCAAACTTACGGTTCATTGAATAAATTCAAAACATACATGTGATGAAAAGTGAAAAAAAGATTATAATTGTGTATGAAAACATTATAGAGTAATTACTAACAAAGATTTATCACAATCAGATGAAAATAATATCTATATATGTATTGTGTCCGAATATTTTAAACAAATGAGAGATAGCTCATAATAGTTTGGTACATTGGAGACTCCGCATTAGTTATCACGAGACACGCTAGAAAAAGGATAATCCTAGAAATTCTCACAAAAAATCAAAAACGTCAATCATGTAAACTCTAATAACCATAGTCATTGGTCTATTATATTTTTTTAAAAGTTACCCACCACTATCATTATAAAAGTATTCTAAAATAAATCCTAAAAATGTATCTAAATTATCTAGTTATGTCATTATAAAAATAATTTAAATTAACCTCATAATTTTTATCTAATTTACTCATGCATATCATTATAAAGGATAACTTAAGTTGATATTCAAAATTTGTATCTAAGTTACCACGTATGTTGTTATTAAAGATAACCTAAACTAAACACCTAAATCTTAATCTAATTATTTTTATGTGTATTATACCAAAAAGTCCAAAAGTAAACTGATATATGATTCTAAATTACGGTAATTTATCATTGTTAACATAGAAATAATAAGTTAAGGTATATACGCATCATGAATGTCACCATGTAGACCATTTATACATGTACTAGCAACCTTACCCGTGTGTTGCTATGGATGAAGACCGTTATATCATTTTTCTAAGCAAGTTAAAGTAATCAACTTGCTTTTCCTAATCTGATTGCGGTATATAATGGACTACTCCTAATCCGATCAGAGGACAAGATGAAGCATGTCTAATCCGATCGTGAGACGTATACGACAGACCGCTGAAACGTTCCTTCGTTTATATATATATGTATATATATATATATGTATATACATATGTATATATATGTATATGTATATATATGTATATATATGTATATATATATATGTATATATATATATATGTATATATATGTATATATATGTATATGTATATATATGTATATATATATATGTATATATATGTATATATATATGTATATATATGTATATGTATATATATGTATATACATATGTATATATATGTATATATATACAGATATATATACATATGTATATATATGTATGTATAT
>CM014273.1:7519420-7568693 GCA_004135705.1 Alloteropsis semialata | reverse complement strand
ATGGCCCATAGAATAGTTTATTCTGTAGCCAGGCCATCGGACCGTCCATCCTGTGAACCCGACTCCGCCGTGGCCGTTCCTGCCCCCCGCGTGCACATTTAATTCACCACTAATTACGGTCAGCCGATCATGGGAGCCACCGGCCAAAGCAGAGCATGTGAGCCGAGCCGTTGTAGCCAGGTACCCACTGTTATTTATGGAAAATGAACCGTAATTAGTTCACCATGAATAGCTCACGGTGATTTTTGAAAATCGAATTCATAGACCGCCACGTGCTTGTCACCTCTAGTGGACGGTAGAGGGGGTTACGAGTTACAACCATACATAAAAGTAGTTGTGTGCACATGCAAGCAAGTGTACGTATTTGTTACTACATCGAGAGTGCAGGTAAATATTTATGAAGTTACGAGAATCAGCTTGGACACCTAGTGCCCCCGGAAACATCACTCATGTAGTATGAAATTGTTACAATAATCGAATACCGTAATCTGAAAACTGGAACAGGAAGTCACCACAACTAGATATCAAAGATATCCCGAGGAACCTGTAACTATAGTGTTAAGATAAACTTACTATAAAACTAGTTATGAGAATTCATACGGCTGGAGATGATAGTTAGGATGGGTAGTTAGCACAATTTGGCGTCAAACTGTTTGGAGAATGAATTACTATAATGATGAGAAAAATTACAATAAATAGTAAAGAAAAAATGAATGTTCCGACACAATATGTGGCTGTTACGATAATGCAAATATCGCCAGGTGACAATTAGGATAGGGAGTTACCACACTTAGATGTGAGGCTATTCCGAGGGACTAGTACTATACTATACGATGACAGAATAATTTACCGTGACGTACTAACCACAAATCAAATGTGATTTACCGCAACCTTGTATCTAAATTCAAATAGTTACCACATTAGCATCATCAAGTTATCATAGTGGCATTTACCAAAAATGGCGCAATTAATTTACTATAAAATGGCAGGGATTGGCAGCCAATTTCTTATAAACCAATATAAGATATTTCGTGGCAGATACAAGTATTAATTATGACAATGACCAATGGGCTAGCTTATTATCACTCCAATATATAAGTAGAGTACAGCATACAAGACATCAGGTGACACCACTTATTTCACGGAAACATAAGCCTTGAGGTTTGTGTGCTCAAGTTTAAAAGTCATATACCCAATTGTTTAAACTCAAGTGGTTATTGTCTTCCATTTCACCATCAATGAAACAGCTTCTAGCGTCTAAACCCAACTTTGCAATTTGCATCACCTAATCATCTCAACCTCGGTAATAGACCTCCAAAACCATATCCTCCTCTCAAAGATTCTCAATCTTCATGCGTCAAGGAAAATTACCCTTGAAGTTCAGTTAAGCACACAATAACCAAAGAATAGGTGCAGTTCCTGGTATTCAACCTGTTACTGACACATTTGTTGACACTGCCAAAATAATGCTTGGTGTTGAATGTGTGAGAGAATTCTGTACAGTGATGTCAGGTACATCCCATGTATTTCCCCAGATTAATCACCTGAAATCATCATAAGGGGAACACTTGAGATGTGCTGAACATAAGTGGAAACTGTAGCCTGTGAAGCAATTTTAAGGACTAGCTAACAGATCTGCAAGAAGAGAGCAAGAACTAGGTATGCCGAAAAATTACTATATAAATAAATGGGTTAAAGGAACCACAAGAATAATTATGTATCACATGAACAAGCCTAGCATGTCAGTTTGCCGAACAGATTTGTCGGTTTAGCTTCCCTGATTAGTATCAATGCACTAGCAAAAGGTAGGTCATTCAGACATGTTAATTTGAAAGGTAGGCAATGCAGACATGTTAATTAGAGAAGACATGCCAAATTAGCTCCAGATCACCCATAAAAAAATATTGGCAATGTAGAAGTACTTCAATCTAAAATGAAAACATTTTTATGGGAGTTTCAAACTAAAAAACTTTCTCATGGGAATTTCAATCAAAAAAAACTCAATATAAATAAATAAGCTGGATCAAGATAATTAAACCATTCACCAGCCTACGTCTCGAGGTGCTTTAGCTTGACCTCCTCCACCTTGAGCCAATCAGAGACCCTAAATCTTGTTCGCATTTGACTTGCCGCAAAGAAAATAGTAGTGAAATAAAATAGCGATGATGAAATCAACCAAATTGAGCTGCTCAGATCGGAAGTGCGGGATTATCGCCTAATCACTAATTTGACTTCAGCGTGAATTCCTGCTACTCAACTAAACCGGTTGAAATAAACAAAATGAGACAGACTAGAATTACCAGAACAACTTGACAGCCTAATCGGCGGGGACAGCACGCCCTGCTTTCCCTTGCGCAAATGTGGTTTCAGGTTCTCACTGTGTCCTGCCGCCGGGATCTGACGCCATCGCCGGCAAGCCGATCTCGCAGAGGGACCAGGTCGTCGCCGGGCTTTCGCTAGGGCGCCAGGACTCCCGCCGACGGAAGCCGCCGCTACGTGTAGATATCGAGGGGTCCAGCCTGTTCCGCGTGGTGGAAGATCCGGTTGCCGTGGAAGCCAATGCCATAGGGGTGGGAAAGGGGCACGGGAAGTTGCCGGACTAACAGTCCAGCACCCCACGCCGCCGTCACAGGGCGGTAGCGCCGCGCCACCGCCTGCTTTGCGACAGGAAAGGAGGGGAGACCGAGGCTGGGGATGGGGGTCGCCGGATGGGAACGGGAGGAATTTTGGGACAGGATTTTCAGCGAATTAATCCGTGTGCTGGGCTTACAGCCGAGCCGGGCCGTCTCCTGAGACTCTGAGCCGCGCGGGGCATGTTGCAGGCAAGATTGGGCCAAGCCGACTGGACCCGGCCACAGAATGTCTTATTTTGTAGCCGGCCATTGAAAAGGAGTTCTGTATATATATATATATATATATGTGTGTATATATATATGTATACATATATATATATACATATATATATATACATATATATATGTATATGTACATATATATATACATATACATATACATATGTATATACATATATACATATGTATATGTACATATATGTATATACATATATACATATGTATATGTACATATATGTATATATATACATATATGTATATACATATGTATATATATACACATATATGTATATACATATGTATATATATATACACATACGTATATACATATATATATATATATACATACGTATATATATATACACATATATATATATATGTGTATACATATGTGTATATATATATACATACACATATATATACATATATATATATATATATATATATATATACATACATACATATATATATATATATACATATACATATATATATATATATATATATATATATATATATATATATATAGGCGAGGCTAAAATGCAACAAGGTGCATTTTGTATAGAAAATGCACAGACCCTAGCAAGACTACCAAAAAAGAAAAAACCCGCGCTCCCGCACCCCACGCGCCCGCCCACCCACTTGCTGCCTGATGCATGCATGGAATCTTTTTTGACTCGAAATTTCAATTCACTTTTTCTCCTAAACGGTAAGTCGGATCTGTGAACCGTTTGTTGTGTCTTACTCACAAAAATGTGCTTAACAAAACAAGATCCAACATGGATATATTTTGTGCATTTTTTGTTAGTTGCAACTCGGAAGCATATACAATTGCAACTACTAGTTGCAACTAAACTTGCAACTCAACTCTGTATGTGTTGCAACTGTATATGCTTCCGAGTTGCAACTCTGTACACAACAAATGTTTATACAAATGCAACAGATGTTTAGTTTCGTGACACAAAGACAAAGACATTCAAAAATATAACGCAACAAATGTTTAGACAAATGCAACAAATATTTATTTTTGTGACAAAGGGACAGAAACATTCAAAAATATAACGCAACAAATGTTTAGACAAATGCAACAAATGTTTAGTCAAACATTTGTTGCATTTGTCTAAACAGAAAGTCAAACATTTGTTGCAATTGCAATCGAATTGCATACAACTGCAAATCCAATTGCAACTCTGGGCGCAACTGAAAGTCAAACATTTGTTGCATTTGTTAAACAGAAAGTCAAACATTTGCAAAATCACCGCCCACCCTTAATCACAGCAAGATCACTTTTGCAAATCCCCCCTCCCACCTCTCTCTACGTGCCCCCTTGGATCAAGATCATGTGGTCCAGATTGAGGTTTGCATAGTTTGCACGGGGAGGTTGGTTTGCACCTGATACGTTGCCTATATACATATGTATATGTACATATATGTATATGTATATATACATATGTATATGTACATATATGTATATGTATATATACATATGTATATGTACATATATGTATATGTATATATACATATGTATATATACATATATGTATATATACATATATATATACATATATGTATATACATATGTATATATATATACACATACGTATATACATATATATATACATACGTATATACATATATGTATATATACATACGTATATATATATACACATATATATATATATGTGTATACATATGTGTATATATATATACATACACATATATATACATATATATATATATACAC
This sequence comes from Alloteropsis semialata, assembly GCA_004135705.1. Taxonomy (NCBI): domain Eukaryota; kingdom Viridiplantae; phylum Streptophyta; class Magnoliopsida; order Poales; family Poaceae; genus Alloteropsis; species Alloteropsis semialata. The sequence goes on along the minus strand of CM014273.1, from coordinate 7,564,097 downwards.
ATATATATATATACACACACACATATATATATATATATATATATAAAATGCACAGACCCTAGCAAGACTACCAAAAAAGAAAAAACCCGCGCTCCCGCACCCCACGCGCCCGCCCACCCACTTGCTGCCTGATGCATGCATGGAATCTTTTTTGACTCGAAATTTCAATTCACTTTTTCTCCTAAACGGTAAGTCGGATCTGTGAACCGTTTGTTGTGTCTTACTCACAAAAATGTGCTTAACAAAACAAGATCCAACATGGATATATTTTGTGCATTTTTTGTTAGTTGCAACTCGGAAGCATATACAATTGCAACTACTAGTTGCAACTAAACTTGCAACTCAACTCTGTATGTGTTGCAACTGTATATGCTTCCGAGTTGCAACTCAAGTTGCAACTCTGTACGCAACAAATGTTTATACAAATGCAACAAATGTTTAGTTTCGTGACACAAAGACAAAGACATTCAAAAATACAACGCAACAAATATTTAGACAAATGCAACAAATATTTATTTTTGTGACAAAGGGACAGAAACATTCAAAAATATAACGCAACAAATGTTTAGACAAATGCAACAAATGTTTAGTCAAACATTTGTTGCATTTGTCTAAACAGAAAGTCAAACATTTGTTGCAATTGCAATCGAATTGCATACAACTGCAAATCCAATTGCAACTCTGGGCGCAACTGAAAGTCAAACATTTGTTGCATTTGTTAAACAGAAAGTCAAACATTTGTTGCAATTGCAATCGAATTGCATACAGCTGAAAATCCAGTTGCAACTCTGGGCGCAACTGAGTTGCAACTGGATATGGTTATAAACACCACATGCAAATATAACATATATAGAGTTGCAAATAGAAAGCACACAGAGTTGTAATTCACTAAAAGACACACAAAATATATTCATGTTGGATCTAGTTTTGTTAAGCACATTTTTTCGAGTAAGATGCAACAAACGGTTCGTAGATTCGACTTACGGTTTAGAAGATATCGCATTTTTTCAATTCGAATCAAGAAAAGATTATGCACATGCATGCAACAATCTGGTGGGTGGGTGGAGCACATGAGGTGGCATCACGTGTTTGGTTTGGACTCTTAGTTTTGCATGCATGTGCGTGCGCTGAGAAGGTCTGTGCATTTGCTATACAAAATACACCCAAGTTTATTATAGCAAAACACTCTATATATATATATATATATATATATATATATATATATATATATATATATATAGAGAGAGAGAGAGAGAGAGAGAGGTAGGAGACAAAGATTGATGGGTTCAGTTAGGACTCTAATCCAATTAGAAAACCGATGCCGAGAGTTAGAACCGTGGTTACAGTTTGTCGCAATAGGTGAGACCCACCTATCAGGACGGACCAAAAAAAGAAGAAACAATCCTCTCTTTAGAAAAGGTAAAGATATGTGAGCAAGTAATGAAAAATATTGATTTTTTTGTTAAATATAATGTATGGAGGCGCGATACAAAGTGTAAGAATTGTGAATGTGGATAAAAAAGTGTATAGATTAATTACTAATTAAAAATTAATTTCAAATAGAAAATGATAAGTACACATCTTTACGAGCATTATGTTGAAGTATTGACAAAAAATGAAAGGGTAGTATGTAAACAATTTTGATTATTAGGTAGGAGTTTAATTTTTGAATAATTTTAAATATAATAGTTTTTAAAAATATTTGCCCGTGCAGGAGCACGGGTTGATGGACTAGTCAATCTTAATGGGTTTCTTTGCTTAAATTGGTTGCATGAGACAGTCTTGTAATAGGTTTCTTTGCATAAATTGGTTGCATAGACAATCTTGTACAGTTGTATGCCTACTAGGCCATGGACATTACTACAAGCACATGAACGACTCTGAAACAGCAGCGTTGCTCTCGAATATTATTTGCAAGCATTGCACTCGAATATTATTTGCAGGAATGTTCGATGTGCACTCTGTTCGATGGAAAACCTCGATGCCGACCAGGACATGCAAGTCTCCTACGTCTACATTGCTTTGCTTGAGCACACAAACAATGCAAGGTTTCCCCTATGTCAAAGACCAATCACAATCATCACCCAGGGTATGGCCACTTTGTCCTCCTCTTCGTCCCCCTTTGATCTTGTTGCGTGTGATCTGTGACAGTTTAGTTGAAATTTCAGGTGATATGTTTTTTTTTTCCAATCTCCCTCTGTCCACGATGTTTGAAGTAGCTAGTATCAGTATTTCAGCAGTCCCATAGCCCCAAATGATATAATTTCAGTTGGTTTCATTTGTTTTCACTTCATGCTCTACTAGATAGTTTTGTGTATCTTATTATTACTTATTAGTGACTTGATCTATTTGCTCTGAAGCAAGCTATTTGTACCAATTTCCTAGTTAACGGTATCTTTTGCATATCCTTACACGATTCCGTGTTGTTCATGAGGGCTGTCTAGTTAAAATTTATTCCATTGTTGAGCTCAGATGCTTAATTTCCACTTCCATTGTTCTAAGAATAAATTAGTCATTGACTGAAATGTTGTGAGATCTCTCAGCCTCCATTATTAATCGGAAAATCTATGAGACTCAAGGATTTCAAATTTGGACTTAATTTGTGTCCGTCTGATTAGGTTTAGAGATACATACAGAGTCTAGGGGCTGTTAGGCTTATCTCTGCTTTTGTTTATTGGCTGGGGCCTTTGTTTTGGTTGGTACCTTAGAATTTTATGGACTCTTTACCCTTCCATTTCAATTGACTTAAAGAGGAGTTTCTATCGCTGCCTCTATTTATGTTGCTCCCCCTCCCCCTTCAGTCTCTGATTACATTGTTGGTAGCGGCGGAACCAGAAAATATTTTTAAGGGGGGCCGGACCACTAAAGTCGGCAGTATATACCATATGAAAGAAGATTTGTCCAGTGTATTTATTAACTATTATTACTTCTTCATATTTGTCCATACATTAAACAAGACATTTGCACAATACACAAAAGAAAATAGTTTACACAAAAGTTAACCAACTAAAGGGAGGTATATAACATACCGATCAATTAAATAGTAATCAAGTGACTTGAAGGAAATGTAAGTCGAAGGGAAGGATATAAGTAGCACTCATCAAGTTGTGAAGTTTTGGGTTCGTTGGTTCCACTAATTAAGGAATTAGAAGGTGGAAAAAAATTTCAGCAATTATTCAATCAAAATTGGCACATCTGATGAATTTGAACACCAAGGTTCCAATCCGCGTCAAAGTGGGTGTGCTCCTTTTTTTTGAAAAATCAGAAAATATTGTTCATTATTTAAACATTTGTAAACATGTACATCGACAATGCATGGAGTCTCCAGTATCTAAAAATAACACCTTGAACTCAAAGAATAAACTAGCTCAGCTATATTATGAGCAACAGGTCACCAGTGTTCTGCTGCCTTCGCGACGAACCTACCAAATGGACGTAGCTTTGCTTTGTAGTTATCTAGATGCCTCCTAATATTTAGACAACTTTGCAGATTTGTGCATAAAAAATAGACCACTAGCCTAATTAAGGAGGGGATCCTGAGAAATTGAACTGGCGTTGGGGGGCCTGGCCCCTGCCAGCCCCCCCTGGTTCTGCCACTGATTGTTGGACCAGTGCCTTTGACTTGATTCATTAGGTCGAAGTTATTCTTAGATTTTGTGCTTCTTAATTTCCTTGAGTTTTTATTGGTGATTATCTATTTCTTCCCCATTTTGAATGTTGCATATGCCTGGATTTTCTATCTTAGAAGACCAGGATGGTTGATGATATCTTCTATCCTTAAGTTTATGGGTACTTGGGTATCACAAAATATTTCATATAAAAGGTCTTTGAAATTTTTTAAATATGTATACTGCCAAGTTTAATACAAAGCCATAAGCAATCTTTATTAGAGTTACACTTTAGCATAGCATTGCCATTTTTTATGTCATTATAAGTTTTTGTAAATGTACATGACTATACCAAGTTCATTTCTTCTTTTGTTATTTGCTATATTCCCCTCTGTTCTTGATATCGATTATTGTATTCTGTTGGTGCATTCATAGGCTCATCCATTATGCCATGGCTGAGATGTTGTGTGGACACGACGGTACAGTTGCTCTGGATACAATCATATATGTTTGAACATGTCCTGAACATTGAGCTCCTTCATTTATAAGGTATATCATATATTTCTGTTTTAAAATTTATCAGGTGTAACTTTATTGTTTTTTCTTGATTGTACTAAATCTGAACCTTTTAGTTATAAGAAAGATTTATGTCCTAGTTATATCTGTAGGGGCTCACAAAATCACAACTTTTGTGTTAGTCTACCTTATTGAGATTTGTTTGTATCTTTTAAAATGTGTTTTGAGGTGGTTCACAAATATGAGGCCTTTTATATGTGATTGTGTATGCACACAGGTAGTTCAAGATGCTCTAGGGAAACTGCATAGCTGGCAGCTTGACTCAGTGTCACAGCGTAGACATGCCTACAGATGAAGACAGGGGCATAGCCAGGATTTCAACACATTTGGGAGGGGGGGGGGAGCCGCCAATGATATATGACATGATATATACACACGCATATATACTAAACACATATATACTAACTCGAATCGAGCATTGATACTAAACAAATCAACATGAGTTGCTGATAGGATCTTGGGTCCTACCGGCGTTGCTGCGTAGGTTGTAGGGATGGAAGACCGGAGGGCGAGGGCGAGGGAGGCGACGGCGTAGGGGCGCCGTCGCGAGAAGAGGATTGGTGCAGGGAGGGAGAGGGGCGACAGGAAGATGGTCGTGGATTATGGGAAGGCCCTTGAGGCCGGAAATCTGATTGATTGCCAACTTGCTTAATTCCAAAACCAATCCATAGTATTTATCCTATTACAAAATATGGAAACCTAGCCACGACGATTACGGCGGCGATAGACGAGGAGGGCCGGCAGCTGACCAGGAGGGGGTGCCTAGGCCGCCTGTTCGGCCAGGCCCACCTCCGGCTGGGCCATAACATCTCTCCCCTCCTCGACAAACAGCTCGTCCTCGAGCTGGAAATCGGGGAAGCGAGTCTTGAAGTCCTGGAGCGGCTCCCAAGTGGCCTCCTCAGCTGGAACTCCTTCCCAGACCACCCGCAGCTCCCATGAGTCTTGTACCTTGCGGGCGTGAAGCACCTGGGCCGGCGTGGGAAGCGCACGGCCATCCTCGAGGGCCGGCAGCGGCGGCACCGCTGCTGGAGGCGTGCCATGGAAAGGCTTGAGCAAGCCTACATGGAACACATCATGAAGGCGGGCATCCACCGGCAGCGCCAAGCGATATGCCACCTGGCCAATGCGCTCAACCACCTGGAAAGGACCGGTGTAATGAGGCCCCAGCTTCCCCTTGGCGCGAGTCTCCAAAGAGTGAGTGGGGCGGTGAAGCAGGCGCAACCACACCCAGTCGTCCACGGCGAACTCTAGTGCGCGATGGTGGCGGTCGTAGGAGAGCTTGGCGTAGTTGCGGGCCTGGAGAAGACGTTCCCGAACGTCCGCCAGGAACGCGTCGCGGTCGCGGAACAGGGCATCGGCCTCCTCCGACACGGCTGTACCTGGAGCGCGGGGAAGAAGAGGCGGCGCCGGCCGCCCGTAGACGACCTCGAACGGGGTGGCGCGGAGAGCCGTGTGGAACGACGTGTTGTAGTAGTACTCCATCCACGAAAGCTAGTCCACCCAGGCTCTCGAGCGGTCACCTGTAGCACACCGCAGGTACATGGCGATCACCTTGTTGACCACCTCAGACTGACCATCCGTCTGGGGGTGGAAGGCGGTGCTGAAGCGGAGTTGGACGCCGGCAAGCTTGAACAAGTCGCGCCACATGCGACTGGTGAACACGGGGTCACGGTCGCTGACGATCGAAGCCGGAAAGCTGTGTAGACGTACAACGCCGTCGAAGAAGGCCCGAGCAACTGATGCCACCGTGTAGGGGTGACTCAGCGGGATGAAGTGGGCGTACTTGGAGAAGCGGTCCACCACCGTGAGAATTACCGACTTTCCACGCACCTTGGGCAACCCCTCAATGAAATCCATCGAGATGTCAGCCCATACCTGGGATGGAACATCGAGGGGTTGCAGCAATCCCGCCGGCTGGAGTGTCTGCGACTTGTTGCGCTGGCAGGTCGCGCAAGCACGAACGAAGGCCTGCACCAGGCATTTGTCACGCGGGATGTGGAACTCCGCACGCAAACGCTGAAGGGTCTTCTGGGTGCCCTCATGGCCGGCGTCGTGGACCAGCTGAAGGAGACGCTGGTGCAAGCCGCGGACGTCGGGGACGAAGATGCGCTTGCCGTAGAGGAGGAAGCCATCAACCGCCCGCCACGGCTCGCCTAGTTCGCCGGCCTGGAGCTGCTGCAGGAGGCGCCCCGCCTCGGCGTCCGCAGCCGTGGCCGCCCGGAGCTCGTCGAGGAGGGTGAAAGTCGGCCCAGACAAGGCCTGCAGCTGGGCCGGCTCGGCCGCGGAGTCACTATCGCGGCGGGACAAGGCGTCCGCCACAGAGTTGAGCCGGCCTGGACGGTACTCCACCGTGAAGTCGAACCCGAACAGCTTGCTGAGCCACTGATGCCGGGGAACAGTGGCCAGCCGCTGATCAAGCAAGAACTTCAGACTGTAGTGGTCGGTGCGAACGAGGAAGCGCCGCCCCCATAGGTAGGGGCGCCAGTGGCGCACCGCCTGCACCAGGCCGATGAGCTCACGCTCGTACGCCGCCAGCTTGCTGTGGCGAGCAGCGAACGGTCGGCTGAAGAAGGCCAGGGGTCCCTCCCACTGGTGAAGCACGGCGCCGAACCCAGTGCCAGACGCGTCGCAGTCGACGACGAACTGCCGCTCGAAGTCGGGCATCTGAAGCACTGTCCCGGTCGAGAGTGCCTGTTTGAGCACCTGGAACGCCTCAGCCGCCTCGGGCGTCCAGGCGAAGGCGACCTTCTGGAGGAGGCTCATCAGGGGCGCCGCGATGGCGCCGAAGTCCCGGATAAACTTCCGGTAGTAGCCCGCCAGTCCCAGGAAGCCCCGGACGCCACGGCCTCGACCTTGTCGCTGTCCATGGCGACGCTGTTGGCAGAGATGACGTGGCCGAGGTAGGCCACCGAGCGCTCGCCGAAGGAGCACTTGGAGCGCTTCACGTGCAGGTGGTGCGCCCGGAGTGCCAGGAGGACGAGGCGGACGTGCTGCAAGTGCTCGGTCCAAGATGAACTGTAGATCAAAATGTCGTCAAAGAAAACAAGCACAAAGTGGCGAAGGAAGGGCTGGAGCGCGTCGTTCATGAGCGCCTGGAAGGTTGCCGGCGCGTTGGACAGGCCGAACGGCATCACCAGGAAGTCGAAGTGGCCGTGATGCGTCCGGAACGCCGTCTTCTCCAAATCGGCGGGGTGCATGCGCACCTGGTGATACCCCGACCGCAGGTCCAGCTTGGTGAAGAAGCAGGCGCCATGGAGCTCGTCGAAGCTCGTCGACCACCGGAATGGGGAACTTGTCCTTGGACGTCTTGTCGTTGAGCGCCCGGTAGTCGATGCAGAAACGCCAGGACCCATCCGCCTTCTTGACAAGGAGCACGGGCGCCGAGAACGACGATGTGCTGGGGCGGATAATGCCCTGGGCCAGCATGGTGGAGCACTGGCGCTCGAGCTCGTCCTTCTGTAGCTGGGGGTAGCGGTGTGGCCGGACCGCCACGGGCGCCGTCCCCGGTAGGAGGTGGATCCTGTGGTCGTTGGGGCGAGACGGCGGCAACCCGTGAGGCTCGGCGAAGACGTCGTCGTACTCGAGCAGAAGGTCGTCGATGAAGGGGCGATCCGGGTCAGCGGCGACTGAGTGGACGTGCGCCTCGGCGTCCTCCGTGTGGGGCACACCCAGCCCCCGCCAGAAGACACGGCGACCACCCCACTGGAACGCCATGCGGAGACTGTCGAGGTCCAGTAGGATGGTGCCAAGGGTGCGCAGGTAATCCGCACCAAGCACCAAGTCGAAGCCACCGAGGCGGATGCCGAAGCAGGTGATGGAGAACTCCTCTCTGCCCACGAGCATGGGCACGTTCCACGCGACCGCCGCACAAGGCACCTTGTCGCCATTGGCGACAATCACCCGAAGGTTGGCCGGCTCGGACACCAGCTGTATGCCGCGCATGACCGCCGCGTCGACGAAGGTGTGGGAGGAGCCGGTGTCGATGAGGGCCTCCAAGCGATGGCCGTTGATGTAGACCGGCACCTGCATGGTGTCCCTGGTGCGGATGCCGGCGAGAGCGTACAGCGACACCACCGGCTGCTCGTCGTCGTGCTGCGCTGGCGGCTCCGAGAGGGGCTCCTCGGCCATGAGTGCCGCGTGCAGGGCCGCCTCAGTCGCGGGGTCGTCGGCGCCGACCTCAGGGTCGTCGGTGATCAGCAGGTGGAACAGCAGCTTGCACTGATGACCGCGAACGAAGGGCTCGTCGCAGTTGTAGCAAAGGCCCTGGCGCCGATGTTCGACCATCTCGGCTGGCGTGAGACGGCGAAACGGTCGGGGCGGGGCCGGGAGGGCCAGCTGCTGCGGCGGCGCTGGTAGGGCCGTCGGTGACGCGGCCGGCGGCACAGGTGAGCGCGGCGGCGCGCAAGGGCAGCGCCGCCCGCTGTGGTGGCCGGAACGACCGCTGCGAGGGCGCCGGCGCGGTCGCTGCGGCGCGGCGCTCATAGGCGCGCGCCAGGTGCATCGCCGTCTGCAGATTCTGCGGCTCGCGGAGTTCGACGTCGATGTGGATGTGATCTGGGAGTCCGCCCACGAAGAGGTCCGCCTTCTGAGTAGGCAGGAGCTGCGGCGTGTGGCAGACCAGGGCGTTAAAACGCTCCTGGTAGTCCTGGACGCCCCCGTTGAATGGCAGGCGCGCCAGCTCGGCGAGCCGGTTGGTGCGGATGGCCGGCCCGAAGCGCTGATGGCAGAGGTCCTTGAAGCGCTCCCAGGACGGCATGCCCTCGTCCTGTTCCAGAGCGTAGTACCACGTCTGAGCCACGCCCGAAAGATGGTACGAAGCGAGCCAGACGCGATCCGACGCAAGCGTACGCTGGCCCCGAAAAAACTGCTCGCACTGGGTGAGCCAGTTCAGGGGATCTTCGAGGCCGGCGTACGACGGGAACTCCAGCTTGCTGAAACGTGGTACGCCGAGTCCCCCATGTGCGCCGGCGCCGCCCGGTGCACTGGACGAGGCCGGCGGGGGGAGATCGAAACTCCCCGGAATTGGCGACGGCAAGTGCGGGAAGTTGATGCGATGGATGGGCAGGCCGCCCGATGTCGCCGGTGCCATGGTGGACAGGATGGAGGCGGCGGTAGCTGCTGTGGTCGCCGCCGCGGTCGTCGCCGAGGCTGCTGCAGATCCCAGGGAGGGCATCCCGAGGAAAATGCCAGGGTTTGTGGTGGGCGGCATCTGAGGGGGGATGCGCTGATCCATGGCCTCGACACGCGTAGTGAGGCTCTCCAGCTTGGAGAGCATCTCGGTCAGGAGCTTGTTGGTGTCGACTGGAGCGGAGGCCGGGGCCTTGTTCTTGTCGTCCTCGCCTGGCATCTCTGATACCAGATTGATAGGATCCTGGGTCCTACCGGCGTTGCTGCGTAGGTTGTAGGGATGGAAGACCGGAGGGCGAGGGCGAGGGAGGCGACGGCGTAGGGGCACCGTCGCGAGAAGAGGATTGGCGCAGGGAGGGAGAGGGGCGATAGGAAGATGGTCGTGGATTATGGGAAGGCCCTTGAGGCCGGAAATCTGATTGATTGCCAACTTGCTTAATTCCAAAACCAATCCAAAGTATTTATCCTATTACAAAATATGGAAACCTAGCCACGACGATTACGGCGGCAATAGACGAGGAGGGCCGGCGGCTGGCCAGGAGGGGGCGCCTGGGCCGCCTGTTCGGCCAGGCCCACCTCCGGCTGGGCCATAACAGTTGCACCATACAACTGTCTACAAATTAGATCCAAAGGAATGAGGATAACAAAATAAGGTACCATATATCATATGTTGGAGCAGATGAGACTTACATGGTTACATCTCTATTAACTTGAAGTTGAATTTACCTCTACGAGGACCACCTAGATCGAAAGTTTCCATTATATCAAGAGAACTAATCTTTTCTGCCAACTCCTTCCCAATATAAATGATGGTATAACTTCGTAGATATTCTTCTCCCATTTTATTCTGTGTGCGTGTCTTGCAAAGTTTCACAGCTGAAAAAACTCTCTCAGCGGTTGCAGTTGAAACTGGAAGAGTAACCACTAATCTTAACAATCTGTCAACCATTGGATAGAAGGAATTTTTACCCAATTTAAAAATTTCTTTTATCATATCAGCAAGGGATGACACTGTACTTAGCTCTGGATGGTTGCACATATCAAGGTGAAAATGTGGAAGTTGACTCTCTAATTGGGCTCTTTGTTGATTACAAAAATCAGCAGGATAGTATTTTTCTACCAAGGTGCATATCTTTGATATATCAAACGAGTCAAGTCTTGGATCCAATGAGGCACAAAGAGATAGAAGCTCTGTTGCTTGAGAGCCGAATCGATCTTCCAACTCAATTAGCTGTTGATCAATTGCCACATTAAACACATCTACTTCATCATGAAGGGCGCAACTTTTTTTTCTTTGTTTAGTGGAAAATACTGCACAAATTGCATGTTCTTTGCCTGGCATTAACTAGAACATTTGGATCTTAACCTTGTCTCTTTTTTTGGTGGATGAAATCTGTCTAACATCTTCTGTTTAACTGTCATTTCCTTTGTAGATTCTTCCACCGGACCCCAAGTTTGAGCCTAAGGATGATGATGCGTCTGATGATGTCGTTTGGGAATGTGAACTGTGAAGAGAGAAAATTATCGTCGAGCCTTTGAACTTCCTTTGTCGTTTGCCGCACTCTGTGGTGGCCGTTGTCCCACCATTTGCTCTCATGTTCATGGGGGCTTGGATTGATGTATTTCTGCCCCTCTAATCTTGTCTAGCAGTTGAACCCGTTATTTAGGTTTATCAGTCCCTGTTTGCGCTGGACGCCTGGTTATTAGTTACCCGTGACTCGGTCATGTAAGGTTATCTGGTTTAGGATCATGTTGCTTTTGACTCTATTTCTGTGTCTCCTTGCCCTTTGCCCTGTCCTGTGCAGCGTTGCGCTTTGATCTCTGCCAGGTTCAGGTTTATGCTGAATGTTGTAGAGGGAGCAAGGGATGCTCAAAGTTCAACTTATTTTGGCTAGGTGAGAGCACCATTTTCTCAACAAAGATATGCATGCTAAGAAAAGATTTACTTATGTTTGACTAAGAAAAGATTTATTAACATTTATCACTGCAAATATGCATGCTACAAAAATATATTTTTATGACAAATCTTTCAACTATTTTGTGGTACCATAAATCATTTATATTTTTTATATATGTTTGCTCAAAATTGAGATAGATTGATCTCTTGAGAAGCGAGAATTGCATTCTTTTTGGACCGAGGGAATACATTTTGAAGCTGTTAATTCTGGCCAGTTGCCCTCTTTGCTCTTTGGCGAAGTGTACAGCGTTTTAAGCATTAGCAGATTGCTCGGACAAGTGCCATGACGTGTCAGTTCCTGAAGCGTTGTAGCCTTCTAGCTGCTCATTGTTGCTGTACCTAATGGATTTTAAAGAACTCGTGCCGTGTAGATCGGACGCTGCAGATGGGCTGGAGCAGTCGATCTCCGTCCACTCTCCACTGTGCACGCCTGCCCATTGTTCCAGCCCGGCCAAAGCGTTTCGGAGCCGGCCGGTCCCCCGGGCAGAGGTTGACATGTCCCATGGCGCACGTCTAACCGTCGACTCCTAGGTCCGTCCACAGAGACCGACTCAAACTCAGACTCGTAACTGGACACGCGGGCGGCCAAGACTTGCAGCCCTGGCCGTGCCCTGCACCAGTACAAGGCCGACGACCGACTGACCAGAGACTTAACGGGCTCCACAATCAATTCACCGAAACGAGCACGACATGCCATCTCCTTGCCACAAAATTTCCTCCACTTTAATCAGCATTTCAGAATTCAGAAACCTGTTAGTTTTCGAGGTGTTTTCACTTCCATGGCACGCATGCATGCATAGGGACCGGCAAGCAGTGGTGGTACACGGCCTGTCCCTACCTCTATCTATCTGAAATTCTCAATGGGGAGGGAGATCTTTCTTGCAAGCAACGTGGGTGCAGCGCGCTGGCAGCGAGGACACACATCAACAACTGAACTGTTGGTTGCCTCCGTGAGGTTGCATGATGTACTCACCGTGCTGTTAAGTTCTGGTTAGAATAAAGCGCTAATGTCACATCCATAAGAAAATGTAAATATCGTCGCATATAGGAGGAGATGATGATGGAACGTCATAATAACTCATATAACACTGCAAAAAAGTTAAGTATATAAAGGAAAAAAAACATTGCAAAAAAGTGACGTATAAAGCCAAAAAAAAAACGTTGCAAAAAAGTCTTGAGCATGCATGATGCAACGACCGTATACGTTCAAGTTGTTCTCTTTGTAGAAAAGGTCAAGCGTCCAATGTCAAAACAAGCAACTTTATTGGCTAGAAATTACAATTTGTGAAAAAAAAGTAGCACGAACAAAAATAACCAAAAACGTGGCGTGCAACTTTGGGTCTCTCTAGAAAAGGCCACATACGAGTTTGCAATTTCCGCCCCTAAATTATTTCGACACTGCATATGAAAAAGTGGATAATTCCTTGCAAAAGATAATAAAAAGTAAATAAAAAACTTTCCACAAACTAAGCTAGGCTCCTCTAACTTTGTTCTGATGAGTGACTCACTTCCATGCGGGACCAAAGCGCAGAGACCCCACGTGTCAGTGACTCCCCCGGCTCAAAGTTAGAGGATCTGTTTTCAACAAAAGATGGCGTCACGATTTCAGGGTAAAAATCTAGGTTGGTCTCGAGACAAAAGGGAGGAAAAATTCAGGTTAAAAAAAAAAGTGGCCAAGAGACTCCAAGCCACAGCCTCTCCTGATAAGTCCTTCTCTCCTTTTCAGATTCTTCTTCTCCCACACCTGATTCGATTTGATCTCTTCCTCACCACGGCTTGTTTTCCACCCCAAAAAAAAAGGAGTCCCTGTCATTCTCCTACTCTGAAGTGGTCTCTGGTCTGTAATCTGCAGCTATAGCCTTACACCCGCTAACAGTTGGCTGCTCCCTCTCGCAAGCACCCTCCCCTCTCCCTGTCACCTTCTCTTGTACGTCACATGTTGACACCAATGCCCCGGACCAAACACCATTCTCTACGATTCAAGCAACCTCCTCCTCCTCCTCCGTCATCTTCCCCCCTCCCATCTCCAGGTCTCCCCTTCGTCTTCCTCTCTCTCGTCCATCCCTTCCCCTTGCGCACTTGCCACGACCAGTTCCAATATATTGCTCTCCCCCTCTCCCTCGCTTGCAACCACCCTAACCTCGCTTCCACTTGCCTGTGGTTGCCACCAAACTAGTTCGACTCGTCAGCCACTTCCTTGCTTCAAGTCTTCCTCTCCTCCTCCTCCTTCTTCTCCCCTCTCTCGATCGTCGTGGCTGGGGAGAGGAGGGGGAGGTTGCTGCTTGATCGTGCGTGCGCCCGGCAATGGCGAGGCGCGCGCCGTGGCTGGCCGGCCTGCTGGCGCCGGTGCAGCAGCTGCTGCTGCTGCTGCTGATCGCGGCGGTGCGCGGCCGGTTCGTGGTGGAGAAGAGCAGCGTGCGGGTGCTGGCGCCGGAGCACATCCGGGGCCACCACGACGCGGCCATCGGCAACTTCGGCGTGCCCGACTACGGCGCCACGCTCACCGGCGTCGTCATCTACCCCGACAAGAAGGCCACCGGCTGCGCCGAGTTCGACACCAAGTTCAAGGCCAAGTCCCGCCGCCCCGTCATCCTCCTCCTTGACCGTGGAGGTACGTGCACCACGTACTTCTTCTCAACAAAAATCTTAAATCCTCTTGAAAAGCTGCTGGATTCTAGTGTCCTCAGCATATCTTCCGTTCAATTCAGAAACGAATTTTCTTTTTTTAAAAAAAAAGAATTTTGCTTCTGAGAAAATACTCCGCATATATGTCTTGAAGTTACAGATTTGCTGATGCTTTTTGTTTGACAAAGCTGAAAAGCTTGCTGATTATTCATGTCATATCATAATCGATGTCGACTGTCAGTAGTTGCTTTGCTGTTGAGTTATTGTCAGTGTGCGCTGAGTCTGTCGGAAAGCAACGTTTCAGACAGTGATCACGATTTAGAATGGTTGGTCAGTGAGTATCAGGGGTAGACATGCCATCTAAACGTGATGGAGTATTTTAATCGTTTGATGATGCCGATTGATCTCCAACTAAGGTGTTACAAATATTGCAATCAGATTTTTCTAGTTCAGTCATGGAAGCCCAGTACCCAAGCACTAAACAGTAATTGAATATTTGAAAAATTGTCACACACTGGTTTGTGCCTACTTGTGAAATTTGCACATTCTGGTACATACCACCTGCCATGAACTATGAGCGTTGAGCATCAATGACCAATTGAGCAGAAAAGAATTTACTAGATCAGAGACATTATATTATCGGAGTCGTCCTTGTCTCATTTCTTGTTGCATATTCATAACCCCAAATTGTTTCTTAATCAGATCCTTTTTTTGATTAAAGTTTGAATTTGGGGGTCGGTTGTTTTAGGACGATTCAGCATCAGACTGCTCCTTTCTTTGCATCAGAGTTTCAGACAACTGTCTTTCTTGACTGACTAACTCTGAACCTAGAAAAGAAAGACGGATTATTTTCCAAAAAAAGACGGATAGGGTCAAGACTCAAGACATGTTTTGCATTTCTGATCATTTGATCGGACGATCTCAGCTCACTAGCCGAGGTCTTTCAAATTCACCAACCCATTTGGTGTTGGCGTGTCGCGATCCCTTCAAGCGGAAGAAAGCAGCTTCAGAGACCAATCTGCTCCAGCCTTGCTTTCAAAGCAAAGCTGAAGCTTCCGTCAGATGCACAAAGCGCATTTCTTTCATCACGAATTGCAAAGAGATCACTAAAAAAATCCATACAGCATGCTACGTGGTGTCAGTTGTTCGTCGATGAAATGAAGCATCACCAGCAGAAAGAAGATCTCTGCGCTGGACATCTGAACGAAAAAACGCAGATTTCTCTTTTGCAATCCAAACTCTACAGATCAGTTGTTATGTGGCTGCAGAATGCTTCTTCGCGCTCAAGGCATGGAACGCGCAGCAAGCGGGCGCGGCGGCGGTGCTGATCGCGGACAACGTCGACGAGCAGCTGCTGACGATGGACAGCCCGGAGGCGTCGCCGGGCACGGACTACATCGACAGGATCAACATCCCGTCGGCGCTGGTGAACCGCGCGTTCGGCGAGTCTCTGAAGCGGATGGCGGAGAAGGTGGCCGGCGACGGCGCCGGCGAGGAGGTGGTGGTGAAGCTGGACTGGCGCGAGTCGATGCCCCACCCGGACGAGCGCGTGGAGTACGAGCTCTGGACCAACAGCAACGACGAGTGCGGCGCCCGGTGCGACGAGCAGATGGAGTTCGTGCGCGGCTTCCGCGGCCACGCGCAGCTCCTGGAGCGCGGCGGCTACGCGCGCTTCACGCCGCACTACATCACCTGGTACTGCCCCGAGGCGTTCCGCCTCACGCAGCAGTGCAAGTCCCAGTGCATCAACCACGGCAGGTACGTACGATCCAGCTCGGCCTCTCGCCGCCGGCGATCTCGAGAGCTTGCGTAGTTGCATCGGTTGTCGCGCTGACGGCGGCGGCGATGGCAGGTACTGCGCGCCGGACCCGGAGCAGGACTTCGGGGCGGGGTACGACGGGAAGGACGTGGTGGTGGAGAACCTGCGGCAGCTGTGCGTGCACCGCGTCGCCAACGAGAGCGGCCACCCGTGGACGTGGTGGGACTACGTCATGGACTACAAGATCCGGTGCTCCATGAAGGAGAAGAAGTACACCAAGACCTGCGCCGAGGACGTCGTCACCGCGCTCGGTGAGCTGCCAGCCAGCTCCTCCTCATCCGTCCCATTGCCACAGCTTGCTCTTGATCGTGAGAATAACATGGTGGAAGTGGGATGGAACCAGGGTTGGATCTGAAGAAGGTGCTCGATTGCATGGGCGACCCCGACGCCGACGCCGAGAACGCCGTGCTGTCCAAGGAGCAGGAAGACCAGGTCCGTCGCGACGATCTCTGTCCCTCATGTTCAAAATCTCCTCGCACGGACTGAACTGAAAACCTCTAGTAAGTAGTACCGAATCTGAATCTGAATCTCACAGACCTCTTGCAATGTTTCATTCAGATCGGTAGCGGATCGCGCGGCGACGTGACCATCCTGCCCACCCTCGTCATCAACAACGTCCAGTACAGAGGTTGGAGCCGGCTGCATCTGCTTGCTTCTGCATTGTTCGAGAGCTGCTCGCAATGGGATGACACGAGCTTTGATCTGCAGGGAAGCTGGAGCGGACGGCGGTGCTCAAGGCGGTGTGCGCCGGGTTCAAGGAGGGGACGGAGCCCCGCGTTTGCCTCAGCCATGGTAGGACACGTACGGACCTCTTTCAGGTTCCTGGGCCATGGCCGTTCCTCTGACGGAATCTCTGTGCAGACATCGAGACGAACGAGTGCCTGCGCCGGAACGGCGGGTGCTGGCGCGACGAGGCCACCAACGTCACCGCCTGCAGGGACACGTACCGGGGCCGCGTCTGCGAGTGCCCCGTGGTGAACGGCGTCCGCTACGAGGGCGACGGCTACACCGACTGCCAAGGTAACCCACCTCATTCTCCTCTTCGCCTCTCATGCCGCCGCCGCCGCCGCCGCCGCGATAGCCCCTCTAGTCTCTACTGCTTGACGCCGAAACTAACCTTGGTGCCGTGCCGTGTGCGTGTGCTGCTCCAGCGGTCGGGCCGGGCAGGTGCGCCCTGAACAACGGCGGGTGCTGGTCGGAGACGAGAGGGGACCAGACCTTCTCCGCCTGCTCGGTACGCATGTCACACCTCCTCCGCCGCTCACATTTGCTTCGAAATTTTCTCCGGCAATGGCCGTCACTAACCTCTCGCTCGCCGGTGATCGCAGGAGACCGCGCTGACGGGTTGCCGGTGCCCGGCGGGGTTCCAAGGCGACGGCCACAAATGCGAAGGTTGGTTTTGGTTCAGATACTGAACTGACCGATCGAGATAGCATCTGATCCATGCATTTCTGATCTGCTCCTTGTCCATCCCAGACCTGGACGAGTGCAGGGAGAAGCTGGCGTGCACCTGCCCGGACTGCCACTGCAAGAACACGTGGGGCAACTACGAGTGCAAGTGCAAGGGCAACCAGCTCTACATCCGGGGCGAGGACGTCTGCATTGCCAACAGCATGTTCAAGCTCGGCTGGCTCATCACCTTCGTCGCCGTGGCCTGCCTTGCCGGCGTCGGCATCGCCGGCTACGTCTTCTACAAGTACAGGCTCAGGGTGAGTGTCCTCGCCTCTTCAGATACACATGATGGTTCAGAGGATGCACATGATGGTTCGGAGGATGCAGAGATTGACTGGATGAGGACTCATGGATCTTTCTGTTTGCAGTCGTACATGGACTCGGAGATCATGTCCATCATGTCCCAGTACATGCCGCTGGACAGCCAGAACAACGAGAACCAGCCACTGCGACAGCACGATTCAGAAGCTCTGAGGTAAAATTCACTCCACAGAATAATTTTCAGGATAGACTTACGAACAGCCCTAATTCTGCATTTCATGATTTCAGGCACTGAAAAAATGGAATTGAAGCCTGAAATGCCTGAATGGGGGAGTTCGGGCAGTGAGACCCTAGGTTTCCTCCCAAGGCGCGGAAGGAGATGTGGCCTGGTCGATCAAGCTGCACTCATCATTTGAACCATATTTGACAGATGATTTGCTGTAATTTCGACAGTTTTTGCTTCGCTTTTGTGTAGAGTAGAAAAAGGATGACAGTTTGTACCGAGCACAGAGATGAGCTCTAGAGGATTAGGTAGGTAGGCATCTCGTCTCTCTTGTGGATCAAGAGGCGTTTACACACCAGCACCACTCGGAACATTTAGAGAAGGAATGTGCAAGCTGCTATACATGTACATTGTACAGTAGACAAACCGTACTGAGAATTCGATACTGGCATACCGGTATATGTGAGTTTCACTGTATGATTCTGGTGTTCTTCTTTAGGCTCCCAGAACAGAGCACTCCGTGGGGACTTGCACACTGTCCAATGAAAATGACTGGTCCAGAAATGTAGCCCACAGCACCAAAAAAAAAAACACAGATTAAAAATGACTCATTCATTCATATTGTGAAAAATCGGTCAAAATCTATCGAATTTAATCTACAAAAAGAACATAATGTGATTAGCACTTAAGTAATCCTGAATAAGGGACAGAAGTTTCATATGATGAATAAAATGGCAGCAACGTTTACAGTTGCGCAGAACCAAATTGACTGGGAGATAAATCTCAAAAGAAATAACTACGTTTTATCAGCAATTTATTTATCAAACTAGCATCCCAGCAAAAGAGAGCACATTGCATGGATTAAAGATGGCAATCATATCTTCTCTCAACAAAAAAAAACACCCTTCAAATCTCCTTGTGGGCTAAATAGTGGTTACTACAACATAGTATAGAGACCTTTCTACTTGTATTGCTCTGAAACTATGCGAGTGAACTTGTCCATGAATTGGCATTTCTTGTCAAAACCCCAGCCAGGATTGTTCTGCAACACACAGAGAGAGTAAAAGAAAAAAAAGATATCAATCATTTGTTTGGAAGGAAGAAGATGAGGAGAGTAGCAATCAGTAGGAAACAATACAAGCCCTCAACAGTTCAAGACTGAATTGAACATCTGCTATTGCATTGCCCTACTAAATGTATCTCCCTGTAAGAGCATGCCATGATGTAGCTACATGAGATATGTTCCATAACCAGTGCCACAAGACACTCAACCAGACTAATTGACATCAATGATACTCAAAACAGGGGAAACATTTGAGATATTGTAGAAGATATATAAAAATAGAAAGAAAAACAAAGATAACTGAAGTTTGATTTCAAGTTTGATATGGCAACAGAGGGCTCATTTTTTAAAGAAACATGACCAACAGATGGTCACATCATAATGTGTGTAATTGCCAAGCTAAACATAAGTTGTGTCTCTCATCACCACAGGAGATTCAGGTGTGGGATCACTCAAATGAAAACATATAAAATTGAAACACCACTACTATAAATAATGTTCAGAGCATAAGTTGTCATAAGACAAACCTTAAGTGAGAGTAGAGTTTTGTCAGTGAACCGCTTTACTGAAGAAGGGATGTTTTCAGGGAGGGTGTTTGCAACTCTTTGCAGTTCATCTTCTTGTTGTTTTGCAGTAACAACATCAGGTCCGCTGTACATATCTATGAGCTCTTTCATATGGGGTGCTCTAGCCATTACATCTTTCACGGCTTCCTGATAGTGACACAGTAGATTATATTGGAACAATTAAAAAGGTAATAAAAAATACTCAAATGGTAGCAAGTTAATACAGCCAGTAATTTATTTGTGCTGGTTGGCACATTAATCTAATGATCTGACACAAAATGCAAAGCATATAGGATCAAGATATCGGCAACGGCAAGTATCTGAAGGTGCATCAGGAATTTTTTTTAATTTTATTTCCAGATCAAACTTCCGGATACACGTACTACGGCATGATAGCCTGATAGGCCATATCGGATATGAATACAACAGCCTATCTGAAGTATCAGTGATACATAGAATCCAGGTTCCAATAGTAAACTAAAGTCTGAAACGTAGAAACAGGTATGCTCTGCTTGAGTAATTTTAAAAGTTAAGGGAGTATATTTGAATGGCAAAGTCCTAATATCATCTAGAGAAATGAGTTACATATAGTAATAGAATAGTTGACAAAGTTACTTAAGCTTAACTAGACACTTGTCACAACAATATACATCTGTAAACTGAGAGCAGTATTGTGGCTTTAGCCCATGTCTATATGTCCTTTATCAAGCTTCAAGCAGGTAACTACCATGTAATATTATCAACCAACCATACACCCATTTTTTGTACTAAAACTGCAGAAAACCAGCAGTGAAGATGTGATTGTCTACGACACCCCTTAATTAAGTAGCAACAAAAACAGTACCTAATAGCACAAACATTTGAGAGGGGAAACATAATACTCTGCAAGGCCAATTTGAAATTACCTCCCATTCTTCCTGGTTCTGGATGCCCTCATATGCAACTACGAAGGGCTTCACCTTCTGAAGCATCTCCTCCAATGACATTGGTGGTTTCTCATCAATATCAGGATTAGCGAAATTCACATGGTACTGTGGTTCAAACTCAATCTGCATGCACAAAACCACAGCAATAGAAACAATCAGGAATCTCAAAAGGATAGGAAAGCTTGGCAAAATACACGGCCGTGCCGCACGCACCATGTTGTTTGTATGACAAGCCTCGAGGTAGGCATCCTCCATTGGATGTGGCAGCGCATTATCTGCCGCCTCAGTAAACGCTTGCTCCAGAATCTTCATCTTGTCCTCGCCAAGCTTCTTCTCTAGCTTCTCGCCATCGGCGTTCTCCCCCAAGTAGATCCCCTGCCGGTCATCCACATCAACAGACCGGCGGTCGTCGCGCGTGCGGCCCCTGCCGCGGCGGCCACCACGCCCACGGTAGCCGCGACCGCCGCCACCGCGCCCTCCGCCATCTTCGCCGCCGCGGCCCCCGCCGTCGCCGCCGCCGCCGCCCAGGATCTCCAATGCGCGCTTCACGGCGGCCTCTCCCGACAACTTCGGTTGCTGTGGGCCAGGAGCCGAGGGCGGCGCGGTGGCCGCCTGCTTCCCCGCCTCGCGGCGCCGGATGAAGCGGTTCTCCTCCGGAGGCTTATCCACCGGCGGCTGCTGCATCCTGGGCACGCCGCGGCCGGCGCCAGTGAACGGGAGCGTGCGCGGCAGCGGCGGCTCGGAAGAGGACGAGGCCTCGAGGCTCGGCGGCTCCGGATCTCGGCGCGGAGGGGCGTCGTCGAAGCGCTTGGTGAAGGTCGGCTGTTTGGGGCCGCCGTCCTCGGGGGCCGGTGGCGGGGGCAGCGGCGATCCGCGGCCGCGACCGACGCCAGAGAACACGGCGAAGGATGGGA
Organism: Alloteropsis semialata; assembly: GCA_004135705.1. NCBI lineage: Eukaryota > Viridiplantae > Streptophyta > Magnoliopsida > Poales > Poaceae > Alloteropsis > Alloteropsis semialata. The sequence goes on along the minus strand of CM014273.1, from coordinate 7,542,980 downwards.
TGGCGGGGGAGGAGGGAGCGGCGGGGTCCCCGCGGCCGCGGCCGGCGGGTACCGCGGCGGAAAAGGGATCCGCGCCGTCGTCGTCGGAAATGGGCCTGCCGGGAGCGCGCGGCGGCCCGGAGGGCGGCAGGCCGCGCCCGCGCCCCCGTCCGAAACCTCCGTCACCGCCGCCGTTGCCGGAGAAGGAGGAGAAGGCAGGGGCGTAGGAGGAGGGGAGGGGAGTGTGCCGCCTCGCGGCGGCGGCGGCGGCGCCGACGCCTCGCATGGTGACGGTGATGGGTTTAGCGCGGCGCTGCTGCTTAGGGTTGGGCCGCTCAGCTTGTTCGCCGAAGGGAATGGTGGGCTGGTGAGATGCGGCCTGCGCCAATCCAGCCGTTGGATCGGGTACGCCCCTCTAATGCCTCAAATCTACGGTTGGGAATTTTTGGCCTCGATTCTCCAAACTGGATTACAAATGTTTTAGAAATGTTTATACATATAAATTGAGCATGAAATTAAATCTATGATATTTCAATGCCACTTTAGTGTTTAGGACACAATTATCGAGTCATTCATGAGTGGGGGAAGGGAGTGTGTAGGACAACATTTGAAACTGAAACTTGTTCTTTAAAAATAAAAAATTCTAGATTGCAACATAGGTCTTGTTTAGTTCAGAAACTTTGCAGAAATTTTGTATTGAGAAGCGTGTCGTGAAAGAGGGACGCGTTTTCTAATGCAGAAACTTTTTGCAAAGTTTGCGAACTAAACAAGGCGATACTCGATTGAGGGAAGAGAGATTAGCGTCTGGTGGCAAACATAACGATGAGTAACATAACAGGGAGGTTCCAAGGACAAGTTTGGAAGCGCGAAAGTGTTGTACATGTATGTTTGGTTGCTCACTTGCATAGTGGATCCTTATAAATTTACAGAAAAAAAAAACATTTGGTTACCATATCAATTTTCAACGTTGTAGCAGTGATGGCATGATAGGATGACAAAAAATACCTGGCGAATGGCGAGTTTATCATCTAAGACTTCTTGCCCATTGGGATAATATATACCTTCTCTTGGATGTTGGGTAATTGGGGATGAATAGGTGGAAGGGATGAAAATGGTTTATTAGCCGCACGTCTATGACCAAAGGGTTTTAGAGACTAAATTTAGTAGTTTGTATCTAGATATTCAATATTTGTACAGTATCTGTATCCCTATCTAGGAAAATATATAAAGTCATATATTTAATATGTGAATAGCGTGGATACAATATTCATATCAAATCTCGATGTGGAAATAAGTATGTGTATATTTGTGTATGTATTCGATCCGTTTTTATCTCTTCAGGACTTCAATTGAGATTGTGCATGGAGAGATGGTTCTTAGACCAGATTTGAGCATGGCAAGCCTTTCCAACTGAATTAGTTTTTTATAAACCAGATGGTTTAGATCGCTTACAGTTTTTTTAAGCAACTTTCTTCTATAATACTATTTATTTACCTTGATCTAAATGGGCCCGCGCCATCATTTCGGATGACAAATAAGGACTGGCCCAGTTTGGCGCTGCTAATTCTAGCCCAGTAAACTGCCTGCCACCAGTGGGCCGCGTGGCGAGCTGCGCGGCCGCACAGGCTCGGCCTGGATGGACTCTCTCTGCTAGTAGCCCGCCACGCCGAGACGCCGTGCGGGCGGTTGCGCCGCGCCGCCGCCGACACCCGCCGCCACGGCGTCCGTGCCAGCGCCGTCGCGAGACATTCCAGCCGTGGGCTGCACGCCGCCGTCGCCCAAAAAAGCGGTGGCGGATCCCATGCATGGCCGTCGGCGCGGAGCAGAGATCGAACCAATGGCCAGGGCCGGCCGGCGGGGCCTGGCTTCCACGCTGAAAGCTAGCTATAGAGCGCCGCATGATGACGTGCTCCGACGAAAAGATAAAGCGCGTACGGCGGCTTCTCTCTGACGGCCGGCCGGCCGGCTTTTCTCGATCTCTTCCTCACATCTCGGGCGAAAGCTGAGGAGAGGATCGGAACGCGAACAAACCCCTGGCACTGTGCGCCATACGCGTCCATGTTCAGCTTTTGCACGCATCGTATGAACTGCCCCTTTGTTTGTGCATTGCCTTGCTTGGTAAACATGTAGCCGCGCGCCAAGCTTAGGAGGCCCCATGCTTGGCCTAATTTGGCACGAAAGCAGCAGCTAGAGTTTTTACATAGCAATGCTTTAGCAAAGAGGGACATTGACAAACATGTCGAGTGTGTTCACACAATTTATCTGCTGAACACATCAAATCTCTGAGATATTGGGTGCTTGCACATCATGATTACATGCATGTATATTTTACATATTAGAGGAGCCAAATGGGCCATGCATGTGTGCTTTGCCTAGCTAGCTAGTAAAGGTTTGTCAGATGATGATATGAACTTTGCCATCTGAATCATTTCATGTAAAAGAGGACATCTCTGTTTAATTTGATCCTCTCCATCCACGGGGTAAACGCACGGGAAAAAAATAATCCACTGTTTTTCAAACCCAAACTAAAAAAATAAAATAAAAACAAACTTATCACATGACAATGTGTTTATTCCAGGATGAACAAATAAATTTACCTCAGACATAAATTACATTAACCACACAAGATCTCTAATAATTTGGTCTAAATAAGACCAGCACCTAAAGCGGTCAAAATAGAGCAAACTGACTTTGCTTGAGTTTTAAATCCAACAGACAAGAAAATTCTTATTTATTGTAGCACATCGTCTTGGTTCTTAAATATACGGGGTTTAGAATAAGCTTATATTTAAGAACGGAAGGAGTAATATATATCAAGTTCACTGTTATATATACAGGTTTACTAATAAGTCAGCAAGCACATTTTCACATGTCTTATCTCAAAGAGCATCTCGACCCAGCAGAGGTGTGCTTGAAATGCAAGCTACTACCACATAGTGGACAGGATGATTTCTGAGCTTGATCGATGAGAGCTAAAAGTAAAACATAACTTTGCAAGGCATATTTAGTCATGCATACGCCGTCTAGCTATTCATTCCTTCCTTCGCTTTTGCACGTGGACGTACACTTTCGTAGCGAATCTCTCCAATGGATGTAGCACAGTTCGTCCATACTATGGGGGTGTTTAGTTCAACCCCATTTTGCAAAATTTTGTAAAATGCACGTCTCCCAATGCACTTTTTCCTCTCTGTGGCACGCGACCCAATGCAAAAATACTATGCAAAACGCTGCATCTAAATACCCCCTATACATGGCTTGGATAAGCACCGAACGATCTGCAAACACCACTGCTACACCAGTGCTTGCATGTGTACTTGTTCTATATATGTTTGATTTCAAATATCTGACTTTTTTTGCAACTGAAATGTCTGACTGACATGTTAATTTGTTAACCGAGGAGTTAACAAAAATTATTAGAACATTATTTTAGGCCATGTGGTGGTTGTCATGCATGCATATATAGTTGAATGAAATTTTGCGAAAAGAAAAGACATGCAGTTTTATATTTACTATAAATCAAACAAAAATCCGCTGTACACTTCAGACGAAGAATCTTTGCTTAATTGTCAAAGAAGAAAGAATATATTCCCTAGGTGTGGCAAAGAAAATGCCATATGTCTCCTCTCCTCTCTACCCTGCCCCCTCGTGGCACAATGTGTAGGGGACGGCTGAGCTAGCTAGCTAACTGGCTATCTTTATACTAGTAGTAGTGTTCTATCTATCTTCTCCTACTTTGACTTCACTTTTACCTTGCATATATAATATATTTTTTGGAACATTCTCTCAAAACTTATATTTATGGAACATGTATATATTATGATGTTTTTAGTGACGCGTGTGGATGCATAGACAGATAATATTCTTCAATTATACTGACAAGCTAAGCTTCCGTCCTTTAGGGCTCAGCTCAAACTAATTCTTGAAGATTTTTGGGTTCTCCTAATATTCCACTTCATCCAAAGAAGGGGTACGTACATATCTATATAACCGATGTAATTGGTCCCCACTACACTATTTCTCTCAATCCTCAAGAGGCCACATCATCACCTTCCACTAAGATGCATTAACACCACACTAAGATGCATTAATTGCTATTTCTCTCTTATGTGGTGCACATCATTTTGAATTTCTAACTGTCCGGGCAACTTGGTGCACATTTTCTATTCATTAGATGTATGTCTTATTGCTTTTTTTCTTATCTATTCAAAAGTAACATAAAAGTTTATAATTTTCATCAAGAGATACCTCATATGACTCTCGGGATAATCTCTACAAGTGCACTGTTTTTACGAGCAACTAAACAACCACAGTGATTCATAGTTTATCAAAAAACTCTTTCAAATCCCGCAGCAACGCGCGGGGAATCACCTAGCTATCCATGCCATCTCCCATCAATTTTTTATGCAATTAAACAATTTAGGTTCATAGTTTATCGAAAAGCTCTCTCAAATCCCGCAGCAACGCGCGGAGATTCATCTAGTATATGTAATAGGAGACACCACTCAAGTTAATTTGGTGGTCGATCTGCAAGCATTCGTGTCGTCCTTGTAATCGCCAAAAAAAAAACAAGGTGTGGATCAATCATGTGTGCACAGCACAGTATGCTATATGCCACCTGATCATATATTGGATCTGCATCTGAAGATGATAATTGGGTCTGGGACACCAACAAAAAGGAAATCTGACTACCTAAATAGGTCTCCCACACGGGCACTATATACATATGCATGCCATCAGTGGCTCCACTATGATGGATGTGAATACGGTGACTTTATGTTCCTTTCGATTTTGTTGGGAATGTTGTGATGCCTACTTGGCTAATAAGTCCCGGGGCTCAATGCAAATGCGCATGTTTTAAATCCCGTCACAATCTGGAAGCCATCATTTGGACATGATGGTGTGACCGGCCAGCAGGTTCACTCCTTTCCCATGCACCGATGATGATTCGTTGCACTGATGATTTGATCAAGAACAGCTTTTAAATTAAACCTCTCTCCTTTGATGCACCAGATTCAATTCTCTCTCTTTTTTCAAACAAAACAAAATCCTAATGAAATTTGCATCTTCTAAAAAACACAATATACCTCCCTTGCAGTACATTTTTCTTCAGAAAAGAGCAAGCAGATGATAAGATATTGCTATAGTATAATTCTAACCAGCAACCTATACTTGCTATCGCGATCATAAATTCATAATTAGCAGTAAAAGAGATGCATGAACGATGTTAAATTAGTGCTGATTAAATCAGCTACTCAAATCTTGTGCAAGGGGGGCCACGCGGGGAGACTGGCGAGGCTTTGAGTAGTTGGCGGTGGCTTTTCTCCCGTGTAGAATAATACCGGGCCGGGGGGAGCTTTCTGCTACAAGACCTACACACTACACAGAGAGAGAAAGAGAAAGAAACAAAGCAACGAACTAAAGTCTAAAGCAGAGAGAAAGCGAGAGAGGATAGACAGAGAGAGAGCATATCAAGGAAGAAGAAGAAGAGAGCAACGTAGTAACAGTATAGTAGCGCCTCTACTGTACACTCCTCGTTCTGCGTGCGAAGCGAACCCTATTCCATGTCCTTGAATCTCTGCATCCAGCAGTCCTTGTAGCTGATCAGATCGATCAGAGGGAAAAGAGAGAGGATTGCCCCCAGGATCCGAGATCTAGAGAGAGAGAGAGAGAAAGAAAGGTTTAAGAGAGGGGGAGCAGCAAGGAGCTGAGAGGATAGAATGTTCCCTTCCTCCAAGAAGCAGCCCACTGCTGGCGCTGCGAGCTCGAATGATCGGTCTATGTGCGTGCAAGGCGACTCCGGCGGCCTCGTCCTCACCACCGACCCCAAGCCCCGCCTCCGGTGGACCGCCGAGCTCCATGACCGCTTTGTCGACGCCGTCGCACAGCTCGGAGGCCCGGACAGTACGTAACACATATAGATGCTTCAGTTAATCAGTTTCTAGGGAATTTTTATGGATATTTGATTGCTTTTTTTTATTCCTCTCTTTCCTGTATGCAGAGGCAACTCCAAAGACTATCATGAGGGTTATGGGAGTCAAGGGCCTGACCCTCTACCATCTCAAGAGTCACCTGCAAGTACGTACCTAGCTGGTCAATCATGTGCAAGGTTGAAGTTAGCTAGGTTTTTCTCTGATTTGTGTTGTTTTTCTCTCTGTCAGAAATTCAGGCTAGGGAAGCAGCACAAGGAGTTTGGGGAACATACAGCAGGTTAGTATACTGTAAAGATAAGCTGTACAGTACCTAGATTACTATGCCTATACTTCAGAGAAAACTTTGTAGTATCTATTTTATTTTGTGTCCTTGCCTTCTCTGTCTACCTATGTGCCAATCTGTGTGCCTTTACCATCCTTTTGATAAAGCTAAACCCAACTGATATGATGTTCTCAAACAGTCAAACCTGTTACAATATTTACATATTTTCGTCTAGATTAGATTCATTTGCTCAAAGCTAACAGGAAGATTATAGTGTATCATGTGTGCATGCCAGTACTTTCAGTTGTCCATATAGTAAGATAGATATATATAATTCTAGTTTAACTCTCTTTTTTGAAACAATTAGTTATAAACCTGGTATCGAAGATTATGTAGTGTCATGTGTCCAGTACTTTCAGTTGTTCATAAATTACATATAGTTCTAGAGTATAAAAATATTTTGCATTAGTAACACTATCCGATATAATAAACCACATTCAGCAATGGAGATGCAACGTAATGTGGCCTCTTCTTCAGGCGTGATGGGAAGAACCATTAACGAGTGAGTTGATTTGTTCATACCCTTAGACTAGAATGCAATCTTCAGATCACAATCTTCTGATATGCTGCTTCCTCTTGTTTGTTGATCATTCAGCCGAAGCGTGAACGTGAACGAGGCCCTAAGGATCCAGATGGAAGTCCAGAGAAGGCTCCATGGGGAACTAGAGGTACATATATAGAAGTAACATGCTTTAGGAAGTTTACCTGCTACAACGTTGGTTTCTTTCTTCTGCCATTGCATGTCCCTCATGACCTTTGCATACACGCATGAACGTCCTTGGGAAGTTTACATACACTTGTCACCTGGTGTGGCAATTTCTGTGGTTGGCATGTGTTCCGATCTCTTGACACTTTTGCAAGAACATTCTTGGGAAGTTTACTTGACACAACTTTTCTGTCCTTCTCATATATGTATGTGGTACTCATGAACTTGGCATATATATGCATTTTCATTCTTTCAACAAAAGGAAAAGGAGTAGTGAGCTTTGCATGCATGGCATGCAGGTGCAGAAGCACCTCCAGATGAGGGTTGAAGCCCAGGGGAAGTACATGCAGTCCATCCTGGAGAAAGCATACCAAGCCGTCGGGTCCAGCGACTGCACCACGTGGCCCGCGGGCTACAGATCTCTAGGCAACCAGTCTGTCATTGACATTGGCAGCTCCACGAGCTTCTCTTCCCTCCAGGACATGCACTTCTATGGAGGAAACAGCCACATGGACCAGCTTCTGCAGCAGATGGAGAGGCCAATGGATAACTTCTTGACGTTGGGCGATAGCTTCATCGGGTCAGCAGACAAGAAGGGCCCTAGCCATTGCAGCTCCAGTGGCAAGAACTCGATGATGTGGGCAGGCGAAGATCAGCAGCAGGTGAAGAGTGCCACCGATCAGCTCCAGATGGGGTCGTCGACAACAATGGAGGGTGGCATCGATGTAATGCACCCAATCGCCGGCCTGTATGAGGGTGCCATGTCTGGCGACTCCATGGGCAGTAAGGGTTTCGAGGGTTCCAGCTCCAAGCTCGAGATGAAGTCGCCTCCACAGCAAGCACCTGTAGGAAGTCATCAGAGGGTACGCATATAGTCCGATGGTCTGGAGTTCACGCAAAGAAATTGTCCTAAATATGGATACGAAAGATCAAAATATTCAATTAAATGTGCAATTTTGTTGTGAAGGAACCATCAAATTAAAGCTTTAGACTAGCGTACTTGTGGTTATTAGTATTATCAGATACGAAATCATAAAAGGATCAATGCGATTATATATATGGTTGAGCCCTGATTAAGATTTCCTGCTATTCTAATGAGGATGGCTTAGGTAATTTAGTTTAGCTTCGTCTTAGAGAAGGATTGCTACAAGTGAGAGTGCAATTTAATTGACTTTCCTGTGTATGTATAATGCCATGGTGGAGGCACACGCATTGCCGGGACACAGAGATTTTCAGATATGTATTATACTGGATTTGTGTAATGCATGGTGTTGTAACATTGGTGATTTTTTTTGGGTGTTCTGCATATGATAATATGTCACAGTGCTGTTTCGGCATCAAGAGCGGAACGATCTAGCATCCTACTAGTGGTGTGCATTTTCTTTGGTTTATGGCTTGAGACATCCTCAGATCATCGAACAACAAAACCATTACTACATATCAAGCACATTTTTGTCGATCTGTTTATATGTGTGTATTTACTATTTAGACTGTGTAGAGTGCAGAATATTAGTATACCGCCACAACATTTCGTGGCATGCATATATATATATATACCGATCGTTCACCGGAAAGAGCTTGTTATAGAGGAACCAATTCTGTAACAACCCAAAGATGAATCTATATATCTAAAATTCTAAATAAACTTCAAAGTCCCGTTAACATTTTGGGTTGCCTGCAATTTCTGCTACTCCTACTCCAGTGTAGGCTTAAGTACTTTGCATTGCATTAGCGTACTTTTTTTAAAAAAAACAAACTGCATTAATGTAAATAGATCGTTTTAAGCATCTATCACGACAAGGTTTGGATTGTATCTATCTTTATGTGGGTGTGAATGAATATGCAAACCAAGCCTTTCTCTTTATCAGCATCACTTATAGACATGTAGGATATAAAAGAAAGGGTGAAAAATGACGTTGTAAAGTGGAGGTATCTATATGTACTAGCTAGATCTCAGATATGCAAAGGTAAAAAGCTTTATATGTGTGTTTTGATTTTGTTCATCCAAAGTATAACCAATATAGTGGAATATTCAATCAGATGATCGAGGTCTGGAATAAAATTGCCTTCTGCTTTAAAGAGTGTAAGTTCCTGATAGTTTCAAAATGGGCATCATATTTCACAGCATGCAAGCGCAAGATGTGAGAAATTAAAAAGAGACAGGAAGAACAAGCCGCGCGCGATCTAGAGTTCATACTTCATACCATTGTTGCACGTGGCTAGCTCCTATAGCTCATTTCCCCACGGCGCTCATGGACGTAACGCCCACCGGCGAAACGGCGGGGGGCGCTCGCCGCCCGCGCGTCGGTGGAGTTGTTGTTGGTGATCTGAGTGCTTGTCTATTGCCAAGCGCGCGGTCGAGGAGAGCACGTGCCCACCGCGCGTCGGTTGAGGTCCTCGGCGAGCATGGCGTGCACCGTGTACGCACGTCGGCTCGATCGCCGCCGCCGCCGCCGACTGGGGCGATGGCATTGGAAGGAAATTTGCAACGACGGGCTGTTCCTCTTCTCCGTCTGATGAGTGTGGACCGTCCAATGGCGACATGATGGTCGATCTAACGGTGGATGAGATCCGTACATGACGGTATCAAGTTTATAAAGGACCCACCTTGCAGATACCCCACAGGCCACCAGGCCTCCACGCTGTGTGTGGGCCTGCTCGTCGTTTGGGTCAGCAACCCTGGGCCAGCCGGCGCATTAGGTTGGCCGACAGTGGGCCCGCAAGTCCGGAACACACAGCAAGTAGAGAAACTGGGTTGGGTTGGGCACATTTCCAGTACATGCAACAGCCCAGCCTAGTTTAGGGCCGAAATACGGCCCACGAAGGACGTGGTTTTTTTTTTTTGCGGAATAGCCATTTACGTCCTTGAACTATCGTTCTAGGCTCAATTTCGTCCCTGAACTACCAAAATGTCCGTTTTCGTCCCTGAACTTTTCGACTCGGCTCATTTTCGTCCTTCATCCGATGTGGCGATCCACGTTGGCGTGCCACGTCAGCGCCCAGCCAGCTAGGGTTGCCTTTTCTCTCAAACTGACCCTTTTGCCCTTCTTTTGTTTTAACTCACGCACGGCTGTCGTGCCTCTGTTCTCCGTCGTTTTGACAGGCACCGGCGGACTGCCACCTCCCACGGCGGCTGCACATGAGGTGTTTGGCGAGGTCGTGGAGGGCAAAGTGGAGAGGAGTCTGGCGCAGCTCTGGGCGATTCCGTGGAGTGAAGATCCCGTATCGAGGAGCTGCACCGACGGTTGAAGGTGAGTTGAATCTGTACTCGTGGGATCTGAGTTTGATTTGATTTTTGGATGGAATTTGACCATGTAGTGGATATGTAGGGTGGAATTAATATGGCAGATGACGAGGTATTGACCGTTACATTTCATTTCAATGGGGAATTTGTTGTCGATGGGTCACAGATGCGGTATTGCAATGGGGATTTAGGAGTGTCTCACATAGATAAGGACAAATTATCAATCCCAGAGCTCAATGGCCATCTCTTGGATCACACAACTTTTCCTAGATCTGTTCGCATGTATTGGTTGCCAAAAGGTGCAGAACTAAACAGTGGAATGAGGTTGCTTGTAGATGACAAGTCTTGCATGGACATGCTTGATGAGATAGGATCTGTTGGGTCTGTGGATATATACACTGAACAAATTGAGTTGGACATGAGTGCCAATGAAGTTACAGAATATGGAGATGATGATGTGTTTGCCCTATTTCAAGATGATAACAGAATGGATTTGGATGGTAATCCTATGGATAGCTTGAATGCTCTAGCCACTCTTGATGATGGTCAGAATGGACAGAAGGGTGACCAACATGTAGAAATTGAGGGAGAGAATGAGGAGGAAGAGCAGGAGGAGGAGGAGGATAGTGAAATTGATGCCACTGGATTTACAAGTGATGAAGATGATGAAGTAAGGGAGATAAGAACTAAATACAAAGAGTTTATGGCAGAAGCGAGGAAGAGAGGAGACATTCCAATGGACACCCCAATTACATTGGATGTTCCCAGAGGGACTGATACTAGTCAAGTCACTGAAGGAGGAGATGGCATTGTATATTTTGATTCAGATCAAGATGCATCATATGATGAGGACAGTGATGGTGTTTCTAGGAGAAGGAGCTGCAGGTTCCCAATATTTGATAGTCAGGATGAGACTCCACACTTTGCTGTGGACATGTGCTTTAGAGGAAAAGATCAATTGAAAGATGCAATAGAAAGGTATGCACTGAAGATGAAGGTAAACATCAGATATCCCAAAAATGACAAGCAGAGGCTTAGGGCTGTTTGCATGTGGAAAGGGTGTCCTTGGGTTCTGCATGCTTCATACAACTCAAGGTCAGATTGGTTTCAAATTGTGACATATAATCCTGAGCATGCATGCTGTCCAGAATTAAAGAATAAAAGGTTATCCACAAAAAGAATATGTGACAAGTATGAAAGTACTATCAAGGCAAATCCAGCATGGAAGGCTAGATCAATGAAGGAGACAGTACAAGAAGACATGGGTGTCGATGTGTCGATCACAATGATAAAGAGGGCGAAGGCAAGAGTTGTCAAGAAGATAATGGATCGTCAGAGTGGTGAGTACTCAAAGTTGTTTGATTATGCATTGGAGCTAAAGCGAAGTAATCCTGGAACTAGTGTGCATGTTGCTCTAGATCCAGAAGAAAATGACCATGTCTTTCAAAGAATCTACATATGTTTGGCTGCTTGTCAAAGGGGATTTTTAGATGGTTGTAGGAGAGTGATTGGGCTTGATGGTTGCTTTCTGAAAGGGCCTATGAAAGGTGAGTTACTGTCAGCTGTTGGAAGGGATGCAAATAATCAGATTTACCCAATAGCTTGGGCTGTTGTGGAATATGAGAATAAAGATTCATGGGGTTGGTTTCTTGGGCATCTTCAAAAAGATATATGTATCCCTTATGGTGCTGAGGGATGGGTATTCATAACGGACAAACAGAAGGTAATTATTGCCCAAAAAATACATGTAACATGTATTCACAACAGTTATTAAGTGTGCTCACATTGCTTAATCAATCTATGCAGGGGCTTCTAAGCATTGTTAATGAACTGTTTACAGCAGCCGAACATAGAATGTGTGCACGGCACATTTATGCCAACTGGAGGAAAAAACATAGGCTACAAGAGTTTAACCGTTACAAGAACAAGCTTGCCAATAAAAATCCTGATGGATGGAAGGATTTGCAGAATACAGACCCAATACATTGGTGCAGAGCTTGGTTCAAGCTTGGGTCCAATTGTGAATCTGTTGATAATAACATGAGTGAATCATTTAATAGTTGGATTATAGAAGCTAGATTCAAGCCTATCTTATCTATGTTAGAGGACATAAGGGTCCTAGTGACCAGAAGAATCCAAGAGAATAGGAGCAATAGTGAGAGATGGAATATGGATATATGCCCCAACATTATCAGGAAGTTCCGTAAGATCCGGCATAGGACCCAGTATTGCCATGTACTATGGAACGGTGAAGCTGGTTTTGAAGTAAGAGATAAAAAATGGAGGTTTACAGTAGATCTCAAGAACAAGACCTGCTCTTGCAGATATTGGCAAGTTTCTGGCATTCCATGTGCACATGCCTGTTCTGCCCTGTTCAAGATGACCGAAGAGCCTAACAATCATGTGAATAAGTGTTTTTCTATTGAGACTTACAAGAGGACATACCAGCATGTGCTGCAACCAGTAGAACATGAGTCAGCATGGCCTGTGTCCGAAAATCCTAAACCATTACCTCCTAGAGTGAAAAAGATGCCAGGTCGACCAACCAAAAAAAGGAGGAGGGATGTTTCTGAACCAGTGAAATCAAGCACCAAAGCATCGAGAGTTGGCACTAAAATCAAATGTAGCCGGTGCAAAGAGTTTGGTCATAACAGCAGGAGATGCTCTATGATAATGGTGTTTTTCCATTTTAGTTATCACTAAAATCTTGATTTACTTGAGATAGCACTAACTTTTAGTGACAAACTGCAGGGAGCCTCGGAGTCAAAAATTCCTTCACAACAGCAGGCCACCAACGCAAGAAGCCAGGCAAGTACCACACCATCGCCAATAGAACCTGCACAGTCCAAGCAATCTAAAAGAAAGCGTGCAGTCGCATCTTCAAGTCAGTCCAAGCCGGCAGCAAGTGAAAGAACTGATTCTTCCTATATGCAGGTTAGCAAACTTTAAGTGATGCTTCCTATATTAAAAAGAAAAGACAATTTCAAAGAAATAATTTCTACCCACTTCTGTGCAGTCTGGCCATAAGAGAAAAATGGTGTCTTTTGCAAAATCCAAGTCCAGTGCTCAAGCATCAGCAAATGCATCAGTTGGTGGGAGTGCATCTATTGTAATTGAGACAAGTGCTGGCACAGCTCGTGGCTCATCTGCAAAGGCAACCATCAAAGTTTCAGGTGCATCTGGATCTGCAAACATCAGGTCTACTTCAGTTGGACGTGGAGGACAAAGCAGCTCTTCTCGAAAAAGATTAGGAAAGCACATAGTGCCATCTGACAAGAGCCTGATGTAGTTTCAGTACCAGTGAAATGGTACAATTATCATTTGTATTCAAATTTATCATCAGACATGGTTACTTTGAACTGGAACCTTTAAATTAGCAAGCACTTTTATTATAAGCACCGGAGACATTGTTACATTTCTCACAACATCGTTTCAGTTACTCGACTAACATTACAATATTAGCCATAGGCCTCCAGCAATTACAATGGAGAAACACAGCAACAACATAATACAACTACGTTGTTCACCTATTACTGATTTCAGTTCACGATTTTCTCTTCGTGTTCTCTGTCGATCAGCATACATGGCATCCCATTGTTCAGAAGAATTCACAAACAATTGTGTCATACTTTGTCTCATAGACACTAAGTCTTCAATCACCTTTCTTGCTCTACCAGAAAATTCTGTCTATCCAATACTTGAATTCACATGGCTCATGAACTAAGGGGCATGCCAAGAACCTCCTTCCTGCATCTGAACCTGACCAACAGCAACTCAAGATTGGGCACAAGCCATGGTGGCATCTCAATCCAGTCCTGACCACCATCCCCTCTCTATGTTCCTCCAGTAACCGCTCAAGCTGCAATTTGGAAAACGAAGCCAAAACGAATCAATCTTCTGGGTCCAAATCCATGCATCAATCTGCAAACCATGAATCACAAACAAGTTACCTCCAAATCCATGGCGAGGGAATCCAATGGCTGAGCTCCAGGAGTCTCCATCTCGTCCGCACCGTGCGCCGCTCTTCTCCTTGCCCGCGTTAGGCATCGCGCTCTCCCATCAGCAAAGCTCGCCATTGAGTCGGGAGTGGACGGGGCAGCGATCTGGTGGGGGCCGGCGAGCTGCTAGGTGAGCACGAGTGGATGAGGGACGGCGACCTCGACTGCGAGGCGGCGACCTGCTAGGGGAAGACGAGTACGAGGGCGCCGACCTGCTGCTGCGTACTGCAAGGCGGCGACCGGCTAGGGGGCTGCGACGCGGCGAGCTGCTAGGCGGCGAGGCAGCCACCTACTAAGCAGCGGCGAGGCGACGAACTGAGCGGTCAGCAGCCAGAGAAGGAAGGGCCGCCGCCACGACGGAGAATATGTTGTAAAAAAAAATATGACGGCAGGCAGAGAAGGGCAAAAGGGTCAGCCGGTGATGTTAATAAGGGCAAAAGGGTCAGTTTGAGAGAAAAGGCAACCCTAGCTGACTGGGCACGTGGCACGCCAACGTGGATCGCCACATCGGATGAAGGACGAAAATGAGCCGAGTCAAAAAGTTCAGGGACGAAAACGGACATTTTGGTAGTTCAGGGACGAAATTGAGCCTAGAACGATAGTTCAAGGACGTAAATGGCTATTCCGCCTTTTTTTTTTTCACAACGTGTCAGTGCAGTTCTACGTGGCTAGCGTGATCTGTCTTTATTAATAACCAATCTAAGGACGATCGGCTAATTCTGTCGTTCCGTTCAGGCTATACTAAAGTGTTTTTTATGATCATAATAAAGAAAAATTCCCTTAACTACTTTTTTATGATCTCTAAAGTGTTTTGTAGCAATTTATATGTAATTTTAATTATTCTAGGGTCTTCTTAATTGAAGTGCTTGCTAAAGCAAGTACTTGAAAAAAAATTATATAGAAGAGAAGGCACATTGAAACATGCATAAAAAAATATATCTAGAGTGTTTCTAGCAGCGTATTTTATAACTTTAGTTATTCTAGAGTCTTCTTAATGAAATACTTGCTAAGTACTTGAAAAAAATATTTTAAAAGAGGAGGCACATTGAAACATGTCTAGCAGGTTTTGTTTTCAGAATATCATGTCTAGCGGTTGTGTTTTCCATATTTGACTTGAATCTCCTTTTACTCTCTTAATATCTCGGACGAATAGAGCTAACAATTCATTGTATTATCTATGCTTTGTAGTCAGGGGCGGATCTAGGCCATTTTAATGCTGTCACAGGACAGCAATGAATTTTTAAATTTCATAGCTAAATTGCCCTTGATTAAGACAAAACTAGACAAGTAATCATGAATTTACACTAGTGACATCAATGATCCTGTATTCTGGATCTGCCCCTATTTGTAGTTTCATCGTATTGTAAAGACTAACCGTGGGTTCTTGATTTTTTCACGGGCACTTTGATTTAGTAGATAAAAAACGTGTGTTTAATAGGTGTGAGTAAGGCCAGTCTCAGCTGCAAACTAGGTAACTGTGCCAGAGAAGTGTCATGGAGATGAAACTCCTTTCTCATCCCATGAAACTCTCATCTTCTCTCTCCTTGCCAAGTCGTCAAAAACACTGATGTGGCATTGAATTTATTGTCCATAAAACTTCCACTGAGAATGGCCTAACTGAATATGTGTGCATGCAAGTGTGTGCCACTCCACTCTGTTTACGTATGTTATAAGAGTATATGAGTTGGTTTATGCCATGTAAGCTAAATTGGCAAATTCTGAGGTGCGAATTTATTGGCAAAAAAATTGTCTGAAATAATAACCTTTTTCTGAAGACAAATATATTTGTCTCCATCCTTCTTCATATGTATATTTGATCCCGTACAAGTAGAGATGGCTAAGTGGTGGACATCCAATCTTGTGCAACCAATTATGAAATATATTTGTGCTATATGAGAATTGCAAAGAAATACTACCCTTATAAACCTTATTTCAAAAAAAAAATACTACTACACTTCTAGAAAGCGGAAACATAGTAAACCGCAAAAATAGAAATGAAAACACGACGTTCTAGAACAATTCCCCACGCCCCTGGACGGTTCCCGGCTGGGGCCCACTGCCCCCACCTGTTGTCGCCGGCGGCTCGACACGAACCCGACCCAGCCCAACCACCTCACCCAGCGCCTCCCTTTCGTCCTCCTCCCCGAGTCTCCCTGCTGGTCAGAACTCCGAATCAAATCACTGCTTCCCGCAGCTCCCTTTACCTTCGCCAGCAAGCAAGCCGGCAGCATCAAGCTAGATCGCGGGGGAGCTCCTCGCCTCCCTCACCGGCCCGCTCCGGCGGGGAGAAGCGCCCTCTCGGCGGCGGCCGGGGCGCCCAGTTCGCGCCGCCAAACCGGGCGGGCGGGCGGCGGCTTCGCCGGGGGTCCCCTTGGCTCCTGGGGCGGCGGGGTCGTGGCGGCCTGGCGAGATGAGTAGCCACGCGGCCGGGACCAGCAACGGCGGATCCGCGGATGCGGCCGCCGCGGGCGCGGCCAGGAGGAACACCCGGATGCCCAAGTGTGAGATCTCGTGCCGAATCTCTTGAGTGTATGCTTGCCGTCTTCGTGGTCCTTTCGTTTCGTTCAGGATAAGCCGCTGAGGCAAGGGGCGGCGGGTGGCCGCCGAGGATATAGGCTGGGGTTAGTGCCTTAGTTGGTATATGGTGTTAATTTGCCACCCCCTTTGGGCTTGGAGATGCTTCTAGCTCGTGCTCCCTTTTGGCGTTAGTATTATCGATTTTTTAGCTGCCATGTTATTAGGCCCGAGAGGTTGCATGATGGTGTTACTTGCATAGTGATTATCCCTAGTTCAGCTCAGCAAAAACCACTCAATCTAGTTGCGTCAGTTCATGATATTTTATTTGCTTAGTGATTGTAGCTAGTTCAATTCAATCTGGAAGATAAATCGTAAATATAGGTGGTACATGATTGTATTTCATTAGTGATATGCTATTGAATCCAGAAGAAAACCTGAGCCGTGTTGGTATTAGTTTTGTAATTATAAAGCTAGTTCAATCCATAATAAAAGGCATCAAACTAGTTGGCGAAAGATGGTATGGTATGCGTGTGTATGGACACTTGGAATCAATGAAACTATGATGTCAGAGATGGTGATGACCTGTTGTTAGATGAATGCTAAGCTTGTGATGTGACTTGCATCTGTGGATCGCACCCCCCATTCTTACTCCTAAATTCTAATGTGCAGATTCCAAGTTCACACAGCAGGAGCTGCCAGCTTGTAAGCCAATTCTTACTCCAAAATGGGTAAGTTTTTGTATTGTGGATATAGGTTTTGGAGGATAAGAGAAACTTTTATGTTGGAGCAGCTCACAGATGTTTTGATGTTTGACTTGTGTTGTGTAGGTCGTCTCGGTGTTCTTTATTGTTGGTGTCATTTTTGTTCCCATCGGTGTTGTTTCGCTGCTAGCTGCACGAGATGTATGCTGCCTTTTGTCTTGCGCCTTATTATTACAAAGGTGTTATAGTTTATGTTTTTATTTGTTTATTTATATTCACTGGTTTCAGGTTGTTGAGATTATTGATCGGTATGATGAAGCGTGTGTGCCAGTCAACATGACTGATAACAAGCTTGCTTACATCCAGAATGAAACCATATCCAAAGAATGCATAAGGAATCTTACGGTAATAAGCTTAAACTTTCTGGGTATTAATTTATAGTTTGAAATGTAAGGGAATAAAAGGAGCAAAAGTGCGATTAAATAGATTTTTGGAATGTTTATAAGTTGGAACTAACATGCAGCTGCAAAAAGCATATACATCTGCTAGCACAATTTTTTTGGCTTAAAATTTGACTTAGATGTTTCTCTACAGATTACGAAGGACATGAAGCAGCCAATATTTGTGTATTACGAACTCGATAACTTCTACCAGAACCATAGGAGGTATGATGTTTTTGAGATTTTTCAAGCACTTGCTTGAATCTTTATCCTTCTGCACAAATTGGCAATTGTTCAGTTTCCTGATGCTGAAATTCTATGTGGTGCTATTGAAATTGAAAAGCATGATATATACAAACTAACTGCTACCTTCGATATGGTACCACCAAATATGAAAGTAAAAATAAGTGAATAGCTTTGTATTGGAGATTTATCGTGCATAAAATTTTACCAACTCATCAGGTATGTGAAGAGCCGAAATGATGCACAGCTAAGAGATAAGCGTAAAGCTAACCAGACATCTGCTTGTGAACCTGAGAAGACCACGGCTAATGGACAACCAATTGTTCCTTGTGGTCTCATTGCTTGGAGCTTGTTTAATGATACATATAGTTTCACTCGTGGTAATACGAACTTGACAGTGGACAAGAAAGACATTTCCTGGAAGAGTGATAGGGAGCACAAATTCGGCAAAGATGTCTATCCGAGCAACTTCCAGAATGGTGCACTTAAAGGTGGAGCGACTCTTGACCCAACGGTCGCGGTATGTGAACCCTTCTTCAATACCTTCACATTGTGGCATATGTTGACCATAGGGGGATTCTTGTTTATTCACTACTATACATCTGCTGCATCTTATTTCTGTATGTTCCCACTGATTTCTTTTTCACTCAGATAAAGTAAAGATTTCTGGGCATGGAATATCCATCTGAGTTGTTCATGTCAATTGTGTTTTTTGTGGCAGTTGAGTGATCAAGAGGACCTCATTGTTTGGATGCGGACTGCAGCACTTCCTACTTTCAGAAAGTTGTATGGGAGGATATACTTTGACCTCAAAGAGAATGACACAATAACAGTGAGGTTGAGTAACAATTACAATACATATAGCTTTGGTGGCAAGAAAAAGCTGGTCCTATCCACTGCAACTTGGCTCGGAGGGAAAAATGATTTTCTTGGCTTTGCATACCTTATAGTTGGTGGCCTCTGCATTTTCCTGGCATTCGCGTTCACCTTGTTGTACTTCATAAAACCAAGGTTAGTAACTTTTAACTCATCTGCTGCAATTGCTTGGAAAATGATACGCTGTGTGCAAAATGTACTTGTAAGCTTCTAGATTTTGTCCGTGAGCCATTATATGTTTGCATATGCTATCTGTTGGATAGCCATATTGTGAATCAGTGAATGTGATACTTGCAGTGAAATAATCTGGGTTTAGTCTACCAAGTTTGTAGAAAACCTGCAGGCAGGTATATCTGATTATGTTTGGTGCAGCTCATTTAATCCTAGCATCTTGCCCAGGTGGCTCTGAGGCTTTGGGCTGTATGAGCACAGTTCACACCCATGCAACTTTGTTTCTGTTGCTGAAAGTACTTACATAGGAACACCGTCTCCTGTAAATTTTGGTGGACTAGAACCAGGCAACCAGCTGTTCTTGTTTATTTTGGCCCTTCATGACTGCTATTTTCATGTTTGAGTATGCACCATGGCCTGGCCTGGTTAATGCTTTTTATCACATAAGGATGATCTTTGTTCTCTATGCCTGTCAAAGCATCCAGCATTATTTTTCATTGACATCCTGCCATAGTGGTCTCAGTAATTCAATTTGTGGCCTTATTCAGGAAACTGGGAGACCACAACTACTTGTCCTGGAACAGACACCCTGCAGGCCGCTAAGATGTTTTGGGACCTCACGATGCGGAAAGTGGCCTGACTACTTGAAACGTAATTTGTATGAAATGCAATACCCAAAACCAGAAATCACCACAGGGCTGAGCAAGTATGTTGAGGCTAGAATTTCATGTACATTTTTTGCAAAGGGATCTACGACTCTACGTGACTACGTTATTTTGTTTCTTTGGTTCTCGTGTTCCTAGGGCTCCATGTAGCAGCGATCACGAGAATACCTATGGATCCCTAATGCCTTGTTTCGTGGTATGAGTACTCCAAATAGGTCCCTCTGTAATATTTCATATACTGCATGATTCGGCTACCGAAGATCTGACTTGTGTTAACCTTGTGTGTTACCAAATTAATGACATAGTTTGATTGTAATATTCTCAATGGGGATAGTTCAAGTTCTGTACAAATTGTTAACTGTGATGGCCATATAGTGAATGGTTTCGGCTAATTTGTGTATCAGCTATGATCATATACATATATCTTCCGTAGCTATCTAAATTATATTAGACGTACAAGGTGCACGAATCAAAATGCCTTTCTACAGGGAAAAAACTCGGGGTACATGCGGAATCCATCTCTTCTTTATTGATCCGCACAGGTGAAGAATGGAAAACAGAACTTGAAATCTTCGTCAATAGACGATTCATGACACTGATTTGCTAGTCATATTCAGCATTCAGCATAAGCCCCAGAAGCCACTATAACAGCCAGCAGCTCAAGCTAATTACACTAGCCGGTAGTCAAACATCTTTCCACCTTCTACCAGTTGGATCTTCAGTTCACAACCAGCATAAAAAGGAACTCTCTGTGGGCTTAAGCACCCATCTTTAGCCTTTCAGACATTCTGTTCAGCACTTGAGATGCTACTGTCTCCTGCTTCTTTTCCTCATTCTGGTTCTTGGTGAGAAACTCTTGAGTGGCAACCAGGTCAGGAAGCACAGTCGCGCCAGACTGCCTCCAGCTTTCAGCGTCGGCGGTCTTGAACCGGTCCAGGAGCAGTGCATGCATCCCAACGCTCCTCGCAGGAGTGTAGTCCTTCCGCATGCTGTCACCTATGTGGAGTGCTTCTTCTGGTGCAATGTTTCCTGCCATCTCCAGTGCTATCTTGTAAATTTTTGGATCTGGCTTCTCAACACCAACAATGCCTGAAAACACCCCAAAGTCCCATTCCGAGCCCTAGTTGTAGCACCAAGAAATGCATCAGAGTGTTAGCCTACAAATTTTCCCGAACAATGAGAAAACACATTATCACAGAAGCATGTAACTGTGTCGCATAATCCAGCGGATATTATACCTGATTCAAGCCTAAAGCTGGCAAGATTACATCTTTGTAGCGGTATTCTGCATTGCTGACAATCCCAACTGTGAGCCCCTTCTCCCGCGCCCACCTCAGGAAGGGCTGTGCATCAGGAAATGCAGAGTATGGCGCAGAGGAGCCAAAAGCAGAATAGATGCGCCTGAAGATTTTCTCAAACGTCTCCTCATCATAATCATAACCAGCCTGCAGAAAAATATAGATTATTGAGCAACGGAATCACTAAGCCCTCTCAACATAAAAAAGAGACACCAGTAGTTCAGGCAGGTTCCATATTTATAAAATGGTCTTACCTTAACAAATGAATTCTTAACACATGTCCTCCACCATTCAATGTTCGGCATCTTTGCTGCAAATCCAAAGCATGGGTACTGTCTTGCCATCTCAGTGTATGCAACCTTGAAGCCCTCATGCATGCGGTTGTAGTCAGGGCATGGCATCCCAGCTGACTTAGCTGCCATACAGTAGTAATCCCCAAGATGTCCTTTGTAAGCGATCAGTGTGCCAGTCACATCCACAGTGATCAAGCGTAACTTCGAAAGGAGAGACATGCTTGATAATGATTTGAACCGCTGCCTTTATATAAAATCTATCTGCAAAGTCAAATAGTGAGAATTAGGAGCTGACTAACCATTTTCACAGAACCAGCAAAAGAGGTGTTATCAAATATGGTATACTTTAAATACTACTTTTTACATATAGCTGAACGCCTGAGCTCATATATCATAGGCATGAAAAGGTGACAGCATCATAAGCTAAATCTTCTGCACTCAGAAATTAACTTTGCAATGAGATGGTTGTTCCCCCCAACTAATACCCAAGATATTTTTCCATATTCAATTAATGCCTTTTGCAATGGATGGAACATGAAATTTAAGTCAGAAAGGGGCAATCTGCTGCAACACAAAAATAAGCGTTGCTGAAGACTGAAGTAAATCAATGGACACAGATCCACCAGCTGAAAAGGCAAGAAGTATATCACGAAATGAAAAGAAAAACGTCTACAGAACACGACAAATGGGGAAAAAAAATGCAGAGGAGCTATGCTGGGCAATAATATTGTCACAATAGTCAGTGATTGGTATCTAGGATGAATGTACCTACTTGATATGTTGTGAAAAAATTCAGTAGTGAAAGCTGAGCACAGCGCAGGAAGGTAGTAAGAACAAATATGCCGTCTCAACCAACAAATCATACAAACCCCCTTGTGCCTAATTTAAGCAACATTTATGTCTCCTTACTTATTACTAACACTCTCCAGGCCATCTAAGCTACCCTGGTTTAGATCCCCATTCAATTTATTTCGCAAGAAAACTAAGCAAAGCAAGGTCATCACCGACCTCCTTGCTCGATAACAGAACAAAGCGCTCCACATATCATGTACATCTTAACCAGCAAACACTGAAAGGAAATGATTCACAAGAAAGTACCAGGAACAAATCCAAAATGCTACGTTACCTCAAGCAAATGATGGACGGTAGCGCCTCTGGTCGCCAACAATGCCTGGAAGGAACCGAAGAAACACAAGATCCGGTCAGGCAATCAGCAGCTGTTCACCCCACAAGATCCTATCTTTCTGCGCAAGAACACGCAACAAACGGATACGCAAGAGATCGACAACCTCCCAGCCACGGCAGCCGTCCAACCAGGAAGGGGAAAGATAAAAATCGCAGCTTTGGGGGCCTGAGATTTCAAGAAATCGGCCGGCGGCACGAGCGGAACCTAAAGAATTGCAGAAATCGATCCTTCTGGTACCTTGCCTGTGAGCTTCCAGCCTTTGGGAAGTGGGATTTGGCTTGGTTTTGCCGGTGCTATAAGTACTGGGAGTGGGGAGTGGAAAGCTCGAATCTGTGGAATTGGAACGGGATACCGGCGGTCACGGTCCACGGTTTTGGTTCATCGGACTTCAAGCTTACTTTATTCAGGGATTTGGGCATAAAACAGAGAGGGACGTGTGTCCTGTTGTACTATAGATGAAACGGCCGTCGACGAGCCGAGCTCGAGCCGAGCCTGAGATCCGTCCGAGCCTGCGTACATGCTCGAGCTTGGATCGGCTGAAGCTCGAGATTGGCTTGAATAGGCTCGTCAAATGAATCAAACCGTACACGACGCGGCCGGCGCGAGGTACACGACGCGAGGGGCGGCGGGGGAGGGGGCGGACCCGAGCTCCTCCGGGCGCCGCCGGACGAGCGGGGACCGAGTCACGCGAGATCCAGATGCGGGGCGAGGGAGCTCAGCGGTTGCTGGCGGAGCCGACCATGGGGAGGAGGGCCTGCTGCTGCCGCCGGACGCTGGTGGGGGAGATGTGGCCTGCGGGAGAGAGAGGAGAGAGGTGAAGTGGGAGGGGAGGGGCGACGGGGGTGACGAGGCAGAGGGAGGGAGGAGAGAGGAGTAATTGGAGAGAGAGAGAGAGGGGGAGGGAGTAAAAAACAATATCTGACGTGTGGGTCTAGCGGGTGGTAGTTGATATAGAAGATGTGATATAGAGTATGCCGTGTGCGAGAGAAAG
>CM014273.1:7502640-7518420 GCA_004135705.1 Alloteropsis semialata | reverse complement strand
CACCGATCGTTCACCGGAAAGAGCTTGTTATAGAGGAACCAATTCTGTAACAACCCAAAGATGAATCTATATATCTAAAATTCTAAATAAACTTCAAAGTCCCGTTAACATTTTGGGTTGCCTGCAATTTCTGCTACTCCTACTCCAGTGTAGGCTTAAGTACTTTGCATTGCATTAGCGTACTTTTTTTAAAAAAAACAAACTGCATTAATGTAAATAGATCGTTTTAAGCATCTATCACGACAAGGTTTGGATTGTATCTATCTTTATGTGGGTGTGAATGAATATGCAAACCAAGCCTTCTCTTTATCAGCATCACTTATGCTTTGCTGTCGTTACGCTGCTTCTTCTGGTGGAAGCTTGGCCACCTACATGTTGTTTCGTTAGTCACAGTCGGCGATCTCGGTGGTGTTAGTCTTTGTGTAGACCCAGATGCTTGGAGCTGTTTGCTAGGATTGTGTGGGGCACCATCTCTTCTCGGTAGTCGTGGTCGTTGCTCTGTCGGTTTGCTGGCCATTTGTTTTGTTGGCCTTTTTTTCAGTTTTTCTCTTCTTTTAGTCCTTTGTGCGCTTGGAGAGGTCAACCTCTGTTTGGCCTATGCCAAGTAATGTTTGTAACTGCTTTCTTCTTAATGAAATACGTGCTAAGGCACGGTCGCAAAAAAAAAAAAGAAAGGGTGAAAAATGACGTTGTAAAGTGGAGGTATCTATATGTACTAGCTAGATCTCAGATATGCAAAGGTAAAAAGCTTTATATGTGTGTTTTGATTTTGTTCATCCAAAGTATAACCAATATAGTGGAATATTCAATCAGATGATCGAGGTCTGGAATAAAATTGCCTTCTGCTTTAAAGAGTGTAAGTTCCTGATAGTTTCAAAATGGGCATCATATTTCACAGCATGCAAGCGCAAGATGTGAGAAATTAAAAAGAGACAGGAAGAACAAGCCGCGCGCGATCTAGAGTTCATACTTCATACCATTGTTGCACGTGGCTAGCTCCTATAGCTCATTTCCCCACGGCGCTCATGGACGTAACGCCCACCGGCGAAACGGCGGGGGGCGCTCGCCGCCCGCGCGTCGGTGGAGTTGTTGTTGGTGATCTGAGTGCTTGTCTATTGCCAAGCGCGCGGTCGAGGAGAGCACGTGCCCACCGCGCGTCGGTTGAGGTCCTCGGCGAGCATGGCGTGCACCGTGTACGCACGTCGGCTCGATCGCCGCCGCCGCCGCCGCCGCCGACTGGGGCGATGGCATTGGAAGGAAATTTGCAACGATCCTCTTCTCAGTCTGTTGAGTGTGGACCGTCCAATGGCGACATGATGGTCGATCTAACGGTGGATGAGATCCGTACATGACGGTATCAAGTTTATGATACCCCACAGGCCACCAGGCCTCCACGCTGTGTGTGGGCCTGCTCGTCGTTTGGGTCAGCAACCCTGGGCCAGCCGGCGAGACCATCATTAGGTTGGCCGACAGTGGGCCCGCAAGTCCGGAACACACAGCAAGTAGAGAAACTGGGTTGGGTTGGGCACATTTCCAGTACATGCAACAGCCCAGCCTAGTTTAGGGCCGAAATACGGCCCACGAAGGACGTGGTTTTTTTTTTCACAACGTGTCAGTGCAGTTCTACGTGGCTAGCGTGATCTGTCTTTATTAACTAGTAAGGTGCACGTGCGACACGCACGTGTTAAATCAAAAGATCACAAAAATTATTTCTTGAAAATTAGAATATATTACAATTGTCATCATATGTATATTATAGTGTGAATGAAAATGCCTCATTACCATGATTCTATCAATCAACCCTAGAACTAACAAAAGTAATTTACAAATGATATCTTATTACCGAACGATGCAGAATGGAACAACAACCGCATCTAATCCCTAAGGTGATTACCTAGTGCTTCGAAGCATAATACAAGTGTTCTTACAATAGAATAATAATGTATGTCTTGTGTAATCAAGAATGTTGTATAATCTGATAATCTCTCAACTTAAAATCCAACTTAAATAAACCAGATTAATGAGCACATTACCAAAACCAGAGCTAGGAGGCTATATACACTTGCGGAAGGGCTAGGCCATTCCTTACATTGCCGGGCCAATCCATCATGAAGATACCTAGGCCTCTAACCTTACCAAGCCACCTAGGTGATGCATGGTCTAAAAACAACCTCATGCGAAACCCTAAGGTGATTATTGAGTGTGCATAGTCTAAAAACAACCTCATGCGAAACCCTAAGGTGATTGTCGAGTGCTTCCCAACATAGTCCCAGTGCCTTTAATAGCATAAGAACAACCTACGTCCTATATTCTTAGAAATGTTGTCAATCTCTCAGCTTATAGTTTCAAACATAATTCCATACAAAAAAAATTATTCTCGGAATAGGGCTCTCTCCTGGGAAGAAACACAACTCCCCGGTATCACCAAGTCTCCGGCTTTGGTGCTGTACATGTGGCGGATCAAGTCGGTCACATCAGTGCTGAAAGAACGAGGGACAATGGGTCAAGATTCATCCTGCCACTAAATTAACTGTAGTAACCACTAACCAGCTCTTTTGTTGGCGAGAACCGAAGTATTGGACCAAAAGAGATGATTAACTGACCGATTCATGTACTTCAAGTGAACTGTGATAATGACATGTCCCTTAAGGCAACACAATACAAAAAAACTTGACTGATCACAAGAAAGAAGCAGCAAAAAAAAACTGCTTTAGGAATCGCACAAGTATCAAAATGAACTACTGAAATCTGACTTGAAGCTATGGATTGATTGATTGGTTCAATAGACGTGAACAATATGAACCTACCTAAGCAGACAAATATTAAAAATAATGGTCATATACATGAAAAGAATCGATTCAATTCGAGAAAGCAAAGAAAAATACATCTTCAATATGAGGAGACACACATGGATGCACCCCCACCATCCAGCCACCGTCGCGCCATTCGCGTTTGTAATTTTATCGAGCTCCCTTGGTGGTGACGGGCACAATTTCGCTCATCTCTCCAAATCTGTCATTATACAATAAAAATTTAGAAAATAACTTTTGACTATACCTGCAACCATAGTCTAGGAAAAGAACCCATAAACATATTCATCAAATTTCATTATGTAAACAGAGGTCTGAAGGTTGAATTATTACTTTTTTCAAATGGGCATATGGAAGATCGTAATTATTTTTACCTGTGTTAGAACTTGTGCAAGCATGTTGTAGCTTATTGAAACTCCTAATGGTAAGACCAATTAATTGCCTACGGTGTTTGCCAGATCAACAACACAAAATGAACAGGGATCATAACAATAGCCCTCGATAATGTTACATGACGTAATATGAAGAAGATTGACATACCTAGTGTGTTCTGGACAATGTTTTCCTGATCCTGATTCTGCTTAGGAAGTGCTAAGTCCACCTGCGAGAAAATAGAAAATAACTACGATAAGTAAATGCCCACGTAGAAAAAGTAATGACACTATATATTACCTAAAGAGCTCTGTACAACTTGAGTCAACTTGCTATTTGTGTATGGAACATGGGCATTTTTCTGTGCCAAAGTAAAAAATCGCACCACCGAGAGCATACAGGGATTTGTTTATATACACTCTTTCACTCCCAGCAAAGTCAATCAGATGTAAACATCCTCGGGACGTAGACCCATTCTTCAAATCTAGCCTTCTAACATGCACAGTTAGAATGATAAAAGCAACAAAAGTTTTCAGAACATTATGTTGTGAGAATTTTAGGGGTTTGAATTTAATAACCAGTCAATGGTATATAGCTGTAAGACCGACCGCTCCTTTTTCATTTAGAGCTGTTGATCCAACTGCTCTATTTGTTTGTCCAATTTCCATCAAGTCTAGAACATCTGATGTTGATTTGACTGGATGTAAGCTCGCATCAGGGACAACAAGTTCACTTGTCTGAGAAGTATTCCAAATCCCGAGTGTTTCTTTATGTCAAGAATAACATGTTTTTCTATGTATTTCTTCCAGTACGAATAGTAAAAATGTAGCCATGAGAGCTATGCTATTAATTTGCTTGTCCTAATGGTCATGTATTTAACAATGGAAGGAATAGAAAGTAAACATGATGTAGAGGCTGGACTTAACATCCCATTAACAGGCAAGGCACTTAATTCAAAATTGAAGGGAAGAGACATGCTTAACTTGTAAATGTAACCTGTGTAATACACAAACTAAGGACACTATGAAAGTAATGTACCACAGCAGAGACAGCCAGGTATTAATGGAGTCTTACCTTGATTTTTAAACCAGAAACTTAGAACAAAATACTATTTTCATTGCCACAAATGATGATGCCTAAAGAAACAACACATGAGCACACCTGAATGAATAATGCTTCTTTGTGTAGATTTCAAATCCCAGTGGCATTTCTGACTTTCCTCCCTGGGAGATCTTTTCCATGGTGTCAAAACCAAAATTATAGGCCCATTGGAGTTCCAGTCTTCTTCTAAGGGGTGTCTTATAATTGTTTGATATATTTTGACCTGATCCTGTAGTCACATTATCCTTGAGAGCCAAGACACACCCTACTACAAAAGATCCTGATCCCTGGAATCATAAAATGGACCAGGGTTAATGAAAACTGACATGAACAAAACTGACATAGCACACTGACATGATGCAATCAGTTTTAGAACTTCCAATGGTGTAATACCACAATAGAGCCATATAGGCCAGTTCATGTATATGGATTTTTCAGGCTAATAATAAAGGCCATATGTATCTTATCTTTCGGACTATTAATATAGAGCATAGTAATATATTTAAATTTTATGAAAGGCTAAATACAGGCACCATGAAAGAAGCAGTGGAAATGAAGTCTAATATATTTTTCCTTTACCTTGTATTTGCTTCACCCCAGCAAACGATGCAAAATAGGCATCCTCTGAATGCTCAATTTCTGAAGAAAATACGCTTCACCTCGCAAAGGCTGAAAATTGGTTTCCTCCAAGTGCCCAATTACTAAAGGAAAAAAAACAAGGACAAACCTAAGCAATAGTGTCAACACAAAACATAGACTTTGTTATGAAATTTAAGATCAAATTGAAGGCGTAATGGAGGTACCACTTGATCAGTTCATTGAGATTTCATTGTGACATGAGTCTGAATGGAACTGCAGATGTACAATTTAAAGAAAAAGTATATCCAGATGTGCAAAATAAAACAAAACTAATACCGACCATAAATCATAGTGGCATCTACATATCTGAAGCTGGAATTAGATCGGTGGAATTTCTGTGGCTATAAAGGGGCTATAAAGAACTATAATTCTCTAGGTGAAACATATAACCAATAGAGCATACTATATACAAATAATGCCAATGTGTGTTTTAGTACATAACAGTAGAGTATACAAACAATGTCTTTTGGTAAAAAAAATAGAAGAAATCAACACTCATCCAGAAGTAGCTTACTAATTAGTATTTACTCATTTGTGGAATCAATCATAATTGATACAGCAACAATAGTGTAGGAGCATATAACAGAAGCAGCAGGATACATGCAATGGTCAGACATCAAGATAACCAGCAATCATTCTTTCAATCTAAAAACGCAGGGGGATAAATACAATCAAAAGTGAAACTAACCGTCTTTATAGCGCAGAAGCGGTTACCCTCATTCCTGCCACACGCCACTCCCGTATGTGTGCCTCAAATTATCTTCCACAATGACGGTGCCGCCATCCTCGTCGCTGTTGCTACGACTTGCTGCTAGCTGATGCCTCACGAAGACGAAGATGGGATTGTTCGCTTGCTGCCATGCTAGACGACGCTCGATGCAAGTATCTGAACTTGCTTATATTTCCTGAGAGTAGTAAATATATCAAGGAATGAAGCTTGTGGTCGTCCATCTAGCCCAACCAAGCTAGAGGCTAAAAAAAAGAAATCTTGTGGCCATCTGTTGCCCGATCTACAAATGAGTAAATTGATTGGACCTCGAATTTCTATGGACACCTACAGAGTTTGAAGGGTCATCTTATCAATTCTACGTCTGGTGACATTCATATGCACTGAATGAGATGTTACTGGTTCGTGAATGCAGTTGAAATTTAGGATCTCTAATATCAGAACTCAAACAGCAAACATGTAGAGGGCAGTGAAATATACGTACGAGCATGGCTGAAGGTCGAGAGATTCAGAAAGATCATATCTGATCCAAAATGATCTCATCCAAACAAGACCAAGCCAATCTGATCCACAAAGTTAGAAATTCACCGGAATGAAAATTACAGCAGTAGATGACAAAGGGCCAGCTTGACCCCTTGATATCTTTATAAAAAATACATAACTCACAAAGACTTGCTTCAATTTTCCTTCATACAGGCCACTGACCAAATTATGCAGGCAGTAATTTTTTTTCTAAAAAAATCATCAAAGTGCTGCAGAAAGCATGAAACCAAGCCCTGCATCTGCATGTGTACATATGTAAAAAGCTAGATAGGCAATGTATTCAAGATTTCAAATGCAATAATATGAGCTAATTTGTAGAGTGCATTTTGCTTTTGTAGTACGATCTACGTGACCACATGCTTGCCAATTAACACTTTGAATAATGGGCCTTGCTTAATAGTTAATAGCTAGAACAGCAACTTTTTCTCAAAAATTAGAACAGCAACCTTCGGAATGAAAGTGTGAGATGCAGGATTAACATTCAATAACCCCTCCCAGGACTAAGGTTCTCTACAGTACAATGATCTCTCCCAGGCCGTTTGTACGCTGAGTGGGAGGACAAAATATCAGATCAGACCCTAATTTTGAAGAACGACTGAATCTGCTCATTAGTAGAAAGGAGACCCCGATTTACTCTTGTACACATGATTTAGGATGAAAGACATGCAAATAGGAGTAACCTGGAGTCTGGAGATCCTTTGTTTGTGGATGCTGCCCGCCCGGTTGCCGGACGCGATGGCCGTGCATCCATCCCCAGCGGTGAGGCGGCTGTCGGGGTAGGCGCTGCGGGAACGCGTGACCTGAACGCCGGCGGCGTGACGGGAAGGGCGCAGACGACGGGAGCCCAAGCGGAGAGCTCGTGGGGCGTGGGTGACCGGTGAACTGCGCCACCGAAGTCGATCTCCACTTCCGGTGGTGCTTCGGCAACGCACCCACCCCTATCCATCTCCGTGCCTTCTCTCTACATCCATGCTTCCTCCTCGCGCGCACACTGTGACACATCACACAAGCATGGCCATGTCCTTTCACTTATCATCCCAGCGCTGCCCCACAGATCGGAGGGCGGCCGTGGTAGCACTGCCTTTCGCCATCGTTAAGGAGGTAGCAAGGGCAGCGATGGGTGAATCTGAGAAGGAGTGGCGGCGGCGGACCTGCGAAGGAGTGGCGGCGGCGGACCTGCGAAGGAGCGGCGGCACTCGCGCCTTGCGGACAGGGGAAGGGAAGGGTGCGATGGGTGAGGGGCGGAGGGAGACGGCGGCTGCGGGGCGAGCGATGGGTGACGGCTGAGCGCGACCAGTAGCACCCCGGGAGCGCGCCACAAAGGGATCGCACTGCGGCATGACCTCAACGCGCTCCCGGCGGCGGCGGCGGCGGCTGAGAGATGACCGGACCGAGCCTCGGGTGGAGGCGGGGGACCTCTTCTGGTTCTCCGGCAAACCACGCGAATATGGAGAGCTCATACTCTTTGGCACGGGGTGTGGAGGCGGCGGCGGATCGGGATTCGGCAAGTGGTGTTCAATGCAGACGGGGAGGAGAAAGAGACGGGACTACGGAAGAGAAGGAAAGCGAGATGCACGAGGAAGGGGGAGGGAAACTTGGATGGAGGGTCGGACGCGCGTCGCGGCGTGATTCACCATTCACGAGGGCGGCACGAGGTGGGTACGCGGCGGGGAAGGCTAACCGCACTGTCATCCTCCAAACCAATATCTATACTATATCTATACTATAAAGAAAATAACTTTTGAAAATAATTCTCACCAAGGCTTGATCACCCCCACCCCTCTCAAACCTATGCAAAAGGCCCATCTGCCAGGTAAGAAGCTTGACAGGGGAGGGGGGAGATCGAAAAAACTGGCGCTAGAAAATACTTTCGCCCATCCCGGTATTTTTTCTCACCGGCGCTTCGCACTTACCCGCCTCGCGTACCCGCCCGACCCGCCACCGCCAATCACGCTCGCTGATATCCACCTCCCTCGATGCCGCGCATCTCACCCCCAAAATCTCTCCTTTTCCTTCTCTTCCCTTCCGCGGCTCCCTACACGCCACCGATACAGATGCGCCGCTGCCGCAGAGAGTATCCACCCAACATCCTCGGCACTGCCTCTTCCACCGCCGCACTCATGGTGAGGAAGGGCGCGCGGCGGAGACGCAACGTCGGGAGCGTGGGAGGAGGGTCGCGGGGGCGAGATCGACATCGACAAGTGTCGCGAGGCCGCAGGCGAGGTGCGTTGGCATGCCTTCCCCACCCGATTCACGTCGCCCTCCCCATCCGCCTCGCGCGGTTCTCCCCATCCTTGCTCCGCTCTACGCTCACTTGAGGAGATGCCGGTAGGGGAGGAAGCGGAGCAGCATATCAAGAAAAAAAGGCTGATCCGTGCCCTTTGATTCACTGCTGCCGTCAGTTGATCTCGCCCTCCTTCCCGCCTTTGATCTTGCCTAAGAACGTTGGTGAGATCCCGCCTAAATCGGCTCCAATCCTAGGTGGTCGAACACATACAGGGAGGGAGTTCATTTTTTATGTCTAGGGTTTGGACTGGTTCAGCCCGTAATTAGGTATTTACTTGATATTACATCTTTCAGTGCTATTCCATCCTTCGGTGCTAACTTGCTTCTTTTTTGCCATATAAAATAGCAACGGTTTGTTGATTGAACTCTTGATATTTTGGATTATCAATTGAATGCTTTGATAATTTGGATTATCAATGAGGTTTATTTTAAGCACACATGAGTTAGACAATTGCAGCTTGCATGGCATCCTGGAATATGAAAAAGGGGAGGCGGTAATTGGGGATATTATGCCACTATGTTCTGAATTCTGCAGTTGCCAAATTACTTTATTTTTGTTTATTATGGATCCCTGCTAACACACATATATTCATGTTGGTACAGTCAGGAGAGCTATTGAAAAGGGGAAGAGCGATTCAGTATTTTCAAAATACCACGACACAAGCAGGACCAACCTATATTCTGCCCAAGACAATGATGACTTTATTTCTTCAGAGTCAGATAGCAGCTACTTATGAGGTGAGTTTCATTTGCCACTTTTAATGTACTGTGAGAATATGTTGGTTAAAAATACTTTGTGTATTGATAATACGCTGAGGCTGCTTTGTTACAAATTTGTGGATCGGGTACATTTTAAATCCTGGTCTGTGGTGGTTAAATTATCCTTCATTGTAGATGATAATTTAATTCTAATTGCAGAACATACGTCCGGTTGTTTGGATTCTGTTCTTATAGATATTTACATGGTTTTTATGCCACTATGTTCTGAATTCTGTAGTTGCCAAATTACTTTTTGTTTATTATGGATCCCTGCTTACACACGCACATATTCAGGTTGGTACAGTTAGGAGAACTGTTGAAAAGGGGAAGAGCAATTCAGTAATTTCATAATACCAGGACACAATCACACAAGCTGGACCAACATAGGTCCATGTTGTTTGGATTCAGTTCTTATAGATATTTATTAATATTTATCGATGGTTCCATTTCTTGTTACACTAAAGACCATGTAATGCAGCATCATATTTGGACGTTTGCCTCATTTGGACGTTTGGATCATTGGTTTGGATAGGATAGCTAAATAGTGGTGAACATGAAATATATTTTTGCATTTTTGTGTCTTTCTCGGTGGCTTATATTTAATATTATGCTTTTTTTATTTCAGTCAGAAAATAATGCTTGGCCTTCATATCTTCGTTCAAATACTGGTCAAATAATGAGATGTTTTTGAGATTCCTAAACTGCTGCTATGTGCAGTAGTACTGTTTGTCTGCCTAACCAAAATATAGCATGGCTGTGCGCATGCGGAAATAATTTTGTGCAGGAACTGAAAATGTCATCAGAGATATACTAATCATTCCTGTATGTGCTAATCCTTCCTCTCCCATGCTGATAGGACCCTCTCCAACCCCGGGTGTGCCGATGAGGTCTCCACCGCGGCAACCAGTGGCGCCCCTCCCCTCCCACATGGCGGCGGCGCCCCTGGTCATCGCAGCCAGCCTCGCATTGCCCCTTTGGTGTGCCATGGCTCTCCATATCCCTTCCCACTCCCCTTTGTTCCACCTGGCTCCACTGTTCCCCCATGTCCTCCGCTTGCCGGTGCATTTGGAGTTGCCCACCCTCGACCCTCCCTGGGTCGCTAATGATGTAGGTGAGATCATTTTTTTAGCCCCTGTCCTTTTTGAATAACAGTTGAGATTCATGACATTTGCAGGATTATCCTAACAGTTAAAATCTAAACTGAATAGAGAAGTTCTAGATGATGAAACTGGAGTTGACTTGAGTATTACAAAATGTTTTGTTGCACTGATGGGTGGAGAAATAAATTTATGAGTAAATCAGGTACCTTTTCTTTTACTATCATTTTCAGCAACAGAAAATGACCTGGTGATATTAAAATTGATATATGTTTGTTTTGTGTAATGTTTTTCTTTTTTACTGAGATGAGCTCCTGTTAGCATTAAGATGAGATGAGCAACTGCATGCGTTCGGCTTTGCTACTTCCCTTCTGGACTATAATATAAAATTCTATTTGCGATTTCATTTAAGGGGCAAAGGTTTATACAGCTTTGTACTTGATTACGTATATCTTTTAGTTAACAATTCTAAATATTGAATACATGTAGCTTCTTGAAATTTCTGAATTTTAGTTATATCTTTTACTTAAAAATTCTGAATTCAGATGGGAGCTGTAAGCAATTTAGTCTCACAAATGGCTACGATGAACCGGTTATTTGTTGCCTTTTTCAGGCCATGGTGAACCCAACTCATTGCGTTTTTGAGTTTGCAGTAGTTCAGTTTCAAGGCATGGACTTATGCTAACATTGTAAGTTGCTTCAGATTTGTGTAATACTTTGTCTGTGTGCCTCTGATCCTATGTGTATTTCTATTTTTTTAAATCATGATTTGTTATAAAAATACAGCGTGACGAGGTCCGAGGAGGCCACCTCCACGTTCTTGGGCAGTGCGAGCTCTGCGACGAGGAGCGCCGGGATGGGCAGTTTGCTGTTGTTTTTTGAGTTCAGATGATAAGGGTTGCTTTCACCAGCATCTTCCTGTACTATTGGGAAATCGACATGCAGTATCACTGTGTCAGTAAACACCCGCTTCTTTTTTCCGTTGTGTTTCTTTTGTGTGTTGTTGTCTTCTGTGTTCCAGCGACTGCACCATAGAGATTAGGGTGTGAT
This sequence comes from Alloteropsis semialata, assembly GCA_004135705.1. Lineage (NCBI taxonomy): Eukaryota > Viridiplantae > Streptophyta > Magnoliopsida > Poales > Poaceae > Alloteropsis > Alloteropsis semialata. Next base: position 7,507,036 of record CM014273.1, on the reverse strand, counting down.
TAGACTTGTCTATGTAATGCATGTTCAATTACTGTTTATGTGGGGGTGAACTGCAGCATTTTGCATCAGGGCTTATGGGGTCATGCCTTGGTGATATGATGTTTTCAACTTTTCATCGATCGGTGGGTTGAGGATAATTCTGTAGATAATGGATAAGAAACTATTCAGCACAAGCATCTCACATGCAGTTTGAAGCTACAGCTACATTTCATAGTTTATCACTTCCATTTCTGGTGCTTGTAATGATATAGTTTAATCTGTCCTTAGGATAAATTTGGATGTTTTGAATCCTTATCCTAAAATCCTTGTTCTGCCTACCTTAATGAGAGAGAAGCAGGTCTTCTGCTAAAAAATATGTTTACAGTTTAGTCTGCCATTGCTTTCTGAATTGTGATATCATAGGAGACCTCAAGGAGAGTTTGTACATTGGGCCTATTGTGGACAGTGATTCCTCAGGAGTATATTTGATAAAACTGTATCATATTAAATGATGTTGTTGCTTGTACTAGGGAAACCAGCAAAAGGATACTCTCTCTAATTGCTTCGGGTTTGAATTTGGATGCTTAATACTTTCAAAAAATTGGCGCGATTGACTGCCCATCAACATTTCTTTGGTTATTGCATTACCTAGGTTATATTACTCCATTTTGTTCTATATTAATATGGAAGAATCAAAGCAGGGAGCATTATTAGTCTCTATGTTGAAAATTTTACCAGTATGCTGAACCCTGGTAATTTTGAGAATTGTTTTCTTTTGATCAAAATCATTGTACTGGAAACAGTTGTTTATCCTATGATTAAAAAGTACGTACATTGTCATTGACGGAAATCATTGTACAATTTAGACTTTTGCACTAGAGATGAAGTATATTACTTTTAAACTAGAGATTAAGTAACTTAGTGTTTTTAACTTTTATGTTCAAGCAATATGTTTTGACAAGCACTTAACTTTCCTTTCAGTTGAGCAATTTCCTCAATTAAAGCCGGCTTGACTCAAGCATACTGGAACATCTACATGCATTACCAGGAAGCTGGTTTCATGGAAGCTTGAATTAGTTGTTAGATCTTGAATTGGAAACCAGTACTACGGGAGGATATAGATCATGGTCATTTTCAGTTTTTTTTTTCTGAACATACTTATTGTGCCATTTTATTTTATAACATTTGATGTTGTAAATGTTCAAACATTAATTAAGCTGGTTAATAGGAAGGTTGCATTTTGAAGATGCAAATGCATCGATTGCTTTGCATGTTACCTGGTGCTTCCAGATGGTGCTCTTCGATAGCATCTAACTACATGTAGACATGTAGTCCATGCTCGCCACCTCCAAGAACTTGTATATCCGGGATGTTTCTGCAGTTTTTTTTGATATGGTTGACTGGATTGATGGTTTGACCTCCTGTAAATAAGTTTGAAACCACCTTGTGTACATCACATTTTAGAGATGAAACTGGTCATGTTTCGGTGAGCTTCATTTGGACACTTGTCTAATTAAATTAATCCTAAGGTTAATGTTTAGCTAAGCACATCAATTGTTTTTACGTTGATACATTTTTTTTTGTTTGGTTGACCTCCAACCGCAAGACACATTGATGAAACGACTTCGATGCCGATGACCGCTGAATGAGATAAAAAGGTTGGGTCGGGTGAAACTAATATGTAGGAAGTTGTTTTTGGTGCACGCAGGTCTTTCTTCTATAAATATAAAATTTGTTTTTAGTTTTGTTTTCAAACAGGTGCGCAGCTCACCATTTTCTTTCAAAATAACAACGCTTGTGCAAGATTTAAGCTACCAAACAACAAACAATCATTTGTATATTAATTTCGCTGGTTACAAGTGTGTGATCCTTTGCTATATAAAAGTACTTTATATTAGAATTTTTTAAAACATGCCTGTGGCACGTGCAACTTCACTAGTACTCTAAAAAGCATATTCGGTTCTGGTCATCAAAATTCCATCCTCTATACTATATTCTTCCGCACCTGTCATCCTCTAAATCACATACTCTATCCTAACTACCCACTGGTAGGGCCCACACGTTAGTATTTTTAATATATTTTCATTCTCTCTCTGTACCGAGACCGGCCTCCGCTCCCACCGATCTCTCCTCTGTCCCCGCTCCCGCGCCGCTCGCCGCCCCCTCCCACGGCGACGTGCCGCCCTCGTCCAGCGCCGGTGGCTTCCCCCTCCCCCGGCTCTCACTTCCACGGGCTGGCCTCCCTCTCTCTGTCGCTCTCTGCTCCGGCCAGGAGTCGATGCAGCGGGGCCTCCCTCCTCGGCTTGGATCCCGCGGTGCTCGCCGCCGCCTTGTCTCGCGTGCGGGCGTGCGACGCCGGGCGTGTGGGGTGGGTGTGGAGGAGGTCGAGGGGTGGGTGCGACACGGATGCTTGGCGCGGGGCGCGACGGCCGCGGGGCGCCTTCCTCCCCCGCCGGCCCCATCCTCCGCAGGGCACCAATGTCGCGGCCGCCACAAAGACGGAGTAGGAGGCCTCGAGGTCCGACGCTCGGCAACAGGGACGCCTTCCAGCGGCGGCGGTGGAGGCCTCCAGCAACGGCGGTGCCGACCTCGCTTCTCCTTTTCATTGGCATATGCAGTGGAGTCACATATATGTAGAACATGTTTTGTGCTAAACATAATCAGGCCACAAAGCAGTTTTGGACTCACATTGGAGTCATTTAGATGTTTTGGAGTGACATAATCAGGTCACATAGATCTCTTGGAGTCTTGTATGCCTTCATTTATATGTGTTGTAGTATATACAAAATTCATTAGTTTTTTTAAGACTGCAGGGTCATTGGATTGAATATGTTGCAAGGAAAGATGATCAGTTATGTCTCATATAATGAATAGGTCTCATATAATGATTCAAAATTATATAATGATTGAATATGCAGTGTCATTGGATTGAATATGCAGCGTCATTGAATAGGTCTCATATAATGATTCAAAATTTGGATAGATTGTCATTTGATTCAGTTATGTACCTGCAGAGTCCATGAGACAAATTTTCTGTGTTTTTTGTGTTTTGCAATAATCCATGAGACAAATACGTGAAAGAATCCGCTTCTATTGCAACACATGCATGGCCACTCGTCATTTTTTTTGTCTCTGGCTGACAGTGACATGAGCACAACACAATAGGGAAAATGGCTTGGTGAACATATTACAAGATAAAAAATAATTATTACATGACCATACGATACAGATAATACAAGTTATAATAATTATTACATTACCACAAAATATTACAAGACTTACTAATTATTACATGACCACAAAATATTTACAAGCCTTATTAATTATTACATGACCTTCAAATCTTAGAAGTTCGAATGATTAAATACATGTACATGACCACAAAATAGTAAATGTCTTCATAATTACTACATGCCCATAAAATATTACAAGAGAATAAATATTAGATGAGCACTCATTCATCTAATGCTGGAGAGATCCTAGCCTCATCCACTGGTGCTCGATGAGATCACGTAGTAGCCGAAAGTGGGTGTTTTGGTCATGAAGCCTATGGTGTGCAGCAACAAATGCTTCCCTTGTTGGATTGTTGGCGTACGGAACAGCTAGTTGGCCGATGTCCAAGAAATCAGTATTCTGTGCAAGCTCACCCTCATCCTCGACTACCATATTATGCAAAATAATGCAAGTCGTCATTATATCATTAATGCGGCTACGGTCCCAACCATATGCGGGTCCTCGGATCACCGCAAACCGAGTTTGCAGCACTCCAAATGCAGGCTCTATATCCTTGCGTGCACTTTCTTGTTGAGTGGCAAAGTGTCGCGTCTTCTGCTCCATGGGGTAACGAATGGTCTTAACAAAGGCCGCCCACTCAGGGTAAATCCCATCGGCAAGGTAGTAGCCCATGTTATAGGTGTTTCCATTGACTACAAACGACACAGGGGTTGAACGACCCCTGAGGTAAGACGAGAATACAGGTGATCTATGAAGAACGTTAATGTCGTTGTTACTTCCAGGCATGCCAAAATAAGCATGCCATATCCATAGATCATGTGATGCAACCGCCTCTAATATCATAGAGGCATGCTTCCCTCTTCCCGTGAACTGACCCTTCCATGCTGTGGGGCAGTTCCTCCACTCCCAGTGCATGCAGTCTATGCTGCCTAGCATCCCCGGGAACCCACGATTCTCACCCTCTTCAAGAAGCCTAGCTACATCGGCACTGTTGGGTGCCCGTAGGTACTGATCGCCAAAAACTTCAATGACAGCCCGACAGAAATGATTCAAAGCTTCCCGAGCAGTTGACTCACCAATGCGGACGTAGTCGTCAACGGCATCCGCCGGGACCCCGTATGCGAGAATGCGTATAGACGCCACGCACTTCTGAAGAGCCGATAGTCCTTCCTTGCCAGCTGCA
>CM014273.1:7480065-7501640 GCA_004135705.1 Alloteropsis semialata | reverse complement strand
AATCTAATAAACCTAATTAGACCATAATTAGACAACGTCGGGCTATAGTAAACAATCTCTAATAACATATTAATTAGAGATTAATAGATTCATCTCGCGATTTCTCGCCCATCTGTGTAATTAGTTATAATTAGATCATGTTTAGTCCTCCTAATCTTTGGTTTAAAATTGCTACAGTAAATTTCGCAAACTTTCACCAACCAAATAAACAGGCCCTAATGTGTCAATAGATGTACGAATGCCAGAGGACATATTCTCACAAACTAGAACTTTTACACTCTGTTTAGTTTGCAAAATTTCTACAAAGTTTCGTAAAAGATACACATTGGAAAATGTGCCCCTCTCTCGCGACACACTTCTCAATGCAATTTTTGCAATTTACTTTTTGCAACTTTCTCGAACTAAACAAGGTCGTGGGAAAAAAAATCCATTTGTGACTCCTCAGTCCTTGTAAACTTTGACCCGCCTCAACCTTTCTCGAGGGGAAGAATGATTAGTAATAAAGTGTGAATTATAGATGCTGAATGTTGATTGTGCTCCTACTTCAACATGAGATGGCAACAAAGAAACTTCTGCAAATTCTATTGGCATTGAGGGAATTCACTCTTGTTCTTTCGAACCCTTCTTTGTTTTTTTTTCTTTGTTTGGCTTCAATTTAATCCTTAATTGTATTTGGAGAAGAAATATTTGAAGATTGACTACTCAATATGTTTGATAATGGGTAATGGATTTATGGATGCACTGCCACTTATTGGTTCACTCATCAAAGTTCATGTATGCTTGTTTGATTAGCGGGAGAGGGGTGAAGGGGCTCAAGCCCCCCTACCTCCAACAAACAATGAAGCCCCCTTAACTATTTTTTGTTTGTTGCATTTCAAACGTTGGTAGCGAAGATGTAAAATTATAGTGATGGCTCCAATTTCATCTTTTAAGAAAAAGCATGCATATGTTTGTTGGATTTAGGATTCGGCAGTTCCCCAGGTGATTTGTACGGTAGTAAATTCATTTCAAGGGGAGACTGAACCATGATTTTGATGGTAACACACAAATGCAGAGGATTTATATGGGTTGAGACCAACGTATAGCGTAATACCATACGTCATATGTTCTAGTGGCTAGACCCTAGGGTTGATCCCTCAGCAACCTTATATAGTACGGCGTCTAGGGTTACAAGTCGGTTTAGAATCTATCTACACCCATCCTCTTATACAAGGAAACAAGTCTAAATCAAATACAAGCATATCCCAAAATGTCCGGTTAGAATCTGTCTGGTCTAGCGCATGCAGGAGTTTCACGTCGTCTTGCACTGTGTGTTGCTCATGCCAGTCTTACAGGCCTTACAGAAGTCGCCCGACTCCTTGTGCAGTGTAGGTATACCCAGGATTGTGCCTCCATCAACGTTGGTATATTCTTAGTCATCTCAAGTGTATGTCAGAGCATAATATACTCTGGTTATGAGTGATTAGTTTGCTAATTGTGTTCATGGTTTCCCTTGCTTACCACAGACATCTATATCTCTTAGATGTAAGTGGATACCCAACGGATTATTTTGGGTCATTCCTTTGGTTCATTTTCTTTCGAATACAATATATGTTTTTGGATCCGACTTATTTGATTTAGATAAGTTTTGGATCAACTCAATAATATAACCCATACCAAAATAAAATTTGCAGCCCTTTCTATATCTAAACTTACTACACCCTCCGTCCTAAAAAGAATACAATTCTAGTATAGTGTCATGTTTTAGTATCATAAATTTAATCATCTATTGATAAAAAACTATCAATATTTATGATATCAAACAAATATCATTAGATTAGTTACAAAATGCATTTTCATAATAAATTTATTTAGAGACATAAATATGAATAGAATTCATTAGAAACTTGGTCAAATATGAATCGCTCTAAATGACACGCAACTCATAGTTGGGTTCTTTTCGGAACAGAGAGAATGTAACTCATATTTGCGTTTTTTTCGAACGGAGAGAGTACATGAACAATACGGTATGGATGTATGCATACACCAAGGCAGTTATCAGCCAGTTGTCTCTGCTGGAGTGGAACCAAAGCAACGGAAAAGACCAGTACAGCTCATACATGATCAGCTTTCTTTCCCCCTTTCCAATTTGTTGCTTCTTGAATTTCTCTTTGACCACGCAAGCACATGTGCCAAAACTTCGCCTGGAGAAAAGGACGGGAATCCAAGCCTGCCGGCGCCGAAATCAACAGTAGAAAAGAACTGAACATTTGCAACTGATGCGCATCCAAATACTAAACAAATCAAGCTCATGAGCTTTTGCAGCTGGTGAATTATATTCTTGCTGCCTCCCCTTTTGCCTGCCCAATTCATACTGTTCGTGTGTTCCACCATCACTTTCCAGCACTATAAACAGTCTCATTCCCAGGCATCCTCCCCTTGTCACCAGGAGCTAGCCCTCATTTTCTTGCAAACTCTTGGAGATGACCATGATCAGGAGCTACTTCATTTTCACCCTAGCACTCATTGTCTTTATGCAATATGGTATGTATAGTAGTTTGGTCAAATTGAATTCGGCATCTCAAATTTGCGCCGCTGCAAACTTGTTAAGTGCACATTGTTCTTGATCAATAGTATTTCATAGAAGAATGCTTGATAGTTTCTTAATTTCGGTGTCCTCATCATGCAATGCTTGGGCAACAGATTGGGCAGATGGCGCACCAAGGACAAGGGAGTACTCGCTCCCCAACCTTGTGAACTCGCCGTCGCTGACACCGTACAAAGACGTGATCGGCGGCGGCCCGTCGACTCCGGCAGCCGACGGCGTTCCGCCACCGCCACCTCCCTACTGCGTGTACCCTCCCCCCGCAAAGCCTGCCCTGCCGGCCCCGTTGCCGCCGGTGGCGAGCCCGCCCGGCGCGCTCCCGCCGTCGTCCATTGCGCCGGGCATCAGCCCACCAGGCGTGTCCCCGCCGGCCGGCGCGCCGCGGCCGCTGTTCATGCCGCCGGTGGCGTTCCCGACGCCCCCTCCTGGGCAGCAGGCGCTGCCGGGCGTTTGGTGCGTGGCGAACCCAAAGGTGGCGAGCGCCGTGGTGCAGACGGCGATGGACTACGCGTGCGGGTCGGGCGCCGACTGCGGCATGGCGGCGCCCGGCGGGACGTGCTACCTGCCGGACTCGCTGATGGCGCACGCGTCCTACGCCTTCAACAGCTACTGGCAGCGCACCAAGGCCGGTGGCGGGACGTGCGACTTCGCCGGCGCCGCCATGCTCGTCACCAGAGACCCCAGTAAGCCTCTCCGCGCACGTTCGTTCAACTCGCGTCGTGCTTGCGAGTTTGATATTTCTGTATGGGCCGAGCCTGTGAAGTATTTGGGCCCAGGAACAGCAAGGCCATTTCAAGTGGGGCTGAACTAAACTACCACCACGGCCCGCGGGTCTCGAAGGCCCAATTGAATATTTGATCATGTTTTATTTTCTCTCGCAATTCTCTAAATACTTTAATCGTTGCTGGAGAAATTTATGTGGCTTTTGTTGTATTCCTGCAGGTTATGATGGTTGCAGATACGTGTACATGTGAATGTACGGGTTTCGTCAGAGATATATATTTGATACACTTGTGCAAAAAACCGCCTGTCATCTGCATCATCAGTACATACATGTCATATTCTTTTTGTTCTGTAATGTCATTGGTAAAATGTTTGGTTTGTATTTATGCTGTTTTGTACTAAGAAGAAAGGAACTGGATTTATGTCATGTCATTTATCAATTTAAAATTGCAAATATTGAGGAACAATGATTTGAGTGTGTTTGGACTTTGGAGCACGAAAAAATACCTGTGCAGGAATTGAAAATTTTCCCATGGAGCCAACATTAGTTCTTTGCACTTCAAAAGGTCCGCATTTATCTTTTTGCTTTCATATTTTATATTTGGGGTTTTTCAAGCAGGTCCTAACTAAAAGATACTAGTTTAAGATTAGTGAATGTTTCCAGCTAACAATTTCACACCACTTCAAATAGAAAGTACAACTGCAAGTTATGGGAGGTTATGGTGTGTGGAATGTTGACAAGCGGTCCAAGCCTCCGAGGAATGTTTGTCTGTAGAAAACCTTATTAACATCTGTGTATATTTGGGGTCAACATCAACGGATAACCACAGCACCATAAGTCCGCAGAATCATAGTAAGATTTCAGCATGGCAAATCACTCCATTCTTTCTTTTAAAAAAAAAAACGCTACATTCCTGAGCTTGGAGGAATGGGGAAGTAGCAAAGCAGATCTGCATTCGTGAAAGAATAATCCGGAAAGCACCCCATACTCTCAGCAGTTTGCTCGTTATATGAAAACTGTATTATTAGATTTCACACTAGAAATGCTTCTACGATATTACAAATTTCTAATGCAAAGCTATAACATTACTGGTCAAATTCGTATCTTAAAGATCAAGAATAAACAGATATAGTACACATATAGTAGATGATTTTTGTATGCTCCCCTGAACATATTGTTAGTGCCATGCAGAAACAGATATCAACTTCATGTTGTTCCAACCGAGAAGCATCGCACCATCCTTCTCCTCCAAGGTGTATTTGTCAGAGTAGGACGCGAGAAGCTTTCGTACCACCGAGTTCACATGTGAGCTCAGCGGGTGAGGCGTGAAACCAGCCATAGTTAGCCTTGATTTCCATTTGGCCAGGGGCTCATACCGCAACACCCGATCCTCCCCCTCACAGGCAATGATGTTCAAAATGTCCTTGCCGAGGGCGTGCTGCTCCAGGCTTATTCTCTCATCGGAGTCCCGTGGCAGGGTCATGTCAATTGAATCAAACATGGCCGAGTAGTAGTCCATGGTCTCACCAAACCTCATCAAGAAAGGTGCCATGCTAGTGTTTAACTCATGTTCCACCAATGTGGTCACCTTCGGGGACAGCCCTTTAACCATTCGAAGTAATGCATCCCGTGGGTTGTCAACACCCATATCTGGAACGCGGTGCAGCTGGAGGGTGAAGTTAACAGCAAGTGCTTCACCTGGCCTAATCTCAAGCAATTCTTGTGTAACTTCAGTGGCACAGACTGGTAGGGGGGAGAACTCCACAGGTATTCGGAATTCCTCACACATGCTTTTCAACATCTTCCCAACAATTTCTAGATCTTCACCACGATCTATTCCAGTGATCCGCAAATGTGGTGGACCCCCAGGCCTTGCAGCCAAACTTTGTATCAGTGTTATCCATTGTGTCCCTTGATTAATTTCAAAATCAATTATGTGGATTTTGTCCTCGTTTCTGAGTGCCTCTGCAATCGCTCCATTGGCAGTCATATACCCAAACTTAAAGTATGGACATATATTGTATAAAATCTTCATATAGGAGAGAAGTTCACCCGACGGCACACTGCCCTTCCTGCTAAGGTACATGAGCTGAGATGTCTTTGGACCCAAGTTTCCATCTCTAGCAACCAAACCATCAAGAAGGCAAACCCCTAAACGCTGGATTGGATCCCCAGTAATTGAAACTACTCCACGAGCTTCCTGAACAAGCTTATGGAAATCTCCTATCCTCTTCTCATTTAATGATTCAGCAGACCTGGTTAAGAACAACTTCACAATGATCTGTATATCCTCCCTCAATTTCCTTTTTCTGAAATAAAGATCCTCCATCAATTCCCTTTGCCGTTTCTCTTGCTGCAAACTGGTCGAACCCTCTTTTGCCTCCTGAACAATTAACGTCCACCAATTCAAAGCAATGAAAGTGAAAATAATTAATGTTAAACACAAGATCCAAAAATTATGCTAGTGGGGAGGGCGCCATGTGGCATGTTACATGTGCCATGAGTAAACTTACATGTGTTGACACTGAAGAACTCAGGCTAAGGTTAGTATCACTGTGACAGAATGTAGTTTCCATTTCATCAAGCATCTCAAGTATACGTCCTGTAGTTGGTCTCTTCAGTGGATTAGAGTCTATGCACTCTATACCTATCGCAGCACATACCCTTACCTGTTCCAACTGTGTGTCTCCTAGTAACGTTTTAAACCTTTCGTTCCAACTTTTGAGTACCTAAGATATTGCAATTACAGGTTAGGATTTCTCAAAGACATGGAAATTAAAGTATGCTTTACATATGAACGACATATTCAGTGCTACGTGGACATAAAGTTTAATAGGCATCAAACTAGTAAGAAATCGTCCAAATAGTAAATTGAACACATTGAATGTAGGCTATGTGGATTCCACATTCTATTAAAACAATGAGATTAAATACCTGAAAAAAAGAGAGAAAATGATGAGATTTAACAGGAACATTTTATACTTGAAAATAGTAACTTAAGCAACAACCATCACTCCATCAGTTTTATTCCTTTTTACTGTTTTTATTTTCCTGGTTTATTTTATTAGTGTTATTCAAGGCAGTGGAATAATCCTTCAGTCAGAAAAAACTAGAAAAAAAGGAAAACCCCTAAAATTTGTCTCATTCAATGAGAAAATAGAGGAAGAAATATAGTGTTTACAACGAGTATGAGCATGAGTCTATCTTTTTTATTATGTAATAAGAACCATGTAAGGACTCTATTGCTTCTTCTTATATGATTTGGCAGCGCCCCTGCCTTCTTTCAAAAAAAGAATAATGTTACTTGGTGGGGCCAGATTATATCGATGCGATTAATTACAGCTATTAAAGTCGAAACATAATTACAAGTTTAGTTTCAATCTCAAAAAGTTGTGTAGCAAACTACAGAGTATTAACCTGATAGCTGTAAGGTTTAGGCCCATAAAAATACTTGTATTTGTATATTGCAAACAACCATATTGTGTCGGTGTGGATGTATCTGTCAGTTATTTTCTTTTAGAGTACTTTTACATCAAGTAGTATTTATCGAAGAATACTCATGTAACTGTCCTTCGATCAATCTTACATTATCAACCTCGGTGTACCCCTTTTGTCCAGTCAATATCTCTAAGATTATAATACCAAGACTATATATGTCTAACTTCAATGTGATTACTCCGCTATAGAATTCTGGTGGCAAATATCCCCTGCATGGAAAATATTGTGGGATGAGCAATTTAAGAGATAAAAGAACGAAACCTAATTTGTAGTTTGTAGTTGGGGGAAAATGTTTCAAAATGCTTAGCCAGCTTACCGTGATCCAACCAGTTTCGAAGTTATGGCCCGGGTTTGATTTTCATCAAAACACCTTGAGAGACCAAAATCAGCAATTTTTGGTACCATGTTAGAAGTCAGCAATATATTTGCAGGTTTGAGATCTCGATGAACAATATTATTCCGGTGAAGACAATGCAAACCCTCGCAAATTCCCTTGATAATTTTATAGCGCGTGCTCCACTCAAGTCCCTGAGATACATCTGCAAAGTAGGCAGCAGGTGTTCTTTAGGGAGGGTGTGGTTACAAGAGAAAATATCGAGCTAAGGACACTCTGAGCTCAGTGTAGTGTCAGTATAGTTTGGCTGCCATACCTGGACAACAATGAAGAAGAATATCTGAGGTTGGAAGAGGACTAGCACCAGAGAAACTAAAGATTACAAGTGTAGTTGTGTTTTGGGTGATGAGCCGACTAGAAATTGTGCAGGTGGAGTACCAGGTTGATTAAAACGGGGCCAGAATACTGGTAGGATGGTGATTCAGTAGGTGGCCTTTAAACAGTCCCATGGTGCCAATCCAAATTTATTAAACATGGTACGTTATATAATGTCACAATAGAAGTTTGAAGGACCATCTGAGCATTTTACTTGTAATCATTCTTGTTTGCATATTGTATAAAATAGAAAATTTGGCAGGGTACAAATCCTGAGGAAGAAGTTTAGAAACAGGCAATCAAGCATGTGTTCTCATATAAATAAGATAGAAAGAAACATACCAGTGATATACCGATTGAGACCTCCATTTGGCAGAAACTCAAAGCAGAGCAACCTTTGTCTTACATCTGCCATAACCATCTTCCCATGGAAGCTCCACATTTTCCCTTGAGTATCAGCACAGTATCCTAGGAACCGTACTATATTTTTGTGTTTTAACCTCATCAGACAACCAACCTCCTGGTTGAAATTGTCCTCATCGATGTCAAGTGTTTGGGATAACTTCTTCACAGCCACTGTCCCATTCTGAAGTAGTCCCTGCAGTTCTTGTCAGCGCGAAAAAAAGTTTTTGATCAGGTGGGGCCAAGTTTGAGGGCAATTGAGAGTTAGCCATACCTTGTAGACAACTGCAAAGCCGCCTCTTCCAATTTCCAGAGCATCACAGAAATTGTTAGTGATGGCTTTTAGAAGTGATATTGGCATATCTTCCGGCTCTGCACTTGCATCCTGGAGAATATGCTCCAAGACGAGACTGCGCATGCTAGCTTCCCAATCCATTTGTAATCACGTATAACTGTACCCTTCACACAAGAGCTAGCTAGAATCAGTTACAAGGTTGATGAGTGTTAAGCGAGGAGCGAGCTAGTGATACCAAACTCACAGGTAAGGAAGGAAGACAAGGAGAAATCTTGTGAGCGATCGGAACAAGAGTAACCGCGCTGATCCCCGGTCACCGCCCTCTCCCCCCACCAAATCTAATAGCGGCCGTGGCGGCCAGATCCGTGGTTGGTTTCGGTCGGCAGCGGCCGGATTGGCGTGGTGACGGCCGGATCTGGTCCGCAGCAAGCAAAAGCGAATCCGTATGGTGGCAGCTGGATTCGCGGCTGGAGCAGGTGTCAAGTGCATCTGCAGAGGATGCCCAGATCCCCTACGGGATGTGCCTGGAACCGGCTGGAGTGAGCAGATCTGTTGTAGACTGTAGTGTTGTGGTCGCGCTGGTCTTGCGACTTGCAGTGCAGTGCAGTCTACTGCAACAGACACGGAGTCTTTTACTTTCTGTATCTTTATGAAAGTTGATGCAAACATCTGTACCTCTAAAAAGTTAGATCGTACCTGTGTGTTCAAACTTTTTTTTTCTTTTACCTCCATGCCCTTCCATCCATGGGCTGTTAGAAGATAACGGACTACCTTTCCTCATCCCGTCCGCTCCCCAATCCTCTTCCCGTCGCGCCCCTCTCCTCATCCCGTCGCTGACCGCGTCGCCGCCTCTCCATCCCCGCCGGCAGGGGCGCCCGTAGGTGGCCGCCGACTCTGACCCCTGCCTGGATCTGCGCGTGGGGGGCGCGCGCCACCCGCTGTCCCCCGCACCGGCCTCGCNTCCTGAGGCGGCTCTCCCGCAGCGTCGCGGCGGCCGAGGACGGCGGCGGCGGCGGCCCGGGCGCGGCGCGGCGGCTGGCCCGGTCGAAGAAGGGCAAGGGGGCGGGGGTGCCGGAGGGCCACGTCCCGGTGTGCGTCGGCGAGGAGGGCGGGCCCGTCGAGCGCTTCGCCGTGCGCGCCGAGCTGCTGGGCGAGCCGGCCTTCGCGGCGCTCCTCCGCTTGAACTCGGCTGGAGCAGGTCTACTCCCAAAGAATCTGGTTATGCTCATTTTTCTCATTAGAATGAAATATTAGATTGGCCCTTAAAATGAGTACATACTCAAAGTACAGAGAAAAGATTTGCTTGTATTTATTTGTATATGTGATGAGGGTGCATTGTTGTTCATCTGTAGGATGGATGACAATAGTCGTTTCAAGCTAGATATTCGGATTGTTGCTCCCAACTGCCGTGGTAGTTGGTTCTCTTTGGACAAAGACGTGGATGCTGACTTCACCAACTTCAGGGATTTGGTTGATGAAGTTGTTGAAAAGTATCCTCCCAGTTTCGGCCACATAGTGAAACTGTTTTACTCATGCATGGATGCAAAGGTCAACATCCAAATCTGCTCTGACTAAGATTTGGTAGAAATGTTTGCAAAACATAAGGCTTTAAAGTGCTGCTATTTGACTTTCTGTTATCATAACCCTGGTAGTGAGCCTCCTCAGATTCCTGTATGGGATGTTAGTGGTACTGTCCAGTCAGTGGAAGGCCCATTCACCCCTTCAATGCCATGTCCTAGCATAGCAGAACCAAGCCTTCAAACTTATAGTCAATATGTTGAAACTGAAAATCTGCCTAACCCACACCCATGCAATGAGTTTCTATGTGATCAGGAAGGGTTGTATATTGATGTTGGTCCCCAAAATCTAGAGCCTGTCAATCCTTGGAACCAACAAAGAGAGCATGAAACATCCCAATCAGATAGATGCTATGATTCACAAGGTGATGATGAATCTACCTCTGATGAGGAAGATGAAATAGAGGACATAGATGAGGTTGTGGAAGATAGAGAGCCTCCACAGAAGCCTGAGGCTAATTATGATAAGAGTGATCCTCCTATGGCTGTAGGCACTTTGTATTCAAACATGGATGCTTTTAAGCTGGCTTTAGCTTCACATGCTACCAAATATGAGTTTCATTATAACATTACAAAGAGTGATAAAACTCGGCACACGGTGTACTGCAGTGGCAAAAATGTGGGCTGCAGGTGGAGACTCCATGCCTCTACTCTGAGCGATGGGGTCATAGTAAAGGTAATCTTTAGTTTGTCCTTACTTTCTTTGCTTTGTATTGATTGATAAATTTTTTGTCTTAAACAACCATTGCATTGATTTATTGGCAGGTGAAGAGGAACCCATACCCTCATGAGGAGTGTCACAGCACTAGAAGGGCAGGCGCATGTGTAGGGGTGACACAGTTCTGGGTGTGTGACCAAGTGATTGATTGGCTAAAGGAAGATGGGAATTTGAGACCCACAGAGCTGAGAAAGAAGCTGAGAGAAATTCACAAAGTTGATGTGACCTACAGGAAAGTGTACCTAGGTAAACAACTTGCAATGGATAAAATTTATGGCCCTTGGGGTAAAAGTTTTGACAACCTTTATAGATTTAAGGCTCAGATAGAGGAAAGCTGTCCTGGATCCTTTGTTGTTATTGATCACCACACCATTGACAAGAAGATAAGGTTTAATAGGCTCTTTTTTGCTATGAAACCTTGTATTGATGGCTTCCTAAGAGGTTGTAGGCCATACCTTGCTGTAGATAGTACATTTTTGAATGGAAGGTTCAGGGGCCAGTTGTGCATTGCTTGTGCAGTTGATGGGCATAACTGGATGTATCCAGTAGCTGTTGGTGTGATTGACTCAGAATCAAATGAGAATTGGGTGTGGTTCATGGAGAGGTTGAAGGAAGCTATAGGCACCCCAATTGGCCTGACATTCAGCACTGATTGTGGGCAGGCAGTAATGCATGGGGTTAGTGAGGTTTTTCCAGAAGCTGAACATAGAGAGTGTATGTACCATCTAGTTCAAAATTTCAAGAAGAGGTACAGTGGAGAGATTTTTGATCAGCATTTGTGGCAGTCTGCATATTCTTGGAGCCCTTACCTGTTTGAGAAACATTATCAAGCAATGGCTGAATTCAAACCAGAGTCTATGAAATATCTTCAGGAAAGTCATAAGAAATTATGGACTAGGAGCCAGTTCTCCACCTTGTCAAAGGTCGATTATATTACCAATAACTTGGCTGAGGCCTTCAACAAATGGGTAAGCAATAAGTTCATTTTTTTTACAACTCTCTTTGCATTGACAATTTTTTTTCCTCCCAGTACATAACAACTTATTGTTGTATTCACAGATAAAGGATGATAAGGGCAAGAATCTGGATGATCTGATGGATACCATTAGACAGAGGATCTTGATTAAATGGAATCAGAGGAAAAGGGTTGCCCAAAAATTTGAAGGCAAGATTTTGCCTCATATAGTCCAAAAGTTGAGGGAAGACAGCTACAACCTTGATATTGAAGTGATCACAAGCTCCCCTGAAGAAATTTGTGCAAAGGAGCATTCTGCCTCAACCTACAGGTTCGTGGTCAACTTAGGTGAGAGGACATGCACTTGCAGAGCTTGGCAAGGGTCAGGAATACCCTGCAAACATGCTATTGCCTATATCACATCAATTCCTGATGCCCACCTAGCAGACTATGTGGATGATTACTATTCAGTTGAGAAATTCAAACTTGCATATCAAGATTCTATCCCTAGTATTCCTGACAAGTCCTGCTGGCCCAAAGCCACACATGGCTTCTTCATGCATCCTCCATTGCTTAAGTCAACTGCTGGTGGAAGGAGAAAGAACAGGATCAAATCAGCTTTGGAGGGAGGCAGTAGCAGCAAGAAATCAGGTACTCAGGGAGGTACGGGCAAGAAACATGAGTGCCCAATATGCCATGAGTTAGGGCACCACTGGTACAAATGTAAGAATGGGAATCTCGAAGATATAGCTGCAATGGAGGCCGAGAGGTAAACTTCGTAGACATTCCCTTTAGTTCATGGTTACCTTTGCACCTATATATTAAATAAAATTTTATTTCAGGGGTCCACCAAAGAAAAAGCTCAAGAAAGTAGCTACTTGTACCACAGAGACTAGCATTGTTGTTGCCACGCCTGTATCTGGGATGGTGTTCCCATACAATGTGGCAGTGGACAATGCTACACACACAAAACAGAAGAGAAAATCGTCTACAAAATTAAGTGTCAACAAAAGAAAGGGGCCAGCAAGCACTACAAAAACATCTAGCAGGTGTTCTCCTAAGCCGTCCTCATTTTTCAATATTTTGTCCTTTTACGATAACCTCACTGATTGAAATTTCTTGCTATTCATACAAGATCTGAAACTGGATCCAACGACCCTCTTCCTCTCCAAGTTGTGCACCCTGCCCCTTCACATACAGTGCAGACACCAAAGAAGAAATGTGCCATCAAGAAGCTTACACCAAAGAGGGCTTCAATTGAGGTAGCAAGCCCATCCAGCCCAGCTTCAAATACCAGAAGCAAGAAGAAGCTCAAGCTTGATTAAATATCCAGTACTCATGGTTTGGAGGAACTACTTCTTTTGCTGTGATGTTGCATGTAATTTCAGGCACTTGTGGTTTGAACACATAGTAATTATGTGATCAACACTAGTCAATTTAGTAGCTTAAATGCTTGTGAAATGAACAAGTACTTGCTGCTGCTATTTGTTTGCTCTACTTGCTGTATGAAATATGGTGTGCACTCACCTTTCTCACGGGGTTCTCCCTTCTCATGTGCTAATGTTATTGTTTTAATTATTTTAACAATGTTTTCTTATTTTTTCATTAAATCTGCAATTTTTTTTTAAAAAAGAGGAAAGCTACCTTACGGACCAAGGGCACGTAGGTTCGACCAAAATTTCTTAAGGTCATGGAGGTCAGCAACAACTTTGATAAAGGTCTTCATGGTAAACTATCTCTGTTCAGCACCTCTCCCATAGAAGGGCAAAGGCGTCTTTCTCCACTTCCGTTACTGGCTGTTAGCCTCACTTCCATCCAAAAGGGCATACGGGTAAAAGAAAGATAAAGTTTGGACACACAGGTGCGACCAAACTTTTTAGGGGCATACAGGTTTGCATCAACTTTCATAAGGATATAGAGGTAAAAGACTCACAGACATTCTCACAAAAAATGATTGTGCATTTGTGCAGGGCAGAGCTGGTATCGAGTTCGAGTTCGAGGAGTCTGTATCTGGGCCGGTTAGCTCCCGAACAGCCGTATAAAAAATCCGACCGGCCGATCATTTGGCTTCCTCCATTCACATCGCGTCGTGCTTAGTGTGTGTACACTTAGCATCTCCAACAGAGTTTTTTCATTGAGAGTTTCATACACATTAATTAGTATGCCACGTAGGATTTTCTGATGATATGACATCAAATTTATGAAGAGGGAGAATAAGCTAGTTTCATCGAGATAAAACTCTGTATGCACGTATACCAACTCTTGTTGAGTTATGAAACTAAATGCTATGGGTGCCTATGAAACCACAAAATGAAACTATCCATTGGAGAGGTAGTTTCAAGCATCATTTTATTACTTTATTGCTTATGTGGTTATTTTGAAAACATCAAGATGAAACCTACCACTGGGATTGGCCTTACTCAGCCAAAACATCACTCCAGCAGGGCCCTTACTCGGGTCCCTAGAGTTGGCCCTTCTCGGGTCCCTAGAGTAGAGAGGCCCCTAGATTTCCCTTTCAAGCCTCTTCTCCCACGGACCCGTAGGGAGGCCCCTACTCCTCGTTCTGCTCGGTTCGCTCTTCTCCCTCCTCGCGCGCAAACAGGGAAGCCCACCCGCCGTCGATTCCCGGTCGAAATCCACCGTGAGCTCGCTCGATTCGCGGTCGTCCCCAACTCGCCGCCCCTCCCCGAGCTCTCCATGCGCCACGGACGCCCCTCCCGAGCTCCGCTCTACCGAATCGAGCACGGGGAGCTCGAGCTCGATGATGCCACGAGCTTGGGGGGCTGGGCGGACGAAGGAGTGGCGTCGTTGCTGCTGGCCTAATCCCGAGGAAGCTCCAGTGGCTGCGCGCGACGGGGTCGTCTCCACAGCGGTGCTCATGCTCAGCGTCGGCGCCGTTGGCCCCGTGTACTCGAGCGGGCTGGGCTCTCGAGCCCAGGCCAGGCCGTGGCAGCCTCGACGCTGGCGTTCACGGTGGTGCTGCTGCTGGCGGCGTGGTTCATCACCAACGGCAGGGGCGGGGCGGGGCGATGAGCCGAGGGCTGCCAAGCTCTGCCCTCCCGGTGGCGGGGCGGAGGTCAAACATGCTCGACCAGATCGTTGCGAGTTGTAGAAGAGAGAAAGAAGAAAGAGGCATGAAACTCTGACAAGTGGGCCCCATGTATCAAAAAAGAAAAAAATATATAAATATGACACTAATGAGTGGGACCAATCTGTGATAGTAAAAAGTAGGGGCCAAATTCTAGGGCTATTGCTGGAGTTCACTACAAAAGTCAAGCCCCTACTGACGAAAGTAGACCCCTAAAGTAGAGGCTGGGGTTGTTGCTAGAGATGTTCTTGAACGTTACTACTGTTGCGAATTTTACATTGCCATGGACATATGGGCCAAGACTGTGAAGTATTTGGGCCCAACAACAGTGAGGCCAGTTGAGGTGGGCCTGAACTAAACTACCACCATGACCTGTGAGTCTCACGGGCCCATTTAAATAGTTGATCGTATTTTTCTTTTCGTTCACAATTTTCTAAACATTTAAGGGCTTGTTTAGTTTGGCAACTTTTTTCATCGCTATAGTAAATTTGAATGTTCAGATATTAATTAGGAGTATTAAATGTGTATAACTGACAAAACTCATTTCATAACCCCCGAATGAAATTGTGAGACGAATCTATTAAACCTAATTAGGCCATGATTAGACAATGTCGTGCTATAGTAAACAATCTCTAATGACAGATTAATACTACAGTAAACACTATTTTTCTTTTTGGCAATCTTCTAAACATTTATGCGGGCTAGGTTCTCTTTTTGAAGGTAATGATGGCTGCAGATACGTGTACATGTGAGTGCAGCGGGTTTCGCCAGAGATATTTTTCTCTACACTCTTGAGGGTGTTTAGTTCTGGAGGGCTTAAAATAAGTCATGTCACATCAAATATATTGATATCATTTAGAAGGGATAAATCTAATAATTATAAAATTAATTCCATAAGTCTAGGATTTTTTCCGAAACAAATCTATTAAGCCTAATTAATTCATGATCAGCACATGTTTACTATAGCATAATTAAGCCTAATTAATTCATGATTAGGCTTAATAGATTTGGCTCGCCAAAAAGTCTTGGAATTATGAATTTATTTTGTCATTGGTATACGTTTAATACTCCTAATTACCGATCTAGCATTCGATGGAACGGGACTTATAATAAGTCCCAAAGGAACCAAACACGCCCTTATGCAAATAAACACAACCTGCAGTATCGTTAGTACATACTCCCTCCGTTCTAATTATAGATCAATATTGAATTTTAAAATATAACTTTGATCATCAATCTTACTTAAAATATAGTACAAATAAATAGAAATATGAGTCATACTTAAAGTATCTTTGATAATAAAACAAGATAAATGATACTAGTGTAATTTTTTGAATAAGACGAATAGTCAAGATGTATTATAAAAGTCAATAGTAAATTATAATTTCAAACGGAAGTAGTACATATACATGTGATATTCTTTTTATTTGTTGGCCTTTCTATACCTGTAATGTCATTGGTACAAATGTTCACTTTGTGTTTATGCTGTTTTTGCTAGGAAGAAAGGGACTGGATTGATGTAATCATCTATCAACAGTCAGTGGCGAATGCAGGAAATTATATGAAGGGGGGCTGAGCTCCTCACTACCTCCTCTATTTTCTCCTCTCTTCTTTTTTTTCTCTTCTACTCCCTTCTCCTCTGTCTCTCTCTCTTTTCCATAGATGCATCACATTGGGGGACATTGGGGGGCAGCCCCCTTTGGCTTCGCCACTGTCAACAGTAAAATTGCGCAAATGTTGAGTTTGACTGAGTGTGTTTGGACTTGGGGAGGGGGGACATGTTGAACGAATTGGGCATTTTTTTTCCCTCTTAGAACCAATGCTGGTTTTTTTTTTGCATTCCAAAAGTCCCACATTTATTTAATATTTTTCAAATAGGATCTTATTAGAAGCTGCCGATTTGATATTAGGGAATGTTTCCGGCTAATAATTTCACATAATCGGCTAGTAACTACCATAGACAGTACAACTACAAACATTAGTTTGCAAGTGTCAAATATACATACCTGGATTTTCGACACGAGACTTTTGCATATGCGTTGTATTTATGTTGTTCATGTTACCTTTGTATAGAAGGCTTGAAAGGTTCAAGATTCTCCGATTTTTTAATTCCGAGAGGCTTTCGACGATTCTCTTTTGATAATACAAAGAAAATAGGAACACCATTTTTTTTTGCAGGAATTAGAAATCAAATCGCCCATTTGATATGGTTTTTTAATAGAAATGGAGAATCCCTACCAAATGTGCCAAGCACATCTTGGATTTTGGATAGAAAACGCATCACAAATTCACAATCCCAAATGAAAAAATATGTTACTGATGCTATACCAGCTGTCCAGCTGAGATGGATCCAAACTGTATTAAGATCTGTTGCTGACATGGCACACCTATCCCCTTATTCCCTTGCAAACTTTCGAAGGGCTCTCAAAAAAATGCTCACAAGCTCCTCGGGCTTGGCTCTGCAGCGGTTCGATCTGAGATCGGCTCGTTTATAAAACTAGCCGAGCTGGAGGCCCGGAGCACAAGCTCGCGAGCTCTGAAGAGCCAACGGGCTAGTCTTGTATTGTCTCGCGTTGTTTTTGTCGCTCCACCCATTAATCCAAAGTTCCAAACCCTGGACCCACAAGTCAGCGTGTCACGCACCTAACTCTGCGTGATTTCTTTTTTTTTTGAACTGTGCGTGATTTCTTACCCTGTCCGCACTCGTCGTGCTCTATTTTCATCCTCTAAACAGAATATTCCGTCCTGGTCATCGAAATTCTCTACTCTATACTGATTTCTCTCTCTAAACAGAATATTCCGTCCTGGTCATCGAAATTCTCTACTCTATACTGATTTCTCTCGCACACGGCATACTCTATATCACATCCTCTGTACCAACTAGTAAGGTGCACGTGCGGCACGCATGTGTTAAATTAAAGGATCATTAAAAATTTTTTTCTTGAAAATTAGAATATATAATAATTGTCATCATATGTACAGTATACTACAAATGAAATTGCCTCATTGCCATGAATCTATAAATCCACCCTAGAACTAATACAATAATTTACAAATTATATCTTTCTCCTTACCGAGCGATGCAAAATGAAAAACAACCTCCTCATCCTCATCCTAACTTTCCAAACAGCTAGTGACAAAGACAAGATAGCATTTGCACCAATCAACAGCCCATCCTCGCTAGCGCCGCACACCCCACAACCTCGCTAGTAATCAGCCCCTCAGCTTCACCTCGTGCGAGTTGTGGCCTGCAACAAGCATTAAAAGCACAATCAATTAGTGACAAGCTCAATTATAATTGGTCACTATTTGCAACCAAAATGAAAAATTCTTGACTATTTCCATGGTCACTGTTTTCTTCATTACATCTTCACTCTGTTGAGTTGATACTGAAGCATGGTTGCTATGACAGAAGACAACCATTTACATAAACATAAAAATGAAGGCTGCTCACATTAACATGCTCGTCTGCTCTTGGGCTCACGCGTGTTCCAGACTATAGCTATATATATATAATTTCACTGCATCAAATAAAATGTGTCTTCAGTTCCAGATCAACAGGTAATTAGTGTTTGCATCTTACACCATTCAAAGTCTCATCAGTGTGGTTGTCGAGTTACATCTGGCCCTCCAACAGAGTCATCTCCTACCCTCCTGATTGTTCCGCATCCAATGCTAATTTTGCTTCTAAGGCAGGGAGCCAATCCGAGAGTTACAACCAGTGGTGCAAGGAATAACTCCCGTGATATTGCATAAAAAATAAAACAGCACCTTACAGATTCAAAAAAAAAGCAGCAAAGTTCTTCGGAACATATTGCTAAATTGCTTGACTCAATTTGCCGCTACAATTAAACATCAATAAGATATAGTGAATGTCAGCAAGTTGTCACCTGAGTAGCAAACGTGCATCGACCTATCCCAAACTCCATCTGCAAATCATGAAGCGAATCGTCATCGTTGCAGCACCCCCTTGTCCTGAGCTCATTCTCCCTCATCAAGCTGACAAGTCGTGTGGAACCTCAGACACCATTCCTTCTCCTGTAATAAACCACAAGTACTACTACGTCAGCTCGTTAGATAGTGCATGTTTCAATATATGCCCAATTTAAACATGTCTATACCTGAATCCAAAATTAAGCACAGAGAAAGTAATTATTTAGTAGGGAGAAAAATCTAAAATTACGTGAAGCCATTCAAAGAGTATTCCACAATTTTAGGTTTACCAACTGTAGTTTAATTTCCCAGACAAGCTCAGCCTCCAAACTCTGCAGCGAAGCATAACACACATGGGCATTGGAATAAAATTAAGTTTTCATAATCCCATGTTCCCAGTAGACCTTGTGTAGCTGATTTAAATATATAAGGGAAATCTAGAAATTGTTCATAACCTTAATTTTTAAAATAAATATCAGCAGTGAATCAATAAGAACTTGTATTGTTCAGCCACAATATCATGAAGTTTGTGGTGGTTGTCTGGTTGAGAAGGAATCATTAAATAAAGTATACTGGGAAAATGAAGCATCAGCATGCAACACGAATAGAAAATATCTAAAATGCAGTTATCATGAACAAGAGGTAATAATTTGTTTTCTCAGCCATACTAAGGCTCCTTTCCTGTAAGATAACACAATAAGTAATTTATGTATGAACATTGCCATAGCATACTATTTTCATAAGGAAATAGCTCAAAGCACTCGGATTGGTATTGATGACATAAGGACATAACATTTGAGCTGAGATGGAAACGTAAACAAAACACAACCAGCGAAAACCAATATACCCTGATGCCCCTCAACTCTATGACCCAGCCCTGAGCAATATAACATCCTTGTTGCCTAGATTACTTGACATTCAACGAACCAGTGCAAGAGAATCTAAGAAAGAATTGCTCTGCACTGAGTAGTTCATTAAAAATAGATTATTTGGCTTTAGAAATTGACAGATCAGCAGAAAAAAAAACTACAATAAAGAGCTAATAATATACCCAAATGAAAATTATGTAGTGGTTCAACTGTAGCAAAGATGGTCATTTAAACAAACTACAAGGAGTTATTAGGCGTCATATTGGCAGCAATGCATCCCAAAAATCAAGTTCATTAAGTTCACAGAATTTGAGAATGTTTAGATGTGATCCAACTTACCTGCATATATGCTGATTCCCATGTATTGCTTTCGAGAACTAAAAGTGGTATCCGTATCCTTCACATACAGAATAAAAGAAAAAGGTAAATTAGGGCATAATTCTCCATAGAACAAAATAAATTAGTGGCTTGTTTTTCTCTCCAGCATGCAAATTATTTTCTTAGTTCATTAGTCTAAATAAAAACATGTGTTATGTCAAGACAAAAAATAGAGAAGGTTGTTTTATTCCCAAGTTCTAAGAATCATAAACAAGATACCTTGATATATGCACTATATATGAGTGGTACAATTTTTAGCATGCTGTTGTGTGCTCCTAATAGCTTCTGTACTTTCCTCGTGGCTGATATATATTCACGTGGACACCTTATTCGTCATGAATAAGAGAGAAATTTTAGGACGTGCAGATAGTTGAGGATATAAGCATCTTCATCCGTCAGTTAACATGATTGATTTTTTCATTTGTTTCCACCTGCCTGTTCACCCCTAAGACCTAAGTTGAAGATGTAAGTCATTTCCGATCTATGGTAGCATAGATCCATTTAGACATTTGTACAAACAGAGCATGCATGTAATTAAAACAAAACATGCCGCTGCTATCCACTAATTTATGGATTGAGCAAGATCTAATTTTTATATAAACACAGAGGCCACGGGATGCGAAGGGGGTAAACTCACGGATATGTAGAAACAGGCTCTGTCATTCTTTATCTAGTGTGTCAGCCCACCCTGACTGATGCTAATTCCAATGCCGTCGCTGCCACGTCCGGAGATGGAAGGCAACAGGTTGTCGCCGCCGCTAGGATGTCGTGCAGATCGCCGGTTCCACGCTCTGCAGCCAGAGGGGATCACATCAGTGCAGACTTGCATCCTGTTGTCACAGTTAGCAGGGGATACGTATGTGAGGAGTGAATGGCCAAAGTGTGGTACCAGCTGCCGCTGTCTTTCAGATCGAGCGCCTCCTGTGGGTAAATCGTGCTCTCGAGCACATTGAAGATGTCGTAGATCCGGCGGCGCTCGACGCCGAGTCGCCGAGCCGCTTTGCTGCGTCGTCCAGCCCAATCGTCTCCGCGTCCACCCGGTCTTACAACGCCACGAAGCTGCAGCCACGTCCCACCGCCACCGCGAGAAGGGGACCTAGGTCAGAGCACCGCACACCACGAGGTGTTGGACGCAGAACCAGGAGAAACGAGACGGGAGAGCTTTACTTGGAGCAGAGGAGGCCGAGCGACTTCTTGCGGCGTGTGGTGCCGGCAAGCCCGTGCGACGCCGCTCCCGCTCCCGCTGTCGGCGTCGCCGAACTGCACGGGCGCCTGGAGGAGCTGCATCCACGGAGCCACCGCTGGCTGCTGGGCTGCGCCCGCTGACGCCTCGGCGTCGGAGTAGAAGGGCCCGGCGGCGGTGCGGCGGGGGCGCCGTCCATCGCGGGCGTGGGACCTCGGATGTTTTGCGCCGCCATCGGGGATGGATCGAAGCATCGATCCGATTAGAGCGCGCCGCCACCTGGATGGATCGAGGCGTGGATCCGATTCGAGGTTGGGGATGGCGGACATCTGCTTCTGCTCGCTTCTGGTGGCATCGATTTCATTCGGCTGGGATGGGATGACAGGCGCCCGTGACAAGAAGGAAAGGAGAGAAGGAGAGCGAAATTGACGGGGGCGGGTCGGGGGTGGGTACGCGGGCGGGTAAGCGGAAGTGGACGGTGGAAAAAAACAGCGAAAAAAGTATGAAACATTTTAGAAAGTGCGATTTTTTCCAACAGCTAAAAACTTTGGTCATTCTTGAGCCGACATGTGGGGCCTCAATCGGAGGATATGTGAGGGGGTATGGGTGTGTTTTAAAGTGGGAGCCATTTTCAAATGTTTTGGATCCTTATTGTATAGACT
>CM014273.1:7468658-7479563 GCA_004135705.1 Alloteropsis semialata | reverse complement strand
CCCCCCGGCGCGCCCCCCGGCGTCCCTCCCCCGAGCTCGGTCCCTCGGCTTCCCTCCCCCGAGCGTGGAACCCCGGCTTCCTCCCCTCGTCGCGGTCCCTCGGCGTGCGGACCTCGAGCGGTGGCAGTAGCGGCTGGGGCGCGGCGTCGGTTCGTTGCAGACCGCGGTGGAAGGGAGGCTCCACGAGCTTACACGCGGCTCTCCGGTGAGGGTCTTGTACATCGTCCCATCCTCAAAATCCCGTGCTCAATTTGGTGTTCATGGATGTTCGATTTTGATTTATTTTGATGTTCTAGGGTTTCGATTTCCCAGATTTTCTCGATTCGTGGCTATGGTGGCATTGATATCAGCTCCTATTCTCCTCAAATTTTCTCGATTCGTGGCTATGGTGGCATGGATATCATCTCCTATTCTCCTCCCTGGGCTTGAAAGAGTAGCAGCGATAAGTAATTTGAGGTGAGCCTCTCACACCGTGACATCCCCATCTCGTACTGGTGGTCCAAATTTGATCCTATATGCGGCATTTTTTTCCATGGATTTCTTGGTGTGATCCATGCAGTTGTAGCAGGAGTGTGGGTCAAATTGAAAAATCTAACATGAAACTACTGCATCGATGCATTTTACTGAGTTAGTTTAGTGGTTTATGTGAGCTTTTTGGCTTCAGTAATATGCTAGTTGAATAGTACAATACCTTTTTTTTAGTTCAGTAGTACAATTTTATCTGCCTTTTAGTATTAGTAGTAGCACCCATATGGCCATATGCCTTTTTATGTTCAGTAGCATTAATCATTAGTAATTTTGATAATCTCATATTTAATTAAAAACATGTGTATTCTAGCAAGTAGGTGATTACTGAATGCTCGATGCAATATGCTGAGTAGTTAGCTCAGTAATTTATTTCAGTTTGGTTAGGCAGAGCACCAGTAGCTCAGTAACTTATCTCAGTAACTGCTGATTAAAATCCTACTTTTGATTCAGTATTTCCCTATTCAGTGCTTATTCTGTGCTACTGATGCTAATTACTAAATGAGAGTGAATATTATTGAATAAGACTTCTCTAACACAAACCTTCCTGTTGCATCCCCTCCAAGCTGTAGCCTTCCTTCATGTTTTCTTTAGTGTTTTAATTCTGTCCGGTAGCACACTTATTTCATCATTAGTTTCGAATCATATATCAGTGCTGGATGGTATTTTTCCTTTTATTCAGTAATTTATTTCTTCATTATTTCCATTTTTTCTCATGTATCTCTGTTTTAATTAGTAGCTCTTTTTTCAGTAATTTTTATAGCTCGTTCAGTAATTCTGCCCAATAATTCAGTAATTCTGCCCGGTAATTCAGTAATTCTGCCCAGTAACATATGTTCACCAAGTCCCAAATACCTTTTGTGTATGTGGTTCAGTAATTCAGTATCATCATTCTTTAGCTCAATAACATGAGTTCCAAATCTCTTTTGTGTAAGTATTCTAGTAATTCAGTATTTCAGTATCAGTTTTATTTGCTCACAAGCTCTCTACTACTATATATGTTGGTATTTCAGTAATGTTATGTTTGTACTCATATAATGATGAACACAGGATGCCATTCTACAACCATTCAGTAACACGTCCCAATAGATTCAGCAACCAATCCTTAGGATTCAGTAGCTCGTCGCCGAATGAACTACTAATGCAAATTTTTGTCTAACTGACTACTACTTGGTACTCATTCTATTGGTTTCAGTAATGAATCATTTATGTTCAGTAGTTTAGGTTCAACCATTGGTTCTGTTGCTTGATCAATCCTTTGTGGTAAGATGAACCAGTGATGCGAAATTTCATCTTAACCCATAATAATTCAGTAATCGATCATTTGTCTTGCTTCAGTAATCGATCCTTTATGGTAAGATAAACCTGCGCATATGATTTCTCCACCTCGATCATGGGTGTTGGGAGATATTGAGGTGAGTGGTTTCCCACTGCCCCTGTGCCCCACTATTTCCCCTTCCTGATTTCAGTAATTCATGCATGTGTGGTGCTGTTTCTGTCGCATTTGTGTTCTTATATTTGCTTGCTCGATTATATGGATCGTGGTTGATGCAGTAGTGGCGGGGGAATGTTTCAAATTCAAAACCTAATGTGGACCCCAACAAGTTTGGTTACTACTGATCCATCGATGTGTGTCAATTGCATTCAGTAGTTCAGTAAAGAAGCATGTCTGGTGCTGATCCATGTATAAGATTTTTGTTGTACCTGATTACCTTACTTCCTATAATTATTCACTAGTTCAGTAATGTTAGTGTTAACAGTACACCTTTTAGAGATAGAGCGCTATGCACTGCTGGTGCTGCACCTTTCTTTTTTAATATTATTTTGCACATGTGTATACACCCATTTTTGTTCTGGATGCCATTTGGTTGTTTGTGAATGCCTAGATAATGAGATATTTTTGTTCAGTAACACAGGTAAGTTCTACTGAATCTTATAGTAGAACTTTTTGGTTTATTCAGTAACATTTTTGCTTACTGTTTTGTTCAGTAACAGAACACCATGAAACTGCAGCTACTTAGATCCCAGTAAAGGTCTCAACTTCTCTACAGCATTATCTTCCACAAGCGCAATTGAGAAGGCCCTTACCTGCTTTGATTGAAGAACTATCTCCAGATCAGCTCCACCTTGCGGATACGGCAGAGCTTGCTGATCTTAGGTGCTGATCTTTGTGGTGGGGTACTGCTCCAAGAACTGAAAAGCAATGCTAAGATTAGCGTGTCAACTTTTGTGGCATAGGATTTTGTTGATGTTATTTGTAAACATTACAATGTATACATACCTCTGAAGTGTTAGGTCATGGACACAAGCTGATTTATCTTCTTTTTTGTTAGGCAGCGCCCCCATGTATGATGTGTATGTGCAATTGAATCAGTAATTCAGACACTAGTTGCTTAGTAATTTCACTGTTTTTTTGTAATCTATCGCTCTTTTCTCATGCCTTTACCTACAAACCTATGAAGTCGGCAATTTCATCAGGCGTATGTGTTCAGTAATTATCTGGTGTCACTACCATGCTTGGTTGTACGTGTTTTTTTACATCTGTTTTAGTAACTAATCTTAACTTTATCCATATTCATTAATCATCGTGTAAATAAATATATATCCTGCACATGCTTCTGAAGAATTAGCCTGTGCCCAGCTGCAATGAAACACATGAATTGTGTGTCATTCGAACGCAATACTCAACGCATCATTAAATGTGTATGGCCCTACTATACTAGGAGGGCACATGTCCTAGTGTGCAAAAAAGGCAGGCTCTTAGTTAGTAGCTTAGGTTCAGTCATTGTCCATTGCTTCAGTAATTGTTCTTTTTGTGGTAAGATTAACTACTGATGCAAAGTTTCATCTAACTAAAAAACATTCTATTAGGTTCAGTATTCAACCTTTTTTGTTCAGAACTTTAGTTTCAGCCGTTCATTGTGTTGTTTCAATAATCAATCCTTGTGGTAAGATGAACTAATTTTTGAGGGAAGTGGTAAGATGAACTATTGATGTTGGTTCAGTAACCGATACAGTAGTCATTCTATTAGGTTTGGTAATAAATCCTTCATGCTCAGTAGTTTAGTTCAGCTTGTTCATTATATATCTTCAGTAATCAATCCTTTACGGTAATATGATGTACTGAAGAAAATTTATCTCTACTCATTCAATAGTCATCCTGTCAGCTTCAGTACATTCATGTTTAGTAGTTTGGTCTGATCTATTAATTCTATTGGCTTCAATAATGAATCTTTGGTGGCAAGATAAACAATGATGCAACACTTAGATATGAATTTCTTTCCATCCTTTTATGTTTTTTAATTCATCCTATAGGTTTTCATTCTCCTGCATTCAGTAGTCCATCCTTTTAGTATTCCCAATCCATGTGTTAAGAAATAAGTAGACCTCATCATGTTCAGTATTAGTCTATCTCATCCTGTACAAGTATTTGCAATCCATTGCGTTCAGTAGTAGTTCATCTAGTAGTACATCATTTCTGTTGCTCATCCTGGATGCAAACACCCAAAATAGTTAGCCCGCATCCAATTCTGCTCTCCTGAATTAATCCCACTATGTTCTCCTATCCAAATCACAATCGACAAATCTACAAATAGGCACTTGTGAACTTGCGCATCAAAATTTTCCACTTGGGTTCACCAATTGAACCATCATTACTCAGATTGATGCAGTTGCATGCATTACGAGCTTCGTGTGACATTGAAATTCAGAAGATTAGAAGACGAGGGTTAGTAGGTATGGGGACTGCTGCACGAGCAGGTAAGGTCACGAGCGCTCGCCGCCACGTGCTCTGCCTGCTCGCTCCTCGCATTCGCTGCGGCGCGTGCCCCCTTGCCGCCACGCTCGTGGCCCTGCTCGCGCTGGTGGCTAGGTGCGCCCCCTCGCCGCCGGTCCCTGCTCCGCCTACTCGCCTCTCGCAATCGCAGCGGCGTGCGACCTCTCGCCACCACGCTCGCAAGCCCTGCTCGTGCTCGCAGCTCGACGCGCAACGCCTGGAGCTGACGAAGGGATCTTCCTAGGGCTGACAACAGCGACGCCTGGGGTCGAGACGCCCGTGGACGAGGCGCCGAGGTAGCA
This sequence comes from Alloteropsis semialata, assembly GCA_004135705.1. Classification (NCBI taxonomy): domain Eukaryota; kingdom Viridiplantae; phylum Streptophyta; class Magnoliopsida; order Poales; family Poaceae; genus Alloteropsis; species Alloteropsis semialata. Next base: position 7,474,961 of record CM014273.1, on the reverse strand, counting down.
GGCGATAGGAGGTGGATGTCGCTCGGGGTCGCCGTCCTCCAGAAGCTGCTCGCGCTCGCATCTCGCGCCGCTTCGCGCGCTCGTCGCTCGCGCTCGCGCTCCTTCCTCCTTCCTCGCGGTCGGGACTCGCGCCGCTCCCGTGCGTTCGCCCCTCCCTGCGGATGCTTGGAGGATGGGGAATAAGCCTTGGAGAAGTTGAAGGAGGATGCGGTACGGGTTAAAGGATCCGAAAAGAAAAACTCGGAGGCCCCTCGCGCTCGCGGCTCGGCGCGCTCCCGCGCGCTCGCCGCTCGCGCTCGCGGGTTGGTCGGGTTGGGTCATGGTTCGGTTGTTAGGTTGGTTGGGTGGGAACAGGTGATGGGTGTTGGGTTGGCTAGGTGTAGAATCCATTCTACACCCTAGGTGTAGAATAGCGTTGTCGATATATATATATATATAGTATTACTATATGGTACCCTGGGTACTGAATACTATTTGGTACCTAGTCTTCCACCAAACAAACCGCACCCCAGCAAGTCCCACCAATTTATGCCGGTTTTTTTTTCTCGGCTCGCCCACGATCCGTCCGGCCCATTTACCGGCACGATCTCGTCGCCTGTTTCAGTTCACCTCGCGACGCATCCCCCACCGCAATTGCCCGCCGCTGCACACTGCGTCCACCCGCACCTCTCCTCGCCGCCGCCCGACCCTATCCTCGCCGCCGCCGACCCTATCCTCGCTCAAATCGATTCCGCGCTTGGACGTAGCCTGCCGCAGCTTCAATCCACCGTCAGAAGGACTCCACCGCGTGAAGAATAGAGCCGCCGGCATGGGGTTTGCCTCTTGCCTGCCCACTACTGCCGATTCCGGTGTCGCCGGTGTCCATTGTTGGTAAGCCAACGTGCACCTCCACCTTTGCTTCTCTACTACATCGCTACTCCATTGCATCCCTAGGTTAATCTCGTCGGCGGCAGGTTCCTCCAATCCTTCCCCTTTACTGGACTATGGAATCCTTCGTATATCCTCAGCTGTACAAGATACCCATCCATCCCTGGTAGCTCAATCCCCATCCATACGATTCCTAGCATAGAGATCGCTCAAATCCCCACTGTGTTGCGCAAAAGTTTGCTCGAATCCAAGCATTGGCGTTGACCATTTGTGCAGGTATTATCTAGATCGTAGATTGTTCAGTTGCTAGTTTTATAATTGTATTCCATATCCGCTTTTCCCATATTTGCAAAGTCATATATTTTGACTGTCTAATTTGCAGGATGGACATTGGGAGGTTGGTGGATAGGCTGCCTGATCTCCAAGTGGGATTTGTGTGTGGCAATCGGAGGAATTTGTTATGAGTGATGAAAATCTCCCATGCTAATCTAGCCGGCTGGAGGCAGTAGCCATGCTGTACTGGTGGCTCGTAGAGCAGCATGTCATCCTGTTCAAGAGGGCTACAATGGCCAGTTATTCACTGACATCCAAGGTGCGCTCTCCTCCAGATATCCCTAATCCCTTTTCTCCTAGCTTTTGTGTTCATAATCCCTTTTCTCCTAGCTTTTGTGTGCATATGCCTAATTTTGCAGTATGTGCATATGTTTAGTTGGTGCTCCCTCTGATGTGCTCTTCGTATTGCATACAAAATGCTTGTGGAAATGCTTAGGCACGAAGACAAGCAAGAGAAGTTGGACTAAATGGCTGTCTTCTCTGCTCGAATAGATTGGTCTAGAGCATCTTGATGCAGTGCGTGTCTACATAAGCTCTGTCTATTGTCTCACTCATCCCCACCACCTTCTTCAACAGAGCTATGGCGAATAGGTGTGGATGTGGAGGTGCTCTATGCAGTGCCATCCTAGAGTACAGCAGCAGGTGGCTGTGGTGTCTGATGGTCATGGTGGATGTACTCATGGGTGGGTACTGATTCCTTAAGATCGGGTAGGGGCCGACTAGCGGCGCAGCTGTGCTTGTGCGGGACAGTTCTTGTCAGCTTACTTGGCGGCGACCATGGCATCACGGCCAATAACCCCATGCCTCGGCAGAAACTTCTCCAAGATCAAACTGACGGCTCTCCTGCTGCGCCAGAATCTGTTGACGCGGAAAATCGGCGGACGTATTCCCCGCGTGCAGCACAAGAAGACCAGGGAGATCAGCTTCGCTCCAGTGCCAGTCTATACTCCAGTTCAGGTTCGCGGCGTGCCAGTCAATTTGACCTGAAATTGACAAGGGAATAAAACAGTTAAATTGCTCTATGATTGTGTCGGCTTTATTTCAGACGATGGAGTAACGTCGAATTTTAGCCAAGACCCAATCAGACACGCATCGGCCGATACCAATCGGACCTCAGAATCGGACCTCGATGATAACGTCAATCGGACCGAGTGATCGGACCTCAATCAGACACCAAATCGGACCTCAGAATCGGACCAATTAGGATCGGACCTTGATTGATATAACAGACCAGCCTTTGAATAATGAAATAAAGTATAAAACAAGGCCAATATGTAAAATAATGGATCAGCTATGTCTTGAAACAAGATATTAAATAATCAAAGTGTAAGCCGATACATTGTCCACCTTGTTTAATTGCCAGTTTGATTCATCTTATCGGACCATCTAACCAGCCGATCGGACTATAGCCTTTTCAGAGAAATCTAGCTCCGACGTAGGGAATCTAGATTTCTCCAACTATGATCAGATCAGATAGCTAGATAATCAGATTCGAATCATCAACCTGTCAATTAAACAAGATGCTCGCACAGGTGTTGATCGGATTAAGCAAAATAAGCAGGTAAAACATTAACAGATACGTTCTGATTCTAAGATATGCTACTGAACAATTAAGCAAGATCCAGCTCCGACGTAGGGAATCTACACCACACTTAACATTCAAATAGCAATAAGGCATAACCAAAGTTTCCTTTAACTAATCAAGATGAACCTAGCTCCGACGTAGGGAATCTAGACCAAACATGACAGTCAAAGATTAATCTAAGCGTATTACAAAGATCCAGCTCCGACGTAGGGAATCTACACCAGTGCAATACTCAAAGAACAACCAGATTAAGCCACAAAGCAAGATCGGACATAGAACGATACTGTAAGATAAATATTGCTTAAATCAGACCAAGACCTATGCTCAAAGCCGTTGAAGAGGTAGAATTGATTCACATGGCGTAGATCTAAACCAATCTAGCAACTCCAACAAACCGCAAAGACTACCTTTAGTAACCAAGATTACTCTAGCTCCGACGTAGGGAATCTAGACTAATCTTGATACCTAGCTCCGACGTAGGGAATCTAGGCTTAAAGTATAGTCCGATAAACGATAATCTGTTGAATAATCAATATTGATCTAGCTCCGACGTAGGGAATCTATATCAATCTTGATTATCCAGAGATAAATCGGTTGAACAGTATAAACGAGAAAGGGCGATGCGCCTCAATTCAAAGCCTATACTAGTTCGATAAATTGACTAACTTACTGGTAAGCCGGAGATTAGAACTGATGCAGCCCGTCCACCAATGAGCTTCGTCGGTAACTACTACTAGGATTTTGGCGTGAAGCCGTATTGTATTGATTGTGAGAATAGTTCTTTACAATAGACGAGGGTTCAAATTTATACCCTGGTCATGGAGAGTCCTGATCGGACCAGACTAACTAAATAAGGTAAACTAAGCTTAAGATAGAACGGGACTCTCATACGCCTTCTGGAAAGGAAATAGTCCCTGAATCTGATACGCCTTCCTCTTAGCCGACGCGTCTTCCCTCTTGTACTCGTCATCGGATCGGACTTCTGCTTCATCGGACCCCTCTTCAGCATCGGCCTCCCTCTTTGTCACCTCCGGCCTTGACCAGTCAGCGGGCCCACTGCGCAGTCTCAACCTCACCACGTCATCATCTGACTCAGCATGTCAGGTGCGAAAATCCGGTGTCAACACATGCCCCCAATTTTGGAATAAAATATCATTTTGTTCCAAAATTCGTATCTGTCATCATAACTCCTTCACCGATTTTCGTGCCGAAACTTTCCATCCCTGTACTGCGCGACTCTTCGATCTTTCTCCCAGGCAATATCATCTCTGACAATGAACAGATATGGATCCCTACATTTACCTCACGGGTATCCATGCGTCTTCTGATCCAGGCGATACGACTTTTCAATGCAGTTCCTCAAAAGACGCTCCTCCTTTAATTACGGCAGCCCTGAATCAATGCCACATTTCCACGAGAACACTGTTCTTCATTTGAACGGTTTCCACGAACGCCCCTTGGATTCCATTCCCCCTCTAACGCATCCACCGACTGCCGGCTATAAATACCCGCCTCAAGCCTTCTTCTTCCACCATCCTTTAGCCATGGCGCAGCTAATATTCATGGTAGAGCACAAACTCCTTCTGTTTGATATAGGGTCCGACTCCTTCCCCCTCCTCTGCTAGAAGAATTCTCGTGAAGAAGTATAGGGTACTCCCCCCTTTTCTGATCCCGCAGTGAATCCAGGTGGAACTTCCGCTAGAAGAATTCTCGTGAGGTTCCTCCATTGGTTCACCAAAGGGAAGGTTTTTCAGAGGGGTGTAATAGAGTGCCCTTTACAGGCTTAGGGCGAGGCGTCCACCGGCGCGCTCTTCAAGGGACTGCATCCAGGGCGGATTTCTTCGACTCAAGGAAGAAGATATCTCCTCAAACTTGCGCTTCCTTTTGCCTTTCCTTTTTTAGTCCTGTTCTGGCAATGATGAACAAAGTACATCGGCGCCTACTAGATCCTTTTGTCTTCTGAAATCCTTCTGTATGAGAAGTATATGAATATATATGCAATCCCTTTTCAAACAGCCTGACCCGTCATCGAACGGCTTGATGATAAATGTATTTTTCTCTGTTTGTATATAGCCCTTAAGGCGATGCATATCGCATCGGCTCTTATTTTTGTTCTTGAGGCGATTTTCCATCGGCTTTCAAGCCTGACGCATAGCATCGGCTCTTATGAGTTTACCCAAATGCTAGGGTAGTACTTCTTCAAATATTTCCCATTTAATGCTTTAGGAAACACTTCTCCTTCAAGTGTTTGTAGAATATAAGCATTTCCAGGAACACATCGGACGATTTGATAAGGTCCCTCCCAGTTCGGTGACCACTTGCCGTACTTGGGATCTTTAGAACCAATTGGCAGAATAACCTTCCAGACAAGATCGCCCTCCTTGAACTCTTTCCCTTTAACTTTCTTATCATAATGCCTCACTACTCTAAGCTTATTAGCCTCAATATTTTCAAGAGCGCGCAGCCGACGAACAGCCAAGTCATCGGATTCACTATTCATGAGCTCCATGTATTCGCCGGCCTTCAATTTATCCTGAAGTTCGATACGTCTTGATCCAGTACGAATTTCCCATGGAAGAACGGCTTCATGTCCATAAACCAGTTCATACGGAGAAACCTTGATCGATCCATGACAAGCCATTCGATAGGCCCATAGAGCTTCAGGAAGCACAATATGCCATTTTCTTGGATACTCCTCAATCTTTCTATCAATTAACTTGATCAAACTTTTATTGGAGGCTTCAGCTTGACCATTGGCTTGTGCATAATATGGCAATGAATTAAGAAGCTTGATACCCATATCAGCAGCAAAATTTTTGAACTCGTCCGATGTAAACATCGTACCTTGATCTGTTGTGATCGTCTGTGGAATTCCAAATCGGTAAATAATGTGTTCTCTAACGAATTCAATAACGTTCTGTGTTTTCACCTCCCTCAAAGGAATAGCTTCAACCCACTTGGTGAAATAATCTGTTGCCGCTAATATGAATTTGTGCCCCTTACTTGAATGTGGAAAAATTTGGCCGATCAAGTCAATTCCCCATCCTCTAAACGGCCATGGCTTGATAACAGGGTTCATGGCCGACGCTGGAGCCCTTTGAATGTTTCCATATCTTTGACACTCCTGGCATCCTTTATAATATTCAAAACAGTCTTCTAGAATCGTTGGCCAATAATACCCATTCTTTCTTATCATCCATTTCATCTTGAAAGCCGATTGATGAGCCCCGCAGACACCCTCATGAATTTCTCCCATCAAAACTTTGGCTTCTTCAGGTCCGATACATCTCAACAGAACTCCATCAATCGAGCGAAAATAAAGCACTCCTTCAACCAAGACATGTCTGATTGATTTATAGCGTACTTTTCTAGAAGTCTTGACAGAAGGATCCTTCAAATATTCAACGATTTCTTTCCTCCAATCCCCTTCTGGTATCTCCTGTACCATTATATCGGACGTAGGCCGATAGCCAGACGCTTTTTGCGCCAGCCGATTTGCTTCTTCATTATGATGTCTC
>CM014273.1:7418133-7467211 GCA_004135705.1 Alloteropsis semialata | reverse complement strand
TGGACCCCTTTGGTCTGACATAAGCTCCACCCCTGTTCCAAGTAGATATTATGTTCAGTCAGTGGTAGGGGGGTCATGGCCCTCCTTTGGTCTGACGTCCGTCTCTGTTCCAAGTAGATATCGTAGTCATCAGGAGCATCGACCACCTCATTAGTATGGTTGACCACCTTGATGTTTGACCAACTATTTCACTGGGGATTTTCAATGTTGAGCCTATCCCGCGTTCCAATAACATACTGCCACGTGACAAAAGACATAAAATTGCAACAGGACGCCATTGAACTTGGCAAAACAGGGGGAGGATCTTCTTTATGGCCAAGGGGGCCATGCCCCCCTGTTTTTACAAAGCAAAAGCTAAACATTTCTACTTGTAAGTCGATAAGATTAGCTCTCTCTGGGAATTTGTTGAAGCTCCGCCTAAGCATCCGTGAAAGGAGCAGACTACTTGGTTCGGCCCATTTGCAGGCAATTTTGCAGTTTTGGGTCATCGGACCACGAGATCGACAAAGCGTGTCGCCGCTCTCCTCCCATCCCACATCACTGTGGACAAAAATAATTGTTAGGCCAACCTTGTTGTAGTTGTTGATTAGCTGTCCAGATCCTACTCTTCAGGAATAGCCAGGTGAGGAGTTTGCATTTAGATGGGGCCCATAGCTTCCGAGTGTGTGATGCACAACCTGAGTGCATGGTACCTTCGAATTGCAGTTCATAAGCTGATATATTTGGCCGTGTATAATCCTGATGCAGTCCTCGTCCAAGTGATTTGGTCTTCTTTAGTAGATTGCATGCAAGTTAATGTTCTCTACATGTATCAGTTATTCAGTTGCCATAAGCTGAAAATAAAAAATGAAAATTGCCCACCACTGCCATTACAATAAAAATAGCCCAAAATCCCCTTATACTATTTAAGAATTACTCACTAATATCATTATAAAAAATTGACCTAAAAATACATTGGAGAAAATAAAAAATAAAATTACCTGTTAGATTGAAAAGATCAGATTTTGACGGCTACACCCATCGTAATCAAATTTGTCTCCAAAAAAAATTGTGTCATAATGAGATTAAATATAGTCTTTGGTCGCCGACAATTTGCGTAATGTAGCTAGGAGATATACACATATATATTTATCTAAATTACTCTCTATGCCATTATAAAAATAATTCAAAATAACAACCTAAATTTACTTCTAAATTATCTGGTAAAAAGGCCAAATTGAAGCTTATGCACAATCATTCATGATGGTGACATGGTTTTTTTTGTAAAATTGCAACCTTATGTACAATCATCAGTTGCTGTTCGCGCCAACTACAAGCTCTCATTTCGATATTTTGGCCCTTATCAGATTACTAGCATAAACGCACGTGTGGCACGCACGTGTAATATCCTATAAAAACAAGAAATAAAAAATAATATAGTTAAAAATAATTATATCAGTATGTCAATCAGCGATATATACCATATATATTAACCAAAAGAACAGAGTATCATATGTGTATGAGATCATTGCATATCTAAAGTATTAACCAAGTGCATATATCCAGAGGAGCATTCTCCACTTTCTTACATACATATATGGTGGTGTTGAAGGAGTATTATGAAGCAAAGACGACCGCGCCAACTCAGTTGGAATACAAAACATATGCAAATCGTAAACTCTTCGCTTATACGATGCAATGCGCGGCTCTAGACCTTATTTTCCATGGCGATGGACTTGATTGATACTCATGGCAGGGTAGTTAAGACACACGTTGGTGCACTACTATATAAATAATTTATTAGTACATTTTCAGGGTTGACCAGACCTAATAATCATTCTTTATTTCTAGGGTTGTACTCTTCGACCACCGGCCTTAGGAATACCCGACCATGTTCAGGCATGGGCATTGGAACCGGTTTTAATTTGTAAATATGCAAACTAACAATTTCACATCCACATGTTCCTACGGGACCCATTCGTTGCCCTCATCGACACAAAGACATTGTCCTTATCCACACACACTTCGAGCTCATATCATAAGTCATGACTCCCTTTAATTCATAAAGCAACTTCGGCTGATCTCTCAAATCTGAACCCATACTCCTCCACACAAAAACCCATCATCCACATTCCAGCTTCTTACTTATCTATGCATTATTCCAACCGATCACTCATGTGTGGCCTCTGTTTTCACTCACTTCTAATTTATTCATATATTATAGCCACCAAATTAATTGTTTTAATTCTTTCAAAAAAATGTTTTAATGGCTGTTTTTAAAGACAAATAGAAGTAAACATTATAGTCCACGGAATTAAAAGTACATGATTTATATGAGCATACATACACAAAATGAATTTACAAAACTAAATGATATTGAAAAAAGGAAATACACAAAACACTTTCTAGCATGCATCTATCTTTCTGCTCTCCGTCTCTCTGATTTTCCCGCATGCTCCTCTCTCTCTCTGTCTCTCTCTCTCTCTCTCTCTCTCATTCGTTTTGCTCCCTCTCTCTCCCAATCATATATGGCCTCACGCAGTTTGGAAGTGCATGCATGCCATTCCAGACTTCACTTGATGCACCTGAAGTGTTTTATTTATGGCTTCCATAATCGATTTCCTCCTATCTGAGTGGACTCTAACCTCTACACGCAGACACGAGACTGAGACAGCAACAATCGTGAACCCCTAGATAGGGCAGACAAAATCCGGCCGATTAGCCGGTGACGCGAAACAAATGAAACATCAGAATATCGATCGATTCAAGCATGGTGGACAGACGAATCAAGCCCCATAATTCAATAGTGCAAACGCAAAGAATGGGAACAAATTATTGAGTCGCCATAGTGAATTGCCTAGATCTACAAGAGAAAAGGCACGTTCACATACTCGTAGAACACTTTCTTGATTGGGTCGCAGTGGAACCGCGGCACGAGGAACGCGTCCACCACCTGCAGCGCCGAGCGGGCACCGGTGACGCCGGCGGCGCCGCGTTGACCACCTCCCTCGCCTTACGAGCAGCGCCACCACGCGCTGGACCGCATCCCGCTCTGTTGACGCTTTTTATGGCCAACACACCGAGATATGCGCTAGAACATGCGGATCCGCAACGGATCGATCACCTGCAGCACACCCAGCCAAAACCGGTAAAACCGGTTTGGGAAACCGGTTAAACCGGTTTTCTAGGGTTTGCTGCGTCGACCTACGAACGCCGGCCCGGGAGGGACCCCGTCAGGGCTGGCGCGCCTAGGGTTGTTCTGAGATCGGCAGGCCACTCAGAACGTCGTCAAACGCCGTAGAGACGAAGCACGAACAGCAGGAGGGGTTGGAAAAGTTAGGGTTTGGAAAGGATAAAAAGAAAGGTAATTTGTATTTGATCGATTGGATAACCCCTCAATCGGCCACGACCCTTTATATTTATAGGGTGGGGAGGTCTTGCCCCGCAAGGAAATCCTTTTACAAGTCGTAATTCACACGGATCTCCAAAAGAGTCCAAACCTACTAGGACTCGGGGAAAACCGGTTCCACCGGTTCCCTAAACCGGTTCCACCGGTTTGCCCTGTCATACGGGCAACAGTAGCCAAACCGGTTCCACCGGTTATTGAATCCGGTTACACCGGTTTTCCCTGTCAAGCTGTCTTGTGCCAATTTTGATCGTCAACATATGCCCCCCTGTTTTCTGGTAAAGCTTGCGTAGCAGAAAACATAAAAGCACAAAGACAACACTGAGGACGATGTTTAACATATATCCATCGGCCTTTTCATTCTAAGGGCGATATTTAAATCTATCGGCCATCTCTTGCAAAATTTTCAATCGGCTTTATCATTACAAAGAATAAAACCACCTCGTGTAGCTCGTATGAATCCACAATGTGAAACATCTACACCTGTCAAGCACTTAAAGTCACCGTGCACACCTTTAATAAAACCATCAGCTGTAACATAAGCCGATGTATCACCATGCACAATCTCTAGCTTATCGTCTATCCATTGTATCAAAAGTTGATGCAAGCTAGAAGGTACACATTGGTTTGCATGTATCCAATCACGTCCCAAAATCAAACTAAATTTACCTTGGGTCTCAACAACGAAGAATGCAGCAACCAATGTCTTGCTTCCAATAGTGAGATCCATAGAAACGATTCCTTTAGCACTTATAGGATCATCTCCTCCCACACCACTTAAAGCCATGTCAGTTTGGATCAACTCATCATCTGAACATCCCAATTTCTTGAATAAAGCATAAGGCATCAAATTGACAACTGCTCCACTGTCAACCAACATACGAGAAATTGGTCTTCCCTTGATATAACCTTTCATGTATAGAGCTTTCAGATGATCATCACTATCTTTGGGCTTCTGAAAAGTAGCTTCTTGTGGCCCAAAATTAAAATAAGCCATCCCCTCCTCCGAAGATGAATCCATCCCATCAATATTAACATCCATATGCTCAGAAGATAGCTCATAATCCAAAAATTGTTCATCGTCCTTATTCTGGGAATCCGATGACAACTTATCATCATAATAAATTGAATCAGGAGCAAAAATATTAGGAATTGGAGAAACCTGCATTGTATTAACCAAATCTGTCTCTGTTGTCATGGAAACCGGTTCCACCGGTTTTGAAACCGGTTCCACCGGTTTTGCTGCTGAGCAAACACCGGGCTTGATCTTCCACTCCCCTCGAGGAATCATTGGTCTATCCTTTTTCAAGTTTTCATTCTTCTGTTTCTCCAATTCCTTCTCCTTATTCTCCTGAAACCGAAGCCGCTGCAATTTCCTCTTTTGTGTGCGAGTTAAACCTGGAGGACACCATTTTGGCAAGAAACATTTAGAAGTATTATCAATTTCATTGTTCTTACCACGAATAGCAGCAACATCCTCTTGAACCGACGTTTCAACCTTATCGTCATTTACAATTGGTATTTTGTCGCCGTCCTTTGAAATCACATCATTGCTCCCAACTTGTGTGGCATGATCACCAGTAACCTTTCCCAGATCATCATCTTTATTCTGCTCTTCTCCTTCCTTCTTTTTGACACGATAAACTTGTTTTGAAGGAGCTACCTGTTTTCCCTGGGAAAACCGGTTTAACCGGTTTGGCAATCCGGTTTCACCGGATTTGCTCTGGTGATTTCGACTTGATCGACAAGATATCAAACGGTCATGTTTAGAATGCAACATCTCGTCATAAACTGGTTTAGTAGATGCACCACATCCTGTATAAAAGGATGAATACAACATAGGATGATATGGCCACCACATATTATTTAAATCACATGCCGGATATGAAAAATTAGAATAAGTTGGAGGAATCCATGACATGTCTTGATGTGAGTTATGAAGAGGATGTAATTCAACAAAATCACCCTGCTGCCTTGTAGCATGCTTCCCATGATGTATAGGTGACCATGTTTTCTTTTTTACTGGCCGATCATTAGTAACGGCCTTTTGATTTTTATACTTGGACAATAGCTGATCAAAGGTTAATTTTTTCTTTTCACATCTTTCCTGATCTTTTTCCAAGTCCAACTTCGAAATTCCAGCTTCGGGGCGCCTTGGTTTAACCACCTTGGAATTGTGCTGCCCAAAACCGGTGGAACCGGTTTCTGAAACCGGTGGAACCGGTTTTGTCTGCACAGCAGACTCAAACGGCTTTTGCGAGGATTTTTGCCCCCCAAGTCCAGAAGTTCTTGCAGTGATCTTGAAGATTTCTCTGCCATCAGAAGTCTTTTCAGACACCACCTCCCTGATCACCTGTTTCCCTTTCAAATTTTTAGAGCTCTCCTCGCCGATGATGACATTTTTCCCTTTTGTTGATTTAGCTTGATGTGGCCAAACCAAAATCTTGGGTTGCTGTACATCAACGGTGTTGACAGAAAGAGAAACATTATCCGTTGGCTTCTCATGATAATCCAATCGTCCTTGGTTTATGGCCGATTGTATATGCCGACGGAATATATTGCAATCAATAGTAGCATGCAAAAAAGAATTATGAAGTTTACAATATGCACGCCCTTTCAATTCTTCAGCTGGAGGTATAGTGTGAGACATCTTGATGTTCCCATGTTTCAATAATTCATCAAATATACGATCACATTTAGAAACATCAAAACTAAATCTCATTTGTTCTTGCCGATCCTTAGGAATCAGCTTAAGAGATGGACATGTAAATGCTTTATCCTCAGAAGGCCAAACTAATTCAGCAACATAATCGCCTTTTCTCTCATCGTCCAAACTATTATTTTTTACATGTAGAACTAGACTGATGAGATCTAAAAACATCTTCATTATTCCTCATTCGGTTTTCAACAACTAAGGCTCTTATTTGCACTTGATTAACCGAACGACATTCATAGCCTTCAAATCTCTCTTTAATAACAGATCTTAAACCATTAAAAGCAATATGAGCAAGATCTTTATCAGAAATTGACAAATCATAACAACGGTTTTTTATTTCTTTGAATCGTTTAAAATAATCAACAACAGATTCATCTCTTTGTTGTTTAACGGATGTTAGATCTGTCAAATTTAATCCTTGATGCATTCTAGAATCAATAGAGTACGGCTCTTGATATAATCTAGAATTATTCACATCAATGCTAAGCTTATCCTGCATCTTACTATCTAACTCGTCCTTCATTTTATAAAATTCAGTATATAACTTTGAACGAGCTAAATCAGATTGCTCTGTGGCTATACTTTGAGCTTGAACAACATGAGGCATGCAATAAGAATTTTGCCGTAAACATTGATCATACACATCATTAGAAATCTCTCTAGAATTAATGTTTTGATTAAATACAGAGGGTGATGTATATGTCTCAATATAAGCAGAATGATTAGCCACCTCTATATTTCGGTTAGGGACTACCGAAAGAGGAGCCGTAACATATGATCCTGGCTGCTGTCCAGCTGTGGCAACAAAACCGGTTCCACCGGTTTCCAGAACCGGTAAAACCGGTTTCACCGTGGCTGGTGAAACATGCTGTAGCGGCGGTATTTGTTCTGAATAAAATTTAGTCAGCATACCATACAATGGATTTTCAGGTGTTTTTCCCAATGTAGCCGACAAACTCGCATGCATATTCTCATGTTGCATAGTTGGTATATTATGTGAATAATAAGATGAATCTACCAACTTATCCTTTTCTATTCGATCTAATCTTTTTTGTACAGAATCAAAAGTAATCGCAGGTTGATCAATCGGAGTAGATGGTGAGTTGCTTACAGTGGGTATTACCTCAACTTTCCGATTATCAATCTTGAACGCGGGCATCACAAAGTCTTGTGTTCTTGATATTATGCCCTGGCGATCTTTCTTCAGCCCCATCAGGAATTGCTTCTTGAAAAATTCTTGGGCTGCTTCAAATTTCTGACGCTCCTCTTCGTCGAGATCCTCCATGGAGGACACAGCGATATTGTCCTTATCCAGATCTGAAATAGATTCCATCTGGCTAGGGTTAGGTAGACCGGTTATGTAAACCAAGATCTCTTTCCCCAGCGGAGTCGCCAAAAATGTGTTGACGCTTTTTCTGGTCAACACACCGAGATATGCGCTAGAACGCGCGGATCCGCAACGGATCGATCACCTGCAGCACACCCAGCCAAAACCGGTAAAACCGGTTTGGGAAACCGGTTAAACCGGTTTTCTAGGGTTTGCTGCGTCGACCTACGAACGCCGGCCCGGGAGGGACCCCGTCAGGGCTGGCGCGCCTAGGGTTGTTCTGAGATCGGCAGGCCACTCAGAACGTCGTCAAACGCCGTAGAGACGAAGCACGAACAGCAGGAGGGGTTGGAAAAGTTAGGGTTTGGAAAGGATAAAAAGAAAGGTAATTTGTATTTGATCGATTGGATAACCCCTCAATCGGCCACGACCCTTTATATTTATAGGGTGGGGAGGTCTTGCCCCGCAAGGAAATCCTTTTACAAGTCGTAATTCACACGGATCTCCAAAAGAGTCCAAACCTACTAGGACTCGGGGAAAACCAGTTCCACCGGTTCCCTAAACCGGTTCCACCGGTTTGCCCTGTCATACGGGCAACAGTAGCCAAACCGGTTCCACCGGTTATTGAATCCGGTTACACCGGTTTTCCCTGTCAAGCTGTCTTGTGCCAATTTTGATCGTCAACACGCTCCATTATCGATGACTACACTGCACGCGCCATGCACAGCGCCTAGAGCCACAAGAGGTGGAACGACAGCCGTTCAAAAAACAGTCGGTATCGACAAGTAGCCGGGCACGATGGGTGTCTTTTTCTGCGTGCAAAACAGGTATGCGCGGATGGGTAGGCTTGGGTACGGTGAGAAAAGTAAGTGCTTTTTGACAGAATCATTTTCTAACTATCGATTTCTATGGGTCTCGGTCCTTTTCCACTTCCCTCGGTCCTGACAGGTGGGTCCAACGTGAGGGGTAAGGTGGGTCCAAATTGGGTAACAAACATTTTCAATTATTTTCGTTCTTTATAGTATATATTATGCAAAAGATTAACCGTGTGGCTTACGAGTTGAACTCCAAGTAGGAAGTGCTGTGCATCCATTCTTCCACACGGTCAGTGAAACTATAACCTTAAACTTCTAATACTGACGCTGTGCCTGAAGCAGTACTGGATTGTGGTATTTCTACATTTGCGAATATCAAGATCTCGACCGCAGATGTCAGAGTCAAACCATAACAACAAAACCATATTTTACTACTGTATGTACTAGCTGAATAAGGGCCATGATTAATAAACTAATTCTATTATCTCTCTCAGGATTAAATTGCAGAGGTCAGAGAACAGGTTGTTTGCGATAGAATCCCCGAGTAAACCGTAACCTGTTCTGAACTGAACTTTGAGGATGCAAAGAACGTGTATTTTCTTGGTTGGTTGCTTGTCTGTCAAACTGACAGAGTTTAAACTTTTCAAGCAAAGGTGTATTGCTGGATTACATGGAATGCTGGAGCAATGAGTCACATCAAAAACAATTACTTTGACACAACATAACAAAAATATTTTGTTTTCAGCAATCTAAGCAGTACACAGAGACTCGTTTGCATTGATAATTTGATACACATAATGACATAAACATACACCCATGGCAAAGGATCTAAACACTACAGAGCCCTAAATCTTCTGAAGAGAGGGGAGCAAAGAACGTCTGACGGCCGAGGAATTCCCACATCTCGCTCGGTTCCTCTCCCTCAGGATAGGATGCAGTTGCCTCTGCTCCAACATCTTCGGTGCCTCAATGATGTGAATCTTCCGCTGACGCTTCACATCTTCCGCTTGTTGGTAGCCCTCCCGAAGCTTGCGCTTGGTTGCCTCCATCATCTTCTCGCTCTGGACACAGTTGCCACCGTTGTTGCCACCGGCCGGAGTCTTCTTGGTTGTCAAAGCTACTGCGTCCATCTTGCTCTTGTTGGCAGACGGCCCTGATTTCTTCACCGCCGTGGCCGGACCGGATCGACACGGTTGCGGCGGACGGAACACGTCTTCGTTCCCGGCGCGAGCCTGTTTTTCCGATCTTCGTCCTCAGCAACGGGAACCTTGCAGCCGCGCAAATAGGAGGCGCTCTCGTACGCGATCTACTGCTCACCCGAGATTTTGTCGAGCAGGTCTTTGGTTTCTCTTGCTCTGGCGAGATCGGCCACGGCGGCCGCCCTCCACCTGCGCAAGACGTCGCGCGCGAGGCTGCGCACCCACGCCGACTCGTGGTTCTCCAGCGCGACGACCGCCTTGGCGAGGCCGGTGGACGCCAGCGTGCGCGCCGCCACGGGCGCCACCCGCAGCGTGGCCAGGGACTCCACCATCACGTCGTCGAGCACGGCGCACAGATTCTCCGCCACGCCGTCGTCCTCGGCAACGCGCAGCAGCCCGACGATCCGGGCCCTCACGGACCGGCCACGGGGGTTGCAGCCGCCGGCCTCGATGGCGTCGTCGATCGCGGCGAACGCCGGGAGGAATCGCTTCCACCGGCGCAGCGGGCTCTGCGACTGCACGCGCACGGCAGCCATGGCGGCGGGAGGGGAATTGGGGCGCGTGCTGAGCCGAGCGAGGGGGCGTGGACGAGTGGATCGAAGGGAGGAAGAGGGAGGGAGCCGGCGGTGGCGAGGGACGGAAGGCCTCGGTTGCCTTTATACCGGCGGCGGTCGAGTTCGAGACGGTGAAGGGGGGCGCTCACCTGGCGCAAGCTACGCGTTCCAGCAAGCAGTTGGAGTCGGATTCGCTGCTATGCGGAGGCGTGAATCGGTTTTCAAACATGCATTGGACGCGAAGAGTCGGATTCGGATTGCTCTCGTCGTTCTTGTCGGTGGATCCGGCGGCCCAGCGTTCAGGTTGGGACATCACGCGCAGGGGCGTGGAAACTGGAGTCCCGGAGCACGACGATGCTTGCATTGCATTGCAGCCGGCGCAGGTTCAGGTGCAGTGCGCGGGCCATGATTCTGAATCCTGAAGCAACGAAAGCGCAGACAACGGCCTGGAACTTGCATCCTTTGCTGCTGGCGTAGGAGCTTTCCATTTATTGCTTCGTCTTCCTCTTATCGATCCAAGTTGAATACGTAGGACTATCATCGAACAAAACGCACCAGCTTTTCCATCCACAATGCACAAGCTTCAAGAGATCAAAGATGGTGCTTCCCCGTGGTGTGCTACGGGTGCCCTGGTACTTAATTGGGTACTTAAGCACGGGTTAATCGAAGTAAACACACGCGGTGTTAGTGTTACACAACCGCCCTGCAACTCGGGCAGGTCGGAGTGATCCCATCCTTGATCCAAGTCTTGATGCAATCCTCGTGGAAGAAATGGTCGCACGGTAGTACCCCCACTGCATCTCCTGATCTGTAGGGTTCCAAGCAGATATCGCAGTCCTTATGAACATCGGCCACCTCTTCAGCAAGGTTCACCACCCTGATGTTTGACAGACTATGTTGCCGGGCATTTTCGTTGAGCTGCCTGTGCTGCCTTCCGGTAAGGCACTCCCACACAGCGAAAGCCAAAAGGATTGCCACAAGAGCGGCACTGCACCCGAGCAATACTGTGCTGAGGAGCTTGTCGTTGGGCTTGTCCTTCCCTCCATCTGTCGCATCATCCTGGCAAAACACAAACGCGCCCAAAATATAACCAGTAGTCCACTATCTTCATTATCAGCAACCCAACCAAACACAGAGAAATGCAAAGGAAAGCCCCTCACCAGAAGATTTGGCGGTGGCGCCGCGGTGGGCGTTGATGCGTTCGGCATCGGCAGCACGTAGCTGTACGGAGCCGGCGCGGCGACCGTGACGGAGACGTTGGCGTGGCCGTGCTCTGTCGCACTCGCAGCCGCGAGCGGCGGCGCGGCCAGAGCTGCCATGGCCAGAACCGCTAGTACTTTGAGGACGTACGCGAACGGCGGCGACGGCTGGCGGTGCCCACTCCCATTGATCTGAAGCGCAGACACTTGAGCAATCCTGGCTACCACGAGCTCAGATATTCAGATAGCGATGGTTACAGTTACCCTGAGCTGCAGTTCGTCAGTCAAGTGGATGAGCAGCTCATCCTGCCAGAAATGAACAACAGATAGGGTTCAAATTCAGAGCTTCAGCACTTGCAGAGATGCAGAATTTACTCGGGTTGCGAGGAAATGGCGTTACCTTTCTTGCACGGACTTTGCTGAGGGCTAACTCCAGCTGCTGCTCGAGCTTGTCGAGTTCATCAACTGAGGCAACAGACGACAGGTCTTCTCCCATGTACGTCCTCAGTCTGGCCTCCAGCTGCTCGTACTCAGGCCGCAGCCTGCCGATCTCCGCGAGCATCTGCTGCTGCATTGCAAAAATCGGACTGAATGCACTGGAGCTGAAATGCAGCAAGAGAGGTGGCACGTAAACAAACTGAAGATACTGAAGCTGCATTGGGCAGGCACCTGATGATCAGTGCAGTGCGTCTCCTGGGGGGGTTGCGTGTTGGTGACAGCCTCGTAGCGGCGAATCAGATCGGTCAAGCTTAACAAGTGAACTGAAACGCGTTAGTACACTGGAACAGAGTGATCTAAGCGTGTGTATGCTAAACTGAAAAATCTGAATTGCAGAGAGATTGCTAGTATTTGCAAACTTCTAGCATCGTTCTACTTTTGGTATATCCAATCATGCCATAGACTCATAGGTGGAATTCAACAAAGCTGCAGCGTTTTTGTCAATGATTAATTTGCTTGTAGCTCTTACTAATCAGCGGTTTCCACCCGGATGCATGACTAACTAGGCATCAAAAACCACAAATCAACTTCATTTGAATCGCTATATGCATGCCAAATCGAACCTTCAGTTCATCCCCTCCCATGGTAAAGGACTAAAACCTTTCTGATCACCACCAATCCAAGCAATCCCAACCGACGATCAAAACCACAGCGGCACGGCAGCAGAATTGCCGGAGGCGTTGCAAGGAAAAAAAGGGCGGAGAATGATTTGACCAGACCTGGCCGGCGGGTTTGGGTACTCGAACATCTTGCCGCGCTCGGAGAAGACGATGAGGCCGACGTCCACGTCGCAGAGCACGGCGAGCTCGTGCGCCTTCTTGAGCAGTCCCTTGCGGCGCTTGGAGAAGGTCGCCTGCCTGCTCACGCGGTTCTCGATCCTCTTCACCTCCACCTTCCAACAACCCATTGCTCGCACGTGGTCTGAACCTAGCTGATCACCATCACCTGCCCATCAAAAACCCCAAATGATGAATGAGGTTAGATTCCCTTCGCTTTTGCTTTTTGGCCCGATTTGGTACATGAGAAACAACAATACGGCAGCTTACAGAGGAGAGCTCAAGAACGGAGGGGGACGCCGGCAAGGGCTTCCTTCCAGGCTAAGGAGAATGTAGCCCGGCGAGCCGAGACCACCTGAAGCCTGAAGCGAACAGAGAGCGAGAGCAGAGCTGTGCGTGGCGCCTGGGCCTGTTCTCGATCCTCTTCAGCTCCACCTTCCCATGTCCAATTGCTCGGGCGTGGCCTGAACCTATCACCTGCCCATCAAAAACCCCAAATGATGGAGGAGGAGTTTAGATTCCCGTCGCCATTTTTTTGCTTTTGGGGATGAAATTAGCAGAGGAGAACGAGAGACAACAGCTTACAAAGAAGAGCTGGTAGCTGGAGAACGAAGGAGGTCGCCGGCAAGGCTTCCTTGCAGGCTAAGGAGAAGGTCCGACGAGCCGAGAGCAGCTGAAGCCTGAAGCGAACAGAGAGTTGCAAGGGCCGAGAGAGCAGAGCTGTGCATGGGGCCCGCCTGGGCAAAGCCAGTTGCCAGGATGTTAACTGAACGAGCCTGGGGCTTGTTAGATGGAACAAGTGCATGTGCGTCGCGAATCATCAAAATCTAAGGCGAGGAGAGGAGAGCAGCAAGCATCATCCTAGAAACTTCAAACCACACACAGACTGCAAGAATGCTACTCGAGCATTAAGATTTGGGCGATGATATACGCAATCAGAGCGGTTACCAGTTGCACTCAAACATTCTGTTAATGTATGAGGCGTTCAAATGTGGCCAAGGAGCACCCCACTTCTACAAGAAATCTAGTGGCAACGACTGGAATTGATTTGGAGTAAACAGTGGCGTACCTAGGATTTTACGGAGGGTTATGCCGCGACATTTTTTTTCCACTTGCAATTCGGTATAGTCCATATAATTCGTAATAAAATTTAAATTTCATTGAGAAATTCGGTTACCAAGAATAAGAATTACATTTCAGATCTTAAATTCAACAATTAAATACCGATGTTGCATAAATAATAATACAAATAGTTCAAATGAAATAAAAGAAGCTACTTCTTGTTTGGTCTACGATTTCTAAAGTTCATGAAAGTCTTGATTACGTCATTTTCATCCACCTCAAAGAGAATATCCCTCTCAATGAATGTGACAAGACAATCATCCAAAAGAGCATCACTCAACTTATTTCTTTTCTTAGTTTTGATTGAAGCCATTGCAAAAAATACCCTTTCAACACTTGCCATCGTCACCGGTAGAAGCAATACCAGTTTGAGAAGTGAGTAAACCATATCATACACTGTGTGTCTATTTGTTTGAACAATCTTTACTGAGAGGTCAACTAGATTCACAAGGCTTTTGAAGCTATCAGTTTGCCTCACATCATCAATATAATTGGTAAGTTGCAATTCAAGTTTCATCAAATCATGGCCTTTAATGTCATTAGGGTAGAACTCAGCTAGTCTACGTACCTTTTGTGCATCAAAAGAAGCAAATGAGTTGAAAGGATTGAAGGCCGACATACAAGAAAGCAACTCCATGTTTATCTCATCAAATCAATAATCAAGCTCTTGACTAATTTGATCAATGACACCAATATATATTTCTCTTCTGAAGTGATCATCATTTGTTTGGTTCCGAGCATAACGTGCTGATTTTCCATAAGGCACATAATTATCCTCCATAGCTGAAATTTGGACACCATTCAAGGAATTGATCCCAACCATTAGTCCTCAATTGTTGCATTCTATTATTTGCCATATTAACCAGAGTGATTGCATCAAGAATATCTTGCTCTCTTCTTTGAAACACTCGGATAGTTTGTTTATGTATCAAGAATAAGAAACATTAAGTGTGCAGCAACAACAAACTCAAAGGACTCAAATGCTCCAACAATAAAATGTATTTTTGTCCAATCAACCTTATGTGAAGGATCATCTCCAAGAGTGACAAGTACTTCATGGATTGAATGATACATATCAATGATGTTGCATATAGTTTTATAATAAGAACCCCATCTAGTCTCACCAGGTTTAGGCAACTCCATCTCTTGATTTAATCCACTCCCAGATTCAAGTTCACCACAATCAAGTGCTTTTGTGATTTGTTCAAGTCTAGCATTTCGATGCATTCCGTCTAGCATTTCGATGCATTCCATGACGCTTATAAGAAACTCCAACAATATTCAACAAGAGATATACATGATAAAAAAGCCCTTACAATTAGTATTACCCTTGGCAACAGCAACAAGCACTAGTTGGAGTTGATGTGCAAAACAATAGATATAATAAGCAGAAGCTGACTCTTGCATGATCAATGTTTTCAGCCCTTTAATACCACCTTTTATATTGCTAGCCCCATCATAACCTTGACCACGAATTTGAGCTATAGTCAAGCCATAACTAACAAGTAAAGCTTTAAGGGAAAATTAGTCCTATACCACCAAAAAATCATGTTCTCCGGAAAATACCATTCAAAGAATCTGACTCTGTGAAATAGCATTTAAAGATTGCTCCGTTAGGTAATTTACCATTCCGTCGAGTTACCCTTTCGTGCCGTTAAAATAGGACAGAAATACCCTCATGTGCTCTCTATCCTCGTCGTGGTTTGTCGCTCGTCGATCGTCGTCCTACCAATGTGCCGGCGTGTCCCCTTGCTCGCTGGTAGCCTCTACTGTTTGCTTGCCCCAGGCTGCCCAATCTTCTACTCGTCTCCATTGAAGCTCACCTAGCAAGTACTGGAGCAGTTCTCACCGTAGTCTCTCATGCATCGAAGCAGCAGGACGCCATCTCCGAAATCTCAAGCACAGCAGGTTATCCCTCCGCTTCAGTGCCTCACAGAAGCAAAGCAACAATAGCCAACAAGGCAACAGGCACAACGCACAAGCAGCACCTCCCCACGCCTCTCCTACCTGCAGATTTTTGCCGCTATCTTGGATCCCTGCACAGAACAATGCGCGGGCGTTAAGGGCATGGGATTTTGGATCTTGGCCATCGTGGTTGTCTGGTTGCTGAAGACGGCCTGGGGACGCCGGGTTGGAGAGTGGTGGCCTGCGGATTCCGGATGGCTGCCCTGCCCTGCGGATGCGGCCTGGAGGGGGCGCCACGCTTAGCAGAAGGTTTCCAGGGAGAGCCGGAGGGGCGACGTTGCCGGTGGGGACAGGGTCGGCATCGCGTCGCGCCGCAGGGAGAGGACGCAGTCGCGCGGCGGGTGTGGATAGGCCGGAGGGGCAGCATCGCGGGATGCAGCGCGGGTAGAAAAGGTCGGACCAGGATCTTATTTTTGTTGGTCCTAGGGGTACAAGAGTCATTTCACGTCCAATTTTCTGGTGGAAAGAGATAGAATTAACATTTCGGGCGAATAAATGTAACGGAATGCTATTTTCAGATCACGTTTGCTTCTTTCGGTGCTATTTCACGGAGGCAAGTTCTTTTAGTGGTATTTTTCGGAAGCGGCGATCTTTCGGTGCTATAGAACCAATTTTCCCAAGCTTTAATTGCATCCTTAAGTGATAAAGAGCTAGTATCATCAACATGAACAAATCCAATAAAATGCTCACATGGCCTTCCCAATTTATCCACATAGTGCAAGCAAAGAGCTAGGTGTTCTTTATGTGATATGTCACTAGACTTCTTTTTCTCAAAAATGCAGGAGAGCTGCGCATCATTTTATTAAGAAGAAGAGTTGTAAAGTACAACACACATGCCACACACCCCTTATGATTCAAGTTACATTCACGCCACGGACTGATTTTAGAGCGACCGACTGGAGACGACTGGCATCTAAGTTCCTGCTACTGCAGCAGCTGCAGGGAGCCTTGCGAGCTCCCGAGCGCCAAATAGGCTCCACAGATGCGTCTCCTCCTCAATAAGAGACAACATCATCTGCACATTTGGTGAGGATCCGTTGAACACCGCATCATTGTGTTGTTTCCAAATCATCCATGCCCCTAGAATGATTAGCAAATTTATTCCTTTTCTGAAAACGGATGGGGCCAGCTTGTCGGTCTTGACCCACCACTCTTTGAAAGAGATGTCCTTAGCTTGTGGTGCCAATAGGGACAGTCCCACCTTATTGAATAAGTGGAACCAAACCTGTCAGCAAAAACACATCTAATCAAAATGTGCTGCAGGTTCTCATCTTGCTGATCACAAAGCACACATCACTCGGGGTGAGGCATGACTCTTTTTGCAAGATGATCAGCCGTACAACAATGATTGTGGACAGCTAACCATAGAAAAAATTAGCATTTCTTGGCCGCCCATGTTTTCTAGATGAGCTGCCATGGCTGGAAGTGGATGGCACCCCAAAAAAATTGTACATGCTGACTTGGAAGTGTCGGATACCAATATTAGGGGTATCGAATGACAGCAAGTCGAGGATAAAAAGCCCCGACCCTGTGTGGAGGCCGACGTATCCGTGGCAATCAATTTTTCCATCCAGTACTCCCATACCTGCATCTATGCGCCACCACTTCCATGCACTCCTCTGCATGCATGCACATAGGACAAGCAATCAATGTATCTGTCCTTTGATTTTTTGTCCAGCCGAAGCAGCGCATGCATATGCATGTCTCTCTCTCTCCACTTGAGCCCTGCATGCATGCACACACACGGGCGGAGGGGATGATCATTACAGCGACGCAGCAGGCAGCAGCAGACCACGGCCGCCCCCGAATAGCCTGCACCACCGCCCGACGAGCTGCTCCGTCCCGCCCGAGGAGTTGCTCCTTCGCCCGACAAGAACTACGTCTCGCCCGACGAGTTGCAGGCAGCGCCCGAGTACTCTCCGATCCGCCCGACAAGCTGCTCCATCGCCCGACAGGACTCCGATTCGCCCGACAAGATCTCCGTCTCCGACTGGTTCGCTCCTTCGTAACGAAGCAACCTCCGAGAAGACCGTAGCACCCGAAGTCAAGCTGCTACACTGTGCCAACCACTCCCTGACGCAACTGACACCAGCAGGACATGGCTACAGTGCTCGGAAGGACGACGGGCCCCACAGCATGGGCAGGCACTCCTCCTTTTCCCCCGTTTTACCCTTTGACTGTACTTTTCTACAGCCTTCCCTTGAGATATAAAAGGGAAGCCTGAGCCTCCTGCGAGGGCGATCGACTCTTTTCCTCCTCACTCCTGGGCCTCCTACGGGAGGCAGGGAGTTTCTTTTCTCTCCAGAGGAGTACTCCCTCTCCTGTACTTCTTCTTCCTCCAGCCAGACTTGGCTCTCATCCCAGAGACTTGGGAACTCGTCCCTCTCTCGCCCTGTTTGTATCCCCCACTACAAACCAGCGCAGATAACACAAGCAGCACGAACTGGACGTAGGGTGTTACTCCCCGGAGGCCCGAACCAGTATAAATCCTTGTGTCCCCCTTCTGCGCAACCGTCCGAGGCCCGACGCGCACTCCGCGATTCTATTACTTGTCGGCGGTAAAGAACCCCGACAGTTGGCGCCCACCGTGGGGCCTTCGCGCGTCACGTCTTTTTCTTTGCAGGTCTCGGATGGCCAACCGCGTCAAGAATCGGGCGCCGACGGCATACGCGCTCCGGCAGCCCGGGCTTCGTCATCACCGCGGGCGGAGAGCCGGCACGGCACGGCCCCCAGCTCCTCCGCACCGTACCATCGGGACTATCGAAGGGCAAGTCGCAGGCCACGGGAGCAACCGTGGAATGATGACACCTTCAGCGACAACCCTGGTGCCACGAACAACCACGACGACAGCGGCGACCGCGGCGCTGATGGCCGCAGCAACGCCGACGACAACCGCGACTTCGTCAACAACGAAACCGACGACGAACGGCGGCATGGCGCCCTGCGGCCGCACGCCTCTCGGCAGGTACGGCGCGTATGCATGTTGCTGATGGTGACAGGTGCAGGCACGGCGGCAGCCCGACCAGTGCCAGCGGCACCCCGGCAAGCAGCGGCGTACACCAACGACCTCTTCGACCAAGCGACCGTGGAGCACCAACCGCGACCAACGTGCGGCGGCCCGGCCCCCGACGGCCAGAAGCGCAAACCCCGCCCAGCGAGCGGCGGCATCCCCGACCAGTTACGGAGACCGCGAGCTCCAGCCCCGATCGACCAGGCGCGCGGTGAACGCCTGCCGCCGGCGAGCTGCGGCGGCCCCGACCAACTCCGACAACGACGGCGGAGGTACCGACGGTCGCAGCGACGCCGCCGCCGACCAGCTCGACTATTGCGGGACGGAGACCGCTCGGGCTGACGGAAACCCCCCGGGCAAAGGCAGGCACCACTCGGGCGAAGCAACTCCTCGGGCGGATAGCAAACCACTCGGACGAAACTACTCGGGAGCAGAGTCCCCTCTACTTCAGTTCTCGGACCAACAGCCACCCACCAGCCCGTCCTGCTACCCGTGTTCAACGCAAAAATAAAGAGCAGGCGTGGGCAAGCACGCTGAGGCACTGCATGTATGAATATGCATGTGCGTGTGTGCTGCAAGGCCTCTAGGCCATGAGTGCTTGATAGTACAACCAGTGCATGCGCAGGTCATGAGTGCACGCATGCGTAGGCGCTGCTGCATTGCTTTGCATGCGTAGGTGCTGCTGCATTGCTTTGCATGCGTGTTGTGTGTGTGCTGGCCCAAGTGGGGCCCCTCCATGCATGCAGACAGCCTGACGAACCACACCACCGCCCGAGCAGCCTGCACCTTCGCCTGACAAGCTGCACCAAACGGTGCCGACGGCCTCGACAAGCGGCTACAACGGCCGCGACCCCACCAACGGTACCGACGGCCCCGACCAACTCCGACAATGACGGCCCCGAGCGAGTGTAACGGCCGAGCTGCGGCGGCCCCGACCGACTCCGACAATGACCCCAGCGGCACCGACGGCGACCGTAACCCCGCCAGCGGCGGCGTCAACACCACGGAGCCGCGCACCCGCGGCGCAACAGCACTGGGCGACCCCCGCGAGGAACATCGCGACAGGACGACCGCGCCCAAAATCCACAAACGACCTCAACTAACCCGTAACAGCTCTCTGTTTTTCATGATCTCACGCAGGGCCGCCGCGGCAAGGCACGTCCCCGAACGAGCGCACGACAGCACGACCAAGAGAGCTGCAGCGCCGACCGACATAATCACGTTGTCTAACAGCTCGCTGAGCGAGCCATACGCAACCGGCTCCGTCCCAACCAGCGCTCGTTCCACCGACCGCCGCCCGACCTCGACTCCGAACGGCTCGGCCGCGCCTCCGAAGGAGTGCGCCGCCCCGACCTCGACTCCGAACGGCTCGGCCGCGCCTCCGAAGGAGTGCGCCGCCCCGACCTCGACTCCGAACGGCTCGGCCGCGCCTCCAAAGGAGTGCGCCGCCCCGACCTCGACTCCGGACGACTCGGCCGCGCCTCCGAAGGAGTGCGCCGCCCCGACCTCGATTCCGAACGACTCGGCCGCGCCCTCCGTGCCCTCCGTGGAGTATGCTGCCTCGACTCGGATGGCTCGCTCGACTCAGCTTCAACGACGGAACGCTCGAACAGTTAAATTTTACTACGATCCTTCGTATTTCCATGCGTTTCCTTTTATAGTCCCGCATGCCTCTTTTGGGTGTCGCTAAAGTACTCGGGTAGCGCTGGCCTCATCCGTGAAACCTCGTCCCGCGTGCCGCCTACACCTAAGCCTCCCCCGATGAGCAGTGTAGTCTGCGGTAAGCCGTCCTCTCCGCGAGCAGTGGTCAGTGGGACTAGGAGCTCAAACGTGATAAGCTAACTACCCGAGGAAGTACGTAGCTTAATAAAGGCGGGGCGTGCGCGACTTTTCATTGGTTACGAGTAAATCCCGACTTCTCGCTTTATGCAACACTTTTGCATTACACTGTTTTTTGCAGCTTGGCATGGCAAGTTCCGGTGAGCTTGCTGCAACTCCTACATGCAGGGAACGGCACCCTTCGTCTCGCCCGACCTCAGCACGCGGGGTCGAGCATACGCGTGTGATCGTTTTCCGAAAAGCACTCTTCGAACTCTCTAAACTAAGCGGCTCCCGCCGGCCCTAACGGCCCCTCGTAGCCCTGCGCTCGGGGGCTGGGCACCGGGACGGACGACTTCGATAGTCGACCTGACAAGTGATTACGACGGAGGTTCGAAGGCTGGCCCATCGAAGGGCTCGACAGCCGCCCCCGGGCACCTCGTCAAGCGAGGGGCAGTGAAGGATGGGCCCCAGCGGCCAGCACTCAGGCGCACGAGCGCCATGAGCATCCCGAACCGCGTTCGAGTTCTAGTGGAAAGAAAGATCATGGTTTTTTCCTCCGACGGAAAGGCAACGAGCCGCTGGGTCCGGTCGAACGGACTTGGTAACTAGATGATCTCACCACTAGGAATTTGAGGTCGATCACAAGCTGATCCGTCGACTCCCCACCGAAGGGGCGTTGGGCCTCACTCGAACCTACCCGTTTGTAGCTCAATGAGAGTCGTGCTTCGGCCTGCGTGGCAAAGTGCGATGCATCTCTTACCCTCCTTCCTATCGCACGGGAAGCGTGAGGGGAAAAACGCAAAAAGACGAAACGAATCCCCGTCCAGACCCAGGTCTCGGGATGCACACGGGGTCGGAATCGCTAACAGAGACCAACGTCGTGGTCGCATAATTCGCAACAAATCACTACACAAACGCCATGAACCTGCGAGCGAGTGTACCACTCGCCCACAGGCTCGGGGGCTACACCCGGCGGGTGCGCTCGCGCGCCCCCACCCGAAACTCCACCGCATTCTCGGCATAACGATAATCAAGCCCGCGACCAAGTCTGCGACTCGCTCCCAGGCTCGGGGGCTACTGTCGGATACCAATATTAGGGGTATCCAATGACAGCAAGTCGAGGATAAAAAGCCCCGACCCTGTGTGGAGGCCGACGTATCCGTGGCAATCAATTTTTCCATCCAGTACTCCCATACCTGCATCTATGCGCCACCACTTCCATGCACTCCTCTGCATGCATGCACATAGGACAAGCAATCAATGTCTCTGTCCTTTGATTTTTTGTCCAGCCGAAGCAGCGCATGCACATGCATGTCTCTCTCTCTCTCCACTTGAGCCCTGCATGCATGCACACACACGGGCGGAGGGGATGATCATTACAGCGACGCAGCAGGCAGCAGCAGACCACGGCCGCCCCCGAATAGCCTGCACCACCGCCCGACGAGCTGCTCCGTCCCGCCCGAGGAGTTGCTCCTTCGCCCGACAAGAACTACGTCTCGCCCGACGAGTTGCAGGCAGCGCCCGAGTACTCTCCGATCCGCCCGACAAGCTGCTCCATCGCCCGACAGGACTCCGATTCGCCCGACAAGATCTCCGTCTCCGACTGGTTCGCTCCTTCGTAACGAAGCAACCTCCGAGAAGACCGTAGCACCCGAAGTCAAGCTGCTACACTGTGCCAACCACTCCCTGACGCAACTAACACCAGCAGGACATGGCTACAGTGCTCGGAAGGACGACGGGCCCCACAGCATGGGCATGCACTCCTCCTTTTCCCCCGTTTTACCCTTTGACTGTACTTTTCTATAGCCTTCCCTTGAGATATAAAAGGGAAGCCTGGGCCTCCTGCGAGGGGCATCGACTCTTTTCCTCCTCACTCCTGGGCCTCCTACGGGAGGCAGGGAGTTTCTTTTCTCTCCAGAGGAGTACTCCCTCTCCTGTACTTCTTCTTCCTCCAGCCAGACTTGGCTCTCATCCCAGAGACTTGGGAACTTGTCCCTCTCTCGCCCTGTTTGTATCCCCCACTACAAACCAGCGCAGATAACACAAGCAGCACGAACTGGACGTAGGGTGTTACTCCCCGGAGGCCCGAACCAGTATAAATCCTTGTGTCCCCCTTCTGCGCAACCGTCCGAGGCCCGACGCGCACTCCGCGATTCTATTACTTGTCGGCGGTAAAGAACCCCGACAGGAAGAATTCTGCCCAGATTCTGAAAAATTTCCATTTGTGCTCATCCTGAACTCCAAGAACTAACTAAATCTCTTCCAATAGGTCCAACAAACAAATGAGTTCGGACAGAACAACAACATTGAGGGCTCCCTGTATATCTTGAGTCCATTGATCATTCAATAAAGCTTCCCTGACAGTACGCTTGTTCCTTTTGTTCTTAGATACTTGCACAAAGGTATGGGGGCAATAGTAGCAATAGAAGAGCCTTGCAACCAATTGTCTGTCCAAAAGAGTGTGTTGTTCCATCTCCAACTATAGTCTCCATGGCAATCGCAAATAAGGCTTTGACATTCTCATGCACTTGGACAAGGAAGGTTGCCCATGGCTTATCAGGCTGCGTTTGGCACAGCCATAACCATCTCATTCTTAGGGCCCAACAAAGAGATTTGAGGTCATGGATGCCTAGTCCACCGAGCTCCACTGGTCGAGTGACTTTCAGCCAAGCATGCAAGCAGTGTGCGCCTTTGGCCTCACGTCTACCCCTCCACAGAAAACCTCGACGAAATTTATCCATGGCTTTGAGAGCCCAAGGTGGCAACTCGGTTGCCATTGCAAGATAGATCACCATCGATATCATAACGAACCTGACCATCACCGTGCGACCTGCCTGGTTCATGAGATCCGCTTTCCATCCCGGTAATTGATTAGCAAGTCGGTTGATGATAGATTGCACTTGTGACTTTGTCAGCTTGTTAACAGATAATGGCAGTCCAAGATACTTGCAACGAAAATTCACCACTTCACAAGGTAGAAACTGCTGCATAGACAACACCTCTTCCTCGGAGCAGCGAATTGGAGTGACACTGTGGATATTAGTTTTCAGGCCCGACGTCGTGCCAAAAACCCACAAAAGCTCTGTGATCAAGTCCAAATCAGATGCTACCGGTCATAGAAACATCACCACCTCATCTGCATAGAGTGAAACTCTATGGTGTAGGGAAGACTCATCAGCTAAAATTGCATAAGGCTCATCAGCAAATTCTTCAATTATTCTCTTTCTAGTTTCTATGGCACAACAATGAATAACCTGTGATTGTATCTTTGGGCTGGTTAAGGAGCAATTACCTGGAGCATTGTTCAGGATATACTTATTCACTTCTTCACTATTTACTGTAAGAAATTTCAAAAGCTCAATGAAGTTCCCTCTGTTGCTAGACTCTTCGCTCTCATCATGTCCACGGAATGCCAAGCATTGACGCAAAAGAAATTTAACGCATCTAAGTGTATTAGTCAACCTGATCTTACAAAGACGACGATCCTCATCACTCCACTTCTCAATTTGATTATCAATTGCTGCATCAGGATTAATAAAACCAATGTACTTCTCTTGAGCTAACTTGTGTGCTTTAGAACGCAAATGTTTCAGAAATGATTTGTCTCCTATATTCCAATTTCTCCAACCTTCCACAGTAAATGCAGTTGTACCCTTTGCCTTGCAATTTGGGTCTTTGAACAAGCAGCAAAAGAAGCAAAATGCAACATCCTTTTTTATACTATATTCAAGCCAATCATGGTTGTACAGCCATACATGACTACATAAGCGATATCCATTTCAAATTTTCCTTTTTGGAAATTCATGGTTAATTGGTATATGCTCTTTTAATTGCATTTTGATCATTAATATGATAACTTGCAATTGGCAGTTGTTCACCTGGATCATGTGGAAGACGATTGATATCATAGACCGGTTGCAATGACGGTGTTGGTGGCGGTGGTTTCGGTGGCAAGACATTATCAACTTCAATTGCTTCTGGAAGCACAGAGGATTGCTCTTGATCTTCCTCATCAATCACTTTTGTAGCTGTAGCTGCTGGAGGAGATGAAGCAGCAGCAAGTTTCTTTGCTACATGATTTCTAAAAAGAGAAGCAATATCTCCATCCCCTTCATAGTTCAATTGTTCTGTAGGGTACAGACAAAGTACGAAAGTGCATCAATAATCAATCGATTCATGAATCCATAATTCCTGTGTGCTACACTAATTTGCAATTATCTAATTGTTCAATCACTGTAAAAAATGAGCGAGCTACAGTTATGGTTCCAAAAATTTCATACCAAAATGTGTGTGGAGCTGTCGAGCTAGGAGTGGAGGGCCGAGGGGACGAGGTCACGGTCGCGGCTGCAGTAGGGAGAGCCGCCGTGCCCGCGCGGTCAATCAGCACCGCCGACGGATGGGGCGCAGCACGGCAGCAGTACCACAGCAGGGAGCAGGCAAGAAGTGTCGATGTTGCGGGGGGTGGGGCTTAGGGCGAAGATGCCAAGAGGCGGAGTGCTCAGCCGCAGGCCTGCTCAGGGGAGAACCAACTTCCGGCGATTGGCGGAGGTGGCGGCGTCGCTAATCCCATGAAACCTTGAGTCGCCTCTTGCGGGGACACGTTCGTGCCGCCAGGCTGTGCGTGCGTGAGTTTGGGAGAGCTGAGAACCTAAATTTTTTTAATTTTTAATTTTTTTACAATTTTGTAGAAATAAACTCCCCAGTGAAATATTTGTAGAACTAGTCGCCTACCGCCGTTTCAAATGGCGACCGCCAAATCACACGGCGGTTTTTCTAAAAAATTGCCATTCCAAACAACGGATTCAAATATCCCCATTTCAATCGATGGTACAATTATTTAAAAAGATCTGGGATTTTTTTTTTTTCCACATCAGCGCCACGTCGCTAAACTCAAAAACCGCCAGATGACTCAGCAGGGGGCAATGGCTAGTGGGTCCCACAGACCTAACCGCAGATTCTTTCGGCGGTAGGCTGTCGGCGCCTGGGCCCGGCCATCCAAGCCACCGAATGAATCGGCAGTAGGGTGCCGGCGTCTAGGCCCGAGCGCCTGAGTGGCGTTGGATTCGATGGATGGCCTAATCGCCGTTTGATTCGGCGGTTGCGGGCCCTTGCCGCCGAATCATGCGGCGGTTAGGTCCTGACCTCTATAAAAGGCCAACAAATGGCCATTAATCTCATTTTAATTCAGAGAAAAGAGAAAGAGATTTTAGGAGGGAGGTGAGCGGAAAGGGTGGAATCTGCAGCGAAGCTCTGCCGCATGTGCGCTTCGCTTCAGGTACTTTTCTAACTGTTAGATCAATGTTTTAGTTCGTAGATGTATGTTTCAGTTTGCAGTATTTTTTAGTACTTGATAATAGATGTTGTAATACTAGATGACAGTAGGTTGTTTATTGAGGGAATTTCCTATATGCCACTGAAAATTTATCTCATCCCTTCTATGCCATTCAAATTTAGTTCATCTCTTCATTGCTACTGGAAATTTAACTTCATCCCTTGTGTGCTATTATCATCACAACACAGCTATATGGCTGTTAACTAAAAAGGAAATACCCTTGGGAGACGAGAGATGAAGCATTTTACAGAATACGTATGAAGCTGTGACCAAGTTTGGGTTAACTGGAGTCCGCCAGATTTATTTAATAAAAAAAGAAGCCAGCCTTATCCCGTATACACACGCACCGAAGAACATATTGCAACTTTGTTTTTTGAGAGAGCACATATTGGAGTACTTGCAAGGAGGGCAGCTTCGCGGTGGAGGCGTTGACCCATCACCCATCTTGCCCATGATGTGTGCACAACGACTCGGCTACGGCGGCGAGCAGTTGCAGGCTTGCAGCTCTATACTGGCGAGGCCAGCTCCACCGTGAGCGCACCAGCTCGGCAGCTCCCCGGTGCCCAGCCCACCTCTGCCACTGCCGCCGCCGCTTCTGCAGCCTGTTCGGTTGGCTGGCGGCTGGTGGCTGGTGCTGATTTGTTGTGAGAGAAAAGTACTGCTGGCTGGCTGGTGGCTGGTGCTGATTTGTTGTGAGAAAAGTACTGCTGGCTGGTGGCTGATAAGCCAAGCGAACAGGCTGCCGCAGGGCCGCGACGCACCCACCCCTGGGCTTCCATGGGGCCGCTACGTGGCCGCCCCTACGCGCACGCCCGAGCGTGGCCGCGGTTGCGCTCGCACGAGCGGGACGCGCTCGAGGGGCCGAGGCGCAGTCCGTCTGGCTCGAGGGACCGCGGACCGCGGGGCATGGTCCCATGTAGATCAGAGAGAAGGCGCGGGGTTGGGATGGATTGAGATGGACTCGATTTGGAGAGAAGAATGTTTAGTTTGTGAAACTTGCGAAATTAGTTTGCAAACATACAACTTTGAAACTAAACAATCTTCCAACTAGTTTGCAAAGTTACAAAAATAACGCATTGAAAAATGTGCCCTCTCTCTTGCGACACCCTTCCCAATACAACTTTGCCAACTTTGCAGAGTTTAGCACTTTTACAAACTAGTTTCCAAAGTTTGCCAACTTTCACGAACTAAACACCCCCGAAGACAGAGAAATGTGACCGGAGTTTGAATAAGGGCTGGGAGGGTAAAACGATTGAAGAAGAGCATCCAACTTGACGGTGTTACGGTACTTCTCATGTTGAAAACTAACAACAATGACATATAGAGGATGAAGTTAAATTTTCAATGGCAGAGATAGACTAAATTCCGATGACATAGAAAAGATGAGATATATTTTCGATGCCATATAAGAAATTCTCTCTTGTTTATTCTAGACCATAGACCATTAATCTCTCTTGTTGTTTGGTTGTTGTACTTACGCAATTACACCTATTCTTGCTACCGAGTGTTTCATTTAATAATCATTTTGACACATTAATGGGCCAATCAGCACATGTACGATGTTACCTGATTTGCAGTGCCATATGTGTCCATCTTTTTGTTATTTATGCCAATCACATTTATGATCTGCCATCTGTCTAAATTCTCCCCCTCCTTAAATCGGTGTTTGATGCCCTACCACAATGGACGTGTTTGTTTTCGCTTATAATCAGCTTATTAGTCAAAATAAACGAGAATCCAACCCAAACAGAAAAATTTGAACTACAATAAT
This sequence comes from Alloteropsis semialata, assembly GCA_004135705.1. Lineage (NCBI taxonomy): Eukaryota > Viridiplantae > Streptophyta > Magnoliopsida > Poales > Poaceae > Alloteropsis > Alloteropsis semialata. The sequence continues at coordinate 7,439,721 of CM014273.1, read as the reverse complement.
CGAGAATCCATTTAGAGATTTGAACTACAATAATCGAGAATCCATTTAGAGATTTGAACTACAATAATCGAGAATCCAGAATCAAAAATTTTTTTCGCTTATCTTAGAATCTAAGCGTGGTTGAGAGAAGCGGAAACAAACGCGCCCTTAGTCGGCATGCTTCTCAATCCTTGATTATCTTACCAATCTCAAAAACTCTATATTTCCTTCCTTACTCCATTCAACACTTTTCTTTGTTGTAGATTCTATATGTGACCATATCCATCCTTGTCCCATTTAGTGCTCATTAACACAATCAATTGTAGCAATTTTTTTATTTGTGATTGCTAAGACTTTAACCAGTTATCTCATATATCTGCCATCGTTGTCTCGGTGCAAATGGGTCTACCAATGCCACCGGTAATGGCATATAAAAAATTGGTGGAAAAATCACTAGTAGTGAATGAATTTATCCTCCCTAAAGAAAATTAAAGATAGATATACTTGCAGACAATATCTTGAATTCCATGGTAGATTACCGTATTTGTGTGAGATATGAACTCTAAAAATCTGTAACATATTTATATGACTAGAAAAAATGCCCGTGAGTTGCTACGGGCCAACGAAAGCTACATTTTATTTTTTTATATTATCTAAAATATTTTTATTTGAAATTTATCTTTCTTAGTCAATTGTAATAATATGTTTAGCATTTGCATTAGTGACATTTTTGGTTGAAATGAAATTCTTGTTGGCATATTAATTCATCACTCGTACTTATCACAATTATCATAGTCTTATGAGGAGCTGCAAATTTGAATTGAACAGTGCATTTTTCCTTTTTTTTCCTTGAATTATCCTTTCTTTTATTTTAACGCTTGGCTACGTGCTCATGGTATCGAGACATTTGTGATTTTTTCCTAAATTTTTGAAGATTTATTTTTCCCTTTTTCCTGATTAATCACTTGGATGGTATAATTATTAGTTTAAAGTTTGATCTAGTCACGTAATTTACTGTAGCATATTGGTGGGCAACCTCTACTTGTTTGAATCACAACTTTGGCCAGTTTTTAGCACTTCTCATCTATTTTTACGCATAAAAGACAACTTACTGGTTGATTTGATGAGATGTTAGGGGCACTTTTGTAAAAAAAAATACTCTCAATTTTAACAGGTAGTGTGGACCGCGGGTTGATTCATGAAAATATGAGGACTTTTTGCAAAAGTTATAATAGGCCGGTGGACTACGGGTTAATTTGCTGAAAGCTCAAGGATTTTTTAGCAAAATAGCAATGGGTTATAAAGATGCAATATTCCATTCCAGCTAAACATATCTTTTGTAGTTATTAATCTAGGCACATATTGTGTACTATATATGTAGTTGCTTTGTCCTTTTATTCTTGCTAAACTAGTATTAATATATCCCAACTAAGAATACTTTATGTAATACTAAACTAAGAATATATATTATTATACATGTATTTGATTTGTCCTCGGATGCTAGCTCGTACTAGCTAGTACTAATATATACCTACTAAGCATATCTCTTACAATTATTATTTCAGCTGGCATATCTCTTCTGATATAGAAATATGCAATAGTCATTCTAACTAAGTATTCTCGTAATTATTAAGCCAGTCATATATTGTTCTATATATGTAGATGCTTTGTCCTGGTTTTCTAAAGGTGTTCAGTTCCAATAGACTAGAGAAACACAGCCATACTTACAAAATGACGCACGATGTGTGCCTTGTGCTATGGATATTGTTTGTAGTTCTTTCAAATCTTGAAGCTACAACATCAATCCATCATGTTCATCCTAGTATGACAACTTTATCCCTTAACAGGAGCTCTTCACTTATCAATGGTGACCCAATAAGAATGGAGGCATCAATTAATAACTCAGACTTTGTAGCCTATGTAAGTTCCAGCTTGTACCAACATCATGTCTAGTAAAAGTCATCATTATTTATGGAGTTGAATTTGTTATTGCACAACATTAAACATGATTACTTTTTGCACAATCTTTTGAGTCTTATGTTCCATAACAATTTCATATTAGTTCCTTTACAATATTAATGGTATTTCAAGTTATATATTACTTCTAGTTTGTACTTTCATAGTGTTGCTTCAGAAGTTGAAATAGGTTTTATGGTTTTAATTTACAGAGAGGAAGTTATGTCTTTACAACTATTTTGAATCAGTCTGCTTATATTGAATTAATAATCACAAATGATGATCACACAAAAATTGTTTCGGCCTTGTCTAGGATGGGAAAGAACATCGTGGATTGGCTAGAGGTTCAATTCAAACTCCCATTTATCCATGTGGAGATTTGGGCCCTCAAAGAAGGCCTTCCCGTGCAATTCATTTTTTTTATAATTTTAAATATTCCTTGAACTTGTTTATACATCATACGTGTGATATGTTTTTGTCAAAGTTGAAATTATTTGACTGTTGTATACACTTCTGAAAGGTGACATCCTTTTTTGTCGATGCTGGAAACACGTGAGATTATTAGGTCATGTTCAATAGAACTCATGCACAAAATGTGTTCTTTTCTTGCATCATAGTACATATGATCACTAATGGTGTGATATTTTCCAGTATGCAAGGTATAGGGCGGACAGCCCCCCTGCTGGTGGATATGCAGGTGGCATGGCAACTCTGGATGTTTATAATCACCCATATATAAAGAGAGGCGTAGAACATACCACTTCATTGATGTGGGTGGCAAATGGAAATCCTGGCCACAATGACCTCAATGCTGTGCAAGCTGGCTGGATGGTAAGTTGATATATAGTATCACATTGGATATATCGTTAGAAGTGAGTTTATAATTTCTTATTCTCCATAGGTTGATCCAGATCATTATGGAGATACCAAGACACACTTTTTTGTATACTGGACGGTATGAAATCAAAGTCACTGATTCTTCATTGCATAATTATCCATATTGGGATAAAGCTTTCTTTTTCTTTTCTTTTTTTTGCAGGTTGATGGGTACAAATCAAATGGATGCTTTGACCTGGACTGCAATGGTTTTGTACCTGTGAACGATGCTCCAATTACACCAGGAGATACCTTAGAACCAGAAAATGGTCAATCTAAAATATCATTCAAGATATTTAAGGTAATATCATAATATGTGAAAACTAGCACCCACCATATAAAATCTTAGTATTTCATGGCCTCATTTCCTTACCTCTAAGCTTTCTCCCATACTAACTAATTGATATGTAATCTTAGCCAAAGTACAGATATTCTATTTTATTTCTAAACTAAGTTTTTCTTAACAGAGATTTAATACTTTTCACTATAATTCTCTTTGGGAAAATTCCTATTGTTCTAAACTAATATTTCTTTGGAAAAACATTGTAGAACATGCACTAAGATGGAAAATAAGGATTGGGGGGTGTGCACGGGGGAAAGGGAGAAAACATGACAAGGGGAAATGGGAAACATGATAGAGTATGAGTCCAGTTAATGTTCTAAAATAGAAAATTGTCTAACCAACTTGGCAAACTTCATAACCACTCTCCCTCTCTAATGGCAAAAAAAATTGTAAAGCAAGAATGATAATCTAAGAGTGATGTTAAAAATTAAATTTCACTAGCAGTCACTAGTGACATTACTATTTGCTCTTTACTGTCGCTAATGTATTTAATTGACTAGATTCTTTCTTGGCCAAGACTTGTTTTTTTTTCAAATCCAAGTGTAGATCCAAAATTCATTTGGGATTGCAGATCTTTAGGCTAGCCCACCCATTTCTGCGTTAAAGAGAAACAAAGGAATTAATAATTAGGATCAGATGAGCTAAAAAATTTTCAAGCTGCCACCTTATTGTTTACATTCTGATAGCGCTAGATTTCATAAACTTGGTCACATGGGTGCAACGATGAGAAATAACCTAGCTAATGAATTTTGGCATGAATCCTATATTATCTAGGCTAGTTTTCAGTGGTGAATCATATCTATATTCAGTTTTGTATTGATATTAGTGATATGCATTATCTCTCATTTCTTGATGATATATCCATATCAAATTTTGTTATATAGAATAAAGAAGATGGGGATTGGTGGCTACACTTTGGATATGACATAAACAACATGAAACCTGTTGGATTCTGGCCGAAAAGTATATTTACGAGAATGAGGGATCATGCAGAATTCATAACCTGGGGTGGTACCACTAAGTGTCTCAAAGGAAACAAAAGTCCTCCCATGGGAAATGGGAAATGGCCTGGAAAAAACTCAGCAAGTTTCCAAAATGTTCAACTTGTTGATTCTAGTGGCCAGGGATATAAAGTACCAGCTCCGACTCTTAATGTTTATGCAAGTGACAAGAAATGTTACCAAGTTAGCCCATTTTTTAATAACATGTTCTACTATGGGGGTCCAGGTGGTTGCACTAATTAGCAACCTTCAACATTTGAAGCACACATAGCTTCTGTGATGAAATAAAGAGCTTCTTTGTCAAGAGATATATACTTTGTCACTGATATTCCATCACCCTCGGTTTAAAATCTAATGTATGCATTTACTTTTCAATTACTTCCTTTATGGTCAACTCTTTGTTTTCTTCTTCTTCCCCCAACTACATGCATTATTTTTTCTAAGTTTGAATGGAGAGATTGCAGCGAGTAGGGAACCCCCTCCCCCACCCCGGCTATATGTGTATCTAGTGTATAAAGGTTGTATATATACATTTGTATTTCAATGTGTTTTTTATTTGCTATTTCTTCCATAGCAATGGAAAATATGTTATAAATGGTTAAAGGTCAAAATTAATATGTAAACATTTTCACACTAGAATGTGCCCAAAAGTAGAATGGAGTGCATAGTTGGAACTTGCTTTTCTTACGTCAAAGCTTGAATGGGTATAGTACATTCTTATCTAATCAAATACAAAAAGTTTGTGTTTATCTCAAACACTCCATGTCAAAATTTCCTTGTCCCTCTGTTCATATACTAAATAATGTTGTCTCTAATGATAAATATAACATATTTCTATCATAAATCTAGTGGCTTCTTGAGATAGGTGAAATTCATGCAGATTTATTTTACCAATTTTGTTATTTTTCTTCCAGATAGATTTATCTTTTATTATATGATGATGAATTATGCTTCAAGACCGCCATGCTAAGGGATGAAACCCTAATAAAAAGTCCACCATACCGGGGCTCGTTTTCGAACCGTTTCCGTACAAGTGATATCGTTTCCGATCATTGCCATATGTAAATTTTGGTTTTCTAGTTTCTTTAATTATGTATTGTAGTCGTTACTGAATATATAAAAAGTGAAATCGGTAAAACAAATTCATCCTTTCAGCTACTTACCCAAAGGCTGTAATTTTCTTTGTCTACCAAGTGGGACCGTGCTTAAGGGGTGGGACCATACTTTTCAATGTTGGGATTCAAAATGATGATGTTGAGCAATATAGAGCCTTCCCCATTGATGCCTAAGCTTGCTAACTGTTGAGCGGCTATATATTGCTTGGGCTTCGGAATTGTTCGGCTGGAGCACCTTCGCACGGTCGTTGATTCATTGGCCCAAGCAAGGCAAGGGAAAAATCAGTTGGCCAATGGTGATCTTGCAGTTTATTAGCATGGAACTATATTGGAGAAAAACTATTAGCATGAAACTATAGTGTGTGTATCGAGTGAGCTTGGATTCTTTGTTGGACCTATGTTAACATATGGAAATCAGAGGCTTTTGGTTGGCATCTATGCAATGTGATGCTTAGAAATTAGAGGCTTTTCCATGTCCTGTTTACTCGAAGACAGCTTGTGGAATCTCATCGTTGTATAGCAGTTGTTTATTTGCTGAATCGATTGATAGAGTTTCCTTATTGATATGATTTAAGCAACATCTTTCCATGTTAGGTTTCACTACTTTGCTGCCAAGGCAGAGTTATGGTAGTCCTTTATGTTTGAATTTCAGCATCCACTACTTTTGCGTCAAATCTGCCGATTGTGTCATAGAAAATATTAGTATGTCTATTAAAATATTCCAATATTAGTTTGTAGATATGTTTTGCAGTGCCTTGTACCAATAGTTCATAGTTAACTCATATTTATATATGTTAGAGTCACTAATAATACCTACTCATTAGCAGTGGTGATATGCAGTTAAAAGTTTATTCATGGTAAATTATTAATCTTGCACATTAATTTCCCGTAAAAAAATCTGCAGTCAATCAGTAAGTCATCCATTTTTAATCGCAATTCATGTTCCTAATTTTCTTGGACTAATACATCAAAAAGATTTTGTCACTGAACAGTTGCATCATCTAAAATGAATTGAAAGACACATGCATTCAGTTTGCAGTAACAAAGGAGTCCTTTTTTTTTGCGAAAAAGGAGTCCAATATTGTGCAAAGATGAAAATGAAAGACCTATCTGTTGGTATTGGGATGAGACAATTCATGCTAATTGCTAACCCAACCTGATCAAAGATTTTTCCGGATAAAACTTCGGAACCAAGTTTTTTTTAATCAACTTGAAAATGAGCAAGATGTCTGTTCTAGTAGACAGGTTCTTCTGGACTTGCATATAGAGAACATGTTAATTATTCTCTCAATTTAATGAATCAACAACATTATTGGGCATGCCAATTCGAACACTTTGGTTTCTTCGGAGTCACACCAACGTACAGAATTGTGTTCTGGTGGAGAAACAGGTTAACTGGCTAGAAACACGTCAAACACTGTGGCTCCGTTGATGGTTATTCGGGATCAAAAAAATGTATTATGTTCTACAAGGACATCTGCTTGCAGTTTCATGTCTTTTCTATGAATTCAATTCCAACTAAATGGTTTTGAACAAAAGAGGCACAAAGCATCAGCGAAGCCTGTGAACCTCTCAACGAAGAGAAATGTTTTTATTCCTGTTCAATGCAATGGAGTAAACAACAACACTCTATGTACAGTTGCAGGCACAAACAGGCCTACCAACCACCCAAAAGAATCATCGGTCACCATCACGACTCGGCCACCATTATCTGCTCCATTTCCTCTGGCTCCGGCGCCACCGCAGTCTGCTCGATGAAGTTCACCAGCGCGAGCCCCGCGGCCCACACGTCGTCGTCCATCACCGACTCTTCCGGGGAGTGGCTCACGCCGCCGCGGCACCGCACGAACAGCATCCCGATCTGCGCCCGAGGGAGCGTGAGCCTTTTTCAGTGTACAAATAAACACGAACCATCACCTGATTCGCCAGCGCCGGCGTCTTCTGCCCTTACCTTTGTGAGCTTGGCCATCGCCATCGCGTCGTGCCCCGCGCCGCTCATCAGCACGGGCGTCTCGGCCGCCGCGGAGCGTCCCGGCATGGCCGACACGGTCGACCGCGCGGCGCGCTTCAGCTGGGAGGTCAGCTCCGTGTCACAGGGCGTAGCCGGCGCCGAGTGCTGGCAGAGAAGTCATCGCATGATCAGTTCGATGGGTTAGTTGGCACAAAATCTGCACCGGCAAACACCAACCCACGAATACCAACTCGGTAGCTCTGCTCACCTTGTGCTCGACTTTGCAGTCGACCAGTCTGTCGTCGCATCTCTGGAAAACCAGCCTCGAGAAGCTGGTGACGATCGTCTCCCTCACCTGGTCGTCCATGGCGCGAATGTCCACCGTGAAGTTCACCTGTCGCAGTCAGCAAGGCTCTCAGGATTCAGTTTACTTAACCACCTGTTGGTCAGCAGTCAACACGCACGGCCAAGAAAGAATTGTGCTCGGTATGCTTATTACCTGCCCCGGTATCACGTTGCTGGCGCTGGGCCACGTCAGCAGCTCGCCGACGGTGCACACCAGCCCGGCAAGGGACTCCTCGGTGAAGCAGCCACACTCCTCGTCGTAGGTCAGCAACTTGTTGGGCTCTTTGCAGAGGCGCTCCAGAGTCACGACCAGCTCTGCAGCTGCAACCATCGGATCACGCCGCAATTTCATTGGAACCGTGCCAGCATGCCCTTGTGAACCATCTACTATTACCTAACAGAAAACAGAAAAAAAATTACTAAGTATTGTAGCTAGTTTCTCTTTCATTTGAAAGTTCAGTATAGCGACTTGAAGCAAGCCAGAATTAGCAGTCACAGTAGCGACTTGAAGCAAGCCAGAATTAGCAGTCACAGTTGACGCAGACAATTTGAATATTCGAATGTCGATGTTAAAGAGAGCAATCTTGGTGATAGTAACACCTGTTTTCTGAATGTTAACTAGGAGTGATTCTTGTGCTCCATCACATCCATTTACTTAGTGAGATGGATGTTGACTACTATTATCCCCCAGGTGTTTCTCTGTTCATGTTGACTACTAATACTACTATTTGCTAAAGAAAGACTACTAGCAGAGTCATATATTTGATCGTCTACTAGTGTTTTCCTCCTACCTGATGGTTTAGCAATAGCTGGCACTGATGCTATTTGTTAATTTCATTTTTTTATTTGCTAAAGTTGACCTTAAGATAGGATACCATGCAATTGAGCTAGGTCATATTTTAGTTCTGGTTGATGTGATTCTCTGACAGTGTTCCTTCCCCAAGAATATTAGAGAACTTTGATGCACCTTTAATCGTGTCTGCCCTGCAATTCCTTTGACCACACCAAGCGGATAACGGAGGGCTTCCAGGACAGGGCCTTGCTCCAAGTGTACCTACAAGTAATAAATATAACTACTTTATTTGTAATTACCAGGTAACATATGGAAGTCATTCAAATGCTTCATACCTCAACATAACTCCCCACTGACTCCGGGTTGTACCTGGTTTGACTAATAGCAGCAGCAGTAGCCTCAAAAGAATTCATTTTCAGAACATCTTGCACTGTAGTCCCGCTAAAGAAATTGGATACAACATACAAAATGCATCAGTAGACCATTCGTAAAATAGTTTGGTTGGTTTATGAAAAAAAAAAACAACCTCTTGTCTGATACTTGTAAAATTGATTCAGGTAGTGTACCAGCTACAGCAGCGCTTCCCAGAAAAGTTGTCTGAAACCTAACACCCTCCTCATCGCTGAATGCAATGACCTGAGCTTCACCAAGGAAAAGTGAGTGTGAGGTTCTGTTGTGGTGATATTTTCAGATGTTCATAATGCAAACAAAATAATACTGATTCATAATTTGATATGCCAATTAAGCTATTTTTTAATGAAACCAACAGCAGCCTTTTTCAGGTGCCTGCACTTTTTATTGCCATTTTAGCTTAAAGCATTGAAGTCAGTCCGTCAAGAATAATTGATACCGCAATTCACATCAAAACAGCCTGCCTTGATCCAAAGATGATGCATAAGCATTTGTTTTTGCATACTCACATACATGACACCTGACATCTTGTGCATTTTTTTTATACAGATTGTTAAAATAACAAAAGATGAGACATGCATAGAATCTTTCAAGAACAGTGCAGGTACAGCAACTGCTTAAAGTACTATTACAAAACTGGATTCCTCCTGGCTTCTGATTACTTGTGCTGATTATCTAATAACAGTATTAAGGAACCTCCTTAGTACCTTGCAACTAAGCTATCCAGTAAGTATCTCAAAGGATAATATATAATTAAACTGAACAAAAGATGGTACTGACCCTATGTTTGCTAGTGACTAGAAAACAATGTGAAATATTCGTATGCTACATCTAAAAAGAGTAAATAGACAAAAGACTTACAAGATCAGTGCAGATAAGTGTCCTATCTACAGGATGCATGTGGCTCATAATGCCACTTGTAGAGAGTGAGAATAGTATAAGGCGGCTCACAAGTTGTAGGGGAGCAAGCAAACATATTATGATATGATACAATAGTAACAACAGTACTGTACAGGAATCACTAGAGAATTCTCTAACCTCCACTGGTCTAGTTAGCCTCTGCAGTTTCCCAGTAACTTTCAAAGCCTTCAAAGCAGAGATTGCACAAATAATACCCATTGATCCGTCATACATCCCAGCATCAATTACAGTGTCCTGTTTTTGCAAATGAAAAAGTGATCAGCTGTTTAAATATTGGATTACCATTTAAATTCCGAGGAAATCACAGAATAAAAGAAAAAAAATCCTGACCATATGAGATCCAATCAATAGGGCCTTTTTGGTAGAATTTGCCGGCTCAAACCGACCATGAATATTACCCATTTGATCAACCCACCTTCACCATTGAACAGAGATAGGTAAGTCAAGATTAAAGTGTGAGAAAACGACTGCAAGTATAAACAGGCGTACGTCTTTAGCCCAGCATCTTTCATCCAGCTGACGATGACAGCAGTGGCTCTGATAGAAGCTAGACTCAGGAACGTCCTTTCGAGGTAGCCTTCCCCATCAGATATCTGATTCAAACAAATCAACGCCGTGTCAGAAACTTGTAGCTGTGCAGCTGAAATTTTAGGCCTGATAACCGCCGAAGGAGAATCTTGGAATAAAAAGGCCCAAATCGTGGAACCCAGAAATCGCTCCAATCAGGTAATTAAAAATTCAGGCAAAGAAACGTGAAAACGGAGGAACTTCTATAGCGTAAGGTTCTAAGGTTATCTCCCCCAGAAAATAAGGAATGGATGACATCAAATGGAATGACTAGGAATCAGAACCCGATAAAAAGGCGAACTTGAAGAATAAAGTGTAGTCTTTACACCCCCAGGCCCCAGCTAATTCTGTCCTAAAACAAAACAAAACAAAAGGTTAAGCCTAAATAGCATCTGCACGATGTGGCCCTGCAAAATAATTCATTAATTACGAGATGAAATATCCGACTTCTATTGAGGGAGCAAGTAATTGGTATCAGCTAATGTTCCTGTTCTTATGAAGTGACATTTACTTTCCCTGTGCTGCAGAATCTTATATGATTCAGAAGGAAGAAAGGAGAGGTGCAGTCTACAGCAGAGCACCCCAAATCTTCAGTATTTTGTTGGTTCGTTCTTCCACAAGGCCGGCCCCACAAATCTTGCTACTTGCACCTAAGCGACCATGCAAACGTGAAATATACAGAACACGGCCGCCGAACTGCATCATCTTATCCGATTTGGCAAATAACACCCGGCCCAAAAAATTCCCCGCATCTGGAGCTGGAAAATCGGATCGAGAACTGAATATGCAAGGACCCGGGAATCGATGGACGGCGTGACCTTGCCCAGTTCCTTGATCCTCAGCACGGCCTCGTCCCTCAGAATCTCCATGTGCAGGCCGTCTCCTCCTCCCAGCTCCGGAAGCCCATCTAACCAGTAACCATTGGTCAGCAAACGAAGTTGCAATCGCGACAGGAAACGAATAAAGCACGAGTGGGATAAATGGAGGCAAGGCCGTGCGACTAACTCAAGAGTGGGACGGAGGCGAAGATGACGGCGGAGAGGATTAGGAGGTGGCGGCGCCCGGGGCGGGAGCGGGCGGCGGAGGAGGAGGAGGAGGAGGAAGGAGCCATATCGATCCTGAGCGGCCGCTAGCTTGTCCGGGAGTGGCTGCGCGTGTGTGGCCTGGCCGCTGCGGGTGGGCGTGGGGGTGGTGGCTCCTCCGCTCCGATCCTCCCCCTTCCCACAGGGGCTGTGGCCGAGACGCGAGGTGGCTGCTTTTATAGGCGGACCGGCACGATAGCGCGCGCCACGCCAGAGTCCAGACCTTGGCCTCGCTGATTCGCCTGGTAAAAATGGCTGCGTTGCCCAGTAAAAAAATTGTCTGCGTTGAGCCAAGTGAAAACCAAAGTATCTAGCGCAGATGAAAATGGAGGCTCTCTCTCCTTCGTCATTATTTTTCTGTCGCAAAAGAAAAACCATGGTGATTGATTGGGGAAGAAGCGCGGCGCGCGTTCCGTTCGGCAACTGAACTCCCTCCGTTCCGTTGGTGGTGGATCACGGGGGCCCAATGCAAGAGGAGGGCCTTTTCTAAAAGAAACAATCAGGAGGGTTGGATAGCACGGGCCGTGGATGCGCCGTATCGGACACGTGTACGTCCCGCCGTGACACACGGCAGGCAGGATCCCGGTGCGGTGCGGGAGGTGACGGAGGAGCAGATGCAATGCACTGCATGCACGCACTCACGAGACGAAGACAGGAGAGAGGGAAGTATACTGTAGTGTATGAAACAGCCAGCCAGCCACCAACCATGCAAGTGGCTCGTTGGAGAAGAGCCAAAAGGAGTGGCGCAGGGAATCTCGTGGTTAGAAAACGCCGGCGCCGCAGCAACCATCTGGATGCTCGCCGATGCGGAATCCGGCCGGAATCCAGCCAGTCACCAACTGGTCCGCGCAACTAGGCGGCTGTGAGCCTGACTGGTGGGGCCGATAGGATGGCGCGATGGACCACGAGAGAGCTCGCCTGCCTCAGCAGAGTGCGGTGCGCATGGGTTGGGTGGGACTGACGTGAGAGCGGCAGGTAGCGATGGATGGGCCGGCGTGTTGGGTTTGGATTCCGCGGCTGCTGCCATTGCCAACGAACGACCGAATCGACCGTGACCGCGCGCGATCCGATCCCGTCCCGGCGTATCTTCCTTCTCTTCTCTTGTGGGGGCGAGGGGTGCATGCAGATGCTACCGTGACAAGGACGCATGCATGGGCCTGCGGCTGGTGGGATGACGCCTCTCGCCTCGATCGCCCGGTGGTGCGCCACGCGTGTCGGAACGAAGGGCAGCGAGAAAGACGCACTGACACCCAGGGTTTTTTTTACCGGTCCGGTACCGGCTACCGCCGGCCGGCGGTAGCGGTTAGCCGGACCGGTTTGAGCGGTTACCGCTCAAAATCGGTCAAATTCAAAATCCAAACCAAAAACGCTAGTTTAAACGGTTCCCACCGGTTAGCCGACGGTTTGAGCGGTTAGCCGGCCGGTTTGAGCGGTTAGCCGGCCGGTTGCGAAAACATTGAAGAATTTGACATATTTTCGAATTTTAATTAAAAATTGGAAAATAAAAGAAAAATTCTAAAAAATTCCTAAAAATATTTTAAGGTGCGTAGAATTTAATGGTGTCAAAATTTTTCAAATATTAGTGCATTTAGTATTTTTTGCGGGCATTAGAAGTTTAACGTGCTGATTTAGTAGGCTGTTTGAACTTCTAATGCCAGCAAAAAAATACTAAATGAACTAATATTTGAAAAATTTTGACATCATTACATTCTACGCACCTTGAAGTATTTTTAGGAATTTTTTTGATTTTTCATTTTTTTTGAATTCAAATTTCAAATTTTAAATTTGGCCGGTTTGTAACCGGCCGGTACCGCTACCGGTCCGGACCGGTTACACCGGTTACCGCGGGAACCGGACCGGTAGCGGTCGGGAAGAAAAACCCTGCTGACACCTCGCTCACTGACCCAACCCCAGCTGGTACTGTGGATTCCATAGCAAACACGCACTGATCATATAAATACTCCCTCCGTTCTTAAGTATATGACACTATTGATTTTTTATTTCAACTTTGACCAATAATATTTCATTAGTTAGTTTGTTAAATAAAGTAAAATAGGTACCAATATATCTAATATCAATAATACTTTGGATTTAACTCATAGACCTCTGTTTTTGCATAAATATTTGTAGAAAAAACGAATAGTCAAATAAAGAAAAAAGTCAATGTCAATGGTGTCATATATCTAAAAAGGAGGTAGTATATGCGATCTGATCCGCTGCTCGCGTCGGCAGGTCACTGCTAATTACTGACCAGTCCACTTGTTGGAATGTTCTCCGGCCACGTCACCAGCGCTAGAATCCATTTTCGGTTAAAGTATGTGACCCGCTAGCGATATATGCAGTCGTACACTCGTACTGCAGTATGATATGTACTCCTCCGTATTGAAATAGAAGTCGTTTTGGACAATATTTTAGTCAAACATTGGGAACATAAATCACGAATAACTTTTAATTCGTTGAGTTTGGAAATGTGAAAACCATATGAATAGGTTTGTCTTGAAAAGCATTTTTATAAAAGTATAAATATATTATATTTTAATAAATATTTTTAGAAAAATCATAAGTCAAAGTTACATTTTTATAAAAGTACTAGACAACTTCGCTCGCGTAAGAATCTGGGCTCCAATTAATTAAGGAGTTACACTTATCCGCATGCAAAAGGAGGCTTAACATGATTCCACGTAAGAATGGCACTGGTAGGGAGAATGGTGCGCCGGCCGGCTCCACTAGCAGTGGCCCAGCTCGATCTCGACTTCAGAGGCCTGTTGCTGTTCGGCTGTTTCCTTTTCGCTCTCCAGTTTCGCGTCAATTAATGCGCCGTCATGCATGGCGTGTGCAAACCTCGATCGGGACCCACCATCTGTTCGTACTTCGGTTCAAGGCCGGTTTAGGCCTTGATTAGTTCACCGAGCTTTTCAAACTTTTTGAATCCGCAATTTTAAACTCAAGATTAGAATAACTAAACATGATCTAATTATAAAACTAATTACACAGATGGACGGAAAATCGCGAGACGAATCTATTAAGCCTAATTAATCCGTCATTAGAGATTGTTTACTGTAGCACGACGTTGTCTAATCATGGCCTAATTAGGCTCATTAGATTCGTCTCGCGAAGTTACCTGGGGGTTATGGAATGGGTTTTGTCATTAACACACGTTTACTACTTCATGCATGTAAGATTTTCTTTGATGAATAGTAAAGTTTGAATTTTGGGTGGGAACTAAACAAGCCCTTAGTTCGGTTTTGAAAGTTTGCGAAATTTACTGTAGCAATTTTGAACTAAAGATCAGGAGGGCTAAATATGATCTAATTATAAAACTAATTATGGACGGAAAATCGCGAGACAAATCTATTAAGCCTAATTAATCTGTCATTAGAGATTGTTTACTGTAGCACGACGTTGTCTAATCATGGCCTAATTAGACTCATTAGATTCGTCTCGTAAAATTACCCGGAGGTTATGGAATGGGTTTTGTCATTAATTCACGTTTAATACCCTTAATTAGTGTCATAATATTTGATATGACGGGTAAATAGTAAAAAGTTTGAAAAGTTTGCGCAAGCCTTAATTTGTTGCGCTTATGCTCATGCATGTCCGCGTGCTGCGTCAGATTGGCAGGGGAGTTTGTACGTGCGTCGTGCCTCGCCAGTCGCCGTTGCAGATGAATCGTGCGTGCACGATTCGTGGCTGCCTTTTAAATACCTGGTGTCGGAGATTAGCGAATCTAAATTTCTTTAAATACAAATAATAAAGATAGAAAGGAACATAGCTAGCTGCTCACGGGCGGGCCTTTCTTCTTCCTTCGTTGGGTTGGGGAATTTGGCCCAATAAGTCACGGTCCATGAGCCCACGCTAGTCAACAAACCAAAAGTTACAGCATGAGCCCACACTCGTCAACAAACCAAAAGTTACGGGCCATGAGCCCACGCTAGTCAACAAACCGAAATTTTCTAATGGCAATAGTACCTGCCGTTATTTGCAGCAGCGGCGCGCTTCAAAATCATCGGATGTATCACGTGAGCGTACCTGCAGATTCTGCAAACAGCCAAACACGCACGAGCTTCACTGTTCTGTCAGGTACACGCTCCAACCGTTGCACTTCGTGAACGCCAATCATCATAACTCACCGACAACTAAACGAAGTGCATTAGTGCGTAATCGTTCTAAAATTAAGGTGCTGTTTGGTTCACGGATTTGTAACGTAATTTGATTCCGCCGGTAACAAATTGCGGTAGATTGTGTTTGTTTCGGTCTGACTGTAATCAGGTCACGCCGTGATCTGATACCGGCGTGTACAAAGTTGTTACCGCTCGTATCCGAGCGTGAGTCGTTACCGGCCTCTCTCCAAGCCGCGTGGCCTCGTGCCTTTCGCTTCACATCTTCTCCATCGGCTCCCTCCGATCTGTCCGCGTTGATCATCCCTTCTCGGTCGCTCCGCCAATTCTCTTGCTGCCGTCCACGGTCCATCGGCGCCGCCGCTGCCGAGAGGAACGGGAGGAGCGCGCACTCAGTAATTACGAGCTTGATGGGGTTCTCTTGCTGCCGTCGTTCCTGCCGTCCATGGCCGCCGCGCCGCCGCCGAGAGGAACGGGAGGAGCGCGCACTCAGTAATTATGAGCTTGATGGGGTTCTCTTGCTGCCGTCGTTCCTGCAGTCCATGGCCGCCGCTGTCCAGAGGAACGGGAGGAGCGCACACTCAGCCACTCAGTAATTACGAGCATGAGCAATCCATGCGCCATGATTCGGGCGAGTCCGTCGAATCCGTGCGCCATGATTTGGTCTGACAGGCAACGTAAGCGCTGCTGCCTTTGCTGCTCGCCGTTCTGTTCGTCATCGTGATCAGGGCAATCGGCCGGAGGAGATATAATATAAGGCGGTAATCACGGCAAGGATCCAGTATTCCCGTTACATCTGCATCATCCAAACAAAACGCGTAATCGCTTGATTTGTTTCCGTTACCGTCGAAATCTATTTCCATTACCATTTACGTTACCACAACTGAACCAAACAGCACCTAACATGTAAAAGATTTGACATATCATTTACAGCCCGACAAGTTGAGCTTTATCAATCAACTTTGCCGAATTCCATATCATATACCAAAAAGACAACTGAATGGACCGTGGCTCCTCTAACTCTAACCGCCCAAAACTACAACAGGATGGTAAAAGAATCTTTTGAGGGGCTATGAGAACCAGCAGAACCCATAAAAAATCTACAATTTACAAAGGGCGACATTTCCGACCCGATTTCCATCTCATTTCTGTAAAAACGGTCAAATTAGCTATAGTATTCACAATTCGCAGCAACCTCACTCTACAGTTATCTGCAGCACGGTGGTCAGCCTGGGTTTTCTGTACCTCCTCAGCAGCAGCGAGGAGCACACCACACTCACGGACGAGAAGGCCATGCAGGCGCCGGCCAGCCACGGCGGCATCTGCAGCCCGGTGAACGGGAACAGCGCGCCCGCGGCGACGGGGATGGCCACCACGTTATAGGCCATCGCGAAGAAGTAGTTCCACCGGATCCGGCTGAACGTCTTCCTGGAGAGGTCGATCGCGGTGATCACGTCCTCCAGGTTGTTCCGCACCAGCACGTAGTCCGCGGCCTCGATGGCGATGTCGGTGCCCCCGCCGATCGCCATCCCGACGTCGGCTGCTGCCAGGGCAGGGGAGTCGTTGATGCCGTCCCCGACCATGGCGACGATGCTCCCGTCCTTCTGGAGGGAGCGAACCACGTCGGCTTTCCCGGCTGGCATGACCTCTGCTCTCACGTCCTCAATGCCAACCTGCCAAAGGACAAAAACGCAAGCAAGTCAAAAGTTAACAAGTGAACCTTATGGACGAATTGAAGCCAAAGAAAAAAAAACAATAAGAACATGAGCCTAACCTCTTTTGCAACAGCTTGGGCGGTTCTCCAGTTATCCCCTGTGAGCATCACTGGATGAACACCCAACTTTTTTAGTCCTTCCACTACAACAGCAGCCTCCCTTTTCAGTGGATCAGTAATACCCATCAACCCTACAAAATCGCCATCATATGCCACAAGAATGCCTGTTTTTGCATTTGATTCAAGGTCCACCAAGAAACTTTCGGCTTCTGGGGGAATTGTCACACCATTTTCAGTAATCAAAGTACGGTTTCCAACCTGTCAAAACATTTCTTTTGAAAATAAGCAATGATTTATTCAGAGACACACAACAATATATAACACTGTTGTCAGGTAGTCCCTCTGGTCCATTTTATTAGCCAAATTTTGACCGGGAGCTAGTCCAAAAGGTATTACATGAGTACTAACTGCTTTGGAGATATGAGAGAAGATAATTTGAGTGGGTGATCTTGCATAAGTGCTTAGGACAGAATATAGCGTAAGGGCAGAAGGGAGAAATTAGCATTAAGTCTGTGCATGTATAGCACATATTTTGGAGGAAAATTGAAAGGTAATGTGCCCTAGAGAACAGAGAACAGACTATAGAATGTATTTAAAAAGGACATGTGAATATGATGTTAGCTTATGACTCACCAAAACATGCTTCCCGTTGATTAGGCATTGAACTCCTTTTCCAGGTACTGCAGAGAAGTCTTCAGCTTCAAGCAGCCACTGAGACAATACCTCGTCTTTTCTTTGCTCAGTGCCATCTTTTGATGAAGGAAACTTGCCAAAGAAATGGAAATGAAATGCATAGTCCAAAACAGCTTTGGCTAGAGGATGCTCACTGCTTGCCTGAGTACAAAGCAAAACACAAAATAGCATGCACATCAACACAAAGAAGCCAAAAACATGAGAAATATGAAGGATGCTTTCACAATACACTATTCCAAATGATAGTACAAAAGAATGATAAGTAAGCTATTTTTAAAACACATTGATATCAATCAAAATAGTTAAGATCAAGTCTGCCTCACCTCTGCGGATGCAACCAGAGTGAGGAAATCTCCTAGGTCCATTCCTGAGAAAACCTTTGCAGTTGTTACAACAGCCTTTCCTTGTGTTAGTGTCCCTGTTTTATCAAAAACCACATAATTCACATTTTGAGCCCTCTCCAAAGCATCTCCCCCTTTTACAAGTACTCCATGATTAGCCCCAATGCCAGTTGCCACCATCACAGCAGTTGGTGTTGCCAAACCAAGGGCACAAGGACAAGCAATCACCACAACAGATATGGCAAACATGAGAGAGAAAACAAAGCAATTGCTATTTTCAGCAACCCATGAATTTGGATACGCACCCAACCATCCACACAAGAACCTACAGAAGTAGCCAATGCACAGGTTAGAAAGTGGAATATAGCATCACTCCAAATTTCACGGTATTTATTGAACTTACCACACAGAAAATGTTACTATAGACAGTGTGATGACAATTGGAACAAAAATGCTAGCCACCTGAAAAACAATGGAGATAATGTCAGCCATAACTAGTAGGAATCTAAAATATGATTTGACGCTTTAAGTAGACATAAGGTTGTTTAGCAACTAAACTAGTCTTCCAGTACATCAGTTAAGGTTTACATTTTCTTTAAGGCAAAGAAACAGCAGGAGAGGCTCATGCTGCATATATTTTGAGATGATCAGTACAGAGGAAAGAACGAAAAAAAAAAAGAAAACAGAGAAGATTACACAAAATTGTCAAGCCATGAGCCCAGGATAATGACTAAGCTTAAGCCGAATGACTAGCCTTTGCTCTTAGGATAACAAAGGCAAATTCATGCCTGAAAGATTGGTATCATCTTGCTATTGTAGGTAGTTTTCAACTTAAATAATATGTTGCAATAAGTAGCAATAGAAGTAGGAAAACTAGATGGTCAGCAGAGCCATGTGATTATGTGATATCTAATGACAAGTAAAAGCAGAAAACTGAAAAGAAGAAAGAGTGTACTCACATAATCGGCAAATTTTTGAATAGGCGCTTTGGACATCTGAGCAGTTTCAACCAGAGAGATTATCTGGCTCAAAACTGTCCCAGATCCCACTTTTGTTGCTTGTACATGAAGGATGCCGTGTAAGTTTATTGTCCCCCCAATTACCACACTAGATACTTCTTTAGGGATGGGTGCTGATTCACCAGTAATCATACTTTCATTCACATGACTTGTTCCCCAGACAACAACACCATCAGCCGGAACCTTTGATCCAGGAAGAACTTTTAAGACATCACCAGGTTGGACCAATAGTGCATCAATCTCCCTCTCCCCAACATGTTTTCCTTCTGTATTTAAAACAAAAGGAGTGAGTTTGTATACAATGCATTTGTATAGAAATGTTAGACACAGATAAAATTTTACTAAACGGCTAGACCTTTGTCTTTCAGAACCAAAAGAGCAGTAGAAGGGACCAGTTCTACAAGCTTCTTAATAGCATCTGACGTTTTCCCTTTTGCAAGCACCTCAAGATACTTCCCAAACAACACAAATGTAATTATCATTGCACTTGTCTCAAAATATACCGGGGGTCGATATCCAGTAAATGCTCCATATAATAGTGCACAAACAGAGTATACATATGATGCAGTGGTGCCAAGAACCACTAGCACATCCATGTTTGTAGAGCCATGCCTCAGGGCCCTATAAGCAGCAACATAGAACCGTTTGCCAACAACAAACTGCACAATGCTTACCAATATCCACTTCAGCAAATCCCCCATAAGAAATGGTCCACAGTGCATGCTTAATAATGCACTAAGAAAAGGTATACTGGGGCAAACCATACGTATGAAGAAGACAGGAATCTGTGCAGCAAAACAATTAGACAAGACTCAGGGAAGAGAAGCATCATACCACAAGTTAAAAGTCTTCTACAAGAAGCAATTTAAAAATAAACAAGTGAATATCTAACATCAGTACATTTTAACTGAATCTCTAGAAGCCAGCTGTATTCCTTTTAGGAAATGGACCGTGCACTTTCTCTCCTTTTTGCACTGCCCCTTCCCACTTAGTTCCTAGATAATTGTCGAATTCGATGAGAGCATCCCCCTTTACTACTCGCCTAAACATTGAATTAGCATTTTGTTTCCCTAAGGCATCTTGGTTTGCTGGGCGCCTCACATGTGAGCAAAAAGAAGCAGTAAGTATTATTTAATATGCTAATGGTCAGATAGGACCCAGAGAGTCAGATGTCACAGGAGTGCCATTTGATCAAGATTAAAAATATGAATAAAGAATATTTAAGGGTCTAATCTTATGCTACTGCAGACACGTTAGACGCCCTGCATGCTGTCATCCCTAGTGATAACAACGGCTAGGGTACCATCAGTCATCACTAAACATGCATTCTGCTTATTCCGTTGGCCTAAACTGTGCATTATCTTAACTGAGGAAAAATAGAGGTCAGATAAAAACTTACACTAAGGAACAAGCTAGAGCGGAGAAGATTAAGCATTTTGGAGGCCTCCTGTGCATCATTTGAAGCCCCTCGGGTGTATGGATTTTGAACATGTGCTTTCAACCTCCCGTTGCTTCCCATCTCAATTGTATCCACAATTGATCTCAGCCCAACAGCTTCTGGATCGAATACAATCTCAACTTCTGAGAGGACAGTATTTACATCAAACTGTCGCAAACCATCGACTTTCTTAAGAATATCATGTAAAACTTCTACATCCCTCTCTGTATGCAAGCCAATCAGTCCCAGCAAAATCTTATCTTGCTCACTACTCTGCAAGAATGCTGCTTCAAAACCTGCATCCTCGATGGCCTGAACAATTTCATCCTTGCTGATGGCAGAAGGAACATACTCAACTTCCCCTAGTGAGGTTGCCAAGGCAACAACTGCCCCTTTAACACCAGGTAGCTTTTTTAAGATACCCTCAACCGAGTTCACACAATTAGCACATGTCATTCCTCCTATTCTGAATTGTGCTGATAAAGTCTTCTGCGACTTCAGCTGAGAGACAGCAGAATCAGGGATAATTTCTGCTTCAAATCCGGCATCTTCTATAGCTTCGATTATATCCTCTACCTGAACATATAAGATTCCAAAGTAAACATTCAGCTACTGAAGTGATCCAGGCAAGCCAATTTATTGTGCAGAAAATAAAACAACTTCCATGAATCAGTCATCTAAACTAGAGCATGCTTTAGTATGTGTGGATGGGCAGAATCAAGTCAAAACACATGCGTGCAGATCATAGCACATGCATTGTTAGGTGCCTTGGCATTTTAGCTTAAATCTGATGCAGTAGGACTCCGAAGTCAAAAGCTAAGCCTAGCAGACATAGTAGCTATCATAATAAAGAAAAATCCTAAAA
>CM014273.1:7388137-7417133 GCA_004135705.1 Alloteropsis semialata | reverse complement strand
ACTCACCAATTCTGCTGGGTAGGCGATTTGCCAGGACCTTGGACAACAGCTTGGGAAAGCAGTGAATAAGGCTTATTTTCATGGCGGTTTGCTTATTTTCATGGCGGTTTCCTGTACCTTCACGAAAATTGCTTATTTTCATGGCGGCCTTATGAAACCTTCACGAAAATTGCTTTTCATGAGGGTGTTTGAACCACCTTCACGAAATTAACAATTTTCATGAGAGCTGATAAATACTCTCACGAAAATAGCATGCCTTCTCACGAAATCTCCGTTTTCTGGTAGTGTCTGTTCTTCTTTTCTTTGTATTGTGTAGACATGCATGGTTTTTGCATGAAGAACCATTTTGTTCTCTGCCCTTTTTAATTGTCTTGCCATATATATTACCAAATTGCTTCCATGACACTATCATTACTGCTATGTAAACTATCCTACTAGAAGTGTTGGAACTTGGAACTGCTCTGAGGACCTGCATAGAGTGCTGCTCTCTACTCCTTTCTCTCCAATGCCAGCAGGTTCACACTGGGAGTAGTGTGTAGCGTTTGGCTTGTTTCTTTTCGTATATCTGTTGATCTACCGACGTGTGTAAACACTTCCAGCATTAAGCCATGGCCTGATATGGGTGAATGTTGGCATATCCGATACATGCATGTCCTACTACCTGCTGCTGTCCAAATAAATTAATAATTCTACAAGACTTAGGGCACGTACATCGGCGAGACTGAGGGTCGTCTTTTTGCTGCCCCGTCAGCTAGATGCTCCGACGTGTCCCTCATTTAATGAAGAGAGATAGAACAGCCGGCGTCTCGTTCGTCGACGGCTCGAGCGCGTGCTCCGAAGCAAAACATCGGCTCTGGTCGACCGCTGTAGGAGCGCTCCGTCTTGGTCGCCGACGCCACGGATTAGATGCGTCGAGGCACACATGTGATTTTCCTTGGCAGCAAAGCAGCGCGCTTCTTCCTTCCACCCTCCGCAGAGCCGCCGCCGCAAAGCCAGGCCGCTGGGGCGAGGCGGAGGTGCCGCGCGCCGCTGCTGGCAGCTAACGAGCCGGCACTGGGCAAGGCCGCCGCGACGGCGCAGAGGGGTGGAATTCGGCGCGGGGCGGAGGCGCGCCCATCGCTGACAGCCGAGCCCGTCGCGGGTGGAATCTGGCGCTGGCGTCTTCCGTACGTCGCGGCGGGCCGAGCTCGCCGGCAGCGTCCAAGTTCCGGCGGGACCTCGCATCCCGTGGGTCGCCGCTTGCCGCAGCTTAGCCGAGCCTCACGGGTGTCCTCGCCGACCACTAATCCGCCGAGCTGCCGAAGGTGGAGGTGGCTCGAGAGCGCAATCGAAGGATGAGCAACAGCGGAAGGGATGTCGTGTTCGCAGCGGATGCGGAAGGGGCCGGGCACATCCGCGGCAGCGGAGCAATTGCACAAGCAAGCGGCACAGCTGACGCGCTTAGCTAAGCCTCGAGGAGCAACAGAGCAAGCTTGCTCACAAGCACGATGCGCGGCCGTGCAGGCGAGCCAAGTCCCTTCGCTGAGAGAGAATAGAGCAAGGATAGTCATGGACTCTCATGGAACGGTGGAAGGATAAGGATAGGAAGTGAATAAAAATAATACACAGTGAAGCTTCTTTGGCCGTTTAAGGTTAAACCTTAAACAATATAGAGTTGACGAGCAGAGCATCCATGCACATTTACAAACTAAGATATTTCACTAGAAATATTTTTGTATGATACAAGTTTTTTCTTGCTTACCTTTATGCTTCTCTTAGACTTATTTGAATATATATTATATGTTCTCTCATACAGGCATTAAAATGTTCTCTTAGACATTATGAGCACAATGAAAACTAGGCCTAAATTATTTATCTCGTGTTTGTAGCCATTTTCTAAAATTATATCATGTATTAGGGGCACCTATTGTTATATTTATGTGTCTGATGCGATTATTTGAATATATCTCAAAATGGCTATAAAGATCAAATTTATACTTGATCAATATTGATTTATGTGCTTGTACTTGAATTAAATAGTTTGCAGACAGCTAAACAGACGAGACTTTGTATAAGCTGTCTTTTTAGCTGTCTACGTATGACATGGCACAGTACACAGACAGCGGCCGTCTAAATCTTTGTACGTGCCCTTATGCTCATGCATGTCCGCGTGCTGCGTCAGATTGGCAGGGGAGTTTGTACGTGCGTCGTGCCTCGCCAGTCGCCGTTGCAGATGAATCGTGCGTGCACGATTCGTGGCTGCCTTTTAAATACCTGGTGTCGGAGATTAGCGAATCTAAATTTCTTTAAATACAAATAATAAAGATAGAAAGGAACATAGCTAGCTGCTCACGGGCGGGCCTTTCTTCTTCCTTCGTTGGGTTGGGGAATTTGGCCCAATAAGTCACGGTCCATGAGCCCACGCTAGTCAACAAACCAAAAGTTACAGCATGAGCCCACACTCGTCAACAAACCAAAAGTTACGGGCCATGAGCCCACGCTAGTCAACAAACCGAAATTTTCTAATGGCAATAGTACCTGCCGTTATTTGCAGCAGCGGCGCGCTTCAAAATCATCGGATGTATCACGTGAGCGTACCTGCAGATTCTGCAAACAGCCAAACACGCACGAGCTTCACTGTTCTGTCAGGTACACGCTCCAACCGTTGCACTTCGTGAACGCCAATCATCATAACTCACCGACAACTAAACGAAGTGCATTAGTGCGTAATCGTTCTAAAATTAAGGTGCTGTTTGGTTCACGGATACCGGCGTGTACAAAGTTGTTACCGCTCGTATCCGAGCGTGAGTCGTTACCGGCCTCTCTCCAAGCCGCGTGGCCTCGTGCCTTTCGCTTCACATCTTCTCCATCGGCTCCCTCCGATCTGTCCGCGTTGATCATCCCTTCTCGGTCGCTCCGCCAATTCTCTTGCTGCCGTCCACGGTCCATCGGCGCCGCCGCTGCCGAGAGGAACGGGAGGAGCGCGCACTCAGTAATTACGAGCTTGATGGGGTTCTCTTGCTGCCGTCGTTCCTGCCGTCCATGGCCGCCGCCGCCGAGAGGAACGGGAGGAGCGCGCACTCAGTAATTATGAGCTTGATGGGGTTCTCTTGCTGCCGTCGTTCCTGCAGTCCATGGCCGCCGCTGTCCAGAGGAACGGGAGGAGCGCACACTCAGCCACTCAGTAATTACGAGCATGAGCAATCCATGCGCCATGATTCGGGCGAGTCCGTCGAATCCGTGCGCCATGATTTGGTCTGACAGGCAACGTAAGCGCTGCTGCCTTTGCTGCTCGCCGTTCTGTTCGTCATCGTGATCAGGGCAATCGGCCGGAGGAGATATAATATAAGGCGGTAATCACGGCAAGGATCCAGTATTCCCGTTACATCTGCATCATCCAAACAAAACGCGTAATCGCTTGATTTGTTTCCGTTACCGTCGAAATCTATTTCCATTACCATTTACGTTACCACAACTGAACCAAACAGCACCTAACATGTAAAAGATTTGACATATCATTTACAGCCCGACAAGTTGAGCTTTATCAATCAACTTTACCGAATTCCATATCATATACCAAAAAGACAACTGATTTACAATTATGTATGAATGGACCGTGGCTCCTCTAACTCTAACCGCCCAAAACTACAACAGGATGGTAAAAGAATCTTTTGAGGGGCTATGAGAACCAGCAGAACCCATAAAAAATCTACAATTTACAAAGGGCGACATTTCCGACCCGATTTCCATCTCATTTCTGTAAAAACGGTCAAATTAGCTATAGTATTCACAATTCGCAGCAACCTCACTCTACAGTTATCTGCAGCACGGTGGTCAGCCTGGGTTTTCTGTACCTCCTCAGCAGCAGCGAGGAGCACACCACACTCACGGACGAGAAGGCCATGCAGGCGCCGGCCAGCCACGGCGGCATCTGCAGCCCGGTGAACGGGAACAGCGCGCCCGCGGCGACGGGGATGGCCACCACGTTGTAGGCCATCGCGAAGAAGTAGTTCCACCGGATCCGGCTGAACGTCTTCCTGGAGAGGTCGATCGCGGTGATCACGTCCTCCAGGTTGTTCCGCACCAGCACGTAGTCCGCGGCCTCGATGGCGATGTCGGTGCCCCCGCCGATCGCCATCCCGACGTCGGCTGCTGCCAGGGCAGGGGAGTCGTTGATGCCGTCCCCGACCATGGCGACGATGCTCCCGTCCTTCTGGAGGGAGCGAACCACGTCGGCTTTCCCGGCTGGCATGACCTCTGCTCTCACGTCCTCAATGCCAACCTGCCAAAGGACAAAAACGCAAGCAAGTCAAAAGTTAACGAGTGAACCTTATGGACGAATTGAAGCCAAAGAAAAAAAAACAATAAGAACATGAGCCTACCTCTTTTGCAACAGCTTGGGCGGTTCTCCAGTTATCCCCTGTGAGCATCACTGGATGAACACCCAACTTTTTTAGTCCTTCCACTACAACAGCAGCCTCCCTTTTCAGTGGATCAGTAATACCCATCAACCCTACAAAATCGCCATCATATGCCACAAGAATGCCTGTTTTTGCATTTGATTCAAGGTCCACCAAGAAACTTTCGGCTTCTGGGGGAATTGTCACACCATTTTCAGTAATCAAAGTACGGTTTCCAACCTGTCAAAACATTTCTTTTGAAAATAAGCAATGATTTATTCAGAGACACACAACAATATATAACACTGTTGTCAGGTAGTCCCTCTGGTCCATTTTATTAGCCAAATTTTGACCGGGAGCTAGTCCAAAAGGTATTACATGAGTACTAACTGCTTTGGAGATATGAGAGAAGATAATTTGAGTGGGTGATCTTGCATAAGTGCTTAGGACAGAATATGGCGTAAGGGCAGAAGGGAGAAATTAGCATTAAGTCTGTGCATGTATAGCACATATTTTGGAGGAAAATTGAAAGGTAATGTGCCCTAGAGAACAGAGAACAGACTATAGAATGTATTTAAAAAGGACATGTGAATATGATGTTAGCTTATGACTCACCAAAACATGCTTCCCGTTGATTAGGCATTGAACTCCTTTTCCAGGTACTGCAGAGAAGTCTTCAGCTTCAAGCAGCCACTGAGACAATACCTCGTCTTTTCTTTGCTCAGTGCCATCTTTTGATGAAGGAAACTTGCCAAAGAAATGGAAATGAAATGCATAGTCCAAAACAGCTTTGGCTAGAGGATGCTCACTGCTTGCCTGAGTACAAAGCAAAACACAAAATAGCATGCACATCAACACAAAGAAGCCAAAAACATGAGAAATATGAAGGATGCTTTCACAATACACTATTCCAAATGATAGTACAAAAGAATGATAAGTAAGCTATTTTTAAAACACATTGATATCAATCAAAATAGTTAAGATCAAGTCTGCCTCACCTCTGCGGATGCAACCAGAGTGAGGAAATCTCCTAGGTCCATTCCTGAGAAAACCTTTGCAGTTGTTACAACAGCCTTTCCTTGTGTTAGTGTCCCTGTTTTATCAAAAACCACATAATTCACATTTTGAGCCCTCTCCAAAGCATCTCCACCTTTTACAAGTACTCCATGATTAGCCCCAATGCCAGTTGCCACCATCACAGCAGTTGGTGTTGCCAAACCAAGGGCACAAGGACAAGCAATCACCACAACAGATATGGCAAACATGAGAGAGAAAACAAAGCAATTGCTATTTTCAGCAACCCATGAATTTGGATACGCACCCAACCATCCACACAAGAACCTACAGAAGTAGCCAATGCACAGGTTAGAAAGTGGAATATAGCATCACTCCAAATTTCACGGTATTTATTGAACTTACCACACAGAAAATGTTACTATAGACAGTGTGATGACAATTGGAACAAAAATGCTAGCCACCTGAAAAACAATGGAGATAATGTCAGCCATAACTAGTAGGAATCTAAAATATGATTTGACGCTTTAAGTAGACATAAGGTTGTTTAGCAACTAAACTAGTCTTCCAGTACATCAGTTAAGGTTTACATTTTCTTTAAGGCAAAGAAACAGCAGGAGAGGCTCATGCTGCATATATTTTGAGATGATCAGTACAGAGGAAAGAACGAAAAAAAAAAAGAAAACAGAGAAGATTACACAAAATTGTCAAGCCATGAGCCCAGGATAATGACTAAGCTTAAGCCGAATGACTAGCCTTTGCTCTTAGGATAACAAAGGCAAATTCATGCCTGAAAGATTGGTATCATCTTGCTATTGTAGGTAGTTTTCAACTTAAATAATATGTTGCAATAAGTAGCAATAGAAGTAGGAAAACTAGATGGTCAGCAGAGCCATGTGATTATGTGATAGCTAATGACAAGTAAAAGCAGAAAACTGAAAAGAAGAAAGAGTGTACTCACATAATCGGCAAATTTTTGAATAGGCGCTTTGGACATCTGAGCAGTTTCAACCAGAGAGATTATCTGGCTCAAAACTGTCCCAGATCCCACTTTTGTTGCTTGTACATGAAGGATGCCGTGTAAGTTTATTGTCCCCCCAATTACCACACTAGATACTTCTTTAGGGATGGGTGCTGATTCACCAGTAATCATACTTTCATTCACATGACTTGTTCCCCAGACAACAACACCATCAGCCGGAACCTTTGATCCAGGAAGAACTTTTAAGACATCACCAGGTTGGACCAATAGTGCATCAATCTCCCTCTCCCCAACATGTTTTCCTTCTGTATTTAAAACAAAAGGAGTGAGTTTGTATACAATGCATTTGTATAGAAATGTTAGACACAGATAAAATTTTACTAAACGGCTAGACCTTTGTCT
Source organism: Alloteropsis semialata (assembly GCA_004135705.1). Classification (NCBI taxonomy): domain Eukaryota; kingdom Viridiplantae; phylum Streptophyta; class Magnoliopsida; order Poales; family Poaceae; genus Alloteropsis; species Alloteropsis semialata. The sequence goes on along the minus strand of CM014273.1, from coordinate 7,410,356 downwards.
TTCAGAACCAAAAGAGCAGTAGAAGGGACCAGTTCTACAAGCTTCTTAATAGCATCTGACGTTTTCCCTTTTGCAAGCACCTCAAGATACTTCCCAAACAACACAAATGTAATTATCATTGCACTTGTCTCAAAATATACCGGGGGTCGATATCCAGTAAATGCTCCATATAATAGTGCACAAACAGAGTATACATATGATGCAGTGGTGCCAAGAACCACTAGCACATCCATGTTTGTAGAGCCATGCCTCAGGGCCCTATAAGCAGCAACATAGAACCGTTTGCCAACAACAAACTGCACAATGCTTACCAATATCCACTTCAGCAAATCCCCCATAAGAAATGGTCCACAGTGCATGCTTAATAATGCACTAAGAAAAGGTATACTGGGGCAAACCATACGTATGAAGAAGACAGGAATCTGTGCAGCAAAACAATTAGACAAGACTCAGGGAAGAGAAGCATCATACCACAAGTTAAAAGTCTTCTACAAGAAGCAATTTAAAAATAAACAAGTGAATATCTAACATCAGTACATTTTAACTGAATCTCTAGAAGCCAGCTGTATTCCTTTTAGGAAATGGACCGTGCACTTTCTCTCCTTTTTGCACTGCCCCTTCCCACTTAGTTCCTAGATAATTGTCGAATTCGATGAGAGCATCCCCCTTTACTACTCGCCTAAACATTGAATTAGCATTTTGTTTCCCTAAGGCATCTTGGTTTGCTGGGCGCCTCACATGTGAGCAAAAAGAAGCAGTAAGTATTATTTAATATGCTAATGGTCAGATAGGACCCAGAGAGTCAGATGTCACAGGAGTGCCATTTGATCAAGATTAAAAATATGAATAAAGAATATTTAAGGGTCTAATCTTATGCTACTGCAGACACGTTAGACGCCCTGCATGCTGTCATCCCTAGTGATAACAACGGCTAGGGTACCATCAGTCATCACTAAACATGCATTCTGCTTATTCCGTTGGCCTAAACTGTGCATTATCTTAACTGAGGAAAAATAGAGGTCAGATAAAAACTTACACTAAGGAACAAGCTAGAGCGGAGAAGATTAAGCATTTTGGAGGCCTCCTGTGCATCATTTGAAGCCCCTCGGGTGTATGGATTTTGAACATGTGCTTTCAACCTCCCATTGCTTCCCATCTCAATTGTATCCACAATTGATCTCAGCCCAACAGCTTCTGGATCGAATACAATCTCAACTTCTGAGAGGACAGTATTTACATCAAACTGTCGCAAACCATCGACTTTCTTAAGAATATCATGTAAAACTTCTACATCCCTCTCTGTATGCAAGCCAATCAGTCCCAGCAAAATCTTATCTTGCTCACTACTCTGCAAGAATGCTGCTTCAAAACCTGCATCCTCGATGGCCTGAACAATTTCATCCTTGCTGATGGCAGAAGGAACATACTCAACTTCCCCTAGTGAGGTTGCCAAGGCAACAACTGCCCCTTTAACACCAGGTAGCTTTTTTAAGATACCCTCAACCGAGTTCACACAATTAGCACATGTCATTCCTCCTATTCTGAATTGTGCTGATAAAGTCTTCTGCGACTTCAGCTGAGAGACAGCAGAATCAGGGATAATTTCTGCTTCAAATCCGGCATCTTCTATAGCTTCGATTATATCCTCTACCTGAACATATAAGATTCCAAAGTAAACATTCAGCTACTGAAGTGATCCAGGCAAGCCAATTTATTGTGCAGAAAATAAAACAACTTCCATGAATCAGTCATCTAAACTAGAGCATGCTTTAGTATGTGTGGATGGGCAGAATCAAGTCAAAACACATGCGTGCAGATCATAGCACATGCATTGTTAGGTGCCTTGGCATTTTAGCTTAAATCTGATGCAGTAGGACTCCGAAGTCAAAAGCTAAGCCTAGCAGACATAGTAGCTATCATAATAAAGAAAAATCCTAAAATAGCAGCAAAGCTTAACAGAGAATGTCCAATAGCAGCAAAGCTTAACAGAGAATGTCCGTCTCATCCAATTTTCCACACGAATACTGAACCCGGTGACTAAAATGGCTGCTCAGTTTTAATAAAAGCATTTTAAAAAAATCAAAATGTAAGTTCCAGTTGACACAAAACAAATGCAAATACAATGTGCAAGAACCTGTACGTAATTGGCCCCGACAGAAGATTACAGGCTAATATATCAGCTTCCCAGTACCTATAATGGTGGTGTATTTTGAAGAATTTAGTAACTACTCCAAGTGTAGTGGTTCAATAGTATACGAAATTGCTTGATCCATGCCTCAATTACTACTCACTGTAACAGTTGACAATACCATATTTAGAGTGTCGCTAAATGGTGATGCACAGAACACGCTCAGCTTCACTGTTTATCACAGCAAAGAAAAAATTCATCATACTTTTTTGCAACTTTACTGAACGGCTGAACCTAAATTTGAGTCCAGCACTTGCTTTCCCCCTGGAAACATTACTCAGCAACCAACTGGAAGTTATATCCTAGGATTCCTACTAGTACGCCAGAAAGCCCATTTCTGCCAGCACTATCAACTGATTGCAGCTGCGTGCCAGCATTGAGCTTCCGATCCCACAATGCACGGGCGATCAGCAACCACGAGCTTCCAACGAAGTTACAGCTCACCCAATCACGAAAGGCAAAGCGCGCAACAACTGCGAGCACCCGAATAAATCTTACAACTCCAGGTTTCAGATGATACAGCATTTACTCCACCAACCAAATCAAAAGTCATTGAAACAGTACCGCCCAAAGTGTCATGCTGAAAATTCCACATCCCTAAGGCAAAAATTCTAAGCACAAACGTACTGTAATTAACTTGATCGCACAAAGAAAATTGTCGGCGAGGAAAAAAAGCCAGCTCCCCGACCCAGTTTCCTATTCTGACACGAAAAACACAGCCCAACCATCGCCAAACGCAACCCGGAAAACCCGCAGACAATTCAAAAAAACCCACTACCCAGCAACCGTCCGCGAGCTCCCAGCTGTCCCCGGAGCCGCACGAGCCTCGCCGTCCACTCCACGGGCGGGCGCGCGCGCGTGCAAGGATCGCATCGTCACGCCACGCCACACGAACGCGGTGGGAGGAGGAGCGTCATGGTCACCTTGGCGAGCGCGGGGTCGAACACGACGTGGGCGCGGTTCTGGAGCAGCGACACGGCGACGCGGCGGACGCCCCGGCGCGCGGAGACGGCGGCCTCGACGGCGCTGGTGCAGGCCGAGCACGTCATGCCGGTGACGCGCACGTGCGCCTCCGCCGCGGCGGACTCCTCCTCCGCGGCCGCTCCTCCCGGCGGGGGCGCCCCCATCTCCTCGTCGTAGGAGTCCAGCAGCGCCACGTCCTCCATCTCGTCGCCTCGCCCGCCCGCCGCCGCCGTACGGCCGCCGGCGCCGGCGACCGCCGAGAGCTGCAGGTGGGCCATGCCTGTCGGGCGCGGGGGGAGTCGGGGTGGGAATATTTGGTGGGAGACGAGCGGGGCGCTGAGGTGGGGGGTTTGGTGGGAGACGAGCGGGGCGCTGAGGTGGGGGGTTTGTTTATATATAAATTGGGAAATCAGGCGGCGATGGTGGGGGCAGATTTGTGGTGGTTTGCAAAGTAGGGGGGTGTTTATGTAAATAATTGTTTATTTGTTTTTTATTTGTTTTTTCTTCTACTTTTGGTGGGTTTAGCTAGGAGTGGCAAATTTGCCATCTGATCTCTGCCCTTTTGACTTTTCAAATATGTAGACGCCCGTAGCTCTGTCCCTTGACTCGGTTCCACATTTGACGGGCCTTCTTAAAACTGACGTCAGCACTGTGGTGTTCTCGTAGAATACTACAAGAGTTCTAGATGTAATTGCGCATGTAAGGTGAAAGACTACTGAGGCCCTGTTTAATTCCGGTGATAAGTTTTGGTGAAAAATTTTGCAAAGAGAATCTTACCATTTAGGAGTACTAAATGTAGAGTAATAATAAAACTAATTATAGATCTCGCCTGAAAATCGCGAGACGAATCTAATGACGGTAATTAATCTATAATTAGTGGATATTTAGCGGATGGTTACTGTAGCATCACTGTTGCAAATCATGGCCTATTTAGGCTCATTAGATTCGTCTCGCAAAGTTACCCGGGGTTATGGAATGAGTTTTGTCATTAACACATGTTTACTACTCCATGCATATAAGATTTCCTTTGGTGAAAAATTTTGGTGAAAAAGTTGGTGGAATTGAACACCAGTGATTTTTATTTCATTCTATCCCGGACAGGGTTGACGTTTTTCCAAGCAAGAAACGTGGGGTCTATTGGGGTACCGATTTGCAAGGTTTCGGGGGCACAGGAGGATGAAAGTGTAAAAAAGTAGCAGCTTTGTGAGTGGGATGCGGTGGTTAAGAAACCTTGGGTGTTTATTTTTAGATTTAGAAGGGTGGTTATGCATGTGGAGGGAGGAGTTGAGCTAAACCAGCACACTGCCTCGGGTCGGTCAGTAGGTCCGCGCAGCAGCTGCATTTGTACGAGGCATGGTTCTTGGCGATGCAATGCAATGCAAGTGAGATGCTGACTCCGGGTAATGGGCTAAGAGGCCTGCAAATTGGAGCCCTCAAAATCTATTTACAGATCAGATTGTAAAAAATAGGGGTCCAAAACTACCTCTCAATTCCAGTGAAAAATTGGACCCCATCTGTCAGCCTCAGAGATGGATATCCTCGTTCTCGAGCGTCCTGCGCGCTCCTGCGCCGCCGCCGCCGCCGCTGCTGCCAGTACTTGTTGGTGGACGAGGCGTTCCAGGAGATGGCGAAGCCCATGACGAAGAAGACGACGGCGTGCGCGACGCCGGTGGACAGGTCGTTGGGCAGCGCCAGGAGCAGGACGGCGCCGAGCGGGATTTCCTTGCCCGGTGGGGCGAGCCAAATCGGCTCTCCCGCACAGGCGAGCTTTGTTGGTAGCGCAGTGAATCAACACCCAGGAATCGACAGCCGCAAAATCCACGAGCTCCGCTGCCCCACAAATCGAAGCAAGCAGCTACCTCGAGTCCTCGACGAGCTCTGCCGCCTGAGTTGGGGAGCCATCATGAAATTGCCAAAATCAAACACCATGCCGTCCAAATTGAGCCTTCTGGTGCTGCGATTGAGATCTCTATAACCTGAATCGAGGTCCTTGCCACTAGGATAAAGCTGAGCCGCCGCCGCCCTTGAGTATTTGTCACCCGAATCGATCTTCCTTTCACTGAACTAGAGCTCCCCACCGAGCTTCCTGATGCCAAGTATGAGCTCCCCCGCTGCCGAAGTTGAGATTCAAGCTGCCCATCGTGTGGTTTTACTGACCAAATCAAGGCCCTGCTGCTGGGCTTTGACCTTTGCATCGCACGAATCGAAGCTTCAGGCTGCTAGCTCGAGCTTGCTACTGTAGCGAGCAAGCAAACCAAATCTTGGGGGCGTTTCTTGCCTTGCTTTGCTGGGCTAGATTAGCCTATCCTTGCCAGGCAAGGCGAGCCAGCAAGGGTACCAAACGTGCCCCCCGTGATGACGCTGGTCTGCCAGTGCGTGAACCCGACGAGCTCCAGCCACATGGCGGAGAAGTTGAGCGCGGACCAGGGGATGGACCCGGCGATGCCCTGCGCCACGATGATCTGGAACGTGGGCACGCCGAGGACGCCCCTGGCGACGCGGAGCAGGTCCCTGGCCTCCTCCGCCGGCGGCGCCGTGGCCCTGGACTTGGCGGCGCGCGGGTCGGCGGCGAAGAGCCACATGAGTGCGCCCAGCGCGACGCTGATGACCGCGACGGCGTGGAAGGCGAGGCGCCAGCCGGCGACGCCGAGGAAGGTGACGGGCGCGAGAAGCACGCCGAAGGAGCCACCCAGGATGGAGCCCAGGTTGCAGGTCATCTGGAGCCAGCCGAAGGCGGCGCCGCGCGTGTGGTCGTCGGTGTAGTCGGCGACGAGGGAGCTGATCGCCGGGAGGACCAGCGCGAGGCCGATGCCGTGGAGGAAAAGAAATGAAAAAAAAGAAATGAAAATAAAAATAGTGGGACCCACGCTTTGGGGGGTGAATTGGAGGCCCCTGGGAATGGGGGCTTGGAGCTGGAATTTGGGTGGGCATGAAAAATGCATGTCCATTTAGAGGTCCTGCTGGAGTTGATTTTTTTGAGCAAGACCCTAAATTTTAGAGTAGGGGCCCATTTAGGGTCTCCCACTGGAGTTGCTCTAATGGCTCTGCTGAACGCGTGAAACCAATCAACGATGCTCCGAAGAATTTAAAGGAAAAAAGAGAAACCGACCGATTGTACGTATTGTGTGTGTTGTTCATGTGTCTTGGAGGTGGGAGCTGGGGCCACCACTGCTCCGTCTTGTACAAACAGTCAAACACATGCAGGTTACCGTGTTGGACAGTGACCGTCTCGTAGACCTGTTCGCTGAGGATCCCTGCCGGATAGTGTAATGTCGGAGCGAGGAAAACGGCACGTGCTCTCTGGCTGGACGCCGCCGCGCGATGCGTGGGAAGCGGGGGGCAGCCGGCGTTGCTCCACCGAGGGAGGGAGCGCCATCCCCGGGTTAAAAAAAAAAACGATTGGCTGGTCCCGGCGCCGGCGGCGGCGCCCGGCGGCAGGGGTGTCCCGGTGGGCTGCGGAGCCGGGAAGGAAGGTGCGTGCGTGGGTAGGTTGGTTTGGTTGCGTTTGGTCGTGGGCGGCGTGGTGTGGTTTGCAAGCCAAGCGTAAGCGTAAGCGTGCGCCGTCGTTGGTCGACCGACGAGACACGGCACCCGGCGCGTAGGGATCCTCCGCTCACGTCCGGTCCGACTCCGACGCTGACCCGTCGCGTCCGGCACAAGCTAGCCGGCGCCCGGCGGCCGCGGCTGCTACGGAGTACGGATGTTTATACTATTCTCCGTCCGACAGAGCAACATCCGACGCGGCATCGAGGCCGTAGGTACGAGGTCCTCTTCGTTGCTCATTCGTCCTCCCGCTCTTCTTCAGGTTCAGGCTGACCACACCACCATAACAGCAGCGAATTGAAGATGGCCTCTGGATCGATTTCCTGCCCCGGTCGACTCATTATGATCAAGGTGTCCGTTCGTCAGTAGCCAGCAGCTAGCTGCAGTGATCATGCGTGGTTTATCTACCACCGGAAAACCGTGGCATGCACTTGTTATTTTCTTCGCCGGCATCACACACCATGGATGATCCATCCGTCCGTCAGTCAGGTATCCTAGTTGATCGATCCCAGCTCTGTCTGCCGCTGCCGGCCCAAAAAAAAGGGCGCATGATCTGCGAGCTAACGCGCCACCGATCCGCAGCGGAACGCCGATCCTTTTCGCGATTCGTCCCGGTGGCAGCCAGCAACCCCAAAAGCAAGAACGAGACATGGATCGGATCGATCGCGCCTTTTGTCCGGCCACGGCCACCGAAATGCAGTCCGCGTCGCGCCGCACCGCACACCACTCGTCGTCCTCCCGCTCGCCCGACCCTTTCCTAGCTATCTACCGTACCGCGGATCGCCTCATCCCGCACCACGCGCGCACCCGTATCGATCGCCCCTCGGCCGTGAAAAAAAAAGCGGCGAAAAGAGGTCGCTCGCGTGAGAAAGCAGAGGAGATCGGCCGGGGCGATCGGGCCGAGCCCCGGCGACTCCCACTACGTGGTGGTGGCGTCGCGAGGTCGAGCGCTCTAGTGACGGCTGACTTGGATGCGTCGTATCCATCGGCGCGCGACAGCCCACCATCTTCTCCAATTCCGCGCATTCTTATTGCTGGTTTTCTGATCCAGTGCAGGAGGTTGCACACGCTAGCTGAAAATGGTAACTGAAGAGCGCCGTGGCTTGAAAGGCCGAAAGGCGAAAGGGCCTGGGGGAAAAGATGGCGGTGGGCCCGCGCACAAAAACCCGTTGTCATGGGCGACGGTGGCGTTGGTGTGTCCGTCCACCTAATAAGGTTGGTGCCGATGGAGCCTCTCTCCCGGCTTTTCTAAACCTCCATCGAATTGGAACTGCTCAGATCGAGCAAGCAGAGATGGGAACACACGGCAACCGAGCACGCGGCAGGCAGGCCACCGGTCGGCTCCGAACGGGCGCATGTGTGCCTGAGACTTGCGATCTAGTGCAGTACAATGGCCAGCGGCAGCGGCAGCTATCTGTACTGCATCCCATGGAATCCGTGAGGTTTCTGTGCTGGATCGGATCGGATGGCCAGTGACGCCCCGTGTGCAGATCACAGACCAGCCGGTGCCTGCGGTAGCTGGCGGGCGCGGGCGTTGCCTTTTCGGTGGTTGGTGATGGGAAAAGAGGGCGACGACGAGTACAAGCGTTCTCGAGCGACCATCATGTCTGTGGTGGCAGAGCGATGGGGGCCATGGGTCAAAAGATGTGTCCTTGGGCCATACATGTCTACTGGGCTTTTCCCTTGGTCAACTGGGTGGTTGATCTCTTCTAGTAGCTTTGCCGAAAATTACTGTGTTTTGGGCTCTTGACCATTTTGCGTTGCACTGGACCAGTGTTCTGAAAGACGGTTGGAAGAGAACTTTTGTCAGTTGTGTCCATTCGGTTGTGAATTGGCATTTCCTGCAGATAGTGTATATGCTGACAGCTCCCATAACCTAGCTAGTTCTTGCCCACCTCATTTCTCAGATGATTTTTTTTTTCTTCAAGGACAGACCGAGAGCAGTCCTGTTTTAGGTACGTGGTTGCATGTCAATGTGCAGTACATGCTCCACTTTCGAATCCTTACTGCATAAGCTACTGATATGCAAACAACAATGACTGATTCTGGATACTTGGAAGAATCACCAACAAGATGCACAATAATGACTGTTTTAGGTCATGGCTCACCAACAAGATGCACAATAAGGGCATGTACAACGGGCGTCTCTAGCTCGTCTGTTTGCTGCCACGCTGCCAGAAAGGGATGATGTGGACTGCAGTTAATGAAGGAAGAGGATGGCCTCGTCGTCTCGCGAGAGGACGAGCTGGGCTCGTGCTCCCAGGCTTCATCGCCCACCCCCGACACCGTTGTATCATTCTTCTCGTCGACGACGGGCGAAATCCGATCCCGTGCGCCGCGGCGGCGAAGATTGATTTTTGGCGCGCGAAGATGGCGGCAAAATTCCATCAACTGGCGCCAAATCCCCCATATATTTCGTTCCCCTTCCCACCCAGGTCACAGCTTCAGACTCCGAAATCGATCCCCATCCGAAGATGCGGCGGCAAGAGGTTGATGCGGCGGCGACCCGCGATTTGTTGAAGGCAGAGGCTGCGAGGGAGAGGAAGGCAGAGGCGGCGAGGGAGAAGAAGGCTGCTGCGGCGCGGGAGAGGAAGGCAGAGGCGGCGAAGGAGAAGAAGGCTGCTGCGGCGCGGGAGCGAAAAGATCCGGCGTCGGCGAATGCGCAGAAGGGGGCGGCGTCGAGCGCGACGGTGGCCCTGCACAAGGGCTCGGCCGGCAGGACGGCCATGGCGGACCAACATTCAGCGGCAAAAGGTACGAGTCCAACCTTCTACAACACATTCACCGGCACCCCGACCTCCATGGGCAGTTTTCCGTCGGCCAGCGGCAGCCAGTTCTTGCCAAATGCAGCTTGCTGGAGCCCAGGGATTGGTGGCAGCCCGATTGGTCATCCATGGATGCATCCTCAAGCTATGGATCCATCAACATGGTAAGTATACATATCTATGTTTATTTGATTCAGTGAAACACCCCCAAATTGAAATCTAATGATTCTGTGACATGGCATACATTATCAATGTTTTTTTTATTCAGATCGTGGTTGCTTTAACCCAAATGTATATTGTTCAAAGTACATTATCAAGGTGTTCTATTCTGGAGGTTCATGTTCTGAAAATGAGTACACTGAAACCAATTGTAGATTGCAGAACTCATATTGAAAATGAGTACTGAAACTAATTGTTCTGAAATGAGTATAGTGAAATCAATTGTGTACTGAAAATGAACTGCAATGTTAATTAAAAACAGTTTCAGATTATAGTTACACATGCATCAAAGTGAAAGAATTGTTGCCATATACATGTTGCTGTAACTAAAAAATGATCTCTAAACTGCAGGGATATTGGTCCACCACCTGGTGGCTTCACTAACTCCATCAATAACCAGCCTCAAAATTATCACTTTGTTGGGGCGCCTTCTCATTTTGGGCCATTCAATCCGCCAAGGCCTTTGGAAACTTCTCCATCACAAGAAGAAACAGTCACCCCTCGTTCAGCATCAGAAAACAATAACAGCGGGGATGAGGCTGTTCGGATTGACAAAAGAATTCTTTGGACACTGGAAGAGGATGTTAGGCTGGTGAGTCTGAGTTCAACAACATTCTATTATCTGTAGTTGATGTTTATAATTTCAGTCATTTAATATTTGCTTTATAATTATAGATGAGTGCTTGGTTGCTTAATTCGACGGATTCATCCCAAGGAGCTGATAGGAAGACTGATCAGTATTGGAGTTCTGTTATTGACACCTACAACCAGACTACCCCAGGAAATAGGAAAAGAAATCTGAAACAGGCCAAGGATAGGTGGCACAAGATAAATAAGTGGACAGATCTTTTCCATAATGCTTGATTGAAGGCTAGAAGAGTTTTTACCGGTGGCTACAATGATCAAATGTGGATTGATAAGGCACATCACTTCTATGTGGAAGACAACAAACTTCTCAAGCTTGGATCTTTTGTTTTAATGGATGTGTGGTATGCTGTCAGAAATGAGGCAAAGTGGATAACATACAATGTGGGATTGAAGCAAGCACGCAAAAGAAAGGTTTCAGACAAAGAAGTGTCAGGGGAAGATATAGAGGATTTAGATGCTGAGGAGGATGTCGAATGCCCTAGGCCAATTGGTCAAAAACAGGCTAAAAAGCTAGCCAATGAAAATAAAGCCAAGTCCAAGCTTGCTGACACTGATATTGTAGAGCTCCAAACATATGGTAAAATACAGTCTGAACAGCATGTAAACAGGTTGAAGGTTTTAGAAATACAACAGAAGTTGTCTGCCGAGAAGCTTGAATCCGCAAAGATTGCCCATCTTGCAGCAAAGGAACACAAAGAGGCAGCAAAAGACCAAAAGGAGGCAAAAAAGTATGAAGTTGAAGCCAGGATGTTTGAAACATATAACCGCCTTCTCTCGCAAGATATAGGACTCATGACTGATGAGGAAAAGGCTGAGCATGCAGCTACCATGAAGTCTTTAAAGAAGAAACTATTTTCTGAATAAAGGTAGTTCTTTTGTTTTTGAATCTGCTCCCATATATTCACTTTGAAGTCTGTAATTGTTTGCTGAAACTTTTGTTAATTGTGCCACCAGATCAAAAGCCGCCGAGTTCAGAAGCAGTCGAGTTCAGAAGCTGTTGTGACAGCCGAGTTTCAGTTTCTGTTCTAGATGGATGGCATCTATTTTATTTTAGTTTCTTTGGTGTAATATTCTGGATATTGTGATCTATTCGTGCTCGCTCTACGCATAGGCAACTCAAGGAAGATTTAGTTGAGCATATATGGCGGCGCTATGGCAAGAAACAAAACTGGACCTCATGAGCAATTATATTTGTATTTATCAAATCATATCATGTATCCCGAGTCTATTTATATATTATATTATATTATATTATATTATATTATATTATATTTTATTTTATTTTATTTATGCTTCTATGACAAATTCATGTGCCTTGTTTGAATCCACTGTGTGTTCTCTTATAGAAGCAACAAAATGGCTACAAAGATCAAATTTATCCTTAATCACAATGTTTTAATTGCTCATGGATGAACTAAATAGTTTACAGACAACCTAACAGACGAATCACTGTATAAGTTGTCTGTTTCAGTGTCTATCTGTGACATGGCATGCATCTTACAGACAACCGTTGTCTAACTGTTGAACATGCCCTAATGGATGGAAATCAAAATTAACGCCTACTACATTTATAGATTAGAGTCTTACTTTATGTTATTCTTCATAATGACATAAGTGAATAATTTAATACAAATTTAGGTGGGTTAATTTAAATTATTTTTATGGGTGGTTAAGGTGGATATTTTTTCACAAATATAATATATTCAATGACTGTGATGATTAAGGCCTACTAGATTTATGGCGGGATGTTTCTGATTTGTGAGAATTTCTATATTATTTTTTTTTCTAACTAGCATAGATGTACGTGCGACACGCACGTATTATAAAAAGATACTAAATAAGAATTTATATTCACAAAAAAATGCATGCTATTGTGACTCCTTTATCTACATAAGATTCACATTTTATGCTAGTTATTTGCACCCATTTCTGCTATATTTGACTATGAATTTCATTAGGCTATGGTCATCAATAATATCATTAAGATTTAAAATGCATGCTTGTTATATGAGAAATTTTCAAAGAGGAGATTTCTTGCCATAAGCTATGGCATTTTCATGAAGATGCTAGCTCCAAACAAACGGTGTCTCACCAAAGATTAGGTTGTGTGAAAAATAGACACAACGACCGGTTTAGACATCAAGGTATTTGAATCCTTTTTGCGAAGAGGATGTATGTACAATTCTTTCAACCAAAAGCAAAGTGTGTATAGTGAAACCAGATATAATTATCTGCTATCTAAAATGAACACTGTACAACAGAATGCAATCTATAGTTATCAATTGATTTTCTCACTATGGGAACCCGGCTGTTTGCCGAGTGCCAGATGCACTCGGCAAACACTTTGCCGAGTGTTACACTCGGCAAACAGCACTCGGCAAACAGTGACTCGGCAAAGAGCTGTTTGCCGAGTGCCTTTTCTCGGGCACTCGGCAAACCCTTTGGCAAACAGCCGGTTTCCAGAGCTCAACAAAACCAAAAATAATAGCAAAAAAAATTATTCCAATGTGGGAAGGACTCCAACCATTTTTCGCGAAAAATTCGCGCGCTACACAGTCGGCGGGATTCAAACCCGCGACCTCTCTCTCGCGTATGACCTTCACTACCACTGCACTACACTCTCACTTGTGATTAGATATTGTTTTGATTCCTACCGTATTATACTAAACTGAGTGTAAATTGCTTGTTTGAGGCCCTAAATGATTTCAAATTAAAAACTTGTCAACTACAAAGTTTTATAACTTTTTGAAATCTACAAGTTTTATTTTGGTAGTTTCTCCATCCGAGGTCGTTTACAAAATTTGAATTTCAAATTTGAGAACATTCACACTTAGTTTTCGTTGACTATATGATTTCAAATGAAAAGTTATCAACTACAAAGTTTCATAACTTATTGTGATCTACAACTCTTATTTTGACTGTTTTTTCATCCGAGGTCGTTTGAAAAAAACTCAAATTTCAAATTTTGAGAACTACAAACGTACTTTTCATTAGCAAAATAAATTCAAATTAAAAAATTTTTAACTACAAAGTTGTATAACTTCTGAAGATCTACAACTTTGATATATGATATTTCTTCATCCGATGTAGTGAGAGTAACATTGTTCACAAATCTTATAGATCTCTCTTATAGTTTCAGGAAACTCTACGAGAGATCTAGATTTTGTGAACAATATTCATATGAATTTGTCGAATGAAGAAATGACCAAACTAAAAGTTCAACATCTTGAGAAGTTATACAACTTTGTAGTTCAAAACTTTTTAATTTGAATTGATTTACTACTTCAAAATGTGGTTTTAATTATGACTTTGCCAAGTGTAAAAAAAACACTCGGCAAACAGTACCTTTGCCGAGTGTCAAAAAAAACACTCGGCAAAGATATTGTTTGCCGAGTGTTTTTTTTTGACACTCGGCAAACCATATTTTTGCCGAGTGTTTTTTTTTTGCCGAGTGCTTTTTGAAAAACACTCGGCAAACAAGTTGTTTGTCGAGTGCCCCCCGAAAAAAAACATTCGGCAAACATGGGATTTCCCGTAGTGTCTGTGCCATCGATGACTTCAAATTCTAGTTGTAGATTAAGTCTACGAGTGACATGGAGAAAGTGAACTTACTAATGGTCCAGGTAGTAGTCAGGTCGGAAACTTTTTGATCTGCAGTAGGGAAAAATACATACGTACGTGCCAACCTGATTTGTAGGCGGTGATACATGCAAATGCAAGTGAATGTGTTGACAAGCCTCCAATAGCTTGCTTGTTTTTTTCTTGCATTTGGTCGTGCAACTCGGTCTCCTTGCTTGCTTGCTTTTGGCTGCTCATAGTCACTTGTATACCCGTGCAATGCTTGCATGCGTGCACAGCCCCCCTCGTGCATGCATATGAGCGCGATGGATGTGGGCTGTGCCAGCGTGACATCGTCGCATGATCGGGAAGCTCACTCGTTTGCGTCCCATACTCAAAAAGATACATATGCTCTCACAGATCAACAACGAGCGAGTGTATCGTGATCTAGTTGGAATCGATATCGCGTGGACTTGTAGTGGACGTGGCAGATTTGCCTTGCAGGTCACGTACCATCACGGTTCTCTGGACCTACACGTACAACGTTAAAGAATTTTTGGCATCGTGGGTAGGACGGGTGGGTAGAAAGAAGCTCGGTAACAAAAATAATTGGTTTAGGGCAGAATCATTTTCTAACTATCGATTTTTATGGGACTCGGTCCTTTTTCACTTCCCTCGGTCCTGACAGGCGGGGTCCAACGTGAGGGGTAAGGTGGGCCCAAATTAGGTGAGAAACGTTTTCAATTGTTTTCGTTCTTTATAGTATAGATAGATAGATGTGTCTCATGGTGCAATAAGTAATAGTAAGATTATAACAGCAGTTCCCAAATGTGTGGATCCTCTGTCTGATTTGGCAAGATATAAGCTACCAATTGTCGAAAAAAAATCTGACGACTGTTTCAGTATCCACGGCCACAAACTAGCTGGCAAAGAAACCACACACGGTCTGCAGCCTCCATGAGCTCAGCCTCCGCACGAGTCATCGTCAAGCCAAGCAAGAAAGAGTGAGCAACCAACACTTGTCACCATCGTATAGCACACGGGTGGCTTGCCAATTTCAGGCCCCTTTGCCAACTTCCTCACCACGTGAGCCCATGCAATTACCCAGCACAAGGTCAAGGCCACCTTTGCCATCGCCACACATTACTATATCAGTGTCAGGAAAAGGTGAAAACGTGTGGTCTTTCGAGCTCCGAGCTGCTGAACACAATGAGAACATCACATGCAAAGGAGCAGCTATCACTTCAAAAGGGATACACGATTGCAACGTTCCAGAAAGCACACGAGCCGTCCTCTGCAACACTATTGAATCAACAGAGCATGGTGCTACTTGAAATATTACTGGCTGGATTTCATATAAAAGAAGTAACACCCTATGTACAGGGAGATACATCACATTGTTTCACAGCCTTAGGTGCCACAATTTTTGCCCTGGCATCTTCATTGAGCTCAGGCCATGGCAATGGCTTGTGCTCTGAATTCCATCAACAAGAAAAGCACTCTGCTGATGCTTACCGCAACGATGAAGACACTAGGCAGGATTCCAGCTTCTTGGGGGAGACATGCATGGAGTATTGGAAGAGAAGATCCAAGGAGAGCTGTCCATGCTCTCAAGGCCGGGACAGCTCTCACACTGGTCTCGCTCTTGTACATACTCGAACCATTCTTCAAAGGAATTGGGAAGAATGCAATGTGGGCTGTCATGACCGTAGTTGTCGTGCTTGAATTCACTGCAGGTATTTCAACTCGATCGACTCTAGATTATATCAAGCTGATAACACTTTATTTTATTTCCATATATATGTAATCTTCTTGCACTTAATACTAGTATATATAAGTTATTACTGATCAACAGGAGCCACCATATGCAAAGGGCTGAATAGAGGGTTGGGAACAGTGTTGGCAGGCTCTCTAGCACTTCTGATTGAGCTTGTAGCAGTGAGAACCGGGAAGGTTTTCCGCGCTTTCATCGTGGGAGCTTCGGTGTTTATAATAGGTGTGCACATAAACTCAATTGTTCATGCCATAATTAATCAAGAAACTCAATTGGTGTTTTGTAATGCTCAGTATTGATTTTTTTTTTAGGATTTGCTGCCACATATGTTAGATTCTTCCCAACAATCAAGAAGAGCTACGATTACGGTGTGTTGATTTTTCTCTTAACGTTCAATCTGATAACGGTGTCTGGCTACCGCCAAGATGATGTGGTCCCCTTAATGAGAGACCGCTTAAGTACTATTGCCATTGGTTGTGCAATATGTCTGTTCATGAGTCTCTTGGTTTTGCCAAAATGGTCTGGAGAAGACCTCCACAATAGCACAGTTGACAAATTTGAAGGATTGGCAACATCAATTGAAGGTGGGTACCCATTACCACTATCTTCTTTTTTGAAAGAAACCCCCAGTACATAGTGCAATATACCATATACTCCTCATTAAATCTTGCAACAATTATCAAAACTCACCAAACAAATTCTGACAAAAGAAAGTTGCAGCTTGTGTGAATGAGTATTTCCGAGACCAGGATAAAGACGATAATGTTCTTGATAAACAGGAAGCAAGAGCTTCAATTCAAATCGGTTATAGAGCAGTCTTGGACTCAAAATCCAGTGATGAGACCCTGGTAAGCGACGTTTTGTTTTCCACTTTCCCTTTGATATTCATTGCAACTTTTGTTCTCTCAAGATTTTGATGAACATCTGTTATTCAATAAATGACACTGTAATGATAGCTTCAACATTGTTACAAATGGACAGGCACACTATGCAAGCTGGGAGCCAAGACACTCAATGCACTGTTATAGTTATCCATGGCAAAAGTATGTGAAGCTCGGATCCGTGCTTAGGCACTTTGCATACACAGTTGCTGCACTTCATGGATGTTTAGAATCTGAGATTCAGGTACAGCAAAAGCCCAACTTTTCCTGTAAAATGTTTCAATTTAAAATAATTAATTTGCTACGCATCTCCTTTCAGTTATTGGCATCTAGAAGATATATCTAATTTCTCTCTGAATAGACCGTGCTCACATTGGTTATTTGCATTGCTGTTCAAGGCTCCTCCATCTGTGAGATTATTGTTCCGAGATCCATGCACAAGAGTTGCTCGAGAAGTTGTCAATGTTCTGCAGGACCTTGCAGTGAGCATAAGGCATCACCGGCGCTGCGCACCTGACGTGCTCTCCGATCATCTCCACGAAGCGCTGCAGGATCTGAACTCTGCGATCAGATCGCAGCCGCGGCTCTTCCTCGGCTCCAAACGTGCGTGTGCCGCCAATAAGCAAATGCTCATGGAACTGAACTCCGGCGAGCCCGCGGCACCAAGAGCAACCCTTCATTCGTTCAAGACTGACGCGACAGCGTTGTCAGAGAGGAAGAGCACGGGAACAGATCAACCGCCGGAGCACAACGAGAGGGGCATGTTGCGGCCGACGCTGAGCAAGATTGCCATCACTAGCCTCGAGTTCTCCCAAGCACTTCCGTTCGCCGCGTTCGCGTCGTTGCTGGTGGAGATGGTGGTGCGGCTGGAGCTGGTGATAGAGGAAGTGAAGAACCTGGAGCGAGCTGCAAATTTCAGAGAGTTCACCGGGCATGATCATCTGATCATTGATCTAAGTAGCAAGGAGAAGACGAGGAACAGCAATGCTGCAGCATTAAACCCAGTTTCTGCTGCAGCTGAATAAGATCTTACTGCTAACGCATCCGGGCAGCAACGTATCACCTATTCTGAGAAGAGAGGCATTTTTTTGTCTGAATCATGGATTCCTAATAATAGTTGCTAGAAAAAAGCTTTCGTGTAATTTAATCCACCCACCACTTAATTATTTGTTGACATCCAAATAATTGGAGTTGGTGTCAAATAGTATGTCACATGAACAACGTGCAATTTTTTTTTTCTGAATTCAATAAAACAATGTTTTTCTTAATATCAAAATCAAAGTCCTGGTGATCTCCTAGATCAAAGTCCTTCCGTTCCTGTTTATAAGGCTTAGTTTGTATGGCACGGTCTCCTAAATTACATTTTGACCATTTATTTTTTTTATTATAATTTATATAATTATAAACTTATGATTATTGAATAGTACATTTGATTACGAATATATCCATATCCAATTTGTTTAATAATAGTTAAAAATTATTGGTAAAAAAATTGTAGGTTTTGAATCTTGATATGCGTGCAAACACCAATCATCATGCACAATAATTAAAAATGCAAAAGTTAGGCATCCAATTTCCCTTTTTAGACCAATCCCTTTTTTTAGTTGATGCATGTTAGCATGAGGATCCTACTAATTTCTTAGCGTCCATAACCACCAAAACTAGTATAATCCGGGCCCAATTTATTCGGCCCATAAACCCAGAACTAGTATAATCGTAGTATAAATAAATCGCGCTACTTCCTTCAGAATCCGGATGTCCAAAGGCAGAACCGCCAACCGGCGTCGAGATGTTCTGCAGGAGCTTCCTAGGAGCGTTCGATGCGACGGGGCGACGGCAAAATTTGTCTCTCCGCGACAACCCAATCGATCATCATCATATATCGATGATGATGCAAAGACCCACCGAGGTGACGTCTCTGTCAACGTGCAGGCTCCATTCTGCATTTTTTGACATGCTAGCAGCCTTGCCTTGGAGTATACTGCAAAGCACGGGAAATGTCCTGGCTCTTCCTTGCGGCTCGCGCAAAGCTTTGTGTAGTTGTGCGACGCCCCCGCTCCGCGTCTCGGCTGCCGGCTGGGCGATGTGAGTGACTCGTGAGCAGATCGACACCGGTCCACGGAACGAGACGCGACCCGACGCGCGCTAGCTGCGCACCGGGGCCTGTCGGCGCTTTCTGACGTGCGGTAGTGCGCACCGCCCGCTGGGCGTTGGGCTCGTGGTGGGCGTCCAATCGGGCGCTCCATCCGCTCGTGTGCTCCCTCTCTCGCCAAATGTACCAGGTGGAACGGCGACGACACGGAGACTTGGGAGGAAACGAAAAAAAAGAGAGGTTGGACGACGAAGCGGAGACAACGGGCACATCGGTGTGGTAGCGCGCGGTTGGTACGCGGTGACGAGCTCCTGGCATCCAGCCGACAAAAACCACGAACCGCTACCAGTCACAAATGGCGCAACACATTGCAATAATCCGGATGTGAGCTAAGCCTGTTCGGTTGGCTGGTGGCTGGTGCTGATTTGTTGTGAGAGAAAAGTACTGCTGGCTGGTGCTGATTTGTAGTGAGACTGAAGTACTGCTGGCTGATGGCTGATAAGCCAAGCGAACAGGCATGCCCCATAGAGAACCCCACGCACGTGTGCTGGCTGTGGCTGGGCATCAACAGTATCGGAACACGTAAGTTGCAGCTAGCTTTGTTCCAAGACATCACGTGAGAAGGAAGGGGACCTCGTTTTATACTGCGAGGTAGGAACCTGGAAGGCGAGAGGGAGGCTATGGAAAATGGCCGCGAGCCAACTCGCTGCAGGGGGTGCTAGCGCAAAGCCGTTTCAATGGCGCCCTCGCGTGCTCTCGTGTTTACCTTGCAGAGCAGAGGTGCAGGCCCAGGCTCTGCCTCTGCCGCGACCCGAGAGGGGTTGGCGTTACCACTGTCCTGCACCGTGATTTTACAGCCACGTAGCAAACGGTAAAAGCCGTTGGGATGGCACAACGTGGGATTCCACTGAGCACTGCATCGCATCAGGGCAATGCGTCATGGGACACTTTTTAGAATTCAGAATACTCTGCATATGCACAGACCATCAAGCGCCACATTCCTCGTCTACTGACACACGCAAAGAGATATGATGTCAGCTGGTTCATGACTCATGTTTAAATTGGCAAGATAAGTTTAGAAAATTTAGGAAAGCAATTTTGAACCGAAGATTAGAATGACTAAATATGATTTAATTATAAAACTAATTACACGGATGGACGGGAAATCGCGAGACAAATCTACTAAGCCTAATTAAAATGCCATTAATCCACGTTTAATATCTTTAATTAGTGTTCTAACAGTTGATGTGACGGGGTGAATAGTAAAAACTTATGAAACTAAACAGGGCCTCATCTCTTGTCTCGGTACGTCAGGTTGAAAGCCGATCGATCGGCTCAGGAAGCTGCTGCCAAAAGTTCAGAAAGCTTTCTCGCGGGGGGAAGTCTTTGGGGGTGTTTAGTTCACCTCCATTTTGCAAAATTTTGCAAAATGCACGTCTTCCAATGTATTTTTTTCTCTCTGTGGCACGTGACCCAATGCAAAAATACTATGTAAAACGCTGCATCTAAACACCCCCTTTGTGCTCTTGTTCCAAATTCAAATCCTGACCACGCACATCTGCAGTGAGCCTGTGAAATGTGAGAGATCTGCTGCACGCTCACAGAGTTTTATGGTGGTATGGTGCTACTGAAAGTCTGAAACACCTCGCTCATAAGATTCAGAGTTTCAGACATTTACATGAGAAAGTAGCAGGCAGATGGATACAGGGGTTCAGGAAGACACGAGAGCCCATGGTGCCATGCCTTATCGGCTTATCGCTTCTGCTGCAGCTCATACCACTTTTAGATACCTGGTAAGCAATTCAGCATGGGCATGTTGGTAGTACGTGATCACGGAAGCTGTGAGAGAGAGAGAGAGAGAGGGGCCAGCGATGCAGACGCTGAAAAATTGCAGCGGGGAGGGATCAGGGAAGAAATCAGAAACGCGACGCCTTGGTGGCGCCCTGTTGCTCGCGCGCATTGATTGGAAGCAAGGGCAGAGGGGCTCTGATGGGCTAGAGCTAGGGGCGACGCCGCCGGCGCAGCGCAGGCAGGAGCTGGGGGATAGTGGGATGTGACAAGTGCTCGTCCATCCGAGGCTTATTTAGTTCGCGTGAATTCGATCGAATTGACTGTTGTAACAGATTTCTTTGAAAATTGAAAAGGTAAAGAGATGATACGTAGTTCAATACGTTGCTTTTGGTCGAATTGGTGCTCTTTCGAGCGAACTAAACAAGGCCTGAGAATTTTTGATCTGGCTGAGGTGAAAGGATCAAAGGACGGACAGAGACAGGGATGGCTACCAGCCTGCGCGCCTACGACTGTGCAGACAGACGACGTGCGGGCCTCGCGCGTGAGAGGTGAGCAGTGAGCTCAGCTCGCCGTCCATCCATCGCCGCCGTGACTTGATCCTGGGCATGGCCGTGCCTGTGGGAACCTGGTCAAATTCAAAATCCAAACCAAAAACGCTAGTTCAAACAGTTCCCACCGGTTAGCCGACGGTTTGAGCGGTTAGCCGGCCGGTTGCGAAAACATTGAAGAATTTGACATATTTTCGAATTTTAATTAAAAATTGAAAAATAAAAAAAAAATTCTAAAAAATTTCTAAAAATATTTTAAGGTGCGTAGAATTTAATGGTGTCAAAATTTTTCAAATATTAGTGCATTTAGTATTTTTTGCGGGCATTAGAAGTTTAACGTGCTGATTTAGTAGGCTGTTTGAACTTCTAATGCCAACAAAAAAATACTAAATGAACTAATATTTGAAAAATTTTGACATCATTACATTCTACGCACCTTGAAGTATTTTTAGGAATTTTTTTGATTTTTCATTTTTTTTGAATTCAAATTTCAAATTTTAAATTTGGCCGGTTTGTAACCGGCCGGTACCGCTACCGGTCCGGACCGGTTACACCGGTTACCGCGGGAACCGGACCGGTAGCGGTCGGGAAGAAAAACCCTGGTGCACCAGCGCCAGCGCTGTTCATGCGTCTTCAGCTCCTGCTCTGTCGTCACCGACGACAGGGTTGCATACAGCCGCGGCTATTAGTTGTGTAGGACAGATGATGACATTACGCGTCCTGTTCGGTTGGCTGGTGGCTGGCGGCTGGTGCTGATTTGTTGTGAGACTGAAATACTGCTGGCTGGCTGATGATTGTTGGCTGGTACTGATTTGTTGTGAGACTGAAGTACTGCTGGCTGATGACTGATAAGCCAAACAAACAGACTGCCGTCAGGTGCCACGTCTTTTTTGAGCCTGAGCTCTGCACGTACGAGGTACGAGAGCCGCCCGGGTCTGGCTAGTGGCGGCCGATCGAGATCGATCCAAGAGAGGGACAAAGGGCAGGGGCGCGAGAAGGCGAGGGAAACCGGAACGGACGGCGCCCGTCGCCCGTCGCACAGGTGTCACGCACCAGCAGCGGGCGAACAGTTGCCACGCCCACCACTCCGGTTGGCTCGTCGCCGCATGTTCCTGGGATCATGCCGCGCCCGAACCGGGCCGGGCCGAGCCCCCCGCGCACGCGCAAGGCGGCCCATCACCGAGCTGCCCGCGATCGAGAGAACTCTCGGCGCGACCGCATCTGCGGCGTGTGCGCACGAGCTGCAAGG